>CM072821.1:15116377-16338147 GCA_036937905.1 Salvia rosmarinus
TCGAATGATCCTTTTTCTTTCAAGAACCACGATCGAAAGCGACGCCCCTAGCTGATTAAGTCGTCATCTTGGTTATCGCCGGAGCATTTGAACATCGCTTCTTGTTTTGTGGGTGTGTTTTGTCATAATCGAGCATCACCGAGGACGAGTAATGAACTAAGTTTGGGGTGTGATAACCTTATAAAAGAGTTATTATATAACCTTTTTAAGGATAAAATCCTTGAGTGATCCGGGTTCTGTTTGTTTATTTTGATGTTATGTTGTATGTTTTGTTATGTTTGAATGTGTTTGTGTGAAGGATTGAGTCAGATGAAATCAAAGGGTTTTTAATTGCTTTTAAGCGTTATTTAAATAATCATGGCATGTAGCATGAAGAACGGCAGTGAAGACGAGGCGGAAGTCCGCCGAGTCCAAGTCAAGCTCCAGGTTGAACGCACAGACAAGGCCGAACTCGTGAGCGAGCTTGACTTCGATGTACGAGGAAGGACTGATGAGTAATGCTGAAGAAATGCGAGGACAAAGTCGAGCTCAAGACTTCCGAGCTCAAGACGGCCGAGCTCAAGACGGCCGAGCTCGTGAGTGGAACCGAACTCCGGGGAGAAAGAGAATAGAGCAAAGCTCGCAACCATCCGAGCTCAAAGATTGAAAAGTTCACAAGTATGAAGACGACCGAGATCGATGCTCGAAGCGCGGTCGACTCAGTGGCAGGTGGGACTCGGCCGAGATCGAGACTGATGACCACAAATGACATCGGAATTACAAGCAAGGTCAGGCCCACAAGAAGGTCGAGCTCGGAAGAAAGGAAAGAAAAGCAGGCGATGCCACGGTGCCGAGCTCACGAGCAAGGACGGACTATAAGTGTGGAGGTGAGATCTTCCTCGAGAAGAGGCGAGCTCGTGCTCGCAAACCGAGTAGAGGAGCTCGTGACGCCAGACGGCCGCGCTTATAAAAACAAAGAAAGAGTTTTGCGGGATCACAACCACGTGGCGGCGGCCACGACAAGATAAAGGACGCGTTTTGCAGAGCCAACGGAAAGAGAGGATCAGTGGATGAAGGGCTTGCAAGCGCCTTTTCTGCACACCTCAAAAAGTGTCAGAGTTGGTTATTAAAAAGGAGGCGACAATCAGGAGAATGATTATTCATCATTCAGTATCTGGAAGAAAATCAGAGGGCAACGCCTTAGAGAAGAAGCTATCGGAAGAGGCGACGATCCAAGGAGGAGCACGCGATTCCGGCGATGAGTGTTAACTTTAAATCTCGAATTCTTTTTGTTTTGCTATGGCATTTGTGTTTTTGGATACTGTTGCACAGCTCGCTATGAGCTAAATTCGTATGACTTGATCTTTTGATGAAACCCATGCTCGTGTGACGAGCCCGTTTTCTGCTTATCTTGTCAAGTTATTATCGTTTTCTTGGTGTTTATTTATCTGGCTTATGATTGATCACCATGGGTGAGATCTTAGCTCTATGATTTCTGGGAAGCTCTCATAGAATGGAAAACAAGAAAGTGATGCAAGAACAAGATTTAAATATTATGTGTGTGAATAGCATAGGAATATGTGTTTGCCTTGCGTGACATAAATGAATGGAACGGTAGAGACACTCTTAAAGCACTTCGGTATAGGAATATATTGACGAGCTTAGAGGGTATAATCTTAGATTTGGGAAAATACTAAGAGTGGGAAGATTTCATGTCATAATAACGAGGCAAGATAATGTTGAAGCATGGCAAGTGCAGGCAAGGTGGAATCAAGTGATCAAGTCTATTTTTCCCTCCCGATATCTGTTTGTTAATCGCTTATTGTCTAAAATTCCACCTCGGCTCAAAGGTAAAGTTCTCTTTAATTGTTTTCTCATATTCACAAACAAATTGTATTCGACGTGGTTTAAAATCGCGTTCCTATGGATTCGATCTCGGAATACTTCCGTGATATTACTTGTTGATTACGTGCACTTGCGTAGAATAGTATATCTCAGAATACAAACAACACCGCCGGCGTTGCTCAAGTCGTACGCCGCTTGGCTTCATTCACCGAGGCGAATGCCAAAGTCGCATGTTGCTTAGCTTCGCCCTACCGGGGTGTTTTACCGAAGTTGTACATCACTGCTTCGCCGAGGCGTTCGGGTTGTATGTCGCTGCCGCCCGCCAAGTCGAATATGTAACTTCGTGTCGAGGTCGAGGTTGAGGCGGCTCGACTCGGGACGCGGCGGCGATGAAGGCGGAGGCGGAGGCGAGCCGCATCGGGAGGCCGAGGCGGAGAAGGTCGAGGTGGCGAAGGCCGAGGCAGCGAAGGCTGAGGCGGCGAAGGCCAAGGCGAGGTCAACCTGCGGAGGGCGGAGGCGAAGACGGCCAAGGCGGCAAAGGCCGGCGAGGTCGGCTGCGGATGGCCGAGGTCGAGGTGAGTTCGTCCTCGATTAAACGAAGGTAATTCATCCTCGAAATAAACGAAGGTAGTTCGTCTCGTGACAAACGAAGGTATGAGTTCCTTATTTCGCAAGAAGTATCGCTAGGGGGCGTGACGAGCCCAAGTTTTGTGCTCTTTTTCTCGTGTCTTGTCTAGGTCTAGATCGAGTCTTTTGTGTCTTTCTTGTGTGTTTTGTGTCCGGAGGACACCGTCCGGCAGGGCAATGCAGAGGCGAAATGGGCAATACGGAGTGTAGTGATGGGCAAGCGCAAGTGAAGAGGCAAGCACGGGCAAGAAGGAAGAAGAAGAGAGACCGGTCAAGAGAAGACAGAGAGAGGTGATGGGCAAGATACGCAGGATCGGATGAATCTCGCTAACCGGAAAGGATGCGCTCGGGCCAAATCCAATAAAATCCGGAGGAGATCACCTCAACCGCTTGGCAAGGAAACAACGCTGATCAACAAGGAAACCCTAAGGGATTATCCAGCCCATGGGCCATAACCATCACGATCTCTAGCCTATAAATATAGGATGAATACGCGACTTGTAGCGATCATAGATCATAAGTAGTGCCTCTCCGACTCGTGATCTTCACATTTTAGAATCATCATTCAGCATTACCACCACCACATACATTAAGTCCCTTGGGCAAACACTTTATATTTGTTTTATGATGTTTTGCAAGTGCACTTTGGGCTCGGGCCGTTTATTTCAATCAAGTAATAGTAAGTTGTTTCCCTTTATGATGGTTTCAATTAACTATCGCATGTTTGTTTATTTTATGTCTAGCTAAGTCTTTATTCGGTTTGGGCATGACTAAGTGAAGCATGATTAATATAACTCGAGAGGTCTAAGTAGGGCATTACGACCGCATGCGTGTGTTCCCAAGCACTAGGTCCCGAGCAATATATAACTTAACCAAACTCGTGTGTTAGTTGCAAATAACATAGTGGGTAAGTGGAGGGTTGCAAGTAATAATTGGATTAATGTGTCGGTGTCCCGCACCCCAAATAGTACGACTAGTGTGGACGAGTTGGAGTAGTCCTAGCAACGCCTTTGCCAATACCGGTCCATCTAGATCATAACGCGCTCGTAGGCTTGCATGTACCGAGGTGTCCTCATGCGTGGGCATTACAGGGTTAGATAGTTTGCATAGTGTCCCTTGCACTTCTTTACACGTAAAGCGATAGATTTGGAGGGTGCGTCTGTGGGCGTGATGCGTGACAACGGGTCACGACGTATGTCTCTTATAACCGGTTGAAGCTGTTGGTTGATTTGTATACCGATAGCAACCGTTGAGCTTGTATACAATGTTTCTCGTTACCACTATTACAATCTCCTATCCGAATCAATACTTGATCGCATATATCTGTGTCCCTTATCTCATATAAGTTAGATCATACGCTGTGTAGAAGATCACGTAAGTCCGTATGATTGGTTGCTTAATGAGATATAAAAAGTTTCACACCGAGACAACTTAAGGACGAGTTGCCGGTTTAGGCTACAAGATAGATAAAGTGACTCGACTTAGTTGCTTGTCTATGCCGGGTCTCGCCCTCGACGTATCAAGGATCA
This sequence comes from Salvia rosmarinus, assembly GCA_036937905.1. Classification (NCBI taxonomy): domain Eukaryota; kingdom Viridiplantae; phylum Streptophyta; class Magnoliopsida; order Lamiales; family Lamiaceae; genus Salvia; species Salvia rosmarinus. The sequence continues at coordinate 15,120,358 of CM072821.1, forward strand.
CAGTGAGATGTGTTCTTCTATCTCGACCGTAGTGAAGAACCAAGATCTCTGAGACTTACGATGATCTAAACCTCGATAAGGTATTAGGTGAGTATGAGTTACCGACCATCACTTTGACTTGTTATGGGTGAGGTTATATGTTCTAACCCAAGATTCTCCGCATTGGGTGGTGGCAAAGGTTTGATGTCACGCTAGTTATCTCAGACGAGTCACCGATCCGCTAGGATGATGACGCCCCTTAAGGAGCTCAAAGGTTTATTGTACTAAACCCCGCAGTTGAGTTAGCTCAAGTACAATAATAAGGTCGAGTGGTACTACTTAAGGAAATGAAGTTATTAATCGCTTTAAGCAATGATTGCTATAAATGATTAATGGACGCTCGATATCTTAAATACGGGATTCGTAATGTCTAAGTGCAAGCCCGACTCAACTTCGTAATAAAGGGGTAAGTCAAGATTCTTCTCTAGTGGCATGATCGAATGTTTATAAATTAATTTATGTTCGGTGAACATAAGATAATTAATTTATTTGAGGCCCATCTTTATTCCTTGATTGATCCTCGGCTGGCCCATCCAGCCCGTAGTAATCGAGGAAAATCGGCGCCCTAATGTTGCTCTCTATGGCAAGATTTTATTCTCTTTATCCCACAAGGATATTATTATATTTATGGTATATGCATAGATCCTTTCCATATAAGATTATGGTAATAATCCTGAGAGTATGGAAATAATCCTGAGAGTATGGAAATAATCCCGAGAGTATGGAAATAATCCTAAGATTATGGTAATATTCCATATAGGATTATGGTAATATTCCATATAGGATTATGGTAATATTCCATATAGGATTAAGGTAGTGCATTATAAATATAAGGTATGAGATAAAGTCTAGGTTAATGCTCATTAATCCTACACTATTTTCGAGAATTACAAGCCTTGCTTGTGAGAATTTTTCGTGAGTTTTGAGAGAGTCATTGGGTGATTTTCCGAAACATTCTCCATAGATCGTCCTCACTCGACGCTGGAGATTGGGCAATCGGATACAGTCCCGTAAGGTCAAAGCACGAGTCCGATCCGCTCGATCCGCTCATCTCGCTCCATCGACCTCTTCGCATCCAAAGGTAAACACGTGAAAACCCTAACGTGTTGCGATTTAATTATATAGACGCATGCTAGGTTTATAATCAATGTATGGTGAATTAAACACCCAAGATGGATCCTCGGGCGAGGTTAACATACGCTTTCCTTACACTGGTATCGAGCTCGATCGAATCTCGCTCGCTGGATTAATTCACGCTCGATTATTACGCGCGTTTTTATAATTGTGGATCCGCTGCTCATCGTGGCTCGCTTATTGTTTTTGTTGGTTTTGTTTTAAACCACGAGAAAATCCGTGGTTAGATTAGATTTTATTATGTAAATCTTATCTCGTAAAAGAAGAACAAGACGAAAGAACGAAGAACGAAACGACGGAAAAACAGTCTCTCTACCATCATCGGGTGGTTTCGCGAGCGAGCCTTGCGGTCGCGAGGGCGATCGCGAGGGCTGCGGCGACGGGCGCGTTGCTCGCGCGAGATCCTCGGCGCCTAGCGAAGCGAGCTCGCGGTCGCGAGGACTACCCGCGAGGCTGCGCGCCGCGGCGAAGCAGCGGCGACGGGCACGCGTCGCGCTGCTGAAACCCGCGCTCATGCAGCGTATCATGGTCGCGAAGTTTCGGCGCCGGGCGACGACGCCTCTCGGCAGACGTTCGGCGCGGCGGTGGCGCGTGTGTCGCCGTTGTCGGTCGCGGTCGCCTTTAGCGATCGCGAGGTAGCCCGAGGACACGCGAAAGACGCTGGTGAAAGCAAAGGTAGGGCGGTGGGCCTTGCCCCAGCGCCTGCCCAAAGGCCCAGATTAGGCCGACCCGCCCGCACCCATTTTTCCAGATTTTCCGTCCGTGCCTGCACGCGAGGCCCATTTGTTGAATCCGTCCGTGCGGGTGCACGCGAGGCCCGCTTTCAAGTTTAATTTGCACTTTGTAAATCTATGTAATAGATTAGATTTAAATGTGCAGTGTTTCACGATCGGGCGCGATGAACGCTTTATTTTATTTTATCGCTCATATGCATGTCGTGGATGTTTAATTTATGCAAGAGATGTTATGTATGTTTATATTACGCCGACAAACCTTTAAGTGTTTTACGAATTGGACGCGCATAGTAAGCATGCTAGGTTTATCGCGTTTATCAAGCATATTTTAGAATTTCGCGAGCATGTTTTACATGTTGAGTTCTATAGAAAAGCATGCTAGATTACGTGATCTCGCATGGACAAACCTTTTGAATAAAAAGACTAAGCAAGCAACCCGACAAATTAATTTTTCAAGTTAATATGTCAAGACCTCCACTTTTTGATCTCTAAACAAAGTGAGACGACCGTGAGTAAACGCCCACACGCGCGGGCTTGCTTGCAGACCGCTTATCATAAGTTTGTTAGATGAGATTTCTAAATAAAACATTTTAAATCTATTGAGAAGTGGGAGTTTCATGTGTAAACGCCCACACGCGCGGCTTGTATGTGCGATTTTCATAAGTTCTCTAGAGATAGCTATAAAATGAGATAACAAAAGAATTTGAATTGGAAGCGGTATGGTCCGAGTGAGTATACCAATTCTAAGAATTCATTTTCTCACGTTAAAATTGTGGTCAATGCTTAGACATCACCTCAAGTACAACTTCCCGCCAAGTCCCTTCTCGCGATAGTGATGTGGTCTAGTAAGGTCCAATCGTTAATTTCATTTGTCATAAGGATAAGTTGACATGGATTGAAATTAAACGACTAAAAGGTATATTTTAGTCCGGGTCGAGGGGTTCATGTGTAAACGCCCACACGCCGTGGCTTGCATGTGGAATTCCTTCGGCGATTGGAGGTTTCAATTAATATTGTTTTATCAAAAGGTTACAATATTATTGTTACGAATTATGTGCGATCGCTTGCTTATGTGTTTACATTATCTTTCGGATATGTCTCTTACATCGATTATCAATATGCTCGCACAAAATCCCTTATCCGTCCAAATTTTATCGAGTGGAAACGAAACATCGTGAATGTTCTCACCGCCAAGAAAATTTATATATACTCACTACACCTCGTCCCAAACCTCTAGACGATTTATTCATCGATGAGGAGCGCAATGAGCACGAGAAATGGGACAAATCAAATAGAATGGCGAAGTGCCTTCTTTGGTCACCATGTGCGAGTCCTTGCAACCCAAAGATCAAGAGATGGACGACGCGCCACGATACGGCTAAATCTCATGAAATTGTATGAGGAGTCGGACGTAATAAACTTGTCATAATTTGACAAAATTAATTATGTCAAGTTCTATGAAGGAAAGCGATTCGGTGCATGACCATGTAAAGCGTATGATCAATCTCATCGGAGAGCTCGAATTGGTTGGAGGATATATTGATGACGTAGTCGAATCGATATGATCCTCAATTCTTTGCCCAAGTCTTTGATGACTTTGTTATGGAGTAGTCCTTTATGATAAGAGTTATACTCTAGATTCATTGCAAGAGGACTTAGTAACTAAGAAAGCAAATGAGTAAAGGTGCAGCCAAAGACGCACCTCTAGGAAGACCACCGTTTATCGAAGATGAAAAGGAAAGTGGAATTCTAGAGATGCTAAGGCTAAAGAAAAGAGGGAGTAATATAAAAGGCCTACCAGCGGTTTGAAAAAGCCAAAGGAGAAGGGCAAATGCTTCAAGTGCGGTGAGACGGGCATTGAAGGCCAAGTGCCCTATGCTCGAGGCTCAAGGTACGCTATTAGCTTTTAGTAACGGAAACATGATTGGCATTTGTTCTACCCATTCTGGGTAGTAGATACGGCGAATCGATCATGTTTGTTACACTCTGAGGGTTCCCGCGGACAAGGGAGCTGTTTGATGGCGAGATAACGATTCCATGGGCAACGCGCGCAGAGTCGAGGCCGCTGCAGTTGGAGATGTTTTCTTTATGTTTTGGGACAACAGCTTTTAGTTTTGAAAGACGCTTTATATGTGCCGGATTTTCATGAACCTTGTTTCGCTTTGAAATTATTTACTCATGGATATTCATTATTTTTGATAGTGGTGTTTCTATCATAAGAAATGACGGTTATACGTGTGGCACATTATATAATTCGCTTTATACTATTTTCGCAAAACATAATACCTATAACTATGTTGCATCTTCTTCAAACCTTAAAAGAGAAAGTTTTCTTCGCAGAAGATGTCACCACTTTTCTCTCGGCATCTTAGATTAGGTCACATCAATCTAAATAGGATTCAAAGACCGGCTAAGAATGGAGCGTTGGGTAATCTCACGCTATTCGCTTCCAAATCTGCGAATCCTCAGATAAGGTAAGATGTCGACCGCACCCTTCAAAGCGAAGGGTTATAGAGCCAAAGAAATGTTGGAGCTAGTCCATTTCGACCGTGTGGACCGATGTCCACACAAGCTCGTGGAGGGTACAGTATTTTGTCACTTTCATCGACGACACTCAGGGTACGGATACGTATACCGCTCACCGCAAGTCCGAATGCTTTGAGAAATTCAAAGAGTTTAAGGCGAAGTGGAGCAAGCTTGGTAAAGTATCAAGTCATCTGCTCGATCATGTGGCGAATACCTCAAGAACGAGTTTAGGGACTATCTAGTGAAGTGTGGGATTACCTCCCAACAAGATTTCAACGGGCACACCACAAAGAAATGGTGTGTCGAGCAAGAATAGACTCTTTAGAAATGGTTAGATCAATGATGAGCTATGCAACATTACCTATTTCGCCTGGGGCATGCCTTAGAGACGGCGCATACTTGCTAAATCTAGTACCGCCCAAGTCACCGAAAAGACCCCTTCGAGTTGTGGTTTGGGCGCAAGCCTCAGTTTAAGCCACATAAGGATATGGGGCGTCCAACACATGTCTTGAACAAGAAGGTCGACAAGTTGGAGGCTAGATCCGGACGCAAGGCTATTTATTGGCTATCCTAGAGGAACGAAGGTGGTTTATTCTATAGTCCTAAGGATCGAGAAGGTCATTATTAAGACTAATGCCCGATTGTTAGAAGAGGATTATATGAAAAATCATAAGTCCAAAGTTGAAATCATTCTTCAAGAATTAGAAGATGATCGATTCCACCACCGACAGGCCAAAGGTACGAGATGTCGAGTCTAATGGGAGGAATCGACACGGATACTTCAAGAAATTGAAGTGGGTCGAGTTCCACTAGAGATACCGACCGCATGTGGTACCTACCAAAGAAGTTGTGCAAAATAGAGAACCACAAGTTTCGCACCCACCGCTGCCATTGTGCTCAGAGAACCTCGTCAGAGTGGGAGGGTTGTTCGTCAACCCGAGCGATTTATGTTCGTGGGTGAATCTTGGATTTAGTCCCGTGAAACGAACAGCAATAATCGACCCATGGACAAACAAGGAGGCGATACAAGATATTGATGCAAGATTATGGCACACCGCTATGGACTTATAAATGGAGTCCATAACGGCTATGGATGTATATGAAAGACACTCTACCAGATGGCGAGGAAGCCATAGGTAGTAAGTGGATATCTGAGAGAAGAGAGATTCCGATGGAGAGGTTTCGCTTTCAAAGCCCGCTTGTGGCGAAGGGTACACTCAGATTGAGGGCATCGATTTCGATGAGACCTTTTCGCCTGTAGCAATGCTCAAGTCCATCAGAATTCTTCTAGCCATAGCAGCCCACTTGAACCTAGAGGTTTGGCAAATGGATGTTAAAACCGCTTTTCTAAACGGTTACCTTGAGGAAGGTAGAGACATCTATATGCAGAGAACCCGAAGGTATGTGGTAAAAGGTGAAGAGCATCTAGTATGGAAGCTTAAGAAGTCCATTTATGGACTTAAGCGAAGCCTCCGATCATGGAACTTACGCTTTGACGAGGTAGTAAAGTCCCATGGATTTACCCAGCCGCTAGCGAGAGTTGTGTGTATCGGTTAGATGTCAACGGTGATGTGGTATTTCTTGCACTTTATGTAGATGACATTCTTCTAGTTGGCAACAACGTGAAGCTGTTATCAGACGTAAAGAGTTGGTTATCCGATCAGTTTCAAATGAAAGACCTAGGAGATGCAGCGTACATTCTTGGGATCAAGGTTTACCGAGATCGCAAGAAGAAAATGTTGAGCTTATCTCAGGCGTCTTACATTGATACTGTGATTACTCGTTTTAGTATGCAGACCGCCAAGAAAGGATTGCTACCTTCGGACATGGCGCCTTTATCAAGACGCAATCACCTATGACCGCAGCGAGATAGAGGAAATGAGACAAGTTCCTTACGCTTCCGCCGTAGGAAGTCTCATGTACGCAATGCTATGCACGAGGCCCGATATCTGCTATGCGGTAGGCATAGTAGCTAGATATCAGTCTAACCCTGGACAAGCTCATTGACTGCAGAAAAGCATATACTCAAGTACCGAAAAGACTCGAGATTATAGGCTAGTTTACCATGCAGATAGTCTAATGCCTTTGGGTTATCTGACGGTTTCCAAGTCGACCGTGATGAGAAAAAGTCAACCTCGGCTATGTGTTTACCTTGGGAGGTGGAGCCGATCTGGCGGAGTGCAAAGCGGCGATGCATTGCGGACTCTACCATGGAAGCCGAATATGTAGCCGCTCTGAGGCTTCTAAGGAGGTCAGATGGTTCAAGAACTACCTCATGGATCTAGGTGGTACTGGTTTGCCCAAAGTATCATAGTTTATCGTGATAACTTCAGTGCGAGGGCAAACTCGAAGGAACCACGGACCCACAAGGCGACCAAACACATAGAGAGAAAGTACCATGTCATACGAGAAATCGTTAGGCGAGGTGACGTGGTTGATTGAAAAGATTGATACGACGGAAAATCTAGCGGATCCATTCACGAAGAGCACGCCGCAAAAGTCTACGATGGACACGTTAGAGGGCTTGGATTGCGCTGATGGCACCCACTTAGAAAGGAAACTTTTGTATAAGTGGGAGAAGCAATGTGATGGTTGTTTGTAATAGCTAGTAGAGACACTTTGTATACTAAAAGTTTGCTTTAGTATAAGTGGGAGATTGTTGATTTGTATCTTCGAAAGCAGTTTGGTTGAGCTTGTATACAATGTTTCCGTTACCACTATTACAATCTCCTGGCGATTTGAATACTTGATTGCATATATCCGTGTCCCCTTATCTCATATATAAGTTAGATCATACGATGTATGTAGAAGATCACATAAGTCCGTATGATTGGTCGAGCTTAATGAGATATAAAAAGTTTCACAGCTGAGACAACTTAAGGACGAGTTGTCGGTTTAGGCTGCAGTATAGATAAGAAGTGACTTGACTTAGTTGCTTGTCTATGCTGGTACGTCTCTGACGTATTGAAGGATCACAGTGAGATGTGTTCTTCTATCTGACCGTCGTGAAGAACCAAGATCTCGGTGACTTACGATGATCTAAACCTCGATAAGGTATTAGGTGAGTATGAGTTGTTGACCATCACTTTGACTTGTTATGGGTGAGGGTTATATGTTCTAACCCAATATTCTCCGCATCTTGGGTGGTGGCAGTGCTTGTATGTCATGCTAGTTATCGTCATGTCGAGTCACCGTATCCGCTAGGAAGATGACGCCCCTTAAGGAGCTCAAAGGTTTATTGTACTAAACCCCGCAGTTGAGTTAGCTCAAGTACAATAATAAGGTTGAGTGGTACTACTTAAGGAAATGAAGTTATTAATTATGTTAGCAATGTAATGCTATAAATAATTAATGGACGTTCGATATCTTAAATACGGGATTCGTAATGTCTAAGTGCAAGCCCGACTCAACTTCGGTAATAAAGGGTAAGTCAAAGATTTATTCTCTAGTGGCATGAATAAATGTTTATAAATTAATTTATGTTCGGGCTGAACATAAGATAGTTAATTTATTTGAGGCCCATCTTTATTCCTCAGATTTGATCCCCTGGTGGCCCATCCAAAGCCCGTTACTCTTGGAAGAAATCGCGCCCTAACGCTCTCAAAGGAAAGATTTTATTCTCTTTATCCTACAAGGATATAATTATATTTATGGTATATGCATAGATCCTTTCCTTATGGGATTAAGGTAGTGCATTATAAATATAAGGTAAGAGATAGAATCAAGGTTAATCCTCATTATTGGAGCATTATTTTCGTCCACCATCACGCAGTGATTCTCGAAAATAAGCTAGGGTTTGAGGTGATTTGTAGTATTCTCCATAGATCGCCCTCACTCGACGTTGGAGATTGGGCATCCGGATACAGATCCGAAGGTCAAAGCACGAGTCTCGACCGCTCGATCCGCTCATCCGATTCGATCCACCTCGACAGATCAAAAGGTAAACACGAGAAAATCCCAACGTGTTGCAATTAATTATATAGACGCATGCTAGGAATATAATCAATGTATGGTGAATTAAATATCCAAGATAGATCCTCGGGGCGAGGGCTTAACATATGTTTTCCCTACACAATCATCCAGCCCCTTGATTGGGGCATGCTGTTTGAAGTTATGTGCGATGCTGGGTAGTACTTTGTGGGAGCCGTCTTGGGACAACGAAGAGGAAAGGAAAGTCATGCTATATACTATGCCTCGAGAACTCTCAATGCTGCCCAATGCAACTACAGCACAACCGAGAAGGAGCTCTTGGCGGTCGTCTTTGCCTTTGAAAAATTTCGATCATACCTAATCGGGGCCAAAACAATCGTCTACACCGATCACACTGCCCTAAGATACCTGATGGCCAAGAATGAGTCAAAGCCACGACTGATCAGATGGATCTTGCTTCTACAAGAGTTCGATGTAGAAATCAAAGACAAAAGTGGAGCACAAAACCTTGTGGCCGACCACTGAAAGCGTGATAATGAAGGGAGAAGATCCGTGCCCATTGCGAGACCTTCCACGAAGAACATCATCGATTCATTCGTGGCACGACGGATTTCGAACCATGGTATGCAGACTTGGTGAATTACAAAACCACTGGAGAACTCCCTGTTGGGCTCACTACGTATCAAAGAAACAAGATCAAGGCAGACTATCGCACCTACATATGGGATGATCCCTACTTATGGAGAAAGTGCGCAGACCAAGTCCTACGGCGGTGCGTACCCGAAATCGAGAGCAAAGATATTCTGAATCACTGCCAATCCAAAGAATGTGGAGGTCACTTTGGGCACAAGATGACAGCTAGGAAGGTGTTAGACAGCGGATTCTTCTGGCCCACGATATTCAAGGATGCTTATGAGCTGTGTAAGCAATGTAAGGAGTGTCAACAGGAAGGAAATATCACAAGGAGGAATGAGATGCCCATGATACCTATCCTCCCGTCGAAATATTTGATGTATGGGGGATGGACTTTATGGGACCATTACCGAACTCAAGGGGCAACGCGACATCCCGCTTGCGGTGGACTATGTTTCAAATGGGTTGAGGCCAAGGCAAGTGCCACCAATGACTCAAAGTGGTTTCACTTTTCTCAAAGCTAATATATTCAACAGTTCGGTGTGCCCAAGGCAATTATCGCCGATCATGAACGATTTCGCAACACCACTATTGCGAAATTATTCGAAAGCACGTGTAACCTATCGGGTAGCCACACCACCATCCGCAGCCAACGGCAGCGGAGTTGTCCAAATGTAATCATTAAGACCATATTGAGGAAGGTAGTGAGACCTACAGTGTAAGGCCGTAGCACTCGTCTTGACGACGCCGCCATGGGCATACAGAACTGCATACAAGACCCCCTTGGGCATGTCACCATACCGAATTGTGTTTGGCAAGATGTGTCACTTACCAGTAGAACTAGAGCATAAAACATTTTGGGCAGTAAACAAGCTCAACTTCGATTGGGACCGTGATGGCCAAGCTAGAAAACTTCAACTTCAAGAGCTTGAGGAGATAAGGCTAGAGGCCTATGACAATGTCGATTCGCATAAAGAAAGATTAAAGAAGGCACATGACCGTCTTATCAAAGTCAAGGCATTTGAGCAAGGGCAATTGGTGCTTTTATACCAGTCCATATTTAAATTGATGTCGGGCAAGCTAACAAGCAAGTGGTGCGGACCATATGAAGTCAAAATTTAATTTCCGAATGGAGTTGTCGAGGTCGTGGACCTGAAGACAAGGAAGACCTTCAAGGTCAATGGACAGCGTCTGAAGGCTTACTATGGGCATCACGAGATAGATCCATGGGAACTGCATCAGGTGTAAGCCCTCGACGAGGAAGAGTAATGAAGAGGTATGGTCGAGCCACGACGATAACCAAGGCGCTGACCAGGAGGCAACCTGGTATTTTATTTGCTTTCTTTGTTGTTTTCTTTTTTGTTTTTATTGGCTTTGCCCTCGTTTTGCGTGTGGTGTTGTGTTGGTAAATCTACAGGAACAGTTGTGATCATGATCGAAGAGGGCAAGTTGAGACGAGATACTTTCTCACGTAGGCAAGAGGGTAAGTTCGGAACAAGTTGCAAAGGCGGTTGTCGAAGAAAGGACGAACGTCCCTATATCCGCCACTCCATCATTAACCCCCCCCACGTCGCCTCAACTCTGTAACTTCTCTCTCTCTCTCACCTGACCCTTAAAGAAGAAACCCTCTTCCGTTTTCCAAAATGAGCACCCGTAAAACCCGAGCCAAAAACACCACAAAAATTCTCAATTCCCCCTCCGAGTCAAAGAAAACCACCAAGCTCGAAACGAAGATGGCGACCCCCTCTGAAACTCCTGCCATTCCCGAGATGCCCAAGAGCCCCTCTCTAGTAAATTCTGAAGACTTGGAGAAGATAATCGAGGAGACGGTGCCCGCACCCACAACGAAAATACAGGAAGAACCACCGAGAGAGGTGACGCCAAAGCCCAAGAAGAAGAAGGCCAAAGCGATCAAGGAGAAGGCCACCCCAGCGACGGAAAGAGAGGAGACTCCCGCGGAGACAGAGGAATCCACCTCGGACGAAGCTGACGAACAGGAGCCCTCCGGAGATAAAGATAAAGATGAGGGAAGAGAAGAGACCCCCGCTGAGAAGGATTCCGAGGGCACCACCACCGCTGAAAAGGAAGCCTCGTCGGAAGTTCCGGTACCATCGCGAAAGAGAACCCGCGGTGAGCTCGCCAAGATGATGACACCCTCCTCCGCAAAGGGAAAAGGTGCCCTGACCGCGGAGAGGCCACCCCGAAGTTCATCTACTGGACCACCGACGAGGGGCATTGTGAAGCCCAAGACGCTTGATATGGAGGTGTTGGACAGCCTCGGGGTGAAAAATGAAGTGAAGAAGTACTTTGCGAGGATTGGATGGGGGGCGTTTTTGGAATGGCCAGGACGACTTTACATCACGCTGGCAAGGGAGTTCATTCAAACTCTCGAAGTAAAAAACCCTGGCAAGGTGAAGCTGACCACGGATTGCATAAAATTCAGGCTGATGGGCAGTAGCTTCTCGTTCTCCCTGAACGACTTCAATTGCATCTTGGGCATGACAGAAGTTTTTGAGACGAAGACCACGGAATACAAGGAGGCCTTCACTTTCATACCCGAGCACACTGGGGAGGAATGGAATGAAAAATGGGCGACGATTGGTCTGGGCACTACATTCAAGTCAGGATACGCAAAGGGCAATGAACTGAAGAACAACGCACTGCGGATGTGCCATCGCCTCTTGTCCTACAGTTTTTTCGGCAAGGTGGACAGCAGCAACTCCGTCTCCCAACAGGAGCTGTTTATTTTGTGGTGCATGGAGCATGGCCACATGGTGAATTTTTCCGCATTCGCAGCTGCCCACTTCAAGGACATCCTGACTCATCCCAAGCAGAGAATCTCTCTTGCCCACTTAGTGACCGTCTTGGCCACAAAGCTGAAGGTACTGGACGAAGCAAATACCGACCTGGAAGCAGAGCCCGAGCTGTATATTGATATGGCTATGCTGGAGCGAATGAAGGACATCTACTATGACCAGGACGGCAGACCAGTCTTCACGGAGCCAGCCCTGATGACCAGACAGCCCTCGCCAGTCTCCCAGTCGATCAGGAAGAGATTCAGAGATAGCCAGGAGGAGGATGATGACATTAAAGCCCGTTTGACCAGGATGGAGGAACAACAGAAAGCGACCCATGATGCCCTGCTTGCCTACTTTGCCATCTGGATTCTGTATCCAAACTTCCCCTTGACCTTTTTGTCCTCCCTTTTTGTTTTTGTTTTTTGTTTTTGGTTTTTTTGTTTTTGTTTATGTTGTTGTTGGTGGTCAACCCCCTTCCCTCACCCACTTTGCTTAAGGCAAAGTGTGTGAGTGTAGGGGGTTGTGTCTGTTCTGTTGTGTTTGAGTTAAGAGAGTCGGTCTCCACTCTGACCCACTTTGCCCAAGGCAAAGTGTGTGAGTGGGGGACCGCCACCTTGCTCATTTTTTTTGTGTTTGTGTTCCCTCCTTGTTTACTCACTTTGCTCAACGCAGTGTGAGTGGGGAGGGGTTCTCGTTTTTGTGTGTCGGTTGGCATATTTAAATTGGTGGGATTGATTGGCCTGTATTTTTCTTGTTATGAATTATGCTGGTAATTTTAGAATTCTTTTTGAGCATGATTGTATGTGGATAAGGATGACGAATCAATTTGAGCACACATGGTGAGTTTGAGCCTAAACTGTTGATCTTGATCAACACAGTTTCATTTCTTGTGTGATAATTGACATCTTCACTAGGCTTTTGCTAGAACTTGCATGCACTCTTATGTCGAGACCTTATTGACTTAGCTAAAATATTTAGATGACTTAGGCATTTTTTTTCTTCAAACACCCACTAAGCCAAAATGTCCTACCTATTGTTAATCTCGCTCACCCCTTGAGCTTAATAATTTCTTTCACTCACTTAAATTAGCCCGGAAAAAGCCTACCGGTCAATTGGACTTAGGAGCTAATAGAAGAGAAAGGCAAAAAGAAGAAGGAAAGAAAAAGAGCCTCGTGATGGGCAAGAAACAAAGGGTTACCCAAATTTCAAAGAAATGGGCAAATGCCCAATATAAAGAAGGTACCTGTAATTGAAAGAAAATGAAGGACTTAAAATAAAAAATATTATAGACAAAGTCCTAAGATGTTTGTGCCGAGGTCCGTAAGAAGAAGGCGAAAGGAAATCCATGGAGGTCAAAACAACTTCCTCAATCCTAAGTCCATGATGACCCTAGCCTCGTTCGAAAAATCTCCCACCTATGTCTTAAGCCCCATTACAGCCAAATAAAAGACCTAAGGATGAACGTTTAAAACTATGTCTAAACGGTGGAGATGGTAGAGGGAACGCAAGCCTATGGCATAGTCGAAATGAAAGTTGTCCTGAGCGTATACACTAGCCTATACACAAGAGTGCTGAGTGTTGGTGAGGAAAATGCCCAATATGCTCAAATTTATATTTTGACTTGTTTGATGGTCGTTGCTTGAATTGAGTCTACTTGAATCACTAGTTTGTTCCAATGAGCTTATATTGGTCGAGATAACCTGCTGGTGGAGATGTGCTAACCTTTTGTGTTTTTTTCTTTGTGTCTTTTCTTTCTTCTGTTGTCTTGGGCAAATTATGCGTGCATGCTTGAGGACAAGCATGTTTAAAGTGTGTGCGTGTGACGAGCCCAAGTTTTGTGCTCTTTTTCCGTGTCTTGTCTAGGTCTAGATCGAGTCTTTTGTGTCTTTCTTGTTGTGTTTTGTGTCCGGAGGACACACCGTCCGCAGGGCGCGCAGAGGCGAAATGGGCAATACAGAGTGTAGTGATGGCCAAGCGCAGTGAAGAGGGCAAGCACTGGGCAAGAAGGAAGAAGAAGAGACTGGTCAAGAGAAGATGAGAGAGGTGATGGGCAAGATACGCAGGATCGGGATGAATCTCGTTAAATCCGGAAAGGATGCGCGCTCAGGCCAAATCCCATAAAATCCGGAGGAGATCACCTCAAATCCGTCTGGGCAAGGAAACAACGCTGATCAACAAGGAAACCCTAAGGGATTATCCAGCCCATGGGCCATTACCATCGCCGATCTCTCTAGGCCTATAAATATAGGATGAATACGCGACTTGTGCGTATCATAGATCATAAGTAGTGCCTCTCCGACTCTCGCATCTTCACATTTTAGAATCATCATTCAGCATTACCACCACCACATACATTAAGTCCCTTCGGGGCAAACACTTTTATATTTGTTTTGCGTATGTTTTGCAGCCGCACTTTGGGCTCGCCGTTTATTTCAGTCAAGTAATAGTAAGTTGTTTTCCTTTTATGATGGTTTCAATTAACTATTGCATGTTTGTTTATTTTATGTCTAGCTAAGTCTTTATTCTGGTTTGGGCATGACTAAGTGAAGCATGATTAATATAACTCGAGAGGTCTAAGTAGGGCATTACGATCTGCATGCGTGTGTTCCCGAAGCACTAGGTCCTGAGCAATATATAACTTAACCAAACTCGGTGTGTTAGTTGCAAATAACATAGTGGGTAAGGGAGGGTTGCAAGTAATAATTGGATTAATGTGTGGGTGTCCCGCACCCCAAATAGTACGACGGTGTGGGCGAGTTAGAGTAGTCCTAGCAACGCCTTTGCCAATACCGGGTCCATCTAGATCATAACGCGCTCGTAGGCTTGCATGTACCGAGGTGTCCTCGTGCGTGGGCATTACAGTTAGATAGTTTGCATAGGGTGTCCTCGCACTTCTTTACACGTAAAGGATAGATTTGGAGGGTACGTCGGGCGTGACGTGTGACAACGGGTCACGACGTATGTCTCTTATAACCGGTTGATGATGTCATGTAGTGAAAACCTTTGCACCTATGACCGAAAGTGTTAATCGTCTTCACGGTTGTTGCCCAAGCCGACTCGCCTTATTATTTGATATTCCCTTTTAGTTTGTTTCAGGTTACTTTAGTCTACCAATAGTGATCATATTAATTACACCACTCTCATTCCTTTTAAGTGACAACATGACATCAGAGATTGCTACACCAACTCCTCGTGGGATCGACCTTATACTTATCGCTGGCTACGCCTGTGATGGGCAATAGGTTATAAATTTATTTTGATGCTAAACGACAGCGTGTCAGGGTGGTCCCCTCACGCGTGTTTAGATCTCCTCCTTATAGTTCGTCCTCCGAAGAGGGTATAGGTCGTCCTCCGAAGAGGGTATAGTTCGTCCTCCGAAGAGGGTATATTTCGTCCTCCAAAGAGGGTAGTTGTATCATGGGGAAGAGGTAGTATGCATAAGTGATAAATGAAATATGCAAGAAAAAGATTTTATTAATAAAATACGACGTACCGGATAAATGGGCGAGCTTATATGACCCTTTTCCGAGGACTTCTTTAATTCGGTATGGTCCTTCCCATGTGGTCTCTAACTTGCCGAGCTTTGCAGCTTTACTGACTTTGTTACTTCGAAGTACGAGGTCGTCTACATCCTTGACTTTTAAGCTCTCCTTATTAAACCTAGTCATGAAGTCACTGATGGATTCACCTCGGCCTTGCCTCACAGTGAGGAGATGAGCCGATGTGGTCTTGGACTCGGCTTTTTGGAAGAACCTTCGATGAAAGGATTTCATTAGATCTCGGTAAGATCCAATACTACCGGGAGGTAAACTGTCGAACCACCGGCGGGTGTTGTCGATCAGCAACTCCGGGAACAGCTTGCACATGTGGATGGTGTTGAGACGCTGATTGATCATGTTGTATTGGAATTGAGAAATGAAGTTTTGTGGATCCCGCAGTCCGTCATAGGGGGTGATACTTGGCACCCTGTACTTGTCCGGGAGTGGAGTGTTGAGTATTTCGTTTGAGAAATGGGTAATTATCTTCTCGTATCCATCGAACCCATCTCCCGGAGAGTGATGCTGAGTTCGTCGGCCGAGCTCGTTATAGTGATGGGGATCGACCTCGCGATGATCACGACGTCCTGTCCCGCGTTGCTCGTCTTTTGCACGGTCGGTTTGGACCCAAACCCGTGTAGAGGTATGAGCGCCTATCATCCGGAGGCTGGGGGATTCACCTCGCTGTGCCGCCTCATGCTTTGACGAGGCTTCGGCGTCCTTATCTTCGTGATGGTGCTGACCTTGTTCTCGGCTGAGGTACTGGAGGAAGATCTCCTTGTTTTTTTTCGAGGAACCCTTTAACTGCCTCGTCAAGGTTTAACTGCGATGCTAGGGGTTCCTCTCGGTTGCTGTTGCGACCTCCCTCGCTACGGTACTCTTCTTCTTCTTCATGCAGGATGGGATGGCCTTGTTCATCGAGACTTTGGACATGCCCGGGGTCGATCTCGATCGGGATTTTCCCAGCCGAGCTCGCGCCTCCGCCGCCGTTGTTGTTGTTGTTGTTGCGGTAGCGGCTCTGGATGTGCGCTTCTTGTATTCATCGTCGTGATTGATTCCCTCAGAAACAAAGGTTGATCGAAAACACAATTTCGCTTCCCACGCATGGCGCCAAATGATCGATCTTAATTTCGTAAGGTAATGAATGCAGAAAGAACACGAGGATTAACGTAGTTCGATCTTTGAATTAGATCTACGTCTACGAGCAAGAGAGTAAATGTATCGAGTGTATGAGAAGCGATTACAAAGAGAGTAGATGATCAAGTGATCGATCTGAGTGTCCCTCATTTCTCTTCTATTCTAGCCTATATTTATATACCATCAAGTTGAGTTCGACTCTGATTCAAATTGAGTTTGACTCTAATACAAATAGAGTTTGACTCTAATACAAAGTCTTCTCTCATAAGGATTCTTTTAGATATGGATCCGAATCTTCTACGTCTCCAATTGGGATTAGAGTTGTAGTTGGTTGAGGAGTCTTCTTGGGCCGAACTCACATAGGCCGGGGCCCATTTATATTGGGCCTGATGCTTGGGCCTAATAGTTGGGCCGTATCCTATCACAGAAGGAATTTACATTCGTAACTAATAAATACAATGGTACATAAATAAACAAATTCACTTAGCCACTTCATTATTGACATATGGATTGATTTCTATGAATAAACAAACAACTATGACATGTTGAAGACCACCAAATCCGCAGAACTCAACTTTCGTGACACAAATATGAAATTTCAGTCAGACACTTCACTAGTACTCCTCAGAAGGAGGAGGTAAATTGTAGTAGTAAGATGAAGGCGGTGACGGTGATGGAGGTGGGGAGGAGAAGGAGAAGGTGGAGGTAAGGATTTGTACATGTATTATGGATGTTCTAGTTATTGACGAGGAGATGGTGATTTATAGAGATATGATGGCGGTGGAGGCAAGTTATAAGAGTACTTCTTTGATGGTGGAAGTGGAAATATGTAGATTTATTTGGATGTTCTCCGTGTTGAGGAGGAGGTGGTGCTTTGTAGTGATATGATCCTAGAGGGGGTGAGTTGTAGATGTACCTTATTGGTGATGGAGTTGGAGATTTGTAGATGTTTCGGATGTTCTATGTGTTTTGGAAATGATGGTGATTTGTAGAGGTACGCTAGTGGTGGAGGCGAGTTATAGGAATACTTATTTGGTGTTGGAGGTGGAGATTTGTAGGTATATTTAGGATGTTTGGCTTGTTTTGGAGGTGATGGTGTTTTGTAGAGGTATAATGGTGAGTACTTGTTTGGTGGTGCATGAGGGGATTTACAGGCATATTTCGGATGCTCTACGTGCTGAAGGGGAGTTAGTGATTTATAGTGGTATGGTGGCGGTGGGGTGAGCTGTAAGAGTACTGGAGGTGAGAATTTCTAGGTGTATTTGAGTTGCTCTATGTGTTTCGGAGGTGGTGGTGATTTGTAGTGGTATAACGATGGTGGAGGCGAACTGTTAGAATACTTATTTGGTAGAGATTTATAGGTGTATTCGATATGATTTACGTATTCTGGAGCTGGTGCTTATTTATATTGATATGATTGTGGTCTAGGTGTGCTGTAGGAGTACTTATTTGATGGTTTATTTCGAATGCTCTACATGCTTAGGAGGAAGTGGTGGTGATTTATAGTGGTATAGTGGCCATTCGGAGCGAGCTGTAAGAGTACTTCTTTAGTAGTGGTGGCGGATTTATAGATGTATTTGAGATATTTTATTTGTTTTGGAGGTGGTGATGATTTGTAGTGGTATGATGGCGGTGGAGACGAGCTGTAAGAGTTCATCTTTGGGGTGGACTAGTGGAGGATGGGATTTATATGAGTACTTTGAATGCGTTAGATGTTTAGGGGGTGGTGGTGATTTACAATAGTATGGTGGAGGAGGAGATATGTAAGTGTATTTCTTTGGAGGTAGTGGTGACTTATAGGGTATTTAGGATGTTCAACGTGTTTTGGAAGTGGTGGTGTGGCTATGGCGAAATATAGTGATACTTTTTCATCGACTGAAACGGTAACTTAGACAAGTATTTTGGGAGTTCAACATGATTTGGTGGTGATGTAGGCGACGAGTAGATATAAGGCTTATAAGCTGATTTATAAGAAACGATGATAGAAAATATCATTGCTCAAACAAAAAAAGGGCATTTGCCTGGTTTTCTATGTTTTCACATCTTTAATGGCTTCTACGTTGTGCTTTATGATTGAATGAATGTTGACATATATATAGTGATTAATCTTTGAAATACAGGAGATTAACTAAATTTCCAATTATTGAACTGCATAATGGGAGACTACTTTATTTATTATTTATTAATTAAGACCTAAATTAATTGGTCAATGATTATATAAGTAACATGACACTTTTTGCACTATATATATACATTATACTTTTTCTCTTCAAAGATACTCATTTTATTTTTTAATAACGGTAATAGTTCGTAATTTGAAAGTAAAATTATGATATATTTCTTCATTATCTTTATTTAATCTTAGAATTTGATAGTAGTTGTATAAATATATTTATTATAAACAAAAGTAATTTTTTTATTTTCTACTTTCTTTTATAATAGTTCTTTTATTTCCAATCTTTTAAAGTTCTAGAAAATAAATATTTTGAAATGTAATGTCGTATAATCCAAATGAAGTGAACATTAAAACTAAAAAATAATAAACAATAAATGCCATAATTAATCAATTAAGGTTCAATTAAATTATTGAAAGTCCAAGCTACACTAGATAAGAGTATCATAGTACATTTGGTTCGATAACTCATTTCCAAAATAGTTGTTTAATACTCCATCCGTCCCACCCAAAATGACATGTATTCCTTTTTAAACTGTCTCATCCAAGATGATCTTTTTCTTTTTTAGGAAATAATTATCTCTTCAAAAGATATGAGACATATCTACTTTTTATCACTTTATAACCTTCTCCTAAATAACCATGTCGAAAAGAAATGAGTCGTCTTGGGTGGAACAAAGGGAATATATCCTTAAATGTGAGCTAGAAAGAGCTACACATAACCTCTTTTTTCCCCCTTCATAACCCCTTATATTTTACTGCTATAGCTTTTAATTATATTTCTAATAAATCTCTTAAATTCCATAGCCCCCAGATTTTCTAATAAATCCCTTACATCTTATAGCCTTGATCAGCTTCCGCACGAACAAATTGAACTTGAAGAAAATAAAAGTGGAAATGTACGTCAATACCCACTTTTTAAAAAATGAAAACAACAGTACATCCAATATGAAAAAGAGTGCAATTCATACCCAAAACATTTTTAAATATATTTTGTCGTGATTTTGCATGATTTTAAAATAATCATTATAAAATAATACAATCATTTCAATTATCATACAATCATTTCAATTATCAATTAATTTTAATGAAATATCAATTTTAATTTCAATTTTTAATTTTTACAATTCTTTTTTATAATTTTACTGGGAGGGTTGGCAGCGGGTTGGCGGGGGGGGGTTGGTCATGCGTGGGGTTGACCGGGGTGGGTTGTCTGCGGGGTGGGGTGGTGGGGTGGGGTTGGCCGTGGGGTGGGTTGGCCGGGGTGGGTTGGGCCGGGGTGGGTGGGTGGGTGGGTGGGGTGGGCTTGGCTGGTACATGGGGGTTGGTCGCCGAATAAGACATCCACTATATATATATATATATTCCCATTGATTGAATTTTGCCGCCGTAATAAGACATCCACTATATATATATATATATATATATATATATATATATATATATTAATCAATGGAAAAGGACACGTATTACAAATACAAGCTAATTAATCTGAAATCACAAGAGTTATTAAGAAAAGTAGAGATTATCGATAACATGCGCGTTTGGTTGGGTGGGGTGGGCTTGGCGTTGGTGGGGGTTGGCCATGGGTGGGGTGGGGTTGGTCAGCGGTGGGTCGGCCATTTGTTGGTGGTTGGTAGGGATGGGTTGGCACGTAGGGGAGGTTGGCCGAGGGAGGTTGGCCGTCGAGGGTGGTTGGCCGCCAGTTGGTTGGCCGAGGGTGGTTGGTCATGGTAGGTTGGCCGCGGAGGGGTTGGCCGCGGAGACTTGTTGACCGGTCCAGCACACATTTTCTGGTGTTCGGTGTTCGAGTGTTCAGAGCAGAGTGTTCAGAGACGATTTTCGTGTGTTCGCGCACAAATTTTGTTGTGATTATGAAAATATATTAAAATAATTAAATGGGTATTACCAGATTTATTTTACAAATGGATATACATCGCACTCACTTTACAAAAGTGGTAAATAAGCTCCGAACCCAAAATAAAACACGCTATAGCCTGTATTCCTCCTCTTCTAGAAACTCAGAGATTCTAGAAAGCCAATAAGAAAAACACCTTGTTGATATGGATTAAAGATTGGGTCACAGAAGTTTTGCACCGTTGATATTAGCAATTTCTATAAGTCAGAGTTCTTCATCCATTAATGGCAGTGAAGTCGGGCGGTTCTCTCTTCATAGCTTGTCAACCAGTATTAATGCGGAATTGATTAAACGAAGTATCAATCTCGAATCTAACTAAGTGGGGTGGGTTATGTGGACTATATGTTTAATGGTTTTTTTCTTCTCTGTTTTTGTTCCCTTCTTTTGGTTAGGTTTAAAGTAATTGAGGATTATAAGGATGAATTAGTTGATTTAAATATTACTTAGAAGTTTGATTGAACATATGAAGTCGAAGATGGGGTGTGAATTTGATGAGAAGGAAAGGGACATTTAGGTGATGAGATGAGAGAGATTGGTTTTGTGTATATTGATTTAGTGTTAACTGAATTGAGAGAAAGATGATTAGGTTGTTTGGTGAAACTGTTTTTATCAGTGTTAAAATGGGAGGTCAGGTCCACTGCTACATAGATAATTTTAAAAGCAAATTGAAATGAGCAAGATGAAGTTGGTCGACCAACGCAGAAATGAGATCTCCCATGGCCTCTCTCCTCTTATTTCAATTAATATGGAACAAACTACTAAGTCGTGCCATTGCCTATGAGACTGACTGATACGATACAGGAAGCAAGGGGAGTAGAGGAAGAAGCAATCGGACAACACAAAGTTGGGCCACAAGGCAAGAAGTCGCAGGTCGAGCAGCAAGAGGTGGTGAGCTTAGCAAAAGGAAGACCCCGACGTAGAGTGGTGAAGCCAAGTCGTTTCAATTGATTCTGTTTTGTTTCTTGTTTCCTTTCTTTTAGTATTTTGGGAGATTAGTTTGCTGCTTAATGTTTTTATGAGTTGGGCTGTGTTAAGCCCATTCTATATTCTCATCTAGAGGTTAGGGCACAATGTTTCCGTGTTTAAAACGAACAACTTTGTTTTTCTTTTGGGAGTGCAGAAAAATTATTTCAAAGTTTCTTCTTGCGAAGCGCAAGAATTGGAGCCTTTCTCGAGCTCTATTTCGAGAACTCTTGTGATGTTTTGAAGCAGAACGTTACATTGGTGCTTTCATCGAGTGATTATGGAGTCCGGATCTGGTGATTGGAAACAAAATTTCAGTGCTCTCAGTGCCCAGGTGGATGAATTCGTTCGGACGAGTTCGGAGACGCAGCAGCAATTGCGCCACTCCCAGGCAAATTTTCAGCAACAGTTGGATGAGTTCATGGCATTGTTCAAATCCTCAACCGCAATGCTACAGATTCGTGAGGAACCTACTGCTCGCGGGCCATCCGTCCGTCTTGACGTTCCTCGTTTTGATGGTGAGGACCCATACTCTTGGATTTTCAAGATTGAGGAATATTTCTCCTATCATAATACTCCCGACGCTCAACGTCTTCAGATCGTGGCCTTCCATCTGGACGGTAAGGCTTCCACGTGGTTCCAATGGTTAAAATCACAAAGCATGTTGTCTACTTGGCCCGATTTTTTATCACGTGTGCAGTCTCGCTTCGGGGCATCTCAGTTTGATGATCCAGAGGGGAATTTAGCGAAGCTAACACAGCAGGGTTCTGTGCTTGATTACCAAACAGAATTCGAGTTGCTGATGGCTCGTGCCAAAGGGATTTCTGAGGCTCTTTTGATCTCATTCTATATCTCAGGTTTAAAAGCCTATGTGCGACGTGAACTGCAGTTAAATCGTCCCTCAACCTTGGATGAAACTTTTGCATTGGCTCGCGTTTTCGAAGGCAAATATTTGGAAAACCAGGAGGACATGCGCGCTCTATCACGCCACCTTCCGCGTCCACAATTTTCACCTACCAGCAGCCATTCGCGCATCGCACCACCCGTAGGTGCTTCCTTTGGAGCGTCTGCCCCAACTAGCTCGCGAGGCCTTCCAGTGGCACGTTCCTTAAACCCTGATAGGGACTCTACCACCATCCCCGTTCATCGATTAACACGGGCTGAGATGCGTTCCAAACGCGAAAAAGGATTATGTTTCAATTGCGATCAACGATGGACTGCCTCACATCGGTGCAAAAATCCTGGTTCGGTGATGCTTCTAGCTGGCGAGGATGCTGATGAAGGTGGTGATGATGCTGACATCAGCACCGATCTCGTGCAGTCCCAGGACGATGATCAAGTCATTTTGGGCGATGTATCTAGTCTTCATTCATTATCCGGTCAAGGTCAGCCTCGCTCTCTTCGCCTTTCCGGAAAAAAGAACAAATACACGTTTCAAGTTATGATTGATAATGGTAGTACTCATAATTTCATTACACCTTCTTTGGCTGAACGATTGAAATTGGATATTACTCATATTGATGGTTTTCGTGTATACATTGGTAATGGGGATTCTCTCATGTGTCGTCATAAATGCACCAGTGTTCCTATTGATCTGCAAGGAACTACATTCACCCTTGATTTATTCGTTTTACCCATTAAGGGTCCCGATATTATCCTTGGTATTCAGTGGTTACAGGAGTTGGGGCGAGTCACCCACGATTATAGTCAGGCTCGCATGGAGTTTAAATGGTACGGCAAAAAGGTTTTATTGACAGGAGATACATCTCTGAGCAGTACAGAGGTCAGTTTTAGTATGTTCCAAACACTCGTGCAACGGGATCACATCGCAGAGCTCTTTGAAATTTATTTGTGCAGCGGACCCGAAACGGTTGCTTCTCCACCTACTGTTTCCACTTGGGACGGCATTCCTCAGTTCTTACACAACATCTTGGAAGAATTTAAAGAGGTCTTCAGTGAGCCACATGAACTCCCTCCTCGCCGCATGTTGGACCATCGGATTCATTTGGAACCGGGCATCAAACCTATTAATGTCAGACCTTATCGCTATCCTTATTTTCAGAAAAATGAAATGGAGAAATTGGTGCGTGAGATGCTCAATCAGGGAATTATTCGCCCAAGCCAAAGTCCATTTTCTTCTCCGGTGCTTCTGGTAAAAAAAAAAGATGGCTCCTATCGCTTTTGTGTTGACTACCGGGCTCTCAATGCAGTCACAATCAAAGATAAGTTTCCTATCCCCACGGTGGATGAATTACTTGATGAATTGGGGCAATCGGTAATTTTTTCAAAGCTGGATTTAATTGCTGGGTACCATCAAATTCGGGTCCATGCGAAGGATATTTTTAAAACGGCCTTCCGTACTCATGAGGGTCATTTCGAATTCCTTGTCATGCCGTTCGGCTTAACAAATGCCCCCTCCACGTTCCAGGCAACAATGAACTATTATCTTAAGGGTTTTTTACGTCGATTTGTGGTGGTATTTTTTGATGATATTCTTGTCTATAGCCCTTCTGAAGCCATTCATGAGGAACATTTGCGGTTAGTTCTTGAGTGTCTCCAACTAAATCAATTTTTTGTGAAGCTTTCTAAATGCACATTTGGTACTCGTTCTGTGGAATATTTGGGACATATTGTGAGTTCCGGGGTAGTCAGTGCCGATCCTAGCAAGGTGGAGGCGATGTTAGCTTGGCCAGAGCCTTGCACAATCAAGCACGTTCGTGGCTTTCTTGGCTTAACAGGTTACTATAGAAAATTTGTCAAAGGCTATGCTTCCATTGCTGCCCCTTTGACAAACTTGCTTCGAAAGGATCAGTTTGAGTGGACACCGACTGCATCGGCTGCATTTGGGCAGCTAAAAGAGGCGATGACCTCTGTACCCGTGTTGCGACTTCCAGATTTTGGCCAACCATTTGTGATCGAAACAGATGCATCAGATGTGGGTATTGGCGCGGTTTTACTGCAAGATAATTTGCCTATTGCTTATCACAGTCGTAAATTAGGGGTTCGTATGCAAAGTGCATCAACTTATATTAAGGAGTTATATGCGGTGACGGAGGCCATTGGCAAGTGGCGTCAATATCTTATAGGTCATCGGTTTGTCATTCGAACCGACCATCGCAGTTTGAAAGATATTCTTCAACAACAGATTCATACACCTGAACAACAAAAATATATCCGGAAAATGTTGGGATATGATTTTACTATTGAATATAAGCCAGGTCGCCTAAATTTGGTAGCTGACGCATTATCTCGTGCCCCTGATGATGCCACACCGATTGCCAATGTTCAGGATTCTTGTGATGCTTCCGCCACAACCATGTCTCATGTCTTTGAACCCGAGGCAGAGATTTTTGTTCCACGTTGCTTGGCGATTCAGAGCACTCCTATTTCGGCATTTCTTGAAGATATACGTCGTGATAACAAGGAGATACCTGAATTGGTTGCTTTACATAAAAAAATTCTTGAAGGAGAATTATCTCCTGAATATGCAGTCCGAGATGGTATAATCACCTTCAAGAATAGGTACTTACTCTCATCATCTTCGACATTGAAGAATAAATTATTGTCCGAGTTTCATTGTTCGCCGATTGCGGGTCACGGTGGGGTAAAGAAGACGTTGGTGGGTCTTTCTCATTTATTTTATTGGCCGTGCATGCGTCGAGACGTCGAGGCGTTTGTGCGTGCTTGTGATGTTTGTCAACAGGTCAAGGTTATGACCATGGCACCTGCGGGTCTTTTGCAGCCGCTACCAGTTCCTGCTTTGGTGTGGAATGATGTTACAATGGACTTCATCACTCATTTACCTCTCTCCCATGGCTCCTCTGTTATTCTAGTAGTAGTGGATAGGCTCACCAAAGCTGCGCATTTTGGACCGTTACCTACTGGATTTACAGCTGCTAAGGTAGCTAAGTTATTCTCTGACATGATCATTAAGCTTCATGGATTTCCCTCCTCTATCATATCTGACCGTGATCCTATCTTTTTGAGCAAATTTTGGTCTGAATTATTCAAGCTCAGCGGCACTACTCTAAAGCATAGCTCGGCTTATCATCCCGAGACGGATGGACAGTCTGAAGTCGTCAATCGAAGTTTAGAGCAATATTTAAGAGCAATGACATCTGACTACCCCACTCGTTGGTCTGAATTTCTAGGTTGGGCAGAATTTAGTTACAACACGAGTTATCACTCGAGTATTAATATGACACCTTTCCAAGCTGTTTATGGGCGTTTTCCGCCAATTGTACCGCGTTATGAGCCTGGGTCAACGTCTGTGGAGGCCTTGGAGTCACTTTTGCTGGAGCGTGACAGATTGCTATGTGAGTTGAAAGATCACTTGCATAGGGTTCAACACCGTATGGCGCAAAAGGCGAATGCCAAAAGACGGGACGTCGAATTTCAGGTGGACGACTTGGTTTGGGTAAAGCTACAACCTTATCGTCAGATCACAGTTTCTCGTCGCTCATCGCCGAAATTAGCCAAACGTTTTTTTGGCCCTTATCGTATTGTGGAGAGGATTGGCCCCGTCGCCTATAAACTTGAGTTACCTGCCGGGAGCCGTGTTCATCCAGTGTTTCACATATCATTGCTTAAGCCTTTTATCGGCACATCCACAGGACCTATTAACCCTCTTCCAACAGACATGGTGGGGAGACCGGTGCTTGAACCGTTGGTGGTTGTTTCTTCACGCGAGGTACTTCGTGACGGGCAGCCGGAACCTCAAGTTCTAGTCCAGTGGCAAGGTTTACCCCTGAAGCTGCTACCTGGGAATCACTTGCTGATTTTCGAGACTCTTTTCCCAGTTTCAACCTTGAGGACAAGGTCATTTTGAAGGCTGGAGGAGTCCCTCAAAATTTCAGCTACTAAATTAGTTTCCGTGAAGGTTACAAATAGAAATTCTCATTATTTTATTAAATTTGAAGCAAATACTGACTGCCCTCAAAATTTCAGCTACTATGAAGGTAGAAATTTCAATCTAGATGCCAATCTAGTTCGAAATCTATGGATTGACCCGAAAGACCGACAATTCGATAGGGTTGGGATTGAGAATTTATTATCAGAAAAAAATGTTAATCCGAATAGCTCAACAACTCGAGTGGGTTAATCCGAAAGTAATCCGAACCCAAATGTCCATAATTCGAGAAACTGTTTAAACATCTAATAAACTAACAAAACGAATGTCCAGAATTCAAGAAATCGACAATATATTTATTGTTCACTCATCAATAAAATAAGATCATATCACCCCAAGCCCAAAAATCATGAGAGCATATTATAGGAGAAGAAAGAAAAAGGACACCTTCCTTGCATCGCACAGGAGCAAAACTAGTTGATGCTTTAATTCACAAACTAACAATCCAAACGGTTAAAACTAATGGCCATTACTTGGGCAAGAAATCCGATGTTGAATCATGAGAAGATATGGTTAAATTTTTTGAAGTGCACAAGCAGTATGTATTTGAACTGCTGATCTCTGCAGTTACTACTCTTGGTGCTAGAATTGTAACTAATCCAAGCATCATTTTCCCAGCCGTGATATTGTTGTGTTGAGAAATATGTGTCGACAACAAAGAAAATAATGCAGCAAGTAAATGAAAAACGTTAACAACATGCACGAAATTTACGTGGTTCGATCTTAAAGATCTATATCCATGAGATGAAGTGAGTGTATATTGTTCAATGGAGAAGTTATAGAAAACAAGATGTATCAACGAATTTCCCAAGAAACTACAAACCATGCAAGATCTCTAATCTCACAAAATAGCTTCTAATTCTTATCTCTGTTTCTTTTTCTCTCGTCAGTTTTCATTATCAATGAGAAAACAACATAACCCAACTTACATACTAACTACAAACTGAAAGTTGTTTTGGCCTCCAACTGTATTCCAACAAACCTGAACAGACTTGCATCTTAATAATCTTCAAGAACTTAAAGTTCTGCTGATAAGCCCTTGAATTCAATTGTAGATTCTGATGTCATAGTATTCAACAATCTCCACCTTGACAGCACAAAAAAATCATCTCATTCCAGCTCCATTGAGGAGCTCCCAATAAAAATTCATTGAGTGAGAACAAATACTAATTCAAGGCATATCTGAATTTTGGAACAAGAAAATATTTTGTTAGCATATCCGCAGCATTGTTCTCTGTGGACACCTTCAGCACTTTCACAACTCCTTTGTTAACAATATCTCTAACAAAATGATGTCTCACATCAATATGTTTTTACCTTTCATGATAAACTTGATGCTTTACGATATGAATAGCACTTTGGTTATCACAGTTAATCTCAATTGTAATCTGCATAATTCTCAATTCTGAAATTAATGCTTTAAGCTATATAGCCTCCTTCATAGCCTCTATCATTGCCATATATTCTGCCTCTGTAGTTGATAAGGCAACAACCGATTGCAACATCGATCTCCAACTGATTGCAGTCCCATATAAGTAAATATGTATCCAGTTTGAGATTCCCTAGTGTCCATATTTGCTGCATAGTTAGAGTCAACATAGCCTTTCAGATGGTTTCCTTCAAAATTTTCAATTTTCTTGAATTTAATTCCAATATCAGTAGCTCATTTCAAGTATCTAAATAACCATTTAAAACATTCCCAATGATACTTACCTGGATCAGACATATATCTACTTACAACACTCACCACATGAGATAAATCGGGTCTTGTGTGGATCATGGTATACATGATACTACCTATTGCATTAAGGTATACTACACATCTCATTTCTTTCATGATAATCTTTTGGTCTATGATCTAGAGATAATTTAAAATAAAACCAAAGGTACTGACACAACCTTAGTTTCATGCATTTTGAACTTTTTCAAGACCTTAAGAATATAATCTCTCTGAACCAACCACAATAATCATTTTTCCTTATCGCGAATGATATCCATACCCAGAATTCTTTGGCATTCCCTAAAACTTTCATCTCAAACCTTTCTTGCAGCTTGGACTTCAAAATCTCAATTTCATTGCGACTTTTGCTAGCGATTATCATGTCATCAACATACAGCAGGAGATAAGAGACATCAGATTCACCAACCTTCTCATGTAAATGCGGCGATCATACTTTGGTTTAGAATATCCTCTTTCTCTCATATATTAATCAAATTTAATATACCACTGTCTTGAACTTTGTTTCAGACCGTATAATGACTTTTTAAGCAAGTAGACTTTGTCCTCATTTCCTGGTAGAACAAATCCATCAGGTTGATGCATATATATAGTTTCTTCTAAATATCTGTAGTAACCCAAAAATCCTTAAGTCTAAATTAGAACCTAATTAAGAATAATTAGAGGCTTAAAAAGTAGTTATTCTTAAAGAATTTATATAGAGGTATACAATAGATTATTAAACGATAGAAATTCGATTAATTCCTAATCGAATGAATACAAATTAGAAGACGTAGAGATTATTTAGAAATGAGTTTTATTATGATGAAATGTGAGAGATGTGATTATTATGGTGTGATTGAATGAAAAATGTCATTAAATAGAAAATGTGCTAAGAAATGCATTAATTATTTTTATATGGGAATTATTTATAAAATGAGATGAATTATTGTTCAAACTATTAAATGGCTTGAATAAATTTATTTTATTATTATTTAGTGATAAAAGAATTATTTTTTCACGATTTTCGAAACTTAAGGAATTTAAGCATAACTATTTGAATTTTTAATATATGAAAGAATTTAAATTATGTTTATCTAAATTTAATTTCAATCATAGATATAAATTGTTTTGGATTTTAATATTTATGAGAAATATAGTTTTGCCTATTAAAGGATATTAATGTGTAACGTTAGTAATTTTAGAGTCATACTTATAAATTTTTGAAATTTGTGTATAATAATTATGAAATTAATACAAAATGAACATTTAATTACACATACATATTCTAGAAATTTACAAAGTGTAGAAAATCATCTTCAAGCTTATTTCTTCCTCCATTTTCGGCCACCACACACACAAGCACACACCAAAATTTTAGTTTCACTTTTAATCCATATCTAAGTAGGAAATTAGTAATAATTCACTCCAAGGAAGGTAATTACCTTGTTTAAGCTAAGTTTTTGTGATTTAAATTGATAAATATGATCTTCTCATGTCTTGTAGATTTCAAAATTATGAGATTCAAATTAATGTTGATTTGTTTAATTTTTGTTATGTTTATTGATTTAATTGTGCTTATGAAGTATTAATAGCATGATCTATGGTTTTAATTCTTTGATTTCCTAAATTTAATGAATTAAAGTATTAGGTATAAACCCTAATTTTTGTATGTGAAGTATATGTTGTGATTTAGTTGAATTGAGCTTAGATATATGTTTAGAAATGGAAATAAACAACATATGATTAAAGAAATAGAAATTAAAACATGCATACTAAAAACCCTAAAATTTTTGAAAACTAGGAGTGATTAGAACTTGAGGATTTTGATTTTATTTGATTTATTTGGCATGATATTTAAGCTTTAGGATATATATAATGCATAATATGAATTTATAAGGATTTAATTCATACATATGAATAATTCTCCAAATTTTCGAAAATGAAGGGGATGGCATGAACTTTGATTTCTTAATTTTATTTGATGAATTTGATATGGTTTTTGAGATCTATGATAAAAATAATGCTTAAGTTGAATTTATAGGATTTTATGGATATGAATTGTGAAAAGTTGAAAAATTAAAGCTTAATGCTAAGTTGGTGATTTATGTGATGAACTTGGTTGAGATTGAAAGTGAACATGGATTGATGATTATTGAATGTGAGTTGTTGGATACTCAATGGATCGTAGATTGTAAAACTCTTGAAATTTTCGAAAAACATGGTTGAAGGGCATATGTTGATAATGGTAAAATGAATAATATTGAACTTGTTCTAAGTTCTTAAATGTGCATTTAAGCATATGGTGATGATTGGTGGAGTTTGGGAATGAAATTGGTTGAATTTGGATTAATATGGCGATTTAAATTATAAACGTTACTCTGCCGAAATTTCATTAGAAATTGTTTAATAGTAAAATGTTTTGAAATTCTAATTGGTGAACTATGGATAAGGAAGTTTACTGAATTCAATAATAATTTCATTTTACAAGAAACGAGCAAAGGAAGTCGAAAAGTGAAAGACGAAGAAACAAACGTCTTGGAATAAACGTTGTAAGGTGGGTAATGCCTTTCAAATTATTTTTGAGCAAAGTCAATGCTATGCTTTAAACTTATTGCTATTGTGAGAATGTTAAATCACCACATTATTGATATGTTGAAAATGATTGATTTACCACATTGTGGGTATGACGGCGAATGACCTATCTACGGTAGGAAAATGTTATGTACTGTGCACAGGTTTATGGCCGTGAGCTTGCAAATGTAGGCCGACCATGGTATTGGGAAGAAAGCCTACTTCCCATTACTGAATGACGTAGATAGGGTATGTCCGTAGTTGGAAACCTTCGGGATCAACTCGGGTATGTTATGCCGGTATTTTTCAAAACATGAATGTGTGGTGATAAAATCATGAAATTTTCTTATGAATTAATTATTCAAGTTATTTTCTCAATTCCTGCTTAAAGAAATTTTCATAAGTTCTGAAAATTTTATTTTGGCAATTACCCACTGAGTACTTTCTGGTACTCATGCCCGCGAATTTTTTTATGTGGTGCAGGTTGAGCATGGAAGAGATATGGACCTTGGAACTGAGCTTGATTATCTTCTTTTGTTTTGAATAGTTATGGCCGAATGTCATGTCTTCATACATGACATTCACTACTCTTCCGCTGATGACTTTGTTACTTTAATCTATACTTTTGATAAATTCTTGTAAATATTTGGAAATGTTGTGTACATATTGTTGAGGCTGTGATCTCACTTGTTGTTGTTGTTTGCTGTTGGTTATTTGTTGTTGTACATGTTGGCTTATCCACATTCTAGGGGATATGCTGCCCGTTTGTTGTAAATTTTATTTCTTAAAAACCCATTCGTTTGTCGAACAATTTATTTCTTAAACCAGTCACGGTCTGATTATCTAGTTAATTACCTAATTAAATAGTCGGGTCGTGACAATATCCATGTAAAAAAGTTGTTTTTACATCAAGCTATTGCAGTTCCATCTCTTGTTGAGTAACCATACTCAACAAAATTTTGATAGAACAATGTTTCACTATAGGTGATAAGACTTCATTGAAGTCTACGCTTTTCTTTTGAGTAAAACACCTTGCAACTAACCGTGCTTTATATCTGACTTTTTCTCATTTCTCTATAATTTCGACTTTCTTTTTGAAGATCCATTTACAGCTTACAAGCTTCTGATGAGATGGTTTATCAACTAGAATCCAGGTTCCATTCTTTTCAAAGGATTCAAGTTCTTCTCTCATAGCTAGAATTCATTTTTCTGCTTCAGGACCCTTTATAGCTTCATTGTAATTTTTTGGTTCATAGTACTCAATATCCTCAGCAGTAATAAAGCATAATGTACCATGTCAGCTTCTACAAATCTTGACGGTGGTCTTATGTTTCTTTTCACTCTATCTCTAGCTAACTGGTAGTTTCTCAAACTAGAGCTATTTTCTTCATCCAAAATTTCTTCTTCCGGTGAACTGTATCTTAATTTGAGTGAGAATCTTCAGCTTTAATTTCATCAACTGACTCCACCTTAATTCTTGTATTATTATCAGCTGCAATTTTTGTGACACATCCAGCTTATTCGATTCAAACAAAAAAAAATACATTTCTTTTTCATTAAACACAACATCTCTGCTTACTATGAACTTGTTGTTATCAAGATCTATGCACCAAAGTTTGTACCATTTCACTCCTTCTTGATATCCAAGCAAAACACACTTGAGAGCTCTTAGTTCAAGTTTATCCTGTTTTACATGAGCATAAGCCTTGCAAGAGTAATTGCTTACAGAACCATACCATATCTCATTTGGAGTTTTAAACTCCACAACTGATGTTGATGAGATATGCTACGCTCGCAGCTGTTTCCCTCGAAAATTTCTTTGGCAATCCAGATTCAAACAACATACATCTCACTCTCTCAAGTATTGTCCTTAGACATTTCAAGGTAGAACCATTTTCTACTTCCACCTCTTTACACCATTCCTTAAATTTATTGAAGGCGTCCTTTTTATTCTTCATTATGTAGGTCCACAGTTTTCTTGAGAAATCATTAATAATTGATAGAAAGTATCTTCCTTCGCTTGTAGTAGCAGTTGGTGATGGCCCCCATAAATCATAATGAGCATAATCAAGAGGTGTTTTTGATGTGTGTTTACCAGCATGATATGAGATTTTCTTGCTCTTACCCAAAACACATTGCTCACAGTTTTCAATCTACACAAGGCTTACATCTTTCAATATTCCTTGCTTGATAAGTTCACTAAGACCTTTGTGACTCACATGGCCTAATCTTCTATGCCACAAAACCTAATCTTCTATGCCACAAAACTGTATCATCATTATTCACAACATCAGATATTCCAATCAATGTTTCAGCAACAAGATGATAAGAGTTATTCTTTTTTATTCCTTTCATCACAATAGCTGAGTTCTTTAACATAAGCATGCATCCATCTTTTGATTCAAAATGATAGCCCTGAGATTCTAGCATGCCTAGTGATATAAGTTTCTTTTCAGCTTTGCTATATATCTAACATCGGGGAGGATTTTCATAGAATTATCATGCATCTTTTAGTTTGATTTTTCCAATACCTTTAACTTTATATACCGGGATATTTCCAAGTAAAACCGAGCCACTTTCTTGAAGATCAAGATCTAGAAACCGTTCCTTGTAGGGATAAGTAATAGCCAACAATTTGGAATTCATTTAGCAACGGATTTTTTCGTGACTATCCATCATATTCAGTATCTCAGCATCCTCACAATATTCTGCACAATCTACAGTGTTAAGTTGTTTCTGGTCCTTATCTACTTGACTTCTTTTCCAAGCAAAACAATCTTTCTTTAAGTGCATGAGCTTCTTGAAATAATGACATTTCCTCATCTCTTTCTGATATGTTTCCTTACCCTTTTCCTGCGTTGGTTTCTTGGCTATAAATCCCTTTTTCTTGCTCTTGTTTCCCTTGCCACTCTTTATATTCAAACCATCTCCCACAGTATCACTCTTTCTCTCGTTCAGTTTCTGCAACTCTTTTGCTTTGAGTGCAGACTGAACTTCTTCTAAAGAGATCGATGCCTCTCTACCAAATAGCATAGCATATTTAAGATGTCCAAAGGACTTTGGTAAAGCATTCAATAGGATGATCGCCTTGTCTTCATCCTCGATTTTGATGTCGATAATTTCCAAGTCATCGAGTAACTTATTGAACTCTTCGAGCTCATCCTCCATATTTATTTCTTCAGACAGTTTGTAGGCATAGAGTTTCTGCTTCATGTACAATCGATTGGCTAGGGACTTTGTCATGTAGAGGGATTCTTCGCCACTTCACGCAGCACCTTGTCTCCGAGACATAGAATTATTGCGTTGTGAGTCTTTTCCATCATCTCAGTCTTCCTCTCTTTATCTTCTCTTTCCTTCAACGATTTGTCGATTTTTAAAGCATCGACTAATCCTTGCTGAGTCAAGATTGCCCTTATCTTGATTCTCCAGAGACTGATATCATTCTTTCCCATGAATTTCTCAGTCTCAAACTTTGTTGTTGTCATCATCGTGGGTTGGTTTCCCACAGACGGCGCCAATTGTTGAGAAATGTGTCGTCAACAATTGCAGCAAGTAAATGAAGAACGTGAACAGAATGCACGAGGTTTACATGGTTCGATCTTAAAGATCTACGTCTACGGAGATGACAATGAGTGTTTGTTGATCAACGGAGAAGTTACAGAAAACAAGAATTCTCAAAGAATTTTCCAAGAAACTACAACCCATGAACCCATGCAAGATCTCTAATCTCACAAAATAGCTTCTAATTCTTATCTCTCATTCTTTTTCTCTCGTTCAGTTTTCATCATCAATGAAAAAACAACATAACCCAACTTACATACTAACTATAAACTGAAAGTTGTTTGGCTCCAACTGTATTCCAACAAACTTGAACAGACTTGCAGCTTAATCCTCAAGAATTTAAAGTTTTGCTGATAAGCCCTTGAATTCAATTGTAGATTCTGATGTCATAGTATTCAACGTGTTGTACAATAGAACAGTTGCTACACAGCTCACGTCGTTGAGATCGATGCCCACGTGCGGCATGATGGTCGTGGACGTAACGTGAATCGCAGATGGGGTATCCAGTGGGAAACGTATCGAACTCTACAGCAACAACGCTGGCGAATTGGTAGAGTTGCCCGAGGCCAAGGCTGCCGCCGTAGGACCATGGTTTCATGCTGGAACCGTTCGGGGCCAAGGTAAAAGCGAGGCCGTCGCCGAAGTAGTTGCTTCCGGATAAGTCTATCACGAAGGAGAAGTGAGTGGATAAATCAGCTAGATTTTGTGAGGCTTTCACACACAAATGCAGCAGCTCGCCGTAGGTGGCGCGGCCGGCTTTCTCCTACGGCGCTTGGCTGCGATAGTTGGGTGTGACTTGAAAGCTTTGATTGTCCGATCGGAGACATGTCGAAGGAGAGTGGGGGTGTCGCAGGGAGGAAGGAGAAGGCTAGGAGGAGAAACATTGAAATGGAAACGGAAAAGGAAAAGAGTGTAAACATGCTGCTGCAGGGGATGATGAAAAACTTCAGTTTCCAATTTTGATGATGAATTGTGAATAGTGGAACTAAATGATGTATGTTTCGAGAAACAAATAAATTTCTGTTAGACGACCGAGTCAGTCAATTCGGCGACTTGACTATTCTTTCCGCTGATTCTTCAACTCCCTAATACATTAATTTCGAGAAATTTGAATCCATCGAAGTCTGTTCTAATATTTTTGTTTGCCAACAAGAATCACACAACAAAAACTGAGACCAAGGAAAAACTAAAATTCGCCTATGTACATAACCTGTCTGTAACAAACAAGCAATATATTGGTGCCAGAACAAGCCACATTGATATATAGAGTAATCAATTCCCTAATGCACCTTGCAGCAAAGCTTGGCCTAATTGATTCGCCGCTCCTTCTATCAAACCTTCAATCACACTGTTGACAACATTCTGCACCGTGTCGTTCCTCGTCGGCGGCTGCACGAAGCTCGGCGCTGCATAGACCACCGGCGCAGTATCATATCTCTGCAGTTGATGCCACGGTTGGTGCTGAAACATAGTTGTTGGACTTGGAGTTGGACCAGCGACACTTTGAGACCTAGAAATCTGAGCTAGTTGGCTGCTGTTCACACTTCTTGAACTAGAATATTGTGGTCTTTGATCAGTCTTAGGTTGTCGGTGTCGAACCTTATCCGCTTTCCCACACTTGAGGTGCGTATCAAACCCACACGCCTCGCACCGGTAGAGCCAGTGGTCCGACCCCAATCCACCGCAGACGTCGCAGACGAAGGCCCTATCCGCATAGGGCGGCTCGAAGCAGAGCAGGAGGGGGTGATCGTGGGCCCCGCCCTTAACAGAAGAGCGCGCAAACGCACACGCTGGATGCAAGTCGAGCTGGCATTCTCCGCAGTGGTAGCAGAAGCTCATGCCCACCACGCCACACGCGTGGCAGTGGAAGGATCCGGTTGAGTATGCAGGGGCCGGAAGCAGAGTTAAGGCGTGCTTCCGGTCTGCCTTGTGGTTAAGTTTTTCGGGCATCTCGGAGCAGATTTTGTGGAGGCTGTAACTGCACGGATCGCAGGTGTACACGAGGCCGGAAGCCTGTCTCTCGCAGGCTGAGCATTTGGTTGTGCTTGGATCCGATGAGTTGGTGGATTTTAGGGTTAAGGGATGAGGGTGGCTGAAGTGAGTGATATGAGCTTCACCTTCAATCTTGCCCATTTTTTTTTTCTTTTCTTGATGTTAGTTGTGTTTGGTGTTGGTTAAGTTGATGATCGCATATATGAAGTGGTAGGCTCGCTTTGGATACTCAAAATTACGCGTAGAGACGCTTGTCGTTTATGGATGGATATTTTGACATGAAAGAATAAACTACCTTAAACAGCGTTTTAGGTAGCTGAGTTTTCCATGATTGAATGAGACATTGGTATGATCTGTGAGTATTTTAAGTTTTTATTTTGGCTACAGACAAATTTATGGCTATCATTTATCGTTTTCATTGCCTGTCTGCCTTCAACGTGCATGAAACGTTAAAGTATTAAGACAATGTTTCTAGAGCCAAAGATTTGGAACAAACAAATTGCAGATGTTGATTTCTTTGAGACTTAGATGAGAGGAATACTAAGTGTGTAGATATTTTATTATTCCAGTTATTCTAAATGTTATTTGAGTTGAGAATTGGCCTGCAAATAGGAATGGAGATATCTAATACTCTTTATTTCGAGATCATTAATTTCGTCACATGGTTTGTACGTGAAGCATGCAACTGTCCGGTTTATATAAATTGTTTGAGATGTATCTATGACTTGGTACATTAAGTTCAATTTCCCAACAGAAGCAAAGTTAAAAAGCTTAGTCATAATCGAGAAAATATAGTTGGAGGTGAATGTCACCTAGAATTACAATTCTATCAAAAATAAAGTAGTGTTACAAGCGTATCTTATTCATTTGGATAAATAACAGTTAATATCCCAATGTTTGGACCTTTTCCACATAGTGTCTTAGCATTTTGTTAATAAAATCTCAAACGTTTTATAATTTTTCACTTAATATCCTTCGGTAAAATTCCGAAGCCCAATGCATATGTGGCTTGCCGGAGAGTCCACGCGAGTAATCCACGTATATAAGGTGTAGTAACAGATATATCCCAATGTTTGAACTTTTTCACTTAGTAAAAAATTATGAAACATTTGAGATTTTATTAACAAAATGCTAATATTGGGATACTAAATGAAATAGGTGCAAAAGTTGGAATATTAGCTGTTTTTACCCTATTCATTTTCTAGAATATTAATACCATGCTTGATCCATTGCTTCTCGCTTTCAAGGTCTGAATTACCTCTCCCAAAAGGGATTGCCTTTAAAAGCATTTTTACAGTATCAAATCTGCTCATAAGAAAAGGAACACATCAGTCGGTCAGTTTCTAAAGAGAAACGCAGCAATTCTAATTCAGTGACAAATCATACTATATATTTATGAGTATTTTAAGGTTTGTTTTGGCTACAGACACATATATGGCTGTCTCAGTGTGTAACTCTCCTATCAAATGTTGTAAGAATACAATCATAAATATGCTATAACATACTAAGATTGTAAATTTTCTTGAGATAATCACTTTCAAGAATATGAGTACATGAAAACATTGAAGTTATGAAGGCTTACAAATATGAGGATTACAACAAGAGCCCAGTTTATTTCTTAATCATACTCGGAATATCATAATTTCAAACTTACTTTGTTCTATGATCATTTTACAAAGAAATATGCTCTTGAGTAGCTTTTGCACATTTCAAATGAACATCAAATTCACACTGTCCACAACGGTAGAGCCAATGATCTGAACCCGGCTTGTCACAGACATCACACTTGAAAACTTTGTTCTCATACGGAGGCTCATAGCAGAGATTGAGGGCGTGGTCATGAGCCTTAGAGAGCAAGGATGGATACATAAAGGCGCAGACGGGGTGCAAATCTAGCTGGCAGTCATCACAGTGGTAGCAGAAGGCAGCACCAGAGGTGCCACACGCGTTGCACGTGAACTTTCCATCTTCATAGGCAGGCGAGGCAAGCAGAATCAACGTGTGCTTTCTGTCAGAGCCATGATACAGTTCCTGTGGCAGTTTCGAGCAAGCTTTGTGGAGACAGTAGTTGCAAATTTCGCAGATGTAAGTCCATCCCTTGGCTTCCTTCGTACATGCAGAACATGAGATTTTTTCTGTGCTTGAGTTTTGGTGAGAAATCAGTTTGAGAGAGTGTTGGTGGCTGAAATGGTGAATGTCTGGTTTCACTTCGACTATGTCCATCTTTTATCGTCTTGGTATCAACAATTGATGCCCAAGACAGTCCGTGGAACTTATAACAGGGCTGGACTGACAGAACATGGACTCATATCGTGAATGGGACAGAGTGAAAAACGCGTAAAGCTAGCTTGTAGACTTGGTCTCATCTTTGATCCTCACATCAGCTGGCCGAGGAAAATTACTTGTTTGTCTCATTGGCCCAAAAAATAATTTCTGTTAATGTCAAAATCAAATCTGAGGATTCAAGAGTTAGTTAATCTTATCGAACTACTACAGAATATTCATGCTTCTGATAACAGAAAATTTAAAAATATAAAATAAATTACAAGACCATCAAAACTGCAGGCCTCATGACCCTGGCTGTTTATTTTGCCTTGAGTGAGTACTGGTTTGAAACTCCATACCCTGTCAGTCCGGTCCTGCTAATTAACCTTGGAAATACTACTTTAGTCGAGTAATTCTTTATTGCAATTTGTCAGTTTGTGATATATGCAAATTTTTCTTTTGGCCTTGTAATAGATGAAAGCCAACACTGAATTTATGTTTGATTTGTCTGCTATGTTCAGATCTGAATCACAAGCCTTTTACTCCTCATGAAGAAATTTTCTCAATCCATAAAATAATGAACTTACATTATTACACTAAGTTTAAACATATTACATTACAATTCGATATTACAATGTATTTCCTATTGTTTTTAGACTAAAAGTATGTCTCCTTATTTCTGTTTCATATCTCACATCTGTCAAGACTGCAGCATCTTCCAACCTCTGAACGCATCAGAAACACGTGAGAAGTTTCGACCAAAATGGACGTCTCGGGTTCATCTAGAGAACTCAAAAACATCAACCTTTCTGTGAATACAAAACCAAACATTGTAGTCAAATAAGGTAGAGAAGTCCTTAAAAGCATTCTCTCATTAAGCATTTGTGTTTCTGTTCTCATTTTCTCGTCCTACTTCATCCCAAACAGGAGTACAGATTCCCGGTGGAGGGCGCTAGGGTCACCTCTCTCTTCAAGTCCTTCACACTAAAACTGAAACTCTGCCTTTTGAGAAGTTGAAGCTTTTCACTATTTTGCTTAGAATCACACACATCCAGTGTGTTTCTCTGCCAGCCTCATTTCTGTTTCCTTCACCAACACCAGGAGTAGAATTTGTGAAATCAAGGGAGAAAAAGCATCACTAAACTGACAACTACGCAAAGTAAAACTTCAGAAACTGCAGTCGACTGGCCTAAAGGCCAGAGGTCATAATCACGATCAAGATCAAGATTATTTGCATTCTTCACCTCAACGCACTTCATCCCTTCCGACTCATTCGTTCTGTCATCCTTCAATAGTGGTGAGCCCCTTTAACAGCACATGAAACATACTCACACAATTTAAAATGGTAATACCATCCATTGTAGCTAGGCCTCTCACAAACATCACACTTGAAATCATAGAGAGGTTTCAGCTCTAGCTTGAGCACGTGAGGGTGGGATGACGCAATCTTCACTGAGAGAGGCATTGCCACACACCGCATGTGATTGTAAAGGAATATTTGGTGTGTAGCTGTATAGAATCCAGCAATGCTCCTCCCACATGCCTCATATTTGTCTGTGACAGTAGACGAGGTTGAGAGCTTGAGGAAGTGGCTCGGATCAGCAGGGTGCACGACCTTTTAGGCATGCTGTAGCAGACCGTGTGAAGAGAGAAATTGCAGAGTTTGCACTGATAGAAGAAATTTATTGGCATTATAGCAAGTTCAAAGCTCGACTCAACTTATTCTAGTGGATGTTCGTGGCTGAAATGTTTCAATAACGCTGATGGTTGGTCCATGTTTGTGTTGAATTTGAACCTCAGTCTTACAAGAACTTATGAGAAAAGGTTGCTATGAAAACAGAAGCAGCTTTCGAGTTTTATTTATGTTATCGTCTGAGTTTGGAAGGATTAAATTATGATCATAGTGTCCATAAAACAAGCCTATATGGATAGAATCAAGAGACTCCCAAATAGGCAACAAAGGAAGTCTTGATTTCAGGCAGGTCAACATAAAAAATGTTAAGATTTTTTAAGGTTGTAGCTTCTGCTGGCCAAATTATCTAGGCTGACATAGATTCTTGTACAAAATCATCTTCCTAGCTAAGCTGTAAGACGACGAATGAGGAAAGACCGATCTTTTTGTTGGATACGATGGCATAATGGTCCAATTTTTCTGGTATGCTTCTATTCATCCATGATTAGTAACTAAGATATATTTTTCCAAACTAGAATACCCCCCACACACACACACATTGATTGACAAATCTTGATGGTTGACTTGGATTTCTGATATCAATTTGAAGTTTAAAATCAATATATATCTCTTGATCTATTATATGACTATCCCACATGCCAAATTTGGTGATTTTGTATAGCATTTTTCCATCAAACAATGATAGGAACTGAAAGGAGATGAGAAATGAGATGACAAAACTATATACATTTCAAGAATCTGAATAAGTAGACAAAATCTGATTCATGTAATAACAAGGAAGCAAACTAGAGATGGTTGACTCTGATGCCTAGTGTAATATTCCAAGATCAAAGTCAGCTAACTACGCATGTTGGGACATAGTTATGTGAAATTTTCCTTCAAGTCAATGCCAAAATTCTGCAATAAGATTTTGTTATGTATAGACAGCTAGGCCTATGATCAATCAAGCTGTCACCACCGTACTCCAATCTTCAATCTGCCTCAAAACCTCGACTCATTCAACTCCCCAACTGGTTATGTAAACTGCAGAGAGAGAGAGATGGAGTACAATCATTTCAGCCACCAGCACACCTTGACCCTCGACAAAGTCCAACCAGGGCAGCAGCTCCACTGCCACGGCTGCCACCTCCTCTGCCATGACTCGATCTTTGCCTGCTGGGGCTGCAAATTCTTCCTCCACGAGCACTCCGGCAATGCAAACAGATTCGTGAAGCACACTTCCCACTAGTAGCACCATCTCATCCTTATGCCTAATCCCACCTACTGCAGCAGCTCCTTCCTGTGCAAGGGCTGTGGCGTGGTGGGCAGCACCTTCTCCTACTGCTGCGCACTGTGTGAGGTCGATCTCCACGTGCCATGCGCGTATATGCCACCAAAAGTGAAGCACCATAGCCACCAGCACGTGGTATGTATCAGTTTCCAAACAACAAATGAAATGGAATCCTCAAATCAGTACTGCAAGATTTGCACAAGAGAGCTGAGCTCTAAGCATTGGTCCTATGTTTGTGATTAAGGCTAGTGCAGTTTTCTCCGTCCACACCTTCTGCACGTCTGCTGAGGTTAAATGGGATTGTATCAGGATGATGCACCGGAGCAGGTCGGAGCTCCGGTGGTCTTCTACATTTGAAGCATATTTTTTACATCAGTAGCCTCGAAAGCTTACAAGGAAGGCTAGAAGCTCATGAAGCTAGGATTCTTTGAGAAATCCTCAAAGTCGCGCAGGATCAAGCTTTAAAATCCCAATTCACCTTCATGGGAGGTCGTGGCGGTAACCATGGACGTGGTAGCGGACGCGGATGCGACGCGGACATGGTGCAAAACCCGTAACAATCAAGAATCATCACCAAAGAATCCGAGAAGCAAAAACGATGAGAAGCATGAACCTTCTAATCATTCTCAGAAGAGGACGAGGTACTTATAGAGGTAAAAGCCTTATATGAATGTCATCATTGTCATAAACCGGGCACAAGATAAATGATTGTTGGATTAAGTATCCCAAAAAGACGTGAAGTTGGTTTTGTGCATGAGAATGAAACTGAAAATTTCAAACTTTGTTGATTGCTTCCGACGGAAATTTTGGCAATATTGGTACTTTGATAGTGGAGCCACCGACATATGACCGGCAACAAGAGCTTGTTTTTTCTCTTGTCGAGCTAACGGCAAGGTGTTACAATTGGAGATGCAAAACCTACAAAATTCAAGGTGTTGGAGAGATTGCCTTCAATACCAAGAATGGAAAAGTCGAGAAGATGCTCGAGGTATTTTATGTACCGTGATTGCAAAGTAATTTGTTAAGTGTTGGGCACTTAATGAAAAAAGGTTTTGATATTCATTTTGCTGACAACCTTTGCATTATGAAAAAGCAAGACACACTTGTAGCAAAAATTGTAATGGCATCGAACAACTTGTTTCCTATCAAACTGGATGTTCATAACGCTACTTGTTTCTTGTCTGCTAAAGAAGAAATTTTCAAGCTGTGGCATGACAGATTTGGCCATCTAAACTTCCAAAGTTTGAAGGAGCTATCAAGTAAGAATATCGTGCAAGGATTACCCCAGATGGAAGTCATTAATGAGGTTTGTGAAGAATGCCAATTGGGAAAACAACATCGAGACTCATTCCCATCAAAATCAAATTGGAAGTCGAACTCGCCATTGGAGCTCGTTCACACTGATATTTGTGGGCCATTTCCAGCCTCATCTTTCGAGGTAATCGATATTTCTTGACATTCATCGATGATTATACGAGAAAAGTTTGGGTCTATCTCTTGAAAGAAAAATCAGAAGCTCTTTCTTACTTCAAGGAATTCAAACTCGAAGCTGAAAAGTTTTCCGGATGTCAAATAAAAAATTTGAGAAGTGATCGTGGCGGAGAATACTTATCTAACTTATTTGAGGAATTTTGTAGAAGTCAAGGTATTAGACATGAATTGACAGCAAGGTATACGCCACAACAAAATGGCATTGCAGAACGGAAAAACAGGACGATAATGGACATGGTTCGATGCTTGCTGAAGAAAAAGAATATGCCGTCTGAATTTTGGGCTGAAGCTGTGTCTTGTGCTGTCTATTTAATTAATAGATCGCCAACAAAAGCCCGCAAAATTCCACCCCAAATGAGCAATGGTTTGGTAAGAAGTTCGAGTGTTAGTCACTGAAGACATATTCGGTCTCTTGCTTATGTGCATATTCCGATCCTTTGAGAACCAAACTTGATGATAAATCTGAAAATGTGTGTTCGTTGGTTACAAGGAAAGAAGTAAAGCTTACAAGCTTTACAATCCGCAACAAAGAAAATCGTAATCGTAGAGATGTTCGTTTGACGAAAAATCTTGTTATGATTTTTCAGAACATCAAATTCTCAAATCCTCGAGTTCAAGAGAGTGAGGTTGGTGGCGGCGAATGAAGCACCTCAAAGCGGAGATGGTGGAAGAAATGATTCTCCTGAAAATTCACCATCACCGTTGGCAAGAAAAATAAGAAGTTTGAGGGAAATTTATGATGAAACGGAAGAGATGGATGCAACAAATCAAGTATTTTTTGCATTCTTTGTTGGCGAAGATCCAATCTCATTTGAAGAAGCTTCGGAAGAAGAAAAGTGGGTTCAAGCTATGCATGAGGAGATCGATTCTATTGAAAGAAATGGTACCTGGGAGCTTACAACCTTGCCGCCGAATAAATCTTCGATCGGTGTCAAATGGGTGTTCAAAATAAAGACCAACCCGGATGGTTCAGTTAACAAATACAAGGCGCGGTTGGTTGCAAAGGGGTACAAACAAAAGGAAGGAGAAGACTTCAATGAGGTATTTGCTCGCTTTCTAGACTTGATACCATTCGCTTGATTATATCACTTGCTGCTCAAAATGGATGGAAGTTGTTCCAAATGGATGTAAAATCAGCTTTTAAATGGTTATCTCAGAAGAAGAAATCTACCTGAGCAACCTCCGTGTTTTGTCAAAAGGGCGAAGAACATAAAGTGTGCAAACTCAAGAAGGTGTTATACGGGCTAAGATAATCACCTCGTGCATGGTATGATCGAATTAATGATTATTTCATTAACCGGTTTTGAAAGATGTCCTTATGAGCACACACTTTATATCAAAAGAAATGATAAAGGGGTTTTATGGTGGTAAGTCTATATGTTGATGATCTTACCTTCACTGGAAATGATATGGAGATGTTGCATGATTTTAAAAGCTCTATGATGAAAGAGTTTGAGATGATGATTTGGGAGAGTTGCATCATTTCTCGGGATCAATGTTCGCAAATGGCGTTGGGAATTTTCATTTCTCAAGAAAATATGTCGCAGAAATTTTGAAGAAATTAATATGGAGAATTCAAATCCAATGACTACTCCTCAGACATCGGATTGAAGCTCAAGAAGAATGGAGAAGGAAAACTTGAACACCACCATGTTTCAAGTTCGGTTGAAATTTGATGTATTTGATGACCACAAGACTCGATATTGTATTTGTCAGAAGTTTGATTAGCGTGTTCATG
This sequence comes from Salvia rosmarinus, assembly GCA_036937905.1. Taxonomy (NCBI): domain Eukaryota; kingdom Viridiplantae; phylum Streptophyta; class Magnoliopsida; order Lamiales; family Lamiaceae; genus Salvia; species Salvia rosmarinus. The sequence continues at coordinate 15,165,089 of CM072821.1, forward strand.
GAGAAGCCTTACCTAATCATTGGGAGGCAGCAAAAGAATTTTGAGATATGTTAAAGGAACAATGGATCACGGCATTTTCTATGAAGCTCAAGTTCCTATCAAACTTGTTGGTTATTCGATAGCGATCTTGGTGGAAGCGTCGATGATTCTTCAAGTACCTCCGCTATGTTTTTATGAATGCTACCTAAGTTGATTCATTGATAAATAACATCTATTAGTTTTGATGTGTATTTGTTTTGATTTGGTGAATATCTCTTTAGTCAACTCCTGTTTTTTCTCTACAAATGCATTTTCTCATCATTTTAGAAGAACCATTATGAAGGCTGTTTCAAGCTGTTGTTGTCTATAAATTATAACAAGTATACTCTATTTTTAATATACAAGTATACAACTACTCAACTTGCAAAATATGAAGAAAAGTTGGACATGTTCACATCAGGGTTATTGACTACTTAAGACTTTCAACTTTTACACCAATATCTCTCCAAAACTATCAAAACTTTTCACTATAATTCAACCTTTTCTCAATAATGTCAATGTGTCACGATTGTTTAATTTTTATCAAATTAACTCCAACATTTCAATATTTTTCCAATAATGTCACGAATCTAATTTTCTAGCACTACATAGCCATTTGATGTTGATGTGGAAAATATGTTCAGCCACATCCTCATGAAAAATGACATTGCTCATGAGGATCTAGCGGCATATATTTACATCACGTTTAGACGGCCATAGATACATTCCAATGCTGGAAATCTACATGACATTGAGAAAATGTTGAAATTTTATGTTCTTATTTGATAAAAAAAATTGACTTCGTTATATTATTGGAAAATATTAAAACGTTGTATATCAATTTGATAATGTAAATTAAAAAGGGTGACACTATTGGGCCGAAGTTGCGACAACAATCACCTTATTCAGTTTGCCCACTTTGGAGTGGATAATGTGGCCCTGAATAAGCCCAATAACGCTACTATGGGCGGATAATGGGATAAGCTCAATAATTTTCATGACTTTATTACACCAAGAAAAGCAATAATCTTTTAGTAGACTTTCAAAAACGACGAAGTGTAACAGGAAAAAGATATTTTATTTTCAGCATGAATTTTCATCATCATAGAAAATTCCCTTTTCATTTTCCCTTTTAGATTCTGGTAAGTGAGTGTTCCTGCATTTTGATTCAGAAAATATACTGGTTTATCTACCTGATTTTAAAGAAACAAAGAAAAATCTGGAAAAGGAGGGATATTCGAGTAAAATTGAAGAAGTTCAGGTGCGTGGCCATTGCCCCCTTCTGCGTTGAATTAATTGGAGTCTATACCTAACTGTACTTGCGTAATTCGGAATCTGTTTGCTTTTGTATTCGATTTTGACCTAATTTATTGCTATGCGTATCAAGATTTGGGTAGTTCTCGATTTAGCTGTTTGGTGATGCCTTACGCATTTATGCTTCCTTTTACTCTTCCTGTTATTTGTAATCAAGAAAGCTTTTTCTTTGTTTCCAGCTCAAAATCTTGAATTTGATAGCGTTCTTTTTTAGTCAGATTAGGGACCTTTAGCAAGTGTATTATTGGGATGCTATAATTCATTCATTCAGAAAATGATGTAATTTTTTAGGTGCTGTCTATCTACACTGTTGCTATGATACAACGAGAAACAAATTGTAGTGATGGACCTAGCTAACAATAGAAACCCAATTTACTGAGGAATAGTTCAAGGAGTATATATTGGGTTATGAATTGTTGTTCTTGGAGTGTTTCAGGTTTAGAATTTAAATATTCGGATTGTAATATTTTGATCGTTTCCTGGTTGCAGATCACGATGACGCCTGTATGCCCTTTTAACAAGGCTTCTCGGCCTGATGATGCATCTGGAAAGAAACCTAGCGAAAACCATAGCAAACAGCAGGCGGCGAGTGATAACAAGTCGCAGCAAGATGCAGTGATTTCACCAAAATGCCTGTTTGGATATGATTCTCAGACATTTAAATTGGGCCCTCTCAGCTGCATGGTTTGCCAAGCACTTCTTTTTCAATGCAGCAAATGTGTGCCTTGTTCCCATGTGTTCTGCAAGTAAGCACTACATGCCCAAACATGGCCTCTTTAATTCTCTTTCGACAGTGGCGTTTGGTTTTGCTCCCTTTAGGAGAAAAAGCTGATCGGTTGTTTTTTATGATAACCAGAGTATGCATATCAAGGTTCAGTGATTGTCCTCTATGTGGTGCTGACATCGAGAAGATTGAGGACGATCCGGATCTTCAGAAGACTGTTGATCGCTTCATTCAGGGTCATGCTAGGATCAAGAGGTCTCAGATCGACACTGACAAGGAGGAAAGAGAAGTTGATACAAAAACAGTAATATATGAGGACGTCTCGTTTGAACGAGGCGATTTTCTGATGCAGCAGGCTATGAGGGTGAGCTTTGAGTTCCTTTTCCATGAACGGTTGATCTTGTTACTTTTGTGTTTCTTTATAGCTGTTTTCCCTCTGTTGTCTATTTCATTTCTTAAGCAATCTCTTGCATATGTGTAGGCTCTTCGTGCCAATAACATAGAAAGTGCTAAATCAAGGCTTGGTGTATGTGCTGAAGATGTTAGAGAGCAACTGCAAAAGAACGGAAATACTCCTGAGTTATGCTCCCAGTTGGGTGCTGTATTGGGTATGCTCGGGGATTGCTGGTATGTCCTCCCTATTAAAAATATCCTTAGGTCTAGTAGGAGTAGCTTTTATTTGGCAAGTTGCTTCAAATGTGTGTATAACATATCTATATCTGTGAACGACACTGTTTATTTCAGTCGAACTACTGGTGATGCTAGTTCTGCAGTTTCTTACTTTGAGGAGAGTGTGAATTTCCTTATGAAAGTACCAAAGGATGATTTGGAGGTATACAGTTGTTCGACCTGATTTCTCTCCTTCCTCCTCAAACTTTATTTTCTTTAAACTGCAGCTTAATGTAACTTGTACGTTTTTTGCATTCGTGCAGATAATACACACACTTTCTGTCTCTCTAAATAAAATTGGAGATCTGAAATACTATGAAGGCGATTTACAAGCAACGAGGTCCTACTATTTTCAGGCTTTGGATGTTCGCCGCAGTGCGATCCAGAATAATTCAACTGTTCCTTCTCAGGTGGGCCTACGTAGAACAACTGCTTCCATTTCTTGTGATTATTTGTTCAATTTGATGATGATGAATTGGTCAGAGGATCAGCTATTTAAGTTGATTGATTTGGGAGCCTTTTTTTAGTTGATGCTTGTTTCCTTAAACTACTGGTATACCTTCTTTCGTACAGCTAACTCAGCATTAGTAGGGTGATAAGTCGTGGTATGATTTTTTTCTAAACCATTCTATATCTTCCGACTACGAATGGAACACCTCTTGCAATGTATCTACTTCTCGATTAACATTTCTCTTATATCAGGTCATAGACGTAGCTGTATCCCTTGCTAAAGTTGCTGATGTAGATAGAAATCTGGGCGATGAAGACACAGCAATTGCAGGTTTCCAAGAGGCCATTAAACTGTTAGAATCATTAACAGTGAGTTCTGGAGAAGTTGGCCTCGAGAAACGGGTACATATCCTCCGCTCGAACTAAGTTTTAGCAGCCTGGGTTCTTAATACTTAAATTTGATTATTGAGCCCTTGTTTCTTGCAGCGCCTTTCAGTGCTGGAGTTCCTAAACAGTCAGCTTGGGAAAAAGTAGCATAATTCCACTGTCTGAATATATACATGTTATTTTGATTTTGATGCGTGAAGAGATGAATCAAAGATCCGGTTTGGCTGTTCTGTAATAAATTTTAGTGAGCAGAAGTTGTTATTGTAAATGGCTTGCAAGCTGGGAAGGTTTTCTGGGACTTATAACACGTAAGAAATACTATTGTCTTGTTCATAGCATGGCGAAATAACTGGAATTGCAAAGTAGCTTAGCAAGTACATTGCTTGATTCCAGATTCCTCAATGACGACGAAAATGAATCTTATCCTTTGCATTTTCTCGTATATTCTTTTTTCATATCCTTGGAAATGCAGTTTTTCTTACAAATTTTGACTATTACTTATAATATTCTTATGTTAATTTAATTTTTAAGGATAGTTTAGTAGTTTCACAAGGATTTATTTATTACGCCCTTCTATTCAAAATACATGTTATTCTAGCTTTGTCCGCACAAATTAAGAATTTTTGTTTTTGCCAAAGTTATTCCTAATAAATTTTGAATTTATAATTAATAAAGAGTGAGACACGTGAGTTTTGAAGTTTAGCTACTAGTGTAATGGAATCAAAAGAATAAAACTGGAGGAATATTTATTTGAAAGAATTTAAAAAGTTCAAGATGACATTTATTTTGAATAGGAAGAAGTACAAGATAAGAATCATTTTATTCTTGAATTCTTCAAATGTTAGGGGTGGTTACTATGAGAATAGAAATAAGTATAAAAATAAGAATAAATCTAAATAATTGATTTTAATAAATCAATGGACATGATTTTTTGTAGCATAAAGAAAATAAATCTTGTTCATTGATTTACTAAAATCAATGGTTTAGATTTATTCTTATTTCTTACAAGAAAAATCACTACTACTTGATTCATCCCCTATATAGGGGATGAATCACGTAAGAATGCAAATATTGGTGATAAATAAAATGCAGCATTTAACGTATAAAGTTGTTCCACTAAATGTATAAATTCCTTGCACCAAATTATGTGCAACAATTTTATATTAAGTGCTACACTTTATATGTTAAATTTGGTACAATAAATTTATACATTTAATGCAACAACTTTATACGTTAAATACTGTATTCTTATTTCTCACAATATTTATATTCTTACGTGATCCATCTCATATATATATATATATATATATATATATATATATATATATATATAATTTGGTTCAAATAAGAACCATTATTATCCTAAAACTAAGAACCAAATGAATTCGTTATGAAAGTTGATGAATCGATGAGAAAGTTAATGAATTCAAAATTGAATTTTCACCCGGTTCGAATCTCATGAGGAGCAAAATTCTATTTTTGAATTCAAGAATTTTCCCAACGGATTCATCAACTTTCACCGTGAATTCATCGGTTTTTGGTTCTCACGCTCACAATAAAAATAGTTCTCACGTTAATCCTCCCTATATATATATATAGGAGATGGATCGGTAGGAATGGATAATTTAGTAGGAAATAGGAATGATTCATTTGGATCAATGATTGAGATTTAATTTCGGTTGTCTACGCTTTTGTGTAGTGTGTGCTACGTGGATTATTGTGCAAAGACTAGAACCTTCTTGTGCTACGCTCAATGAAAGATGTCTAAACTAATATATTTCGCATATGTGCTACGAAAAGATGAAATATGTGCTAAACTATATGTGCAACCTAATAATTACGATTGTCTACACAAATATGAAAGATATCTATACTTACATATCTATTCCTATTTCTACACTTATTTCATTCTCAGAACCATCCTATATATATATATATATATATATATATATGAAATGGTTCGAGTAGGAAAGGATAATTTGGTAGGAAATATGAATGAATCTGGACCTTTGATTTGCTATATCAATGGTTGAGATTTAATTTTGGTGTCTTCTGATTTTGTATTTCGTGTGCTACTGCGGATTCTTGTGCAACACTAAAACCCTTCATGTCTTCTGTTGTAATGAAAGATATCTAAACTATATGTTTATATTCTAGAATGGATGAAATATATACTAAATATATAAAGATGTCTACTATTCCTATTTTAAATACATTAATGAAACTTTCTCACCATAACCAACCAACCCCTATATATATATATATAATATGATATATGAATTATTTAAAATTTATACCTTTTACTTTCTTCATTCCATTTAAAATATCTTGCTTTCTTTTTTGGATTGTAATATTTTATTTTAAGTAATCATTATCTCTTCAAAAGAGATAATAATCCAAATTCAAAATATCCATGTCCAAGAAAAATTAAATACTTTAAATAGGACAAAGAGAATACTAGCGTTGTACATACTATTAGTATGGCAGATACAACTCCAATTCATGAGACAAATTCAAAATTTATTCAATGAAAGCCCTCATGTATGTATGTGTATGCATATTGTGAAATCTACAAAATTTCCAATTAATTACAAGCGAACATGATAAAAAGCAATTTAGTGTTGCAGCTCCTACATTAAATAAGTCGAAAAGTTCTTTACAGTTCTATCAAATTCTTTACCTCTACATAACAAAAACAGAAAACAAAAACTCTTTCCCAACTGTAAATCATCGGTGCCGAGCGCGCCTCGTATAATTAACAGTGTGCAAAAATGTGAGTCAAGCATACTCTGTTTGTACTGTCAAATCCTGCACGCCAAGATCATGGTACAAACTGTGGACATATTGGAGTATAGGGCGATCATCCACTCCTTCCTTCACCTGTATACAATCGAACATTGAGATGATCGATATAAAGCATGCAATAAGCGCAGATAGAGACGATACCTGTAGTGAAATGGATCCGATGACGTGTCCTGGCACCAACTCCCAGAAACGAGCCTCAGAAACCTCTGTAATGTCTTCACGTGAACAAACCTAATAAAGATGGCAAGACAATGTTTGCATGATGACGCAATCTGGGATAACTACTTGAGAGGATGCAGACTATGATGATGATCGGAGTTTACCTGTCGCCAGCATTTTCCCAAAGCTGAAGGGGGGATGCTAGGTGGTGCCATTTGTAGCAGGACGCCGCCTGTGGCTTTAAAAACTGGCATCACGAGCATAAAAACTGTTACTGAAACTAGTCCCAAACACAAGACTTCAGCATTGGCAACCCTACAAGAAAAGTTTCGGGTGTAAAATGAGTAATCGAGCAAGATGGAACTCAAGTAAACTCTATTTTCTGCAAACTGCAAGAAGATTACCCAAGGCTAAGCATCCAGGAAGCTAGGATCAACCCTGCACTGAGAAAAAAATGAACTACGGAAGCTTAATATCTAACTAAAAACTTCCAAGCAAGAATTATAACCAGAAAAGGAAAAAATGCATGGGTTCTCATACCTGCGAATGGAATCAGCCAGAACATGCAAGCAAACGGAGTGATTGTTCATGTCTTCAGCTTTTCGATAAACTGCAAAGATAAATAGGGATGTTAGAAATACTTAATATAAACATATCTATATTGGAGGGAAGACTGCTGAGAGTAAACTTTTTAGTGTAATTCTATCAAACATGGGCAAGAAACACACCAATACTGATTCGGGCATAATTCCTGAAGAACCAAACACCAATAAGATTTACTAGCAAATTAGCGACAGCTGAGACGACCAAATAATGCCTGAAAAATGATATAGTCAGGGATGATTATTAACATATAGCCCAATGAAATATATTAATACAGAAACATGCAGATGATGACATACAAAAGGTCGCAAGACTTTAATGGTGGACAAAAATTTTCACCCTATAAGTAAATCTACATGTAGGGTTATCTGAAAAGCACTCCTCATTCAGGCCAGAGACAGTGAAATGAGGTTTTAGAAGCTTATGAACTCATGTTGCCTAATGTGTGATGCTTCAAGGCATTCCAAGGTGAATATAGCATTATTGTATTCTAACTCTTAGCAAACTCTTAGTTTGTGACTACTGTGCTAAAAACGCAGTAATAGACGTTACTGAAGGCCAGAATATTGATATCAAAGTTCAACCGAAATTCCAATTGCAGAACTACTCTAAAAGTTCCATTTATTTAGACCATTTACAGTCAACAACACCTAGAAGAAGGTATGCACTAGGTAGGCTCAAGTGTTCCTTTCCATGTACCGTGAAATAAAATAATAAAATGAGTTGTATGAAGTCTACAACAAAATGAAGAACCTTAGATATCAGAAATATGATGAAATACAAACTTACTTGTGCTCAGACTCATCTTGTATGAATGCGTGAAGTGCTTCCACAGCTAAGGAGAATGCCATAAATAAAAGAAATAGCTGTCTAAACAAGCAACATAAAAGCAAGTGAGTGGGGGTGAGAGAAACGAGATGGAGAGAGACAGAATATTCAGAAAGGAAACATAGACAAGGAAATGCACACACAAGATTGAGAAACTATTGCAGATGTTACTGATTTATATTATGCAAAACAACACCAGAAAAATTCAACAATCAACCAAGAAGCAAATCAGTAAGGTACTTACAGCATTGGTAAAAGCAGAAAGAACTTCTAGCCTTTTGTACCTATAGAAAAATACAAGATATCATCACTTATTTTACTTTTTTTTCTTTCCCTCTAATATTTACAAAGTCATAAATATAGCTTTGCAGGACTTGTGTGTAATTTTCACAATTTGAAGATAATCAGAATTTTGAATATTAGTTTGTGTAAAGCATCTAAGATCATGCAGGGCCGAGCAATCCATACGTAGTATAAGGATTCCTCAGTCACAATGAATCCCTAAGCTGTAGCTTGAGTTCTAATCCAGATAAGGACAAGTGAGGGTAAAACATCAAAATTACAACTCTTACCCGTATGTGTAAGTGCGATCTGGATTTTGTCGAGAAGTAGCCATTGCAAACAATGAAAATGACAACAAGCCACAGCCAAAAGTCAAATGAAATGCATCCGATACCAAGCCTGAAACCACACATAGGACACAAATCACTATAGAAGATATCAATGAACAACAAGAATCCAGCCGTTTAAACTCTACAAAGCTTCATCTCATATATAATACACACATATAAACTCATTTCTGGCTATATAACACACATTCTATAAACTCATTTATGAGTGGAAATATGCATCAAGAAACACAGTCAGACAATACCAAAATAGATAAGTTGCAAATGCTTGATGTCCTTCATACAATTAAATTAGTAGCCACAAAAATTCAGAACTCAAACTCTTAAATACCAACTCAATTAACACTGCAATCATTGCTTTACCACATCCAATTCTTGCTATCTCAAACATCAGTAACTCCTCTCTAGCACAAATTCATCATTAGTAACAGCAAAGAAGTCAGTTCATCTAACATTCAACAACGAAACAAATTGTCCGAACTTCCATACCGATACGCCCGGAGAAGAGGCCGACGAACAACTCAGTAGTAGAATAAGCCACATTAAGCGAAATCAGCACGAACAACCGCCTCATCTGCTTGTTTCCAGACCTCAATCCCCCCAAAATCAACGAAACATACGAATACGCCGAGAAACCATCACCAGTTTCCTTCGAATTCGAAAACCTATAGTCGTGAAAATAACTGACCGGCGGCATATCAATGCTCGAAACGCTGCGCTTCAGCTCATGCTGCCGCGTGTGGGACTCGAAGACGGCGTTCTGACGCAGCGACGGTTGGCGGGAGTACGAGAATCGGCGATCCGTGCTCTCTCCGAAACTGAAATCGCCAGTGTACGATCTCGGCGAATCGGTGAGCTTGCTGTAGTCGAACGCCGCGTTTTGGTACGTCGTTTGCGGAAGACGCGAATGGTTATCCATTTCTAATCGTAAACGCAACAGAAAAAACTCGAACTTCACCACAATTCAAGATAGTGAATCTCACACAAAAAAAAAAAAAATATACATACATAAACTGCGAGACAGAAAACGTGAAAATTTGGAGCTGCAGAGGTTTCTCCTCAGTCAAAGTAAACGGAATAAACCACGATTTGGGGCGAAAAATTCCAGCTGACCCCCCAAACTTAACAATTTCACCGTTTGACCACTCAAGAATACGTTATTTACAAGTTGGTCCACTGTTTTTTTACTTTTCACAGTTCCCGCCCCAGCTGTAATCCTCCTTATAAGTAGGGACTTTTCTCTTTCGCAGACTATTTTCCCGCCATGGAAGTGGACTCACAAAATGGGTTGCTTCAGAGGAAACAATCTATGTATAAATCTCTGGCAAATCTGACAAGAAAAATCCTTTCTTTCCTTTTTCGTGGTATTTTTGCAAGTTTTCTTCCTTAAAACTAGCTCAATTTCCTCCGTGTCTATATAATTAACGCTGTTTTTGCTCCTCCTTTTGTTTTTCGTACTGTTTAATGTACAATTTTGGGGAATTTTGTTGGGGCGTTTTTTTTGCAGAACGAAACATTTCTGATAGAGAAGGAGACTTACAGAGGGCAACAATACAGTCAAATTTACTTTGCAAGGCTTCACCTTATGAGAACTATGCTTTACTCTCTTTTAACCACCTGGAAACCCCATTTACCAAGTATAAATTTTATCTTATTTTTCGAGTAAAGTTTCTGATTTCGTTGATTTAAGCTCTTGTTTTTCTGCAAATTCGCTTGCTTTTGCTTAAGTGGGGCTTTTGGGCCTTTTTCCATATTTAGAGAAATCACTGTTATATGAAATAGGTGAAATACTCGTACAAGCGATTTATTGCTGTGTTTGACATCAACCATGTTTTTCGTTTTCTCGTTTTGCTGTTATTCAGCTTTGGAGGACTGAAGAGATTTCATAACCTTATATATAAAGGGTTCATTTTGGGGCAGCTAACTGATTTGCCTTAGATTTTAGCATAAATTGTTTGATGCTTCTATATCTTTGCTGAAATTAATGATAGTCTAGGTATTTTATCCGAGCATGGAAATCTGAACTCACATGTTAACAATTATGGTTAGGCCTTCATATATAGGAGCGCTTGGTTGAGTGTTGAGCTTTCATGGATTCAAATATAATTCACTTTTATTTGCTGCAGGTTGTACTGTGCTAGGACTGGAGCCAGGGTCATTATCGATTGACTGTGTGTACTGTGTCTAACATTCCTCATTCTCCATCTTGATTTTGTTTCCTTAAATTTATGAAACACAGAGGTCAGCAAGCTCACTTGTACAACCCCACAATTTTGTGCACTGTGACGACTATCTAGTTCTTGAAGACGAGAGTGGAAGAGTTAAACTTTGTGTTGCCCTTCTTTTGCCTTCTGTATATTTAACAGGTAAGAATTATCTGCCCATGAATTTCAGAGTAGGCAGTCCTGGATTGTGCTTTGTAGGTGGGAAGTGAGTTTAAATTATTACATAATCACACTTCCAACTATGTATCTGACAGTTCAGCCTATATAGATGCTGGTAGGTGTGAAGTGAGTGTAAATTTAGGGTCATCATATGCTGGTCAGAGGGAAGTGAGTGTAATTTTGTTTGTAAAAGAATCTTAATCTTTGTTTTCTGAAATATCTGTAGGGATAGTGGTTGCACTGCATGGAAAAGAAACAGGGGCTGGAGATTTTGAGGTTGAAGATGTCTTAGAAGCTGGCCTTCCTCACCAGATGGAGTGTCCACTTAACTCTGGTAGAAGCCACACCACTTACATGTTACTCTGGCTTGTGACTATCATACTTGTCTAAGCCCCATTCAGATAAACTTATCACTTAATTCTCTTAAGCCTTCATGATTTTTGCATGATAGATATTTTTTTTTACTTTTTACTGGAACACCTTAAATCGAATTATCTGTGGATGAGTCTATGCGACTTATATGGGATTAAATGGAACAGGTGAAGACAAATTTGCTGTTCTCATATCGGGATTAAGTGTTGGGAGCAGCTCAGCAAATCCTCCTCCATTTTCAGCTCTTTGTAGACCATATAACTGGACATCTAGGAGATGAAAAGGTAGCATATTTCTTATCTGCTCTGTTTCGCCTATCTGGGAATCCTTAACTGAATGGTAATCCGCCTGAATTTTTCACAAGCCTGTAATTTGCCTTTGTATCAGGAACAAGGAATGGCAGCTCAGATTGTTCAAGTTGTTATTGCTGGGAATTCTGTTGAATTTTCCCAAGGGCTTCTTAATGGTCAGGTAATCTCTGTTCTCATTACTCTGTAAGTTGATCTTTCCAAATACGTCATTGTCTTGATAATTTATCATTTGAAGTTTACTATTTAATTTATCTAAGACTTTTGGTTGGTAGATTTTGGATTCTAGGGATCAGTCAAAACTGTCAGAGCCCATAAAAGAGCTTGATATCCTACTGACTCAGGTAATTGTGTATACTTATTCTTAAACGCAAATACTGGATATCTAAAATTTTCATATCTCATGCTACATGCAGATTGCTGCAGGTATACCCGTGAGCTGACCCAGCGAATTTCGCGATGCCTCAGCAGGTCCTGTTAAGCTAATCACGTTTTTGGTGGATCTGCTTCATTTATGTGGACCGTTATTATCAACTCTAAGCCTTTTCTCCCATTTGTTTGTAAGCCTTTGCACCGATGCCTTTTTCCTGGATCAGCAGCTTTTAACACTTTCAGATCATGCACTAACCCTCATTCCTTCGAGCTTGACAATGTGAGGTGGGAACTACCATCTAAACCAAGTTTTCGTCGTAAGTAGATAATTTCGTAATCTCGTGTTTTCTTCATGTTTCTTGGGACATCGGGTCAGAATATCGCCGATCTTGCAAAATATTCTGATGCGACAAGTAAACTCAGGTTCCTGGAAAGGACACTAAGATGGAGACACATTGCACCAACAGCCACAAATACTATGGTGAATGCTTCTTCATGCAATATTTGCCTAAGTTTTTGCAATTTCTGGTGTTTATTCTACAATTCCCTTACACGAATGGCTGGTTAATAAAGGGTTTGGCATAAAGATATGTGATATTTCGGATATATAATTATAGCCAAGTGAACTGAGCATCATACTTTATATTCCAAAAGTGCAATATATTTATGCATTTTGTCCAATTCAGTATCATTCCTCTACTGCAGGGTGTTATCCGTTCACTGATAGAGATCCATTTTTCATCGAGTGTGTCCTCATGTCTACTTTATTGGTAATCAAGACAAATTTGATGCTAGTGTAATAAAGGGTAATGCTTCACAGTATTATTTTCTTTGCAACTATTGCTGCTTTTTCGTCTAGTCCAGAGAAATATAATTGGTTGCCCTAAAACTGCAGGACCTGACCATCAAGTCGTAAGACTCGGTTGCATTCCTAGATTTGCTGAAACAGGAACAGCTCTGATGGTAAGTTCTGAGAAAAGTTACAACATAAACTGCAATGATTCTAAATTTCTACTTTAGCAAGTATGTGTCCAAATATATTGATCTTTATATATATGAAGTCAAGCATGTTTCAGTAGGCCGTTGTTACAAAATGTAAATCTTTTGCTTGCGCAGTTGAACTTGAGGAATCTTGAATGCCATGCTCTCACTTTTGGGTCTCAGTTTGATTCTTAAGCGTAAGGTATGGTGTACCAAACTATCTTTACAAATTACTCTGGAATCTGGTTTCACAGTAACAAATGGTAAAAACCCTTATAGTTGAAGGTATAATGACGATATTGTTATATCAAATATTCATAGTTTCACCAAGTAGTTTAGTGGGAGGAAACGGCCAAATAACTGGATAGATGGAATGTTTTCATAGTTTACCAATTACTCCCAGTTTCATCTTCTTGTTTTATCTGTCATTATTTAGTCAACTCCCTACTCTAGCTCGTTTAGGTTGGTTCCTACCTTTGTAGGACATACTCAATAGTCGAAATTCTAATAATGTTTCTTATATATACACCTATTTGGGTTGAGTTTAAAGATCACCAACCAACCAACCTTCGTGATTGCCTCAAATGATCCTGGCATTGTGATTGTGACCTTGATTTCCGAAGTTCATGTATGTTTACAGGTTGGTAGCTCTATAAACGAAAGAATTGAAGCTAAAACGTAGCAAAGGCGCACAGGCATCTTTCTGTATCCGGACGCCAGATTTTTTAGCTGGTTAGAAAACATATAACTAGAGGGTGCAATATGATCGCAGTTTACTGCGATTTCTATGGTTGTGATTATAATTGTACTAGTCGGTACAGATTCATAAAAATCCTCAAATTTGTTTTCGCAGTTCATTGTCATTCTACAGACATATCTGCCTTGTGCAATAGAAGGTTGTGTTAGTTTTAGTGTTTGCTGTTCGTCCGGCTATGTTAATTTTTGACAAAAAAAGCTCCCTAGACAATCACTCACCTATTAGGCCACCCCAAGGGGGCATCTGCTGTTTTATTTTTTCGAATGCCGTTATTGAAGTAAGAATAAAAATCAGAAAATTAATACTAGTATTTCGGAAGAAATGGTCAGAGAAACAGTTGTCTGAATGTTCAAAATATATTTCTAAGGACGCCATTTGGCTCTTATATATTACAATGAAGAATTGCTAATACATCACTCAATAAAATTACTATAACACAAATTAAAAATCGAACAATAGAACAAGTTACAATCAACCAAACACATCACACATTACAAATCACCCTGATGTTTAGCTTGGAGCAAATGCACAACTCTCTAAAATTTACTCTGCAACTTATGCACAACACTCAGCTCAACCTGGAAGGCCTTGGCCAGAACATCGTTGCTAATTTCGGGCTGCGACCCGAAAACTGCATTCGCAATGGTGATGACCCCAGGGTTCTGGCTGCTCAGTGCGGCTATAGCAACAGCGTTTTTAGTCCCCACGTTGCGCTGGAAGTGAACGAGCCCGATTGGGAACACGAAAACGTCGCCTTTGTGAAGGGTTTTAGTGATGAGGCCATTGTCGGGATTCGATGACACGAAACCGACCTGAAGGGATCCCTCGATGACCGTCAAGACCTCAGTGGCTCTGGGGTGAGTGTGGGGAGGGTTGATTCCCCACGGTGCATAGTCAATACGCACCATGGAGATTCCGAGGGTGTTGAGCCCTGGCAACTGGGCTACAGTAACTGGGGTCACCCTCGAGCCATTAGGGTTCGAGGTGTTTCCAGGCATGTGGAGCCCGCTGAAGGAAAAGTCGTCAGCTCCGACTGATGCATGGCTCTTGCATGCTTGGCCATTCACTCTTGCTGAAAAGTTTAGGATTATACGAGTTTGTGAGCATATATAATCAAGAACTACTAGTTTATAAAACACCAGCAGCTGAGGGTTTTCACTCCTAAATTAAAAACGACAATGTTAATGAATTTATTACCTGATGTGGTGGCATCAGCTACACAAAAATCTTGCAAAGGACTAGGTTCGAAGGCAGATGCGAGGAAGGCAAGAGACAGGGCTACCAGGCTTAATGAAAATACGTTGTTAGCCATGACAGATGCAGAAGATATTCAGAAGCTCGATCAGAAATTGATATAACAGAGGAAGATAAAAGAACTTAATATATGTTGCTCAATCTTAATGCTAAGTACATTTGCAGTTAGCAAGTTAAGTATTTATAGAGGTTTGTTTAATTAGATAATATTCAATTGTCTTAAGCTTCTTGTCCTTTTCTTTTAAAAGGTACTAGGAAAAGCCGTCCTTGCATGGCACTTGGAAGATGTCCATGGAAAATCTTAATCATAATTGGAATGTTTTGGATACTTGCTGAGATAAAATTTTTTGCTAAGAAATGGTCAAAGGCTGGTTACGCGCCATTTGAAGAAATCACCTACCCACATAGAACAGGCATATATATGTTTGTTATTTTTTGTTCTGAAAGATACCTAAATATTAATTCATAATTGTTAGCCCTGATAAATTAACATATTATTTTATTTTTTATATAGCCACTTTCATATCTATTAGACATTTTTATCAAAATAATTCAGAAAATGTCCTTGGTGGCCCTGATAAATTAACATATTATTTTATTTTTTATATAGCCACTTTCATATCTATTAGACATTTTTATCAAAATAATTCAGAAAATGTCCTTGATGGATTTTTTATAGTGACATTTGGCGCCGAACGGCTTCTTCCCACCGAGGGCGACGGAACTCGTGTCGGTGGTGTTGGACGCGGTGTAGGTGGTATTCATGACATCGTCCCTGTCGGGCTCGTACACAACGTGGGAAACGTGGCTAAGAGAAACAGTGTTGTGATGGTGGAGTTCAACAGCCAGATTCCTGGAATCGTTTATCTCCCCCGCATGTGATTTTCATGGCGAAGCCCGCTGTCGACAGCGGTTATCTGGCCGCAGAGTTTAGGTTGGACGGAAATCTGTGAGAGATTTGCAGACAAAGTCGTGGCTTTGAGCGTTCTATTGATAACTGAATTTGTAGTCGAACAATAATTTTTTTCTGATACTTTTATTCCGTTTTATGGAATAAATTAATTCTATTCTAAATCAGAAGCGATATTCTGGCCAACGCTTTCCAAACTGAGCAAAACATTGTGGATCAGCTCCGATCTAAACCTTACGGCGATTTGTAATCCATGATATCTATGTTGTGTTGTTTGAAACTTTCATTCATTTGATCCCAAGTTTCAGCGTGGCATGCATAGTTTTTGTAAATAATTAGTAATTATTCGTGCAACCCATAGGGAAGTTTGGATGCAGAACGAATATCAACTATAACATTTTTCCAATAACGACACAAAATAGTCTTCCCAAAAAAAAGGATATACAAATATAGGAATAAAGTTTCAATCAAACATATTATTTGTAGCGTACGTCCAATCAAGAGAATATTGAACACAATTCATCACACAAACACACATACATGCATAAACGATATTAAAAGTACGACTCTGTCAGTGTTCTCGTCCAGCTTAAACGCTCTTGCCAGATAACTGCTGTTGATGGCGGGCCTCACCACCATAATATTGTCGGGGATAAAAATAAAGCCAGGGTTTCCGTTGTTGAACGATGCCGTTATAACACTGGTTCCTCTGGCCACATTTCGCACGGTGTGCATCAAGCCGAAAGGGATGAGGAAGACATCACCTCTGTAGAGAGTTTTTCTGTAATATATGTATGTCGGCCACGAGGTTGCGAATCCGACCTCCATCGCACCATCCACCGCATAGATGATCTCCGTCGCCCTCGGGTGGGTGTGCGGCGGGAGGTAGCCTAACAAGGAAAATAGATGATCTCGTTCCTGATTTCTTATCAATTACCGTGTAATTTGTTTCTGTCTTATTTTTCTATATTTATCTTCCCTCTTATCATGGGAACTGGTTGTATTCTCAGGCCTATATATATCAGTTTTCTCTAATCACCAACATAGGTGATTCCCATATCTTTGTTTACATGGTATCAGAGCAAGTCGATCTCCTAATCCCTTCTCTTCCGCCGTCATACTCTCTTTTTAATCAGACTCGACTCCTCCGATCGGCTGAACTCGTCCCCTTCAGCCTCTCTCCCGAAACCCTAGTTCTTTGGACACCTCTCCACTCGCCATGGCAACACAGACTCCAGATCTTCTCCCCGTCAATACTATGATTAGTATGACTCGGTGAAGCTCGACCTCCACTTATCTCGTTTGGCATCGTCGGATAATGCATATGGCGAGTGCTTTGATCTCCGGGGTTTCTCGATGGCTCGGCGCCGCTCCTCCCCTTCCTTGACGTCCGATACGGCGTCTCTTCTCCCAACCCCGCCTATCTCACATGGCGTATGAAAGATCGTAAGTTGCTTTCTGTTATCTGGACCTCCCTCTCTGCTGAAGCCATGTCCGAGGTCATCGAGTGCTCCTCGACGCACTCTGCTTGGTTGATATTACAGGCTGCTTTCTCCGATTCCTCAGCCTCTCACACGCATCAACTGCGTGAGGAGCTTCTCTCTCTTCGGCGTGGTGATCAATCCGTCGATGTATATGGCCGAAAATTCAAAGGTTTGTGCGATCAATTATCGGCGATTAATCGTCCGGTCGATGATTCCGACAAAGTGCACTGGTTTTTGCGCGGATTAGGAAGCCAGTACACATCTTTTGCTGACACACGGCTCGCACTTACTCCTATGCCTGTGTTTCGCGACCTCCTGCATCAAGCGAAGCAATTCGAGTCCATGCTTCGTACCATGGAAGGCACACCTATATCGTCTGCTGCTTTCTCGGCTGAAAGGGGTCAGTCGGACAATGGGCAGAACACTGTTAGTAGCCAGATTTTCGGCTATGGTAGAGGCCGTTCTGGTGGTCAGCGACCTGGTGGCGGACGTGGCAATTATAATGATCGGGGTCGTAGAAACCCAACCACCTGGAGGTTCAATGGCAATTCCGGTAAGAATTTGAATTCGAGTGGTGGTTCGGGTCGTCGTCCGTACACACCACGGTGTCAGATATGCCGTGGGGATCACTATGCAGACAAGTGTCCCCAATTCCTCAATGCCCGTAATGCTATTCCTGCTGCACATTTGGCTCAGGCGTTCAAAGCATCCTGCAATGTGACTCCTCCGACTTCTGATTGGTATCTCGACTCCGGAGCCTCTGCTCATATGACGAATGAGCATTCTGCCCTCGACTCTTACGAGCCTTACTCTGGTAATGGGTCCGTTATTGTTGGTAACGGCGATTCTTTATCTATTTCGCATATTGGCTCGAGTAAATTAACTGATGACGTAAACTTATTGGATGTGCTTGTTGTGCCTCATATTACGAAAAACCTGTTATCCATCAGTAAATTGACCTCCGATTATCCTGTTGATGTTATCTTTTCTGACACGTCTTTTGCTATTCAGAATCGTGTAACCAAGCGAATCCTGGCTCAGGGTAGATGTGATAAGGGGTTATATTTACTTGATCGTGCTGTTCCAGCTTTAGTTGCAGCTCTCCACAGTAAAACTTTGAAGGCTAGTTTTTCGTTATGGCATTTACGTTTGGGGCATGTCCCATTTGGTGTTATTTCACTGTTGAACAAATTAGGGCATTTATCGGTTTCGTCATTATTATCGGATCCTAGTGTTTGTTCCTCTTGCCAATTAGCTAAGAGTAAACGTTTACCATTTAATTTAAATGAAAAACGTGCTACTGTTGTGCTTGAATTAATTCATTGTGATTTGTGGGGGCCTGCACCCATTTCTACTTCTGATGGCTATAAGTATTATGTGGCTTTCGTTGATGATTTCTCGAGGTTTACATGGATTTATCCGTTACGAGCTAAATCGGACTTCTTTAACACACTGGTACACTTTCATAAATTTGTCTGCAATCAGTTTTCTAGTACCATTAAAGTGTTTCAGAGTGATGGAGGCACTGAATTTGTTAATGCCCGAGTCCGTGAGTTTATGTCTGTAAATGGAGTCCATCATCGTTTGTCTTGTCCCTATACGCCACAGCAAAACGGCCGTGCAGAACGTAAACATCGACACATTTCTGAAACAGGTCTTTCTATGATGTTTCACTCTCATGCCCCTGCATCTTTCTGGATTGATGCATTTGCTACTGCTGTGTATATTATTAACAGGCTTCCATCATCCGTTCTGCAAGACAAATCGCCATTTGAAGTCTTGTTTGGTTTTGCTCCGAATTATGCTCTATTCCGGCCTTTCGGTTGTCGTGTCTTCCCATACTTACGTGATTATGCAGCTGATAAGCTTTCTCCTCGAAGTCGTCCATGCATCTTTCTGGGTTATAGCAGCACGTATAAAGGTTTTCGTTGTCTGGATCCGGACTCATCTCGGGTTTTCATTACAAGGCATGCTCAATTTGATGAAACCTTATTTCCTCTCTCGTGAAATGTGCTCTTCTTCACCGGTAACTGGATATTGTCGGTTTTTGGATGGGGCATCCCATCCGCCTGCATCGGCTGGTCCATCATCTTCGGTCCCAACTCCATCTGCTCCTGGTCCTACGACCCGCCACTCATCTGCTATCCTTGATGATGACAATGATTTTATATCTCCTGCCGTGCAGCCATCTCCCCCTGACGAGCCTCATGTCCTACATCACCCTGACCAACCTGCTCCTCTCGAAAATGTTCCTCTGGTGCAACCCGAGCATCCTGCCCCTTTGGCTGCCGAGCCAACAGCCCCGGTTGCACCCCCTGACCAGCCTGCTCCTCCCGAAAATATTCCCCAGGTGCAACCCGAGCAGCCTGCCCCTTTGGCTCCTCTGTCGTCCATCCTATGGTTACTCGATCTAGGGCGGGTATATTTAAACCCCGTTATCCAGTTGACTTATCCTACACCGCTCTTCTCTCGGCTCTTGTTGCTTGCTCTGAGCCTCGTGGTTTCAAGTCAGCTGCTAAGTCTCCAGCTTGGTTGTCAGCCATGCAAGAAGAAATTGATGCTCTTCGTGCTAATAGCACATGGGATCTCGTACCTCGTCCTCTCGGCACAAACATTGTTGGTTCCAAATGGGTCTTCAGAACCAAATTTAATGCAGACGGCTCTATTGAGCGTCATAAGGCACGTTTGGTTGCTCAAGGATTTTCTCAAATTCCTGGTTCAGACTTTCACCATACATTCGATCCGGCCCAAAGTGGCTGCTACGATGCGCGTCATTTGGCTCTTGCTGTTCAGCGTGGGTGGCACTTACATCAGCTTGATGTCAAGAATGCCTTTCTCAATGGCGTTCTTGCCGAACCAGTCTTCATGGCTCAACCCCCCGGGTTCATCGACCCTCGTTTTCCAGACCACGTCTGTCGTCTTAAGAAGGCCCTATATGGTCTTTGGCAGGCCCCTCTTGCCTGGTTTCAACGATTTAGCACTTATCTTCTTAGTCTGGGCTTTCGTCAGAGTCGGGCAGACACGTCCCTATTTCACTTCCATCAAGGGAAATCCACTATCTTTCTCCTTCTCTATGTCGACGATATCATCATAACGGGTGATGATCCGGTTTTGCTTCGGAGGTTCATATCTCGGACTAATCAGGAGTTTGCCATTAAGGATCTCGGTCGTCTCAACTACTTTCTTGGTCTTGAAGTCTCCTATACCTCTGATGGTCTTTTCATTGGTCAGACAAAATATGCCCATGATATACTCGAGCGTGCTGAGTTACTGGACTCGAAACCCATTGCTACGCCTCTGCCTGCAGGGGAGGTTCTTGTTCGTGACGGTTCCCCGTTTCGTGATCCCACTCTTTACAGGTCTCTTGTTGGGGCTCTTCAGTACTTAACTATCACTCGACCGGATCTCTCATATGCTGTCAATCTTGTCAGCCAGTTTCTCCAGTCTCCGACAGATGCTCACTTTCAGGCTGTGAAACGTATTCTCCGTTACGTAAAGGGCACCGTACACTTCGGCTTATCCTTCACTCGTCGCTCGGACTCTTCCGTTGTTGGCTACTCGGATGCCGACTGGGCTCGCTGCATCGACACCCGACGTTCCACATATGGATATTCTATTTTTCTGGGGGGAAATCTTGTTTCTTGGAGTGCCAAGAAACAGCCTACGGTTGCTCGTTCTAGTTGTGAATCTGAATATCGTGCTATGGCCAATGCTGCTGCTGAACTTGTTTGGCTCTCAAATCTTCTTCATGAGCTTCAATCTTATCCATCCTCTCGGCCTCAACTCCTTTGTGACAATAAGAGTGCTGTCTTTATTAGCCAGAATCCAGTAGCTCATAAACGGGCTAAGCATATTGACTTAGATTACCATTTTGTTCGAGAGCTCGTGTCTTCAGGGAAGATTTCTACGCACTTTGTCCCTTCTCATCTTCAGCTTGCTGACATCTTCACAAAGAGTCTCCCTCGACCAGCTTTTGAATTTCTTCGGTCCAAGCTTTGCGTGTGCCTTCACCCCACGCAACGCTTGAGGGGGTAACAAGGAAAATAGATGATCTCGTTCCTGATTTCTTATCAATTACCGTGTAATTTGTTTCTGTCTTATTTTTCTATATTTATCTTCCCTCTTATCATGGGAACTGGTTGTATTCTCAGGCCTATATATATCAGTTTTCTCTAATCACCAACATAGGTGATTCCCATATCTTTGTTTACATAGCCATTCTCCGCAAACTTCACCAGCGAAAGTTGCATGCCTTGAGCGTTGAACCCCGCACCGTGGCTGGGGACGCGATTTTGAAGCCGACGCCATATGGGTTAAACGCTCCGGGCTCAGGTAGAAGTCGTCGGCAGTAACTAATTCTGGGTCCTTACATAGTGCTGCAAAATACGCCTATGGTGTAATTTATAATAAACAAGGAGAAATCTGCGGCCGTAATATAATTAAGCATAAGAATGTACGTGGAAGGTTACATGCCATTTCCTGTGGGATCGCAGATATCTTGCGGCGGAGGAGCGCCGAAGGAGAAGTCCGAGGCGCAGGAGATGCACATGAAATTGATGAGGGGTAATAATATGAATAAAATAACATTTGAAGCCATTTGAGATTCTTAATGTTTTTAAGCAAATCAAGAAATCTTGTTTAGGTTAAAGAGTGGAAGCAGCCTCACTTTTTATAGAGCTGTTTCACTAAGACTGTATTATTGCCTTAGTTTCTTCTTAAATTTGTAATAAATTGTGAAGGGTATATTATACTTCCCAAATTAATTATATTATACCCAAAAGCTCAACTAATTAAATTTGCCAATTCTATTCTATTTCTTATTAACACGGTAATTAACGAATTGTAGCAGTTATTTATTGAATTTCCTTTTTTTGCTACCAGTTCTTAGAGTTAGAGATCTAAGTTGCAGTTTAACTTTTGTTTTCAACAAATTAATGCACTCAATTCCATTCATTTAAGGATTGGGAATATATGAGCTCGACTAGAGGTGAAAATTTTGGAGGCTTGACAACATTTTTGTCATCCTTTATACACTACAACAAATATGGCTGTGGGTAGGGGTGTGCATGGACCGAATCGAACCGAAAAAACCGATCGAACCGATCGGTTTCGGTCGGTTTGGTTCGGTTTTGAGGAAGTCGGTTTTTGGTTTGGTTCAAAATTTTAATTAAACTCGGTTTTCGGTTTTACGTTTTAGATTCTCGGTAACCGAACCGAATCGAACCGAACCGAAACTATTATTTTTATATATTTATATATTTTATATAATAATTAATTAATATTTTAATTAAATAATTAGGATAAAAATATGTTTATTTAGAAAAATATATATATAATTTATATTTCGGTCGGTTTTTCGGTCCGACCGAAACCGATCGGTTTTTTCGGTTCGGTTTTCGATCGGTCCGAAATTATAAATCGGTTCGATTCGATTCAAAAAAATTCTTTCGATTCGGTTTTCGGTTTGTGGGGACGCTTATCTAATTTATTGAAAGCATCCCATAAAAATTATGTAATTTTAATAAATTTTAATTTCTAGATAAAACCTTGATACAAATTCGAAATGTAATTTACACCTAAGGATCTATGTTACACTTCTTAATAAGTATTTAAACGCCGTAAAAAAGTATTATAAATATAGTATATTACATTTTATACTCCCTCCGTCTACCAAATATGTCCATTTAATTCTACTTTAGTATGTCAATAAAAATGTTCATTTTCATTTTCTAGAAACATCAATTTCAATTTTTTTATCCTTAACCTTCCCACTTATTTACCAAAAAAAAAACCCACTCATAATCCACCTTTTTATATCTACTCCCATTAATATATTCATTTATTATTCCTATAGCTCACTTTTTAATCTCACTATCCATTAATCTATTTATGTATTATCTCTACTCTATTTATATTCATTACAATTTATTAAAACTCGTGCAAATATGAGAGAAGAAAGACAAGTCCCGCTCGAGTCATTTTATTTTATATTTACAGTTTGAAAACATTTTCTGTTTTCTTTCTAAATTTTAATATATTTATCATGTATTGTGGATATTAAAAAACGTGTACATTGCGTGACATGTCAATATATACTATTGAAAAACTGTTGCATACATTGACGTTTTTGGATGAATTTGTAGTCGGATAAGCTCTTAAGTCTGTTTAATGAAATAAATTCTGTTTTCTTTTTTATCATGGAAGCCCGCAGTCGTTGCGAACGATGTGTATTAAGTAAATTCCACGTTGTTGTGCAATAACATGCAATAAATTCTGTTTTCTCAACTAGCTTTTGAACGCTAACACAATATGAATTTCTTAATTTAGAAACCTTTTAATAGACTATATCTCTCTCTATATATGTTGCTGGATATTGTGTTTCATTGACACGAAACCAGCCTTAGACCATTTCTTAGCAACGTATTCAATCAGACATCCTGCAATTTTACAAAAAGTTATATCTTCAAATTAATAATTATAAGAGGGCTCGTTCACTTCCAGAGCAAAGTGGGGACTAAAAATGCAGTTGCTATAGATGCATTCGGGTCGAAGCCCGACATCAGTAGTGATGTTCTTACCAAAGTCGAGCAAAACATTGTGGATCTGCTTGAATCTAAACTTTAGGATATTTTGTATTTTTTGAGTATTCGTGTTTAATCGATCAATACGAAAGTTTGAATGCATGAACATAAACTAACTTTTTACCAAAACAGAGGGATAAGTTTTATTTATTCAGACGGGAATTCATATTATTCTAGCGTTCAATCACTACTTGAGAAGTTGAACACATTTCAATTATTACATGCACAAACTCAGTAAAAGCAACATATAACGATTAAATAAACCATGATTTAGTTTGCAAATCTTTCACAGTGTTCTCGTCCAGCTTAAACGCTCCGGCCAGATAACTGCTGTTGATGGCGGGCTTTCCGGCGAAAACAGTGTCGGGGATATAAATAAAGCCGGGATTCTGGCTATTGAATGATGCTGTTATTACACTGTTTGTTCTCGCCACGTTCCGCACGGTGTGAAGGAGCCCGACAGGGATGATGATGACATCACCTTTGTTCAAAATTTTTCTGTAATATTTGTATTGTGGGTACGAGGTTACGAATCCGACCTCCATCATACCTTCCGTCACATAGATGACCTCCGAAGCCCTAGGGTGGGTGTGCGGCGGGAGGTAGCCATTCCGCGCAAACTCTACGCGCAAAAATGTCAGGCCGAGAGTGTTGAACCCCGGGACTGTGGAGGTGGCCGCAATGGCGAAGGCGACGCCATACGGGTTAAAGATTCTGGGCCGGTCCAGACCGCTCAAGAAGAAGTCGTCGGCAGTAACTGTTGTTGGGTCCTTGCATGGTGCTGGAAATTGGAAAATATAATGTTAAATTATTTACTGATACGCATGTAATAATTTGTAATAAACGAGGAGAAATCTGCAGCTACTATATACTCGTAAAACAATTAAGCATAAGAATTAAGAAGATAGTTACCTTTTGCTGTGGAGTCCGCAACGCAGAAATCTAGCAGAGGACGAGTGTCGAAGGCGAAGGAGACGCAAATGAAATTGATGAGGGCCAATGTGATGAATAATATAGCATTTGAAGCCATCTCTTGAATTCTTAATGTTTCTATCTATTACTGAATATGCAAACCGAGAAAGATTGTTTGTTTTAGGTTGTAAGAGTGGACGCAGACGCTTTTTATAGAGGTGTTCGAATACTGTATTATTGCCTTAATTAGTTGCTCTCAAAATTGTAAGAAGTTAATACTCCAAAATTAATTATATCATCCAAAAGCTAGGTCGGCTAGTTAAATTTCCCAACTCTACTTTTTTTTTTCAATTAAAAAAAATTTAAAACCTTATCATGATAGATTCGAACCAAAAACCTTTGGCTTCAAACTTTACTCATCTATCACTAAGCCAACCCTATTCTACAATTTCTTATCAACACAGTAATTAACAAATTGTAGCACCTATTTGTCACAATTCCATTTTTCGCAATTGAGATCTAGTGTCCCACTTTTTGGTATCTATCATTTTCAATTTTTAAAGTATGTTTTCATTTTTTTTTCTTCAATTCTAATTTCTTGTACTTATCATACCCAATTAGTGTATATACCACATCTTAACATTTAATTTTAATTTTATTAATTAAATAATTGATTATTAGAGTTGATAAATTCAATTTTAATATACATGAACGTTTTAAATTTTAATTTTTGGTTATAGATTTAATTATGATCCATTATATTATAATAAACTTTTAAAAAAATAAATATTATCAATATAACAAATTTGATAGTGGGATACAAAAAATGTTAACATTGGATTCAAACCACCTTTTTTGCCCTTTTTTTAATATTGAATCTCAGTTGTAGCTTAAGTTCATCTAATTCCATTCAATTAATAATTACGAGTATATCATGGCTATTTCAAGCATATAAGGGCATGAGATCAATTGGTGGGAAAATTTGGGAGGCTTTGCAACATTTAACAGAGAGCATACTGTCATCCTTATTTAAATTTTTTTGCTTAAATAAAGTTTTAAGTTCAGTGTAACTATTACAGAGTTGCATAGTTAAAATCAACAGGTGTAACACTTACAAATTATAGTATTTAATGAAGCATATAAATCAATTCTTGAACCACCCAATTTAACTATTTATCAAGTAACTATTAATAGATTACATTATAGAGCCTATATTTTTAATACTTCGTTAAGTTTTTTTTTTAACAATTACAAAACAAATTACCTTCCATTAGACAATTGTTTTCACAATTCACGTCCGCGAAATCACTTCCACCATTTTTCTTTTAGTTTACTTTATCCCAGTGCCTAATTGAATGGAATTAGACGAATTAGTTTGCTAAAACTGAAATCAATGCGCCTAATAATTCTGTAGCAAATTAATGCTGAGTAGTTTCAGAAACAATACATTTTGTTGACTTTAATTATGAAATTCATTTTATGTAAACCTACTCCGTATATATGTCAATACTATATCAGTTGTATACGTAATGCTTAATGAGTGGGTATCCGATATATTGTCATCCTTAAACTTGATAACAATCTGAACGAGTATGGTTCACACACTTTTATTTTATGTTCATTAACAATTTATTTTTTATTTGTACTACATATCGATAATGATTTGAATACTACTATTTGAATTGAATACTTAAACTATGATCTCATGGACTTTGGAATTCTTAATTAAACTTATCTAAATTAATAATATTTTTAGATGATACTTGTGATATATATATATATATAAATGATTGATAGATAGATAAATTGGCTCCAGCTTGAATTCGACACCTTGATTGGATAAGTTTCATATACTTCATTATATTTTTATGGAAATTTAATTTTTAATTTATACTCGAGGTTGATAATATTTTAAATTAATTTAATTTATGATCATCGTGCATCACCTGTATATAGGGGCGGATCTAGGTGGTAGCTGTACCGGGCTCCAGCTCAGTGCAAGCCCCAAACTTTTTCTTCCGTTTATGTATTATATTAGGCCCAATTCAAAATTAGCTCAGTCCAAAATAATTAAAAAATTAAAAAAAAATTGTTATTGTTGGATTTTCTTATATTTTTGACCCATGAGAAGGTTATAAGAATGAAAAGGTCAACCACCATTTTGAAGGAGAAATTGAAGTAGCCAAAACAGAAAAATTCATAGCCTTTTTTCCTCTCGGATTTTCGATCTGTGACTGAAAAATTCATTTCTGAGGATTGAACCGTTAGATCACTTGTGATTTTGGACAAAAGCTTGAGCATCCGGGCCAACGTTTTGGACGTTGGAGATTGGATTTTAATTTGAAGGTCGGGTTTATCGATCTGAATAGAGGAGAATTTCGGTAATATTTTCTTGATCTTTGCTCGATTTTGAATCCATACATCTTGATGTGCTTATTTTCGAGTGTATGATATTTTTATGCCTCTAATATAATTTAGAAGATTGTGTATTGTTCCATTGTTGATTATAGTTAGGGATGTCAATCGGGCCACCCGCTCGGGTTCAGGCCAACCCACTCGGGTTATCGGGCTATTCGGTTCGGACTATTAGGGTTGATATTTTTTTCCGGTTAGAAATATTCAACCGTAACCCTAAACTCTCGGGTTTCGGGCTAACCCACCGGGTCAATCGGGCCAAAAAGTTTAAGGAAAAAAAACTCTATATATATATATATATATATATATATTATTGATAATAATAATAATAATATTTATAACAAATATTTTATATTAAGCGTTGGAGTAAAAACAAATAAGTGAAAAATAAATATAATACATTCCACAAGTTCTTTTTTTAATCTTATTATACTAACTTTGAAGAGCAAACAATGAAAATTAAAATAGTTCTCATGACTAAATTCATTTCTTCTAATATGCTTTAATATTAGTATTCCATGTAACTAAATGATATCTAAATAATATAATACAATTATAGGGAATTAAAACTTATATCTAGAAAAATTTAATAAGTTAATTCAATATAATAGTACTATTTAAATTATATTACAATATCAAAAATAAAAATAATGCTCACAACTAAATTATTTTTTAATATATCTGAATATTCATATTCCATAATAGCTAATTCAATATTTAATAAATATTTTATAAGTTAATTCACTATAATACCAATTAAAAATTATAATTTGAAAAAAAATTAATTCACTATAAATAACTAAATAAACAATCAATCTATAATAGCTACAAAGTTAAGATAATTAAACATGAAAAGTAAATTTTTGAAATCAAAATTTTGAATTTCTAACTATTAGATAAAGGAAAAAAATGAGTTGAGTTTTTTTTTTTAATCTTGGCCCGATGGGTGACCATGACCGACCGGCCAGCCCGATTAACCCGTCAACCCGAATGGGCTGGCCCAAATAGCCCGATTTTATATTCGAGTTATGACTTTATAGCCCAACCCATTAATTTTATCGGGTTATTTGGGCGACCAGTGGGTTTCGATTCGTATTGACATCCCTAATTATAGTGGATTTAAACGACTCTTGTAGTCCCGTGGTTTTTTTCCTCTCTTTCCTTTTAAGATGTTTTCCACGCTAAAATTTTGTGGCTTCTTATTGTTGTGTGCCTACTATTTTGAACAACGTATATTGATGCTTTTGGAATATCCTATTTGTCTGAATCCTCAAAGGTTCATACGAGTCGGGAAAATTAGCCAAACAAAGGTGTCATATTCTTCCTCAGCGCTGCATCTGCTCAAGTGTTTGCTGATATTGCTCTCTGCCCATTCGAAACTGTCAAAGTTCAAGTTCAATCGCAGTCAAATTTTGTCAGTGGTTTGGTTGATGGATTCCCTAAAGTGTACGTTAAAGAATGGTTTATATTGAAAGAAATTTTATTAAAAATATAAATATAAACTCAATTATTGATGGATTTTGTATATTGAAATCTCGCAAGACAACTTATGAAAACATAGAAATATTTTAGCATTTATGATATTTAATACTCCGAAGTATTTATTTTCAGCCCAACCCACATCAACTTCTGGATTCGCCCCTGCCTGTATACTAGTTTTTTTTATATATGTATGTTCACCAATTCATAGTAATGCTCCTAAAAATTAATTACTTTAATTTTATCAAGTAAAATTCAATTATGAGGAAGTTAAGCCATGATTATAGTCATTCAATTCAAATGATGTAGTATCAACCATGTTGCAAACATACGTTATAACATAAAACGATGCAAATTGCTATTATGCAATACAAATAACAATGCTATTCATACATAGCATGTACATAATTGGATTTTTAGTAATTTTTCATAATTAGAGATTACCTTTCCATTTATACTAATTATGCTAAATGTGATTTCCCTTCAATACCCTTAGCCAAAAAGTAGGACTATATTAGCTTAATTCAATATTTAAAATTCAAATTTCATATCTTTCTTTAAAAACTAATGGTTCTCTTCTCTCCCCATAAATATATCAATCTAATTACACTAATTTCTTGAGTCATAAATATTTCAATCTCACTAATTTAGTTTGATGATTTTCGAGATTAGAAAATAGAAAGCAAAAGGAACTAGAAAAAAGGTTGTAGATGGAAAGGATAATAAATATAGAACATTGAAATTATATATTAGCAGTTAGCTCATACTGTAATTTCATTTTCAATCTAATGATGAAATTTCATTCAAAAAAAATATAATGATGAAACTGATAGGCTCGTCGTCAGGATAAAATATTGAAATATATTGAGGACTATTAAGGATAAGGTGATAAAAAATAAAAATAGCTAGAGTATGGTTTAAAGAAATTCAAACCTAAGACCTAGCTCTCATAACTTCAATCATTTCCCTTTATAATTTTATTTAAAACAGAGAGACATTGAAATCCTTTCACATAGAATTGGATCGATTAATTTTTTTTTAAAAAATTCACCCCCAAAGAAAATAAATCAAGATCAAACTTATCCAAAAAATAAAATAAAATAAGAAATTGAATTAAATTGATTAGTTAATTAAATTGATTTACAATTGACATTTCAGTACGATGCAATTGATAACTTAATTAATTGAAATTTAAATGGATATGTAGATATGGTCGAACATTTAGCTCCATGCATATCACTTGATGATTCGTGGTCTTTCCTAACATAATTTTGGTGAAAAACGACTAATACGTGATGGCCTTAATTCCTTAAGGGTTTAGAAGGAATCATATAAAATAAATAATAATCGGACCGAATGAAATTACACCAGATCGATCTGATTTAAATTAGAAGAGTATTGTGTATACATATATTATGTATAAATAGAATTATCCAATTCCAAATAGTCTAGGTATGTACCATAGTATGCTGATCAGGTGGTCCCACTTAATGGAAAGTAGAAATAATTTTTTAATAAGAAAAATGTTAACATTTTTTAATTAGAATTTTTAATTTCCAATTAAAATTATTAATTCTTTTTTAATATCTAATCATAGATTAACCGATTTAATTAGAGTTAAAGTAAAATAAATTAAATTAGTTGTTTATAAAATAAATAAATAAGGGTGGGCCCAGCCTCACGGTGGAACCGGATGCACCTAGGGCTTAAACAAAGCAAACCGTTCGTGAACTACTCGGAGCTCGGCTCGAAAAAAGCTCATTTGAAATTCGATCGTTTTGTAAACGAGCCGAACTCGACACTACAAGAATAATGCTCGTACAACGACGGAAAGACGACGGAAAAATTTCCATCGGCAATTAACGACAGAACAACGACGGTCTTAAGACGATATTATACTGTAACATATTCGTAAGAAATGCCGTCGGCATTCCGTCGTTAATTAACAACGGATAAAAGTCCGTCGTTGATCAACGACGGAATGACGACAGAGTAAGTTAACGACGGACCAGCGACGAAAAATCAACGACGCAATAACGACGGACTAATTTAACGACGTATCAACGACGGAATTTCAACGATGGACATTTGTCCGTCGTAATTCCGTCGTTAATTTCGTCGTTGATCCGTCGTTGAATTTTAACATAAACACGAGATTCACCCCTAATTTTTTATTCACAGAAACTCGAACCCTAAACCCTAATTCGGGGTGTCGCCGCGCCGCCTCCCTCGCTGTCGTTGATCTTCGCCGTCGCCGTCTTCATCCCTGCCTCACTATCTTCACGTCGTCGTCGTCCCCGCCGTCCCCCCTCGCTTTCTTCATGTCGCGACGCCGCCCTACGCGCCTCGCCGTCCCCGCCGCCGTCTTCACGTCACCGTCGCGCGCCGCCCGCCTTCTTCACGTTGCCGTCATCCCCGCGCCACCCTGAGAAAGCCCTGCCGTCTTGACATCGTCGCCTTGCCACCCTTGCCTCGCCGTCCCGCATTGTCGTCGTCCCACGCCCGTCATTGACCACGTTCAAACCGCGCCGCCGCCGCCCGCCCGCCCGCCTCGCCCCGTCTGAACAAAGGTACTCTTGAAACTATTTTTTGTGTATGTATGATCTTGAATTTATCGTATGTGTATATGTATATGTATTCGTGAATTTATCGTATATGAATATGTGTATGTATATTTATAGTGAATTTATTGTATAGTGAATTTATCGTGACATGTATATGTATAGTGAATTTATCGTGACATGTATATGCTTGGAATATATCAATATGTGATGAGATTGAGCAATATGTGATGAGATTGAGTAATATGTGATTATATTTAGACGCATATGTTTAAAATGCTTTGAGTGTTAACTTGTTGGGATGATAAATTCATCGTGGTCAATATGAAGTTAGGATTTGGTTCATGTACATTGAAGGTGTCAACGATTTGAATAATGAGTGAAGTTGGTTTAGAGTTGGTCATCTATAGGTTGCTTCACTTCAAATTGCGTTCAAGTATTATGTAGCTTAAATTCGGCCCACCACCATAATGTGATGAAGTCGTTTTTAACGGACATGGACTTATAAATAAAAAGGAAAAGAACAATCGATTTAGGCCGTCGACATAATAAGATTAATCAAGCATCAAATTACAAGTTCAATGAAATTCAAATCACAAGTTTAATCTTTATCGAAATATAATGAAATTCAGCTGGTGAAACCATATTTAAAAGTATTTTTACTAATGTAGTAACATTATTATGTGCAAAAATACCCGCATTCATAACTTATAAACTAAACCTACTTATGGCATTCATAAGTATTTTTAGAATTATTATCGATTTATAATCCTAATTTTGGCGTGTTTTCCAAAAATATCATGATCTTGATCTTGATCATTTTCATTTCTAATTGTTGCGTAGAAAATTCAAATAGTAAAGAATTTGCAATCAAAATAAGGATAAAATGAAAATTTTGACATTATTTTACTATAAAATCAAGAATGGGTGAGTCTCTTGCGAGGTATCGTCTGAAGGTCCATCATTTGTTTCTCGTTTTTCTCTAGATTCTTGACTACACTCGTATGCGAACTCAAAACTCCTTCGTATTGAATGACAACATTCAAACCATCTTCCTCGTATTCAATTTTGTACGAGTTGTCATGTTCCTTCAATTTTGCTAAGATAAGCATATAATGGGGATCATCATTCTCCTCACTGGAAATAGAAATTATAATGATAGTCTTCATTATTGTATCTTAGCTTTTCATTCGACGTCGTCCTCTTCTACTCATCACATATTCTTGGCAGATGGCACATGTATTCCTTGTCCATGCTGTTTTCAAGCAGCATTTTTTTTATATTACCTGATTCATCGCAAGATAATGGTTGTGATTATGAGCAGTATCAAGAGCATCCTCACTTCTTATTCAAGCGGTCAGAGCATCCTTACTTCTTGTTCAAGCAGTAAGAATGATCTTGATGCTGCTCATAATCACAATCATTATCCTGCGATGAATCAGGTAATATCAAAAAAATGCTGCTTGTTCACAGTATGGACAAGGAATACATGGATCATCTGTCAAGAATATGTGATGAGCAGAAGAGGACGGAGTCGAATGAAAAGATAAGATACAATAATGAAGACTAGCATTACAATTTCTATTTCAAAGTGAGGAGAATGATGATCCTCATTATATGCTTATCTTAACAAAATTGAAGGAACATGACAACTCGTATGCGGTGAATCGAGGAAGATGGTTTGATGTTGTCATTCAATCGAAGAGCTTTGAGTTCGGAACAAGTGTAGTCAAGAATCTAGAGAAAAATGAGAAACAAAGGATAGACTCGATCGATGCCTCGTCGCAGACTCGACCCATTCTGATTTTATAGTAAAATAATGTCAAAATTTCATTTATCCTTATTTTGATTGCAAAATTGCATGAAAGGAGTTCATCCGGCGGTTGATTCTACGAGACGATTGACCATCTATTGGGGTATGTTTTAGTTTAATTGCAATTCACATACTTTATATGAATGTACATCAAATATATAAGTAGGACGTTATAAATGTAGATGTAGATTTTGTAGGGTTTTCTTTCAATTTGACTTCAAGTAGAGTTTGTGATTAACGTTGATTGTTAACTCTAGTTCGGGCATGATTGAGTTTATTGGTGTGGGAATGGAATGTGTGAAGAGTTTTTTTTAAAGAAAGATTATAAATGGAATGTTATAATTTATATCATTTCTTGCTTTCATATTCAATTTATTTGTGTAGAGGAAATTGAAAATGACAAATGAAAATGATCTTGAGGAGGTAAAAACATCACTGGAAAAGGCCTTTGAGGAGGCAAAAGCATCATTGAAAAAAGCTGAGTATGTTGCTTTGCAAATTAGTGATGCAGTAGCATCATTTAGTACATGCGACATGCATCGTTCTTCTACACATTCCATTCGTCATGGTGTCATTAACGTTGAAGAAAAATCTATCGTGAATGGTCAAGATGTGCAAGAAGTTCATGCCGAAATGCTTAAGATTTTAATACCGAAGTTTTTTGAGAAAAAATAGATCATGAATAACTTATTTTCTTATTGTATTTCGAATGTTGCAAACATTTTAGTTTTATTGTATTTCGAATGTTGCAAACATTGTAGTTTTATTGTATTTTGAATGTTGCAAACATTTTAGTTTATCTAAAATGTTGTAAACATTTTAGTTTATCTAAAATTATATTTGAATGTTGCAAATATTTTATTGATTTAGTGGTTGTGATTTTGAATCTCGCATTGAAAAAAAATATATAATGTATTAAAAAAAAATCTAAAATACCGGCGGATCAACGATGGAAATGGACCGTCGTTGATCAACGCCGGAATGTACGTCATTGATCCGTCGTTAATTTCCGAAGGACTGTCATCCGTCGTTGATCAACGACGGAAAGTCCGTCTCCATTATGTCGGTGATCAACGACGGAATATCTTCCGTCGTTTATTAACGACGTACTTCTTTCCGTCGTTGATCGACGGCGGCACCTCCGTCGTTGATTAACGACGGATAGTAATCCGTCGTTAAAAGCGGCGGACTGTCCGTCGTTGATCGTCGTTGATCGGCGGCGGTCGTGCGTGAACAACGGCGGCGTCTATATCCGTCGTTGTTCCGACGATGATTCAACGACGGACTGAGAGTCCGTCTTAGTCCGTCGTTGATAGGAATAGCGACATTTTTGTACCGACGGACTTTTTCCGTCGTTGTTTATGATCACCGACGGACTTATTCGGTATAACGACAGAAATTTCCGTCGTTGATCGCGCTATTTCTTGTAGTGCATTGAGCGCGATAAGTTTATCGAGCCGAACTCGAGCTTAGAGATGTTCGGCTCGTAGGCTCGTGAACATGTTTGGCTCGAACTCAAACGAGTCAGTTCGCGAACCCTGATTCAAACATGTTCGCGAACTCTTATTCGAACATGTTCGCGAACATATAAAATAATAAATTGTTTATATATATTTAAATAATTAGAATAAATAATAAATAATAAATAATAAAATATATGTTAATTCTAATTATTTAGCAACAAATAACCATATCGATGAAGTACTTCTATTAAATTATTTACATATTTAAATAATTAAAATAAATAATGAATTACAAAATATATATTTTAGTATAAATTTCATCGACTTATATAACTAATTATCATATTTATACTGTATAATATATTTGAAAATTAAATATAATTGAATGATATCGAATAGTATATTCAATTTATTTATTATATATATATATATTGTTTTAATCAAACCTTAATATATATTTTCATATGTATTATAAAATAAAATCATTAAATGAAAAATTAATTAATATATTGAGTTATTGATTTGGAAAACTAAAAATAATAATATGATTTATTAAGTTATCTTATGATCAAAAATATCAATTTAGATAATTATTATATATAAGTATACAAGTATACATGAGTTACATAGTTATATTTATATCTCTATGATTATAATTCTAAAATAAATTCCAAATAACTTACATAAGTAATTGACTATAAGATAGATATAATAATAATTCATAATTCTAATATAAAGTTCATCTACCTTATATAACTAAGTAACTATAAGATAAAACAATTACAATTTATAACTCATAAGTAGATTTTGAAAAGTAAATGTAATAGAATGATATTGAATAGTATATTCAATTTATATATTATATAGTCTATATTATTAGTTCATAATACTTATGCTTCACATATACTTTAAACTTTTGACAACTACATTTGTGTTTTTATTTTATTTTAATCATATCTTAATAAATATATTTTCATGTGTATTATAAAATAAAATCATTAAATTAACAATGAATTAATCAAATGAAATATTGAGTTGGAAAACTAAAAACAATAACACGATCTACTAAGTTATCTTATAAACAATCAATCTAGCTCATTATAATGTATAAATATACAAGTATGAGTTACATGGTTATATTTATATCACTATAATTATAATTCTAAAATAAATAACACCTAACTTACATAATTAATTTACGATGAGAAAAATATAATAATAATTCGTAAGTAGATGAATAGAGTAGATGTATTCGAATGATATTAAATAGTATATTAATTTTATATATTGTATAGTTTATATATAAAACTAGCTAGAATTAGACATCTTTTTCTGATATGAATCACATCCAAAACCAGCTAGAATCATACATTTTTTTCTTGTGCTAGTTGTGAAAATTTCATTTGGTAATGAATCTTGTTAAACTTCTTATTGTAATTTTTTTTGATTGTGATTGATTAGTAGACTATGCATCATTTGAATTAATGGAATATGGAGTGAATTATGCTAAAATAGTGTTTTAAGCAGAGTCGAGCTCGAATAACACATTATCAAACCAAATTCGAGATCGAAAATGAGCAAAGTCGAACACGAGCAGAGTTCGAGCTCGAGTTCGAATATGTCTCATAAACGAGTAGTTATCGAACCGAATTCGAACTGCTCGCGAGCTCAAAAATTTTATAACGAATCGAGCTTGAGCTCAATTTAAAGCTCGAATTCGAACTCGAGTCGAACTCGAACCGAATAAAATTTAAACGAGCCGAACTCGAGCTTGGTAATGTTCAGCTCGGCTCGGCTCGGTTCGTATGCAGCCCTAGATGCACCAGGCCACCCCGACATTCTAATATTATAGAACCTATTAACTTAAAAAGTTTTTATTTAATAAATACAAAATAACTTACCTTTTAATTGCACATTGTTTTGCCATTCACGTCGGTGAATTCACTTCCACCATTTTTTCTTTTCATTAACCTATTACTAGGTTTGGGTGGGACAGATTAAGTATGATAGTAAAATCAATTTTTAATTGAATTTGATATAGATATATCTCTCCCTTTTTGGGGGGAAGAAGCTTCATTCCATCCAGCCTCTCGAACTTCTTACTGGGGTTCGATTGACGATCTTCTTCGTCTCCGGGCTTTCTCCCCTCTGCTCCCTAGATATAAGTACATAAATTTAAAATGGATTTGGATTAGGAAAATATTTAATGGTTGGATAACCAATTGATTAGTGGGTATATTTTTCTTTTGTTTTATCAATATGGGTGTTATTTACCATTAACCAATCTCATTGCTTTCACCAATACATCTTTAAGAAGAAATTAAGACGGTAATACCGCATTATTGTGGATTAACATTTGAGGGTGTAATATATCATTTCACAAATTATTACATTTTCAGAAAAAATTACTTCCAGTGCAATGTGGGGACTAAAACCCCCGTTGTTATAGCTGCATTAAGTATTCATGTTCAACCCATACGAAAAATTTGAATGCACAACCAACACCAACTAACATTTTTCCAAAAAACGATACAAATAGAGTAATAAAGTTTTATTCAAACATTTTATTATAGCGTTCAGTCACTACTTGATAACACGATTTATTACACAAACTGATCGATTAAAGCCACGGCTTCGTCTGCAAAACTTTCACAGTATTCTCATCAAGCTTAAATGCTCCGGCCAGATAACTGCTGTTGATGGCGGGTTTCGCTGCGAAAACATTGTCGGGGATAAAAACAAAGCCAGGATTCTGGCTGTTAAACGCAGCAATCATAACACTGTTTCTTTTCGCCACGTTTCGCACGGTGTGCACGAGCCCGACAGGGACGATGAAGACATCACCTTTCTTCAGAACTTTGCTGTAATATTTGTAATCTGGGTAAGAGGTTACGAATCCGACCTCGATCATACCTTCCGTAATATAGAAGACCTCTGATGCCCTAAAGTGAGTGTGAGGTGGGAAGTAGCCATTCGGCGCAAACACCACGCGAGCAAATGTCAAGCCGAGAGCATTGAACCCCGGCACAGTCGCTGGGGACGCGATGGCGAAGGAGATGCCGTACGGGTTAAAGACTCCGGGCTGATCCAGACCACTGAAGAAGAAGTCGTTGGCAGTAACTGTATTTGGGGCCTTGCATGGTGCTGAAAAATAGACTCACATTATGATACTTAAGTAATAATCTTATAATAAATGAGGAAACATCTATAGCTGCTATATACTTGTAACATAATTTAACATAAGAATTAAGAAGGTCGGTTACCTTTTCCTGTGGGATCTGCAACGCAGAAATCTAGTAGAGGACGAGCGTCGAAGGCGAAGGAAATGCAAATGAAATTGAAGAGGGCTAATGTGATGAACAAAATAGCATTTGAAGCCATTTGGAAGTCTTCCTGTTTTTATTTATATATGTCTGAATGCAAATCAACAAAGCTTGCTTGTTTTAGGTTGTAAGAGTGGAAGCATCCTCTTTATATAGGGTGTTCCACATTTTCCACTAAGACTGGAATGTTGTAGTATTGCTTTAGTTTCTTCTTAAGAAATTGTGAAAGGTATTAATTACATCGGAAAACTCAGCTAATTATATTTGCCAACCCTATACAGCTACTTATCAACACAACAATTAACAAATATTACCAGTTATTTGACAAATTTCCTTTTTTGTGGACAGATTTTCATTAAATCTCAGAAGCAGCTTAAGTTTACTTTTAAGCAAATTAATGCGCCTAATTTCATTCAATTAAGTATTTAGGAATCTGATGGTTGTTTCATGCATAAAAGGTCATGAGGTCAATTAGTGGTGAAAAAGCGAGAGGACCACATTTGATTGGGAGCATTTAGTCATATCCTAGGCTCCTAGCTTTATTTAAGAAATTTATTCTGATGGATTGTATTGAATTCACTTACACCATCCACCATTTACAAATATCAAAATTGTACGAGCCCTCTACTTGTGAACAATTATTATAAGTAAAGTGTTCAGAAGAAACTTATTAAGGCAATAATACAGTCTTAATCACTACAAAAAAACAGGCGAATAACGACGGATTTAGCGACGGAACTTATTTCGTCTTTAAATTATGACGGATCAGCGACGGATTGGAGACGGAATATATACAAAAAAATAACAACAGAATTAACAACGGATTAAAGACGGATTTATATGACGCGACTCGTTACGACGGATTCAGCGACGGACATTCCGTCGTTGAACTTAACGACGGATTTTTTCCGTCGTTATATTTTAATTATTTATTTATTTTATTTATTTTTGTTATCTACGACGGATTTAGTGACGGACAGTCCGTAGTTAAATTTAGCTACGGAATCTTTCCGTAGCAAATCCGTAACTAAATTTTAGTTTTATGAAATTCCCCCCTAATCAGAATCAGACTTCAAATTTTACTTCAAATTCCCCCCTTTCTCACTCTTTCTCCGAAAATTCCAAATTCCCCCCTTTCTCTCTCTCTCTCTCCGAAAATTCCTACCCGAGACGCCTGCCACCGTGAACCACCTAGTGCCATCCCTCGTCAATCGCCGCCATCCTCGCAGTCTCTCTCTCACCCTATTCCTCTCCATCGTCTCATTGGTGCGTGTGTCGTTCCATGTTGGGGTTGTGTCTACTACGACACTTGTTGTTGACTCTGAGACCAACACATTTGAGCATATTGCGGTATACAAATTATTTTAAGTTGTTGTTTCTAGTTTTGAAATAAATTATAAATCTTGATTGGGATCTGCTTCGTGATGGTCTTGTAATTGGGTATGAATTGGGGTAATGAGTTCACCAAATTTTCGTGTGTGATGTATTGCCTAGGAAGTGTTTGTGGAAATGCTTGAAAGAGATTAGTAGGCTAAAGATGAGTTATGAATTTATTTGCAAAATTGGGACCTTCTTGCAAAACAACAACTTATTAAATTCATTTGACTAAGTTATAGTGGTGAGATATCTACCAAATTTTAGTATATTCTAATTCAATGTTTCTAGTATTTATAAAATTTCATGTCAATCCAAAGTTTTTACTATTTTAAATAATTTTCCAAACTCATTGCTCGAATCGTAAAATTTCCCTTTTCAAGACTTCGCGGTCATTGGGCTCCTTATAGAGTTCGACTTGTGGGAAAATTCTACAATTTTGAAGAAACATACTTTAAGGTGTATAGAAGCTTAATGTAATTTTTATATTTTATAAAATGTTTGCTATTTATTTACTAATTTATAGATGAACTACATAAATCGCCACTATAGGGATAGCTTGTTGAAAAGTATTTTTACACCACAAGAATCCTGCTTTGGTTGTTGGTTATCTTTATCACGGTTCGGTTTGTTCTTGGTCTTTCTACACACACCCCTCTATACCCTAGAAATCAATTTTACATACTTGTTCCGTTAAATATAGTAGGAAGTCGACGGAAAAATATGAGGATGATGGAAACTTTCCTCTTAATAAGTGATTTTAGTTAAAGAGTTTTTGTAGGTATATTCAATTATTGAGGTTATATCGGTTTTCCTTTGTTCTTGACAGTAGCGAGAGTGGTGATCTAAGTAGTTTAAGTAGACTTGAAGGTAAATATCTATGATTTCAAAGTGCG
Source organism: Salvia rosmarinus (assembly GCA_036937905.1). Taxonomy (NCBI): domain Eukaryota; kingdom Viridiplantae; phylum Streptophyta; class Magnoliopsida; order Lamiales; family Lamiaceae; genus Salvia; species Salvia rosmarinus. Next base: position 15,205,314 of record CM072821.1, read on the forward strand.
TTTACATTATTTTAAGAAAGAGCGACGTGGTGCTCGGAAGTTACGTAATTCACCATTTTCCGCATTTTTTTGGTGAATCATGAATCAAGAATGCATGCATGTATAGGAGGCTTTATTTCTTATACTTTCGACCAATATATCTTCGAAATTTCTTGGTTTTCATTGGTTTAGTAAAGCAGTCGCAAATTTCACTGATTTTGACATTTCATGATATTCTTTAGTGCCAAGATGCATGCCGTGGTTTATCGAAATGTCGATGTTCAAGATATGAATTTTGCATATGATGTTCTTTGAGTAATCTTTGTTTATGAGGGCAAAAGAGTTTCTGGTTTCTAGATAGCATTGCATATGTGATCTATACCTCGACTTATTAGATTAAAAAGAAAAGAAGCTTGTCTAATGTATATCAATTACCAATCGGTCCTCTCTATAGCTTTTCTTCCTTGACCTCATTTATATGAAATATGAATAATTTTGCTATTAGATGAGATGCATTTTGTTAATCAAGTAATGCTTATGCGGTGGTGTTTCATGTACTCTAGAAGTTCGAATATAATACCTATGTTAAAGAAAACGTATGGTGATGACATGAAAAAGGTATTGCATGTTGGTCCGAAACACGCTTAGTGGTCTCTCAACTATTGAAACAAGAGGATCTGAAGCACAGGGTATAGAGCCTTATGAGTTAGGCGATGTTGATGCCGGTGCAAGAGTCTTGTTCGCAAAGGCATTGTGCATGTGGTCGATATCAAATTCCCTTCCATACTGGCCCAAAACATTTTCCCACGTCATAGTTTCAGATGCATTGGATTACTTGTCTCCTAAGTATCTCAACAAGACTCTTCCACGACTAGCAAGGGTAGCTTCGATGGCTTAGTTATTTTGTGCGGTAATACTCGAACTTGGTTTCTTATGTGCTTCGTATTTCTAGAGATTACGAGGAAAAATAATGTGTGAGCTAGAATAGCTTCTTGGCTGAAAATTTCGAAGTTAGGCGGTGTCACTAATTATAACATAAGTGCTTGCAGGGTTACCCGGGCGACAAAGAGCTAAAGTTTGAGCTTTCTAAGTGGGGGCTAGGTAATTGTCAAAATTTATTTGATCTATGGCACTTATTGTTGGCTTCTTTTCTTCAAATACGATAGAATGATTATATGCCTATGCTATATATATCTATACATATACAAGTATTTATAGTGATCAATCCATGAAAATCTTACGACTTATATAGATTATTCTTTGGTCGATATTTGATATTTCCGATTCACGATTAGGGTAACAAATATTGTGAAGCTGAAACCGAGTAGATTTGGTTAGTGGTGACATTACGTGTTCAAACTCCAAGATAATTCTCGATTGATCAAATATCTCTAAACAAGCACGTATATCTCAAGTATTTGAATATTGTTCGCATTAAAATTAACTTGTTGGTTTTCGTTGAATAAGCGGCTGCGGAGCTCGACTTGGTGGATAAGGTTTTTATTCAAACCCGACTTAGAAGAGAATGAATCATTGTGAAAAAGTTTGAGCAGGCAAGTATCCAAGAACCCCACAAGTCGACCGCCAAGTTTTTCATCTCAAACCATTGCATTGATCATCTCATCATGGGACATGGTATTTTTTACGAACAGACGCCGACGAGCTAGCATCTTTACTTGGCACGGGAGGTAGATAGGTTTTTATTCAAACCGCACATATGAAGTGTTGGAGGCAGATGGGGTGAGATCCTCAAGCAAGTCCTAGGAGGCCCTCGAGGAAGCGTAAAGCAGGAAAGACAACAACGTAAGGAATATGAGAAAAAATGGACTTGTAGCATCATCGGATATTAGATATATTAGAATTTAGTTATGGATTATATTGTGTTTACTTTTGGATTATGTTATGGATTGCGCTTGTGGATTATGTTATGTAATGGATTACGTTTGTAGATTATTTTGTGTTTCAAAATTGGTGCATATTTTGTTGAATTTTTGATTTAGTATTTTAAAGATGAATTTACAGTTTGAACATGTTTTATAATTATTTTGGTTTAGAAGACCCATTTTTAAAAAAAAAAAAAATACAAAAAACAGTGACGGATTAGCAACGGAACGTTCACAACCGAATACACTGAAATTAGCGACGGAATTTTATCCGTCGCTAATTAGCGACGGAAAATTCCGTCTCAATTCCGTCGCTAATCAACGACGGAAGGCGACCCATTTTTTGCGACGGAAAATTCCGTCTCTGTTCCGTCGCTATTTTAGCGACGGATCGTAATCCGTCGCTAATCTAATTTAACGACCACGATTTTAGATTCGGAACGTTTTGTAGCAATTCCGTCGTTAGAAGGTAATAGCGACGGATTTTTAAGATTTAGCGACGGAATTTTCCGTCGCTATTTTTTTATTTTCTTGTAGTGAATGGAACACGTACCTCTACAACTGTGCATGAGATTCAGTGTCACACAATTCTATATGTATCATCGTGTTCTACTATTATATCTATTATTTTAATAATATATTTTTTATAAAAAATAAAATTTATTATAATGTTATAAATCCAGGCGTTCACTCGTATAACTAAAACAAGCAAGCTTCTTGAAACATTAAGAATTCCAAATGGCGTGTGTGTGTGTTGGCCTAGTGGTAGAGTGGTTAATGCCCGATGCCAAAGGTCTCGGGTTCGAGTCCACCGTGACGCAGCCTTTAAAATTTCTGTATTAAATTACCAAAAAAAAAAAAAAAAAGAATTCCAAATGGCTTCAAATGACATTTATCGATCACCTTAGCCATCATCAATTTTATTTGCATCTCCTTCTCCTTCGTCCCTCGTCCTTTGCGCTAGATTTCTGCGTTGCAGATCCCATAAGGTAACTAACCTTTTTGATTGTTATGTTTAATTATTTTATGAGTATATAACAACTGCAAATTTCTCCTCATTAATTAAAAAAATATTTCATAGTATCTTTAACATGATATATATTTTCCAGGACCATGCAAGGACCCAAATACAGTAAAAGCCAACGACTTCTTCTTCAGCGGTCTGCATCCGCCCAGAAACACCTCTTATCCATCACCTCGGCAGCCACGGTTAGGGCGGGTACAATCGAACCGAGTCGAGCCGAACACCATCGTACTCAAGCTTGGTTTGTTTAGTATCGAGCCGAGTCTTGAATTTTATTTATCGAATATTTTGAGCTCACGAGTTTATTCGATCTTTAGTCGAACCAAACAAACTTTCCAAATTTAGATATATGTTTAGAATATTAATTATTTTATTTTTAAAAATAAATTATTTTATCCATAATAACACAATATATTTATTAATTTCTTACAATAAATAAAAATAGTTAAGAGATTTAACACAATAATTACTAATTATAGAAAGAAAAGAATTGTATCTAATTAATAATTTTATATATTTAAGCTAAATCAGTTAATGAACTTGCCCACGAGCTAATGAGTTGAATACCACCACGCTCAAGTTTGGTTTGTTTAGCTAACGAGCTTCACTAAACAAACTCGAACGAACTTTTATTGAGCCGAACTCTGAATAGCTCATGAATAGTTTGGCTCATTTATAGTCCTAACCACGGTGCCAGGTTTCAAATACTCTCAGTCTGACACTTGGGAGCGTGGAGGTTACTAGGGATAATAGTGGATCCTGGACCTGATCCATTTTTCAGGATCTGAATTTTCAAAAAATATGATCCAACGGACCTGGATCGGATCCGGACCATTAATTTGAAATCTGGATCTTGATTTCTAAGATCCAGATCCGGTTCAAGTCCACCCAATGGATCCATATAATATATATAATTATATTTTTATTTATAAATATATTATATTATTTTTCTTTCTATTCGAAGTTGGATAAACTATGTTATGGAATTGGATGGTAGGTCAATAACATTAGAAAATTGTATCGTGTATTTGAGAAAATTTTGTATATGTATGTCTATTTGCTAAGATATGTGTGCTACTTCTTCTATTCCTATTGCAATATTATATGTTGTCCTGAAAATAAAAATAAATTTATAACTAGTATTCATGTATATTAATGATTGCAGAAATTCTAAATAACTATTATAATGTTATTTTGTATTTAGATTATTATTATGGTATTATTGTGAATTATAATTGATTTATGAATTATTTTAGAAAAAAAAATATGTGGATCCGGATCTAGACCTTGGACCTTACGAATATTACAAATTTGGGTCTGGATCTAATTTTTTTGGACCTAATGGATTGGAAAAGAAATTTTTTTTTGGATCTACATCAAGACCCAGCAAGATTCGATTCAGATCTGATCCGTTGTCATCCAGGTTGCACCGAATAGCTATGTACCGCCACCCACCTACGTTAGGGCGTCGGAGGTCCTGTTTATGGTGGAAGGTGCGGTGGAGGTCGAAATCATAAACCTCGTATCCAGACTACAAATATTACATCAAAATTCTGAACAAAGGTGATCTCTTCATCATCCATGTCGGGCTCATTCACACCGTGCGAATCATGGCGAAAACAAAAACTTTGCTAATTTCGGTGCTCAACAGCTAGAATATCGGCTTTATTTTTGTCCCCGACAATGTTTTCGCGGTGAAGCCCGCCATCAACAGCAGTTATCTGGCTGGAGCGTTTAAGCTGGACAAGAAAACTGTGAAATATTTGAAGACAATTAAAGTCGTGGTTTTTTAATCGTGTAATTAATAAATAATACCCCAAATTCATTCTTGAAAATATTTTATATAAATTTTAATAAAAAATATTGAATCTATTTCGAGTAGAATAGAGATCTTATATTAATATAATATTAAATTAATTAATAATGGATCATGATAATAAAAATATAAATAACTTATATATTTAATTATTTTAAGACATCTTGTTAAATCATAAACCAATTAATATTTTTTTATTATGTAAAAGTAATTATGGTAATGTCTTTGCAGGAGTCTTCAACATCCGAGTGGATTAATGATGGTTATTTGTTTTTCATTTGCATCTCATAACTGAGCTTTTGCGTTGACTATATATGTGGTGCATGCACGGTTGAGACATCTGGAACCCACAGCAGTCGGTCCAACCAACAATTTATACGTTGTACTAATACTCCCCCCGTTCTCATTCAAGACGGACCATTTCTTTTGGATAAGGTTATTTAGAAGAAGGGTATAAATTGATTAAAGTGATAAAAAGTAGGTAGGTCTTACAATTTTTGAAGAGATGATTATTTTCTAAAAAAGAAGCGTACCATCTTGTATGAGACAGCCCCCAAAAAAATACAGATCATCTTGGATGGGACGAAAAAAGTATTATTTCAGGAGTCAAAATCTTTTTGGATAGTATCTATACCCAAATCCAAAGTCCAAATCTATATCTAGTATCCTATGGTTGATTCATGATTTTTAATTTATATATTTAATTTTAATTATTTAGAAATCCATATCGAGCAACATATATATGTTTGTTGCTTATTAGTTACCTCCATGATATTCTGTATCCTGGCAGTTCGCCAACAAAGTTAGATTGGAAGAAAATAGTATATTTTCTTTCAAATTGATCATGATCAGTTAATCCTATGTACAATACAAGTATCAGTTTTATATATTTATTTACTATTTTAAAAGTATGTTTGTAGTTTGGTTTTTCTATAAATTCCAGTATAAAACCCATTATGAATACAAAATTTATTTAATTAGCTGAAAGAAACTAATTCAGGCAATAATACAGCATTCGAAATAGCTATATAAAAAGGGGCCGTTAACACTCTTAGAACATAGAACAAGCTTTTTTTTATTTGCATTCAGTGAGAAATAAATAAAAAGATTAAGCACTCTAATTGGCTTCAAATGCCATTTTATATTCATCACATTAGCCCTAATCAATTCCATTAATTTGCATCTCCTTCGCCTGCGACCCTCGTCCTCTGCTAGATTTCTGCATCGCAGATCCCACAGGAAAAGGCAACTAACCTTCTTAATTAATTATTTTACGGGTATACGCAGCCGCAGATTTCTCCTCGTTTAATATAAAATTATTGCATTAAGTATCATTACATGATAATATATATTCTCCAGCACCATGCAAGGACCCAAAAGCAATCACAGTTAGGGATGTCAATGAGTGGGTTTTACTCATGACCGATCCGTAACTGTTCAAAATCTATTAAATTTTAAAGCAACGATTCTGGTTCCGGTTCCGGTTCTAGACCCGCTTTAGACCCGGACCGTTTAGATCCATAGTTTGATGGTCGGTCCGGTCCGGTCGGATCGGTTACGGTTCGAACCGTAACCAATACTTATTTATTGGTTACGATCGGTAAAACTGCGTCTATCGACGAGCCTAAGTTTAAATAAACTTGTCAATGAGCTAGTTTTATCCATATCAATTCAAAATCACTCATAACACATTAAATTATAAAGCAGCGGTTTTGGTTCTAGTTACGGTTCTTGTCGGTTTTGGTGCGGTTACGGTTCCGGACTACCGAGATCCGGACCGCTTAAGACCCATAGTTGATGGTCCTGGTCCGGTCCGGATCCAGTGTCTAATAGGTCGGATCCAGAACCAGAACCATTACTTATTTACTGGTTCTGGTCCGTGTAAAACCCATCCATTGACATCCCTAGTCACAGCCAACGACTTCTTCTTCGGCGGTCTGGATCGGCCCGCAAACACCTCTTATAACGCGTAAGGAGTTGGCTCCGTCGCCTTCACGTCCGCAGCCACGGTGCTGGGGTTCAACAATCTCGGCATGATACTTACGCGCGGGGAGATTGCGTCAAATGGCTACGTCCCGCCGCACGTCTACCCTAGGACGTCGGAGGTCCTGTTTGTGGAGGAGGGTGCGGTGGAATCGGATTCATAACCTCGTACCCAGAATACAAATATTACACCAAAACTCAAAAAAAGGTGATGTCTTCATCGTCAGAAAATTTTTTGGAGGCTAACTAATTAGAACTTTAAAATATCATAAAATATAATTTTAAAAATAAAATTTTTAAAAAATATTAATAATTTAAATAATAGCATGATATTATTTGAATAAAGGAAATTGTTCATACTAAATTTCTTTTTCATTATATTTTACTATCTAGCAAAAATAAAATAATAAGATCTACTAACAAATAACTAAACAATCAATCAATAATAGCTACAAAACTTAAAATAATAAGAAAATTATAAGTGCTAATATTGTAATGGTATTATCTTACACAATTTAAATCTTAATTTTCTTGTACCCATTACAAATCAACAATGAAATCTAAAATTAATTCAATCATAGGAAGAAAATAATATATATAAAATTACAAAGGTAGCAAAAAAACAATATATTTGGTAATTATAATTTCTAAATTCTAACAATTATGATAAAAAAATGACTATTTTAAATTGAGAGTTATCCTTAGAAGTCATCTATGTCCCCTTAATATAATAACAATTTTCTATTTATTTTTAAAGTTATAATTATTAAATAAAATATTACTTATATAATAGTTACAAAAATAAAAACTTGGGTTAATCATATTAATTCACACTTATTAATAAGTTTAAATAAATATTATCTATGACTATTAGAATAGATTTATCATAATCTTATTAGAAATTGGATTGATCTTATTAATTCACCTATAAAATTTTATTATTTGCTAATATTTTTTATTTTTATCAATATAAAATAAATTATAGAAAAAAAATAAAGAGCACAAAGTATAGAAAAAGGAAAAAAGAGAAAGAAGGAAAGAAAGAGAAGATAAAATACCGTAAAGAGCACAAAAATGAAAGAAAGAGCACAAATTAGAGAAAAAAGAAAAGGAAAGAAAGAGAAAAGAAAATACCATAGCTAGTATTAGAATCCTAACCAACTACTCCTTCCGTCCACCAAATTCATTTATTGATTGTGGTGGCCCGGATTTTAATAAATTATAACAAGTATAAAGTAAGTGGGTGTAAAAAGGTATGTCATGAAGATAATAAATGAATATATTAATGGATAGTGGATGTAAAAAGGTGGGTCATGGGTGTTATTTTGTAAATAAATGAATATGTTAAAGATAAAAATATAAAGTTAGATGTCTCAAAAATGGGAAAGTGAACATTTTTTATAAATGGATTAAAATGGAATCAAATGAACGTATTTGTTGTATGGAGGGATTATAATATAATGAGTTTTTTTTTAAGTTAACTACGTGTAGTCGTGGTATATGTACTGAAACGTGGGGAGAAGAAATACTGTGATTTGGCTTCCCCATGTAGTTCAGTCACCACCGCACAAAACGTGGGGGGAAGAAACAGTGTGATTCTTGGGGCGCCAGCGACTGAATCCCGACTTTGTTTTATCCTCGAACTGTTTCGGCGAAACCCGCCATCAACAGAAGATTATCGGCGGGCGTTTAAGTCGGGAAAATCTCGTTGAAATCAATGTATATATATATATATATATATATATATATATATATATATATATATGGTCAAGTTGTCGAAGCTACTTTGACCAAGATTTTGAGTGACGAACTTTTAATTTTGTGAAATTAAATGGCATAGGATCGATCTACGTTTGAGTAGATGATCGTGGTGTATTCACATTCTAAAATTCGATTTCGGTGAGTGAAATAGTGGATCAAAGTTGGTCACTTAAACATGGAGTTATGTGATTAAGGGGATAAGCATGGATTAATTCATCCTTATCCCACATTGATTAATGTACCTTCATTAATTGTCATATAAGTGGTTCATTGAACACTTAGTATAATTATGTGCACAAGTGATGGGTGGAAAGCCCACGCTGCTTGCCGCCGCCTGCGTGCCGGGCTCGGTGCCGCGCCGCCCCGCCCGGCTCGGCTCGGTTCGGGTTCGGTTCGGTTTCGGTTCGATTCGGTTCGATTACGTGGTCCGTGGATCTTGGATCTTGTGATTGGTCTTTGGGTGGTCTTTGGTCATTCTTTGGGCCTGTTCGTGGGCACGGTTACGTGGCCCATCGCTTCTATATTTTGGATCAATGTTTGATCGAGCCCAAAGATGGAGTTGATCCGAGGCCCAACTCGTGTAGCCCAATCCGTTGGGCTGTTGTGCACTGAAGAGACGTCCGGATCGTCCAATGAACACCGACGCACGCATTGTCAGTTAAATCGAATGGCGCCGGTAACGTTCCGACATGATGGCTCTGCGGAAGCGTGGGCACGTTGTCTCCGAAACCGTCGCGTAACCCTCTCGCACTCAATGGGGACATAACTCCGTAACACCCGACATCAATGCGACCCGACATCAATGCGGTGTTGACTCGGCATGTTTCCCATGAGGGGCGGCGCTATAAATAGGACATGTCTCCGGCATTAGTCACCCATCGCAAAAGCATTACTGACATTCAAGCACTCTCGCATACATTTTAGTGTCCAAGTTACATCATCGCCTCCATCCGGTTCGCGGAGCTCGTTGGTTTGCGGTGCTGCCACCTACGAGACGATGCCGTTTCATCTTTGGGGACGATACGCCAGAACCGAGAGAAAGCACTACCGGGGCGTATCTCGTCTTGCGGAAAGAGGCCTCCTCGACTCGGCATCATTAGCTTACGGTTTTGTTTCATTTTAATTTCAATTGCATTTTAGTTCATTGTTAGTTTGATCTTCTCCTACCTTTCTATTTCGAGTTGTAATCGTCCCAGGCAAGTTTTGTACGTTTCTGTACTACCTTTTCCAACAATCGCAAGACGAGATAACACTTGCCAAGGAGTTCAGACTTTTAATTAACTTAAAACTTTCGAAACTTAATACCTTTGCTTGGAGATGTCATTGCACCGCCATCGACCGCCTTCGCCGCCGCTGCTACTGCTGCTGCCGCCGCCACTTCTGGCACTATGGCTACGGCCATGTTTGGTTCGATGCCTTCGGGATCAACCATTGAGCCCTTTGGGTCGACTTTTGGTTCCACTTTTAGTGGTTCAACAATTGGTTCCACTTTTAGTGGTTCCATTGGCTCGACGATCGCACTCTTGATTGGGTCATTGTTGGATCCATGGGATCTAACTGCGGTGGTTCTCATTCGAGTTCCATGTTCCAAAGACACCCAGTGGTGTTGGTGGATCCGGTTTTGGATCGATCTCGATGCTGTTCATACCGCGAGGATGATGCCGCCGCCGAGAAGCCGCGAAGTTTGGAGGATCCGACTTGAGATGGCAGCAAAGATGTTGTTCTACCTCACGACGTTGGGCTTCGCCAACTTCTTGGTGGAAGATGAGCCCACCGTTAGGGTCAAGTGACGGACTTTCATGTCCGAGCAAAGATATGACATTGGCGCTTGGAGACTATCTTTGTAAAACTTTATACTTGGTAGTTTAGAAGATAGTTTGTATAGTGTATATCTTTGTTGTAACGACATCCAAATGTATGAGGATCGCTAGAAAAGAAGTACCGTAGTGATGATGCAGTACAAAGAAGTTTATTGTAGCCAAATATTTGGACTACAAGATGGTCGATTCTCGACCGATCATGGACCAAGTGCAAGAGTTTCAACTCATTGTACACGAGGTTCAAGCCGAAGGCACACTATTTCGGACGGCTTTGTCGTCGCCATGCTGATTGAGAAGCTACCACTGGTGGAGAGACTTCAAGGTCTACCTTAAGCACAAGCGAAAGTATATGACACTTGAAGACTTGATCGTCAAACTACGATCGAATCGGCGTGAAGAAGCAAGACTTAAAAGCGAAAGGCGATCGATGCTAGAGCCAACTGTTGGAGAGGCGGTCCTCCAACAAGCGTGTTCGTCGATGTCGAAGACAAAGCAAAGGAAGGTGGTTGCCGTAAGTTTGACGGGGATTGTTACAATTGTGGCAAGCATGGCCACACAGTGAGGGCTGCCGTCGACCAAAGAAGAAGAAGGCTAAACAAGTTGTCAATGTTGTCGAGAAGGACTTGACAAATGGGACAAGGATGACTTGGCTGCTGTGGTGACGAAGAAGTCAACCACGTCGAGAATCAAGGTGGATGGTTCATCGACATTGTCGAATCGCGCACGCGTCTGCGCCGAAAAGATCGTTTCTCCACCTACAAGCCTGTTGAGGGGAGGAAGCTCAACATGGGGAACCAAGCTTCGTCCGAGGTTGCCGGAGTTGGTGATGTGGTGCTCAAGATGTGGTCCGGCATTGAGATCACGTTGAAGGATGTGCTGCATGTCCCGGACATTCGTAAGAATTTAGTGTCGGGCTCGATTCTAGTTAACAAGGGGTTTAGACTAGTTTTTGAGTCGGACAAGTTTGTCTTAACTAAGTTTGGGAAGTTCCTTGGTAGGGGTTATCTCACCGGGGTCTTTTCAAATTGAATGTAATGGCTGTGCGCCGTGTACCCAAGATCGTTATGAATGAAAATGCATCTACTTCCTCTTACTTGACCGGTGTTACGATTTATGGCATTGTAGATTAGGACATGTTAATCTAAATACAATAAAAGTTAGTAAATTTAGATTTACTAAAGTTAAATGAAGTTAATACACAAACGAAATGTGAGATTTGTGTGGAAGCGAAATGGCTAAGTTACCGTTTCATTCGGTGAGCAGAGCACTAAGCCTCTAGAACTTATTTACAACGATGTGTGTGATTTAAAGTTTGTACAAACTAGAGGTGGTAAAAGTACTTCATCACTTTTATTGATGATTGTACAAGATATTGTTATCTTTACCTTCTAAGAAGTAAAGGCGAGGCTATTGAAGCTTTTAAAACTTCAAGAACAAGCCGAGAATCAACTAAGTGTCGAATTAAGACTGTTCAAGTGATGAGGGGAGAATATATAGCTCCGTTTGAGGCATTATGCAACGAAAGTGGTATAATACATCAAACGATGCCTCCTATTCACCTCGGTCTATTGGCGTTCTTGAGCGTAAAATCGAACACTTAAGGAGATGATGAATGCTTTGTTGATTAGTTCGAGTTGCCCAGAACTTGTGGGGAAGCTGTTTTGTGACCAACTACATCTTGAACAAAATTCCACCGAAGAGTAAGGATGTCACTCCACGAGTTGTGGAAATGAAGAAAGCCATCGTACAAATATCTCAAAGTGTGGGGTGTTTGGCGAAGGTTGAGGTGCTCTTCTAAACAAGTTACAATTGGACCTAAAGCGATCGATTGTATCTTTATGGGTATGCATTGAACAACAACGCCTATCGTTTCGATCCACGGTCGAGGTACCGGATATGTTGTGGGGCGACGATTGAATCAAGGAATGCTATATTCTTTGAAAGTGTTTATCCTCAGCAAAGACAAGGATAAAAGTGAAGCCGACTCTAGCAATAGGCGATGGTGGCTTCAGTTCTAAACCTTTGGAGGAAGAACCAATATCGCATAGCGATCGAGGTGCGATCCGGAGGGTCGGAACCGAGGCGAGGCGGTGAGAGTCGAGCGCCAAAGGATTTTGGTCCGACTATATTGCGTTCATGTTGAACGAAGAACCAACTTCGATCAAAGTAGCCTATGCTCGGCAGACGGGATGCTCGCGAGAGGCTATTCAAAGTGAGATTGATTCTATTACGCAAAACCACACTGGGTGCTGGTTGATTTGCGAAGGTTGTAAGCCCTTAGGATGCAAATGGATCCTTAAAAGAAAGTACAAGGCGGATGGATCGATTGAAAAGTATAAAGCCCGTTTGGTTGTCAAAGGTTTAAACAAAAGAAGTACGATTTCTTGATACCTATTCACCGTGAGGATTACGTCTATTAGGGTGCTTCTCGCAATGTCTGCTTTGCACAATCTTGAGATTCATCAAATGGACGTTAAGACTGCGTTTTGAATGGTGACCTCGAGGATGAGGTATATATAGAGCAACCGAAGGGTTTGTTGTACACAGTCGAGAGAGGCAAGGTATGCAAACTCGTAAAGTCTCTATATGGTTTAAAACAAGCACCGTTGCAATGGCATGAAATTTGACAATGTAATGTTGGCAAATGGTTTCAAGATCAACGAGTGTGACAAATGTGTCTACGTTAAGAACAACGATAATGGTTATGTTATAGTGTGTACGTATGTAGATGACATGTTGATCATGAGTAGTAATACTCAAGTCATTAATGACACAAAGCGCATGTTAAATAGAAATTTTAACATGAAGGAGATGGGTTTAGCTGATGTGATTCTTGGAATCAAGATTCTAAGAAGATCGACGGAATTTTCTTGACACAATCTCACTCGTCGAAAGTGCTTAAGAAATTCAAGCGTTTGATAGTTTACTGCTAAGACCCATTGGAGCTCAATGTTCACTTGAGTAAAACGAGGGTGAACTTTGTTGGGCAAGAAGACTATGCTAAGGTCATCGGGTGTTTGATGTATCTTACAAATTGCACCCGAACCGACATAGCTTGTGCCGTGAATAAATTGAGTCGTTACACGAGCAATCCAAGTAAGGAGCATTGGAAGGCCCTAGTGAGAGTTTTGAGGTACTTGAAGTATACTCAAAATCATGGGCTACATTTCACGAGATATCCCCGGTGCTTGAAAGTGCTGTGATGCCAATTGGATATCGACACGAAGATTCACTTTCACAAGTGGGTGCGTGTTCACGATTGAGGAGGTCTTGTTTCACGGAGATCCATGAAACAGGCGTGTATAGCCCGATCCACCATGGAATCGTAATTCATAGCTTTGGATAAAGGCGGTGAGGAAGCCGAGTGGCTCAGTAATTTTTGTAAGATATTCCATGTTGGTCTAAACACGTGCCACCGGTGATGATTCAACGTGATAGCCAAGCGGCTATTGGAAGGCGAAAAGTGGTTTGTATAATGGTAAGTCTCGTCGGCGACATAATACCGTGAGGCATTTGATCTCGAGTGGGGTTATATCTTTGACTATGTCAAGTCGATAGATAATCTGGCAGATCCGTCAACCAAAGGGTTGAAACCGGGATCAAATGATCAAGTTGCTAGATGGAATGAGATTAAAATCCACATCTTAAGAACAATCATAGTGGTAACCCAACCATGATGATGGAGATCCCAAGAACTTGGTTCAATGGAACTAAGCTATAGGAGTTCGTGTAAACACTCGAGTTAGTATGTTCCTAGAAAGCAAACGAGTGTTGAAAAACTTGCATAGTGGTGAGGTTGAGTCGTTGACTCTTAATGATTCCTAAGATACCTCGAGGAGGTTGAGTATGGAAAGATACCGGTAAAGAATCACCTATGTAAGTGCGAAGTGGGGCGGCTTCAAACAAAACACTTATGAATCCAAAGTGGATGTCCATGGCCAAATGGAATCAAGCGTGAGAACGGATGAGGTTGAGGTGTTAAAGTGTTAATACCATTGTCTCGGTGCACGTTGTGGGGAATAGTTCACGGCATCGTGTCCACTAATCCGCATGTGTACTCGATGGTACTAACTATGGAAGGTTGAGGCCATAAACCACCGTCCAAATATTTTAACATCTCTTGAGGATCGAGGTGTGTCGCATACATACATATGGCTATTTCCACTCATGTGGGGATTGTTGAAATCAATGTACATATATATATATATATATATATATATATATATATATATATATATATATATGGTCAAGTTGTCGAAGCTACTTTGACCAAGATTTTGAGTGACGTAAGGTTTAATTTTGTGAAATTAAATGGCATAGGATCGATCTACGTTTGAGTAGATGATCGTGGTGTATTCACATTCTCAAATCCGATTTCGGTGAGTGAGAAATAGTGGATCAAAGTTGGTCACTTAAACATGGAGTTATGTGATTAAGGGATAAGCATGGATTAATTCATCCTTATCCCACATTGATTAATGTACCTTCATTAATTGTCTATATAAGTGGTTCATTGAACACTTAGTATAATTATGTGCACAAGTGATGGGTTTGGAAAGCCCACGCTTCACGCGCCTTGTATTGCCGCCGCCGCCGCCCGTGCCGGCCGGTGCCCGTCGCCGCGCGCCGTGCCCGCCCGGCCCGGTTCGGTTCGGTTCCGTGGTCCGTGGATCGTGGATCGTGGATCTTGGCAATTGGTCTTTGGGTGGTCTTTGGGCATTCTTTGGGCTGTTCGTGGGCTTGTTTCGTGGGCTCGGTTCCGTGGCCCATTGCCTATATTTTGGATCAATGTTTGGTCCGAGGCCCAACTCGTGTAGCCCAATCCGTTGGGCTGCTGTGCACTTGAAGAGACGTCCGGATACGTCCAATGAACACGGACGCACGCATTGTCCGGATTCGTCGAAGCGCCGGTAACGTTCGACATGATGGCTCTGCGGGAAGCGTGGGCACGTTGTCTCCGAAACCGCGTAACCCTCTCGCACTCAATGGGGACATAACTCCGTAACACCCGACATCAATGCGGTGTTGACTCAAGATGCTCCCCATGGGGGCGGCGCCTATAAATAGGACATGTCTCCCGGCATTAGTCACCCTCGCAAAAGCATTCCGGCATTCCAAAGCACTCTGCATACATTTTAGTGTCAAGCTCTCCTCGCCTCCATCCGGTTCGCGGAGCTCGTTGGTTTCGGTGCTGCCACCTACGAGACGCCGTTTCATCTTTAGGGACAATACGCCGTAACCGAGAGCACTACCGGGCGTATCTCGTCTTGCGGAAAGAGGCCTCCTCGACTCGGCATCATTAGCTTACGGTTTTGTTTCATTTTTAATTTCAATTCTATTTTAGTTCATTGTTAGTTTGATCTTCTCCTACCTTTCTGTTTCGAGTTGTAATCGCCCGGCAAGTATTGTACTGTTCGTACACATTTTCTAACAAATACTGTGAAAGATATGCAGACTAAGTCGTGGTATATGTAATTAATCGTCTAATAAATAGTGTTCAATTTCTCAAGTAGTGATTGAACGCCATATTAAAATGTTTGAATAAAACTTTATTCATCTATTTGTAAATTTGTATCGTTTTGGTAAACTATTAAGGACACTGTTTTTTATGTATATATAAAAAAGGAAAGAACGAAAGAAGAAAAAGAAGTTCAAATTATCTACTGAAACAAATAAATTAAACTTTAAGGGTCTATACAAGCAAAATTCGAAAATGCATTTGGCATGGATTGCATTTACACCCATATACACGTACAAATGATTGAAAAAAAATCGTATTTTTAGCCAATTAATACAAAAAAAATTAAGGGTAACGTCATGGTGGACTCGAACCCGAGATCTATAGCTTTATACATTAACCACTCTACGACTAGGTCAACACACGCACAAGAAAAAAATTCATATTTTCCGTGTGCATGTCTGAGCTAATGGAATTCATATATTTGAAATAATGCAATCAAATCAAACACACGATTAGCTATCGGTTTACTTGATCATAATTATAATTTTCAACTTCACGAGAAGCGTAAGTGCCAATGCAATATGTGATTAAGAAATGCAACTCTATATATAATAAGCCATAGTTTTACTTTCACCACTTGTAATTATTACATCTTCCATAAGAAATTGAGGCGATATTACCACATTCGGGGATGTAATTTGGGAGTCTTAACGTATCCTTTTTCAAATTTATTACATCTTTGAGAAGAAATTACTTCCAGCGCAATGTGGTGACTAAAACGCAGTTGCTATGCCTGCAATGAGCAGCGTAGCTACTGACGGAGTTTTGGGGCCGAAGCCCAATATCAGTAGTGATGTCTCACCACACCTTTCAAGTCGAGCAAAACATTATGGATCAGCTCAAATGTAGGGTGATTTGTAATTAATCCGTGATATGTTTCTGTTGTTTGAAGCTTGTTTAATTGATTTGAGGGTCTCTTTAGTTTTTGTTATTAGAAAATTTTACTGGTATGATAAATATGGAAGTTCTAAATCATAGAAACTAAGTATTCGTGTTTAGCCGATCGATACGAAAGTTGGGAAGCACAACCAACATCTACTAACATTTTTCCAAATAGAGGGATAAAATGTAATTTATTCAAACAGGAACGCATATTATTCTAGCGTTCAATCACTACTTGATTGAACACAATTTATTATACGAACCCACTAAAAGTAACTTATAACGATTAATTACATATACCACGATTTTGTCTGCAAATCTTTCACAGTATTCTCGTCCAGCTTAAACGCTCCGGCCAGATAATGGCTGTCAATGGCGGGCTTCGCAGCGAAAACAGAATCCGGGATGAAAATAATGCCGGGATTCTGGCTGTTTAGAACGCCGTTATCACACTCTTTCTTTTCGCCACGTTTCGCACGGTGTGAATGAGCCCGACAGGGAAGATGAAGACATCACCTTTGTTCAGGACTTTGCTGTAATATTTGTACTCTGGGTACGAGGTTATGAATCCGACCTCCATCATACCTTCCACCACATAGATGACCTCCGACGCTCTAGGGTGGGTGTGCGGCGGCAAGTAGCCATTCGGCGCAAACTCTGCGCGTAAAAATGTCAAGCCGAGAGTGTTGAACCCTGGCACGGTGGCTGCGGTTGCGAACACGCTGGCAACGCCGTACCGGTTAAACACTCCGGGTCGATCCACACCACTCAAGAAGAAGTCGTCAGAAGTAACTGTTTTTGGGTCCTTGCATGGTGCTGTAAAATATATTATCAAGTTATGATACTTACATAATTATTTTGTAATAAACGAGGAGAAGTTTGATGCTGCTATCTACGCGTAAAATAATTAAACATAAATTAGGAAGGTAGTTACCGTTTCCTGTGGAATTTGCAACGCAGAAATCTGACAGAGGACGAGTGTCGAAGGCGAAGGAGTTGCAAATGAAATTGATGAGAACTAACGTGATGAATAAAATAGTATTTGAAGCCATTTGATATTCGTACTGTTTTTATGGAAATGAAGAAAGCTTGTTTTAGGTTGTAAGAGTGGAATCAGCCTCTTTTTATAGAGGTGTCCCACTAAGGTTGGAGCACTGTATTATTTATCAGCAATCCTTAATGCATGGTGGTGGACCGCCACATAGACATATTAAAAATACTCTCTCCATCTATAATAAATGTACTACTCGTGGATGATACATGTTTTAATAAAATTATTGGTGGATGTTGTTTAAGTGAAAAAAAGTCATCATATGTTAGGTTGTTAGTGATAGAAATGGTTTTTGATAAATAATGAATAATTGTGAGATTGAATAATAAGGAGTAATATCCAAAAGGGAAATGATACACTTTTCGTTGATCTTAATAAAACAATTATAATACACTTATCATGGACGGAGAGATTATATACATTGAAAAGAATGAGATCAACTTGGTCCACCAGCTAAGAAATGGGAGACCTCTCATGGTCTCTCTCCTCTTATGTCATCCAATTGTGTGGGGACGTTTGTTTCCATTCTATTAGTCGGTTAGATTTTTTTTATATATATATATATATATATATAAAATTATTATATCTTTATATAATCTATAAATCAAAATATAAAATATACTAATTTTTTTTCATTTCCTATAAATAAAGATTAAATTTGCTATATTTTCACACACCTAATTTTTTTTAAAATTTCTTTACATCCTTCTCTATTCTTTCCACAATAATAATAGTTTATTTTAATATTTTTATTACAACTAATTATATAATATATTTAATTAAAAAATAATTGGATAATTGGATGGTCATTGATAAATCACCACAAAAATTGACATGATTGGGTTGGGAGAAAAATGAAATTTTAAAAGGAGAAATTAACTAATTAGATATTAAAAAAATTGGATGATTAAGTGATTGAAGTTGTTAGTGATAAATATAATCTTAGTTTCTTCTAAAACATGACTAAGACATGGTGAAAGGTACATTATACTCCAAAGGTAAATATAATCTTAGTTTCTTCTTATTTGTGTGTGTTGGTTGCAGTAGTAGAGTGGTTAATATAAAGGCACCAAAGGTCCCTGGGTTCGAGTCATGACGTGTGATCTTTAAAAATTTCTGTATTTAATGACAAAAAAAAAGAAAGGTACATTATACTCCAAAATTAATCAATATCTGAAGACTCAACTAATTAAATTTGCCAACCCTATTCTACTTTATTTATGAACACGGTAATTAACAAATTGCGATAGTTATTTGTCAACTTACCTTTTTTGCAAACAGATCTTTGATTTTAAGTCGTAGCTTAAGTTTACTTTTCAGCAATTAATGCACCTAATTATTCCATTTGATTAAGCATTAAGAATATGGTGACTATTTTCCGCCAACAATAGCATATGAGATCCTTTACCCCACAAATTTATGTATGTACAGTGTCCTACTATTAATTTCATTACTTTAACAACATTTATTATAAATAAACACATTTTTATTATATAATGAACCATTTTAAAAATATGTTAAACTCAAATAATCATTTCATAACTAAAAATGAAATTAAAAATATACAAGAAATTGTAAATCCTAATATAGATTAGTGAACCTTAATTAATAATCATAAATTATACAAAAGCATACAAAATTAAAATTTGAAGAAAAAATAATCAAAAACTAGAAAAATTTGTGGAACATGGAGTAGAATACCAAAAATCACATGTTCAACAATACAATTATGTAATAATTACGGTCATGTTTAAATTTGCTAGCAATGGGTACGTGCGTTGCATATATAACTTCTTTTATCCAACATGATTAATTTGTTATAACAATATTATATATTTGAAAACTAACAACATCTTTATAATGACAATGACCAAATATTTATAAGTATCTAAGCATAGATAGTAGATCATTTATGTTAAAATATTTCGAGCTTAACTCACTCGATTTCGGACTAGCTTGACCATAATGTTTACGAAAAAAATTAACATATATGATTTTTTTAATAACTACTCCCTCCGTCCCAGCCCAATTGGCACAACACTTTTGCACAAAGATTAAGAAAAATGGGTTAAGGGTTTAATGGTGTTGGTCCCACAAGATTTAATGTTAATAAAGTAGGAGAGAAATAGAATATGGAGAGAAAGAGGGTAGAATATGGAGACATGATTGGAGAGAAAGAGTATATTAAGGGATTTAATTTTTGCCATTTTTGGCATGTGCAATTGGGTTGGGACAACCCAATTTGGCAAAATGTGATGAAATTTGCTGGGACGGAGGGAGTATTTTCTTGTAACAAAAATGAAATATAAAAAAATTTAATTTCTTATTATATACAAAAGTAAGTGTCATTTCAATATCAACTTACATAATACTCTCTTCGTCCATAAAAAAATATGGCATAGCGAAGACGATGTGTTTTAATAAAATGTTTGGTATGTATTATTTGAATGAAGAATGGGGAACATGAGGTGGTGTTTTGATAAATAACTAGTAGTTTTGAGTAGAGCCGATAAAATTGATCCGATCTGATGGGTCGGGCCGGGGTACCGGGGTTTAGGGTTGGGTTGGGCTATAAAAAATAAAGCTTGAAAAAAAAATTAGACCTAAAAAGCCCGCTCAAAGAGCCCACCAGACTTTCCTGACTTTGGGGTCAAAAAGCTCGGGGTTGTCAGGTTTAAAAGGCCGCCCACGTATTAGATAATTAATTTAATTTTAAAATAGTATAATAAATTATTATATTAACATTAAGAACCCCCACTAGTATAATACATTATTAGAGTGATATTGTTCAAGGAAGATTCAAATATGGTTGATGTTTGATGATGTTCTAAAATTTTAAGTTTACTTTATTTGCTTTGGAGTGTTGTATACTGGATTACGAATATAAAATTTTAATTTGTTTATCTTTAATGTCTATTAGAATTTAATTTTTAATTTGTTTATTGTTGTTCTTTAAATTGATATTGAGTATTAATTTATTTATCTTTAATGCCCATTAGATTTTAGATTTTTAATATGTTTATCATTATTATTTGAATTGATGTTAGTAGACTATAACTTATTAATTGTTATCTTATTTTTTTCATTATTTTTAATTAACAATAATATTATTATTTTTGAAAATATGGGCGAGTTTGTCCTTGATGGGGTTGGGTTCAGGTGCAATTTGGGCTACACAAATTTTAGTCCGACAATATTTGATTATTACGACCATTTTAGTTTCTAGTTATTAGAATAAAGGTATAAGGATGGTTTATATTTGATCATCTTCTTATATATATGATGATTATACATTCTTGTATAGTTCAATTATTAGGTTTTAAAAAGATATAGTTCTCATTTAATTAAATA
Organism: Salvia rosmarinus; assembly: GCA_036937905.1. NCBI lineage: Eukaryota > Viridiplantae > Streptophyta > Magnoliopsida > Lamiales > Lamiaceae > Salvia > Salvia rosmarinus. The sequence goes on from CM072821.1 coordinate 15,226,385, forward strand.
TATAGGGTTTGATTCCGGGAGTACTTTGATTACGTAGTATTTAGTAACTAATCTAGAACACTCATTTTGAAAATGTGGACGCATCATAATTTGACACGTGGTATACCATTTTATTTATTTTATAAATTTTTTGCAGTGGGAAAAATGGAAAAGAGAGCAAATTAACCAACCTTCCCCTTCTTCTCATCTCATCTGATCTTCTTCTTTTTCGATTTCTTTTTACATCGACAGAAGCAGATAGGGGCGGAGGTGCACACGAACAACAACAAACAATAGATTTTGAGAGAGAAAAAAAAATTGATGAAAAAAGAGAAGAGGAGTTTGAGAGAAGATTGAGGAATCGGGAGAAAATGTGGATATGACAGTGGTTTACGCCGAAATTTGTCGATAACCAGAGAATGAGACGACGGACTTGACGGAGAATGATGGATGAGATTTTAGTTGCCGGGAAACATACTTATGCATATAACAAACAAATTTTCATGAATATAATAAAACATAAACATGCATGTTGTCATGAAACACAATCACGCATATGACAAAACACACTATACATATAACAAAACATAAACTTGCATGTTGGCCATGAAACACAAACATACAAACAAAACACACTCATGCATATAACAAAACATAAACATGCATGTTGGCCAACAGAAGCTAGGGGGCACACGAACACGCTGTGGGCGACGCACGAGCACGAGAAAGCGCTGAGTGCACACTTTCAACATATATGCATATTTTTGTTCAACTACATGCATGTTTGTGTTCATTTATATGAATAATTCAATTCAATTCAATTATATGCATGTTTTGTTTTTATGTATCACATAAGAAATTAAATTATTAGTCTACCCTTACTGTAACGAAATCAGCGAAAAGAAGCTTAAGAAATCCAAAAAAATCTATACCATATGATCTATGAGATGAATGGATGGGATTGCATACTACATACTACTGAAAGCTTGTGTACTATATTATCTCAATTCTTTCTATCTCTCTCTCTCTCTCTCTATATATATATATATATATATATATATATATATATATAGTCATATTCAATGAGAACCATTTTATCCTAAAATCTAATAATCAAATGAATTCGCCATGAAAGTTAATAAATATGATGGAAAAGTTACTAAATCAAAAAATTTATAATTTTCACTCGGATTCGAAAAACTATATTTATCGTGAGAACGTGAGAACAAAAAAAATGATGCATCCACTATGATAGTTGATAACACTGGGAAAGTTATTGAATCCAAAATAAATTTTTTTTACCCCTTATGGGATTTTGAACCCGGGCGAAAATTCTAAATATTGTGGGTTTAGTAACTTTCCTGACGTATCATCAACTTTCACAGTGAATGTATTTGGTTCTTGTCACGACCCCACTCAGGAAAACCCGGACTGGAGCGGACTAATACCAGGAATAGTATTTAGGGATACAGAAGACTATTACAACAAGGCTTATCACATGTGAGATATAATACTTGGGACCAAACATACATTTATAACATATCGGACCAAAAGGTTTAGACCAACAGATTACAAAGAATATTACGATATAAAGGGCTTCACAGTTCATATTGTCTCATCATCAGACAATAACATAAAAAGTTTCAGAGTTGCAGCGGAAAGTGTGTGAATACATATATGACGATATATATTCAAGGTTAACAAGTCTTAACAAAAACATCAAGGACACTGGACTTCCTCAACACTCCTCCATCATCAACATCCGAGCTCAACCTGCACATTTAAAAACAAACATGCAGGGCTGAGTACAAAATTGCACTCAGTGGACTCATGCCGAAAACATTTTATCATAATTGAATTACACTACCAACATCATGGTAAGACACAAGGGTTTTAGTTGAAAATGTCTTGTGCTTACTAAAACATTTTCAACAGTTCATAAAAGTCGCTTGGCCAAGCATTTTTCTTGGTGTGTACGATCCATATCCCTTGTCATCATTTCATCATAACATCATAGTCGAACGTCGTGAAGGAGGCCTCCCTCTACGACGTCGTGACCGGCCGTGAATTGTCCTTACAGCACACAGTCACCTTAGTGTACACGTTCATCCTAGACAGGTATAAGCTTTTCGGCATAGGATCCGATATCGATTTTCATTCATAAGTTGGGAGCTACCCAACAACATTTATATCATTCATATGAATCTCATGGATAGGATACAATACACAAAACATAAATATTTTGGCGGTAATCTTGTAAACATTTTAATCAACAAAGTTGAAATAAGCATCATAAATAAAGTTTGTTGAAATAAGTAGTCAAGCCACATTTTGTTTTAGAAATAAAGCCCACCGAAACTATTGTTCGTCTTTAATACCGCTTACTTGTCGGCGTCCAAATTGTTGCGTCGGCGTCACACCTTTATATAAAAGGATATTTTAGTACGTCGTTCACGTATTTCGAGACTTACAAAGTCTACAATAAGCTTCGATATTCTATATCGATATAAATTGAATTCATAACGAATTCAATACGTTGTTTAGCGTATACTAAGTTTAACATTCTCGTCCTTCGATAGAGGCGAGATATGTTCAAAATACCATTTACCCTTTTGGTAAATGGTTGGCGTTTTCTCACGTTTTTCGATCTAACGACTTCAAACATGAAATCTTTTCGTATCAGCGTGATTTTATTAGCAACCGATCGTCTTACGGCGTATTAGCGTATTTATCGAGCGTATTTAGTTCGTTGATTTCAAAAGTCGACAATTTTGACTTTTCTTAGTAATTAATTACTAAGTCATACTTTAATATCTAATTTTCACAAAATCAATTTCCAATTGATTTCTTTTATAAACTCATTAATATGTTTAAAATAATTTTTAAACATATAATATATTATTAATAATATTATTTAAGGATTTAAAATCCTTATTCAAAACTAAAAATAGCTCACGGCTATTTAATCTTTTATTATTCAAATATTTTCCAAAATTTCTTGTAAAGTCAAAATATGTCTAAGATAATATTTAGACATATAATTATTATTAATCTTAATTAATAAGGATTTAAAAATCCTTAAAAATCCTTAATAAATCTCGGTAATTATTGGAAATTACCCAATGGTTTCCAAATTTTTTTCTAATTTTATATAGTGTATTATTATACACTATGGTCATTAATATGATATAATATCAACCAAACAACAATCGATCATCACATTATTAATATTATAAGCCACGGTATTTTTGGAATAATTGTCCAAAATTTTCCAAAAATTGTAATAAATTACTACAAGGTCCAAACATTAGTATATATCATATTTATAATACATAACCCATGATATAACAATTTTATACCATATGAAATGGGTATATAAGTCTCGGATATTTCATAATGCACATCAAACATTTATATAAAATTCCCAACAATTATATCATGTTTATAAACTATAGTGTAGCAACACTAAATCATAAAATATATCAAAACCAATTTATTCATCACCCAATTTGAGCTTGTAGCTCTCGGTTTATTTGAATAAATTTAGGAATTGACTTTCAAAAATTCTCCCAAAATCATAAGATGCATAATTCATATTCTAGGCCAATAATATAACATTGCATGTACCAAATAAAAATCACACACCAACATATATATATATATATATAAGCCTCGGCCATTCTTAAAAAAAATAGATAGGATTTTCAAAAATTCCCAAATAAATCATAGGGTGTATAAATCATATCCTAGATTAATAAAACATCATTGCATGTCTTAAATGGAAATCACATATCAACATAATTAATATATATATATATATATATATATATATATATATATATATATATATGTCTCCGTTTTTAAAAAATTAGATAGAATTTTCCAAAATTCTAATTAAATTACTATAGACTTTTATAACATCATAGAGTATTTATATGTCATTGCATGTCTCAAATAAAAATCATTCATTAACATATATTCATATATATGCTCGGTTATTTTGGAAAAATATAGCATAGACTTTCTAAAAATTTCCAATAAATTGCTATGCACTCTCAACACATCATAAATCAAGAATATGTCATTGCATGTGTAAAATATAAATCATTCACCAATATTAACAAATAGACATGCCTCGGTTTTTGAAAAAATATACATAATTATTCAAAATTTTCAAATAAATACAATGAACACCTAAAACATCATAGATCATGATTTCAAGCTCAAATAATTTCTTGCAAGCTTGGTTATCACTAACACTTTTCGAACATATTTAATAAAATTTCTTAAACATACATCAAGCTTTAAAACATTATGCTACACCTTATTCCTACACAATTTAACCATAAATTGAAAGGTCTTGCAATAAGAACACACATGCAATACATTTTAAAACAAGAGCATGTATCTAACATACTTTATATCATCAAAACACATGCAATAGCAAAGTATCATCAACAATGATCATTTAGAACACATCTGATGAACTAGACCATGTTTGAAAATTTTAAAAAAATTTCAAGAACAAACATCCTTTTGATTCGACACCTACCTTTGGTGTATGGATTAATGGAGCAATATACAAGGTGTCTAAGTGTTGTATGGAGGAAGAGAAAGAAAATCAAGCTTGGCTATGGGAGAGGGAAGCTCTCGGTATTTCAGAAAAATGAGGGAGAGGAGAAGAGGTTTGAGAGAGAAATGTGAGGATGTTTGAGAGAGAATGAGAGTGTTTGAGTGTATGAAAGGTTGAGTGAGGTTGGGAATGAGAAAATCTGAAAATCCTCCCCCCCATATCCACTCACTCTCGGCTCTCTCTCTCACTTGCACACACAAGAGACTCTTCACATTATAATACTATTTTATGCACTAATGGGTTCCTAATCATTAGTGCCTTACACAAAAATCTTCTTGAAAATAGCTAAAATATATTATTAGGGGGAGATTTAATGATACAAAATCTGAATTATATAGAATATATACATGCAAGAGTGGAAATAATAAAACATACATTTGTTACACATATATACATAGTTCTCGGCCATTAGGCCAAACTATAGTATAAAATTTTTATTTCATGCTAATCATAGGTATATACATCATGGTATATGATTTAGATGATAAATAATAGTATAGGATAATTAAAAGACGTTATTTTATGAAGAAAATCCTAGTTTTCGAAAATTTAGGGTTTTCGAAAACTAGGTTTTGATTTTTATTAATTCTAACGTTCAAGCATTGTTTAAATGCTAAATTATACTGTAATTTTGTAAAAATATCATAGGAAATAAATTCCTATAATTTCTTGATCAATAAGACCATCTTTCATTTTATCTCTAAACGTTAACGTTTGAAAACGTCTCAAAACGTTACGTATCGACTCATCTCGAAATGGTCGTAATAATTTCGTAATCACTTTACTAATATAAATCATTAATAAAGGAATAAAATTCTAAGCTTGATTGCTTAGAATTTTTTGAAATTTCAACTGTCGTCGCAATGAGCGTTAAAATATCTGCCGATAAGCGTTATAGTCTTGATTCTTAAATTCACGATTTTCGGTGAATATATAACAGAATTCATTCCTTTGTAAAATAGATCAATTCATATTCGATCTCGATCGATTGATTTCACAATGAAATCTATTTTACGGGTTTTAAAACCGTAATTAGGCTTTTAAGCTGCGGGTTATTACATCCTACCCCTTAAAAGAAATTTCGTCCGAAATTTGCATACCTTAGTAAAACAATCCGGGGTATCGTTCTTTCATTGCATCTTCTAGTTCCCACGTGGCTTCTTCTTGTCCGTGATGTTTCCACAGTACTTTGACCAGCGAAATTGACTTGTTTCTCAATTGTTGGACTTTATGGTCTATTATTACCGTAGGTTCCTCTTCATAGCTCATGTCTGAGTTGAGGACTACGTCATCTTGATGGATCACATGTTTTGGATCGTGTACATATTTTCTTAATTGAGACACATGAAAGACATTATGCACATTCCCCAAGTTTGGCGGAAGAGCCAACCTATAGGCTACTGGGCCTATTCTTTCTAGGATCTCGTATGGTCCTATGAAACGGGGTCTTAATTTTCCTTTAACACCAAATCTTATGATCCCCTTCGATGGAGAGACTTTAAGAAATACATTGTCTCCACTTTCAAATTGTAACTCTGATCTACGCATATCGGCGTAAGACTTTTGTCTATCTTGAGCTTCTTTTATTCTTTGCCTAATTTGTCGAACGATTTTAATCATTTCATTCACTGCTTCTGGCCCTACGACTTTCCTTTCACCCACTTCATCCCAGTAAAGCGGTGATCTACATTTCTTGCCATCTGAGGCTTCAGATGGGGCCATATCAATCGTCGATTGATAACTATTATTGTAGGAAAACTCGATGAGAGGTAAAATGTCTTCCATTTTGCACCTCGATCCAAGACTACGGTTCTCGGCATATCTTCCAGTCTGGATTGTCCTTTCCGCCCGCCCATGCGTGGATGAAATGCCGTCTTGAAGTTTAACTGTTCCCAATTCTCTTTGTAGGCTCACCCAAAATCTCGATGTGAATTTGGAGTCTCTATCGAGGTAATAGATTTTAGTACTCCATGCGATCGTATAATTTCTTTTACATATAAGCGAGCTAGCTTATCGGATCCATAAGTATTCGAATTGGCGAGAAAGTGGCGTATTTTGTGAGTCATCCACCACTACCCATATGGCAGTGTTCCCTCTTCTTGACTTGGGTAAATCTGTAACGAAATCCATCGTTATCTCATCCCACTTCCACTCAGATATACCCAACGGCTGTAACTTCCCGTAGGGACGTTGATGTAAGGCTTTCACTTGTTGGCAAACAAGGCAGCGTTCTACGAAAGAAGCTATGTCTCGTTTCATGCCTTCCCACCAGAACTTTTCCTTTAGGTCTTGGTACATCTTAGTACTACCTGGGTGGGCGGTGTGAGGTGTATCGTGAGCCTCACTCATTATTTCGTTCCGAACTTCAGTATCATCGGGAATACATATTCTCCCTTCAAACATTAAAGCATTATCTGATGCTTCGTGGAAATCCTTCAATTCGCCAATTCTCACCATTCCTCTTATCTTTTCCAACTTTTCCTCCATCCTTTGTCTCTCAATGATCCTTTTTCTTAAATCAGGCGTCATGGTGAGTGTAGCAATACAGCTCGTGATCGTCTCTGGTTGTTTAACCAATTCAATCCTCAATTTTCTAAACTCCTCAACGAGTTTATCTTCTTGAGTAAGGAGACATCCTAATTTAGTTTGATTTTTACGACTTAAGGCGTCCGCTACTACGTTCGCTTTACCTGGGTGATAGTTAATACCACAGTCGTAATCTTTTACTAGTTCGAGCCATCTTCTTTGCCTCATGTTTAGATCTCTCTGCTCGAAGAAGTATTTCAAACTCTTATGATCTGTGAAGATTTCACATCTCACTCCGTAGAGATGGTGTCTCCATATTTTTAGTGCGTGAACTACTGCTGCTAATTCTAAATCGTGAGTTGGGTAGTTCAACTCATGGGGTCTAAGTTGCCGGGATGCGTATGCTATTACTTTTCCCTCTTGCATCAAAACGCAACCTAGTCCGTTCTTCGAAGCGTCTGTATAAACCACATATTCCTTGTCCGATTCTGGAACTGCTAGCACTGGTGCACTTGTTAACTTCTCTTTGAGTTTTTGAAAACTCGCCTCACATTCTGCAGTCCAAGTGTACTTAACTCCCTTTCGGAGTAGTTGGGTCATCGGTCTTGCTATTTTGGAGAATCCTCGATGAATCTCTGTAATAACCAGCCAATCCTAGAAAACTCCGGATCTCATTCTGAGTTCGCGGCGATTTCCATTCTTGTACTGCTTCCACTTTGGCCGGATCTACTTTGATTCCATCAGCAGACACAATATGTCCGAGGAACATTACTTCCTTCAGCCAAAATTCGCATTTCTTGAACTTAGCAAATAGTCTTTCAACCTCAAATTTTGCAACACCGTTCTTAGATGTTCTTCATGGTCCTCCTCATTCTTGAATAGATGAGAATATCATCTATGAAAACCAAGACAAACTTGTCTAAACGGATGAAACACTCGATTCATGAGGTCCATAAATACTGACTGGTGCATTTGTTAATCGAGCGACATAACTACAAATTCATAATGGCCATATCTTGTTGAATGCGGTTTTAGCTATATCTTGAGCCGTACTTTGAGTTGATGATATCGACTTGAGGTCAATCTTTGAGAATACGCTGCTCCTCTCAATTGATAAAACAGATCATCGATTCTTGGCAAAGGTATTTGTTCTTGGCGTCATCTTGTTCGACTCTCGATAGTCTATACACATCCTTAAAGACCCATCATTTTCTTGACAAACAACAGGCGCTCCCTAAAGCGAAACACTAGGTCTAATGAAACCTAGGTCCAGCAGTTCTTGGATTTGGATTTCAGTTCTTCCAATTCCTTTGGGACCATTTCATAGGGTGCCTTCGACCTTGGAGCCGATCCCGGTTCCAAGTCGATGGTAAATTCTAACCTGCTCATCGAGGTAATCTGGTAGATCCTTAGGAAATACATCTGGAAATTCCCTGACAATTTCTATGTCTTCTACCTTCGTTTCCGGCTTTTCTTCTCCGTTCAGGTAAACGAGAAAAGCATGGTATCCCTTCTTATTCATCATCTTTCTTGCCTTCAATGCGGACACAATCGGGACTCTCTTTCCCATGCTAATTCCATGGAAGTGCGTTGCTTCTTGTCCAGGAAAATGAAATGATATTTTCCTTTCCTTGCAAAGAATCGTGGAGTGGTTTGCAGCTAACCAGTCCATTCCTAGGATTATATCTACGTCACCCATGGGTATTATGTTCAAATTATTTGCCAGAACCCTAAGTGATCCTAAGTTCAACTCTAGGTTCGAGCGAAATGTAATGATCATAATCCCTCCTATAGGTGAAGAGATTCTCATATCCGATTTGCTTTTATAACACTAAGTCCCAACGGATCACGCATGATTTTGCTATGAAGGAGTGCGAAGCACCGTGTCGAACAATACTATAACGGTATGTTGAGAAGAATTCCCATACACCGCGGGTTTCCCGGTCCTATTCGATTCTGTCACGGTGCAAGGCATATGCCCTAACTGGGCGGTGAGTCCGACGTTGTGCTTGCCCTTCTTTGAAGTTTGTTCTTTGTTATGCAGGCTGTTGTTCTTCTTGGCGTTGCCTCGGTGGTTGTTGCCTTCGTTGTCGAGGTGGTTGCCCTTCGCCGCACATTTGTTGTTCATGGTTCTTTGCCATTGTTGTTCCGCAGATTGTTGCGGAGGTTGTTGCCATTGTTGTGGCTGTACTTCTTTGTTGAGGTTGGGGTGAAATTGGATAGCCACAGTGGTGGGACATTTCGGGTTGGTTCGGCCTTACGATCATTTCCGAACGCACCCTCGGGCAAAAGTTTGCATAGTGTCCTTTCATCCCACACCTAAAGCAGTTTCACGCCGCCATGCACATTCACGTGTGCGGTTTTGCACTTTAGGCGCGGAAGAGCCCTTCTTTGCTCTTGTGGGCCTCTTGTTGGAGGAACAAAGCTGGCTTCCTCCATCCTTGTCCTTGATTTGCCGTGCTCCTTGCCACCGTCAGTGCATTATTCACATTCTCAAACTTCCCTTATTCTTTGTTACTAAAACTTGTATCCCACTTCCTCTTACCCTTGTCCTTTGTATTACAGATCCGAGGTGATGCGGCTTATCATCCGGCATTCTTGCCTCAATGTCTAGAGCTCGTGTAAGAGCTCTCAGATAGGTCATGTCTCCGAGACCGGTGAGAGACATTCTTATTCTGGCCTTAAACCCGACACGAATTTTTCGCCATTTTCGGTCCGTGTCCACTGATCCAAAGCATATCTTGACATCTCGCAAAATGTGCGATCATAATCGATTACCGACATCTTTTCTTACTTTAACAAGAAAAATTGTGTTCCTTCTTCTTCTTGTAACTTTTCGGAATGTATTTATCATACATTTCTCTCTTAAAGTCTTCCCATGTTAACTCTTCCATTTGCTCTCTGTAAAGGTTTTCTTTTCGGCCACCACCGAAATCGCAGTCCATTCAATTGGAAGGTTACACATGACTGATCGTTCTGTCTTGTGCATCTTAAAAGGTGAAAATCCTTTCAATGGTTCTCATCCACTGTTCAGCTTCTTCTGGACTACCCTTCCCATTGAAGATAGGAGGTTTTGTCTTAGGAACAATTCCTCTATCCTGCGATCAGGTTGAGGTGGAGGTGGTTGAGGTATATCCTCCTCTCTGCTCAGGAGTTCTACCTCTTCTCCTAGGTCTGCCTCTGCCCCTTACTCCTCGTTCAGGATCTTGTCTAGGAGGCATTCTGTTATATAAGATATATCATTAGCATCATACAATATTTTTATAGCTTGAATATATACAATATCATCATAGCCTCATTGGAAAATAACTTAAATAAAACATTTCATCCTTGTCATACACGATTTTGTTGCAAAAGCCCTCTCGGGGTCATATATATAATTGCAAAGATGCCATAGGTAGAATACTTGCGATCAAAAGTCATTACAACGGAAATTACTTACATACTGACTTTCAAAACATTACAAAAGGAGTCAATACATATTGGCTTTTATAGCCTTACAAAAATCATGTTTCCCTTTTCATCATTGTTTTCAAAAAATAAACATAACCAAAACATAAATAAAATAACATCATAATCCTTCAGGTCTTCACTTCCACATCCCTATCTAGAATCTTCCTCCTCGTCATCCTCTTCGGGATCTTCTTCTTCTTCGTCTGAGTCATCGCCTTGGCCGTGTGCTCTAGAGGGTCCCGCGCCATTATTCTCTACCATATGAATGTCCCGCAGCGGACCATAATCAACACGAATCGGACTGTAGCTGTCATGGATCGGGTTATAACCATCGAGGGTACCTGTCACACTTATCCATGCTGTCTGACGGAAACTCTCAACTGGAGGTAGGGGTGCTGCCATCGGTGGTAGGCGGAGTGGTGAGCGCACGTGGTGTCCAAACATCGGTGGAGGGAAAGCAGAGCTCCCAAAGCTCTAGTGTGCGGCCGCTCCATCCGCATGGGCGAGTGCGCCTCGTCAATCCGATATCGAGGCACCACTGGGTCGACTAACCGTGGAACCTCGGTGTACAGCCACTCAGGTGACTCATCACGCCATGTGTACTCCCGTGGAGGGAGATAAGGTCCTCTCGGTGCTGCGCCATAAATGCTGTACACATATGTCAAGTGGCTGACGAATCTGGGTAAATCGCCTACTAGATCATAACCTCCGGTCGCACGGTAGATATAGTCTCCGGACACCTCACGGGCGTAGTCTTCCCAATCACATGGGAGGATGGTCAGAAGACGCTTAATACCGTCATAATCAGTCACACCGTACACTCGGGCATTTCTCCAGAGTCGGAGATAGTACATTAGGAATTCCCCAAGATCCTCTCCACAACACATCCAGCTTTCTCGATATATGCGCACCGTTTCCTCGGGAGTAGGGTTTGATCCTATCCTTCTCCTCGCGATATAGCGCATTTCCTCCATCTGTCACGATCAAAACTAATATCAGTCACTAATAATATCCGATAAGCGAGATAAGGTAACTTAGTACATCGGTTAAGCAGCTAGAACGAACTATTCAATCTATAAGGCAGATAAATACTAACGGGTAATACACAGATCATGACATTCTTAGTCTACTTAGAAACAAACCTCCTAATGACATTCTAAGGTACATGAGATACCATAAGTTTTCTGCTCTAATTAAAACTCGAGCTAAACTTTAACCAGACTCTAGTGTATTCTGGAGACGGAAAAAGGAATTCTGTCCTTCATAACAAATGAATTTCAGAGTGTTAGGGGTACGCAGGCGAAAACCATGCGTAAAACGGAGTCCTAACGAAAGAGAATGATCTAAAACAAATTTACTGCGCAGTGCAGAAAATTTTCACGATCGTGCCAAAATTTCGAGGCAATGCCGACGACGAAGTTGTGCACGCTATGGCTGTTGCCGACGTAGTACGACTATTACATCCACGTATTCAAGTTGACACTTAGCATTCCAAAGTCCAAGTCAACGGTCACGGATGCTGATGTTGTGATTGCGGTTGATCACGTTGAAGTTGTGATGACGATATCAACATCCTTCATTCTTCATAGTCAACGTCGTTCTCGATCATCTTTACGTTCAACTCTTGACGTTAAAAAAATCAAAACTAAAGTTACATTCATGCTTCCTATCGTTCTTTTGTTCTCTTTCAATATGTGAGCATGCTTCTTATATCGTCTACGTTCTTCTTAAGAGAATAGCATATCTAGTTATCAACATAAATTTCATGATTCATAATTATAAGTTCAAAATAACATCATAGCTCATTCATACGTACTTATACATATCAACTTGCTTTCATACGTTCGTCTTTAATCATTCTGATTCGTTTCAAAACATACATCTCAACTTAACCACTTCGTATCATCACCAATTAATTTCAAAAATTAAAATTTTGAAAATCCTTGCTCATAACTTTTTATTTCTATCGTCATAACGTCATAACTTTTTCTTTCAAAATCCTTTCGAACTTGATCATCATATAGAATTCTTCATTTCATAAGTTTAAAAGAAACCAGTTACCTTATCCCAGTTGAGCTCGATGTGATGGAGTGTTGAGAATAGTCAGCAAATTTCTAGCAGTTCAGTGACTCAATCTAGACTTAATTTTGGAAGGAATTTGGGTTTCAAAGAGCAAACTGCTCTGATACCACTCTGTCACGACCCCACTCAGGAAAACCCGGACTGGAGCGGACTAATACTAGGAATAGTATTTAGGGATACAGAAGACTATTACAACAAGGCTTATCACATGTGAGATATAATACTTGGGACCAAACATACATTTATAACATATCGGACCAAAAGGTTTAGACCAACAGATTCCAAAGAATATTACGATATAAAGGGCTTCACAGTTCATATTGTCTCATCATCAGACAATAACATAAAAATTTTCAGAGTTGCAACGGAAATTGTGTGAATACATATATGACGATATGTATTCAAGGTTAACAAGTCTTAACAAAAACATCAAGGACCTTGGACTTCCTCAACACTCCTCCATAATCAACATCCGAGCTCAACCTGCACATTTAAAAACAAACATGCAGGGCTGAGTACAAAATTGCACTCAGTGGACTCATGCCGAAAAAATTTTATCATAATTGAATTACACCGCCAACATCATGGTAAGACAGAGGGTTTTAGTTGAAAATGCTCGTCTTACTAAAACATTTTCAACAGTTCATAAAAGTCGCTTGGCAAGCATTTTTCTTGGGTGTACGATCCATATCCCTTGTCATCATTTCATCATAACATCATAGTCGAACGTCGTGAAGGAGGCCTCCCTCTACGACGCCGTGACCGGCCGTGAATTGTCCTTACAGCACACAGTCACCTTAGTGTACACGTTAATCCTAGCCAGGTATAAGCCTTCCGGCATAGGATCCGATATCGATTTTCATTCATAAGTTGGGAGCTACCCAACAACATTTATATCATTCATATCAATCTCATGGATAGGATACAATACACAAAACATAAACATTTTTGGCAGGTAATCTTGTAAACATTTTAATCAACAGTTGAAATAAGCATCATAAATAAAGTTTGTTGAAATAAGTAGTCAAGCCACATTTTGTTTTAGAAATAAAGCCCACCTGAAACTATTGTTCGTCTTTAATACTCGCTTACTTGTCAACGTCCAGCTGTTGCGTCAGCGTCCACACCTTTATATAAAAAGGATGTTTTAGTACGTCGTTCACGTATTTCGAGACTTACAAAGTCTATAATAAGCTTCGATATTCTATATCGATATAAATTGAATTCCTTAACGAATTCAATACGCTGTTTTGGCGTATACTAAGTTTAACATTTCTCGTCCTTCGATAGAGACGAGATATGTTCAAAATTACCATTTTACCCCTTTTGGTAAATGGTTCAACGTTTTCTCACGTTTTTCGATCTAACGACTTCAAACATGAAATCTTTTCGTATCAACGTGATTTTATTAGCAAACTGATACGTCTTACGCGTATTAGCGTATTTATCGAATGTATTTCGTTCGTTGATTTCAAAAGTCAACAATTTTGACTTTTCTTAGTAATTTAATTACTAAATCATACTTTAATATCTAATTTTCACAAAATCAATTTCAATTGATTTCTTTTATAAACTCATTAATATGTTTAAAATAATTTTTAAACATATAATATATTATTAATAATATTATTTAAGGATTTAAAATCCTTATTCAAAACTAAAAATAGCTCACAGCTATTTAATCTTTTATTATTCAAATATTTTCCAAAATTTCTTATAAAGTCCAAATATGTCTAAGATAATATTTAGATATATAATTTATTATTAATCTTAATTAATAAGAATTTAAAAATCCTTAATAAATCTCGGTAATTATTGGAAATTACCCAATGGTTTCCAAAATTTTTTCTAATTTTATATAGTGTATTATTATACACTATGGTCATTAATATGATATAATATCAACCAAACAACAATCGATCATCACATTATTAATATTATAGGCCACGGTATTTTTGGAATAATTGTCCAAAATTTTCCAAAAATTGTAATAAATTACTACAAGGTCCAAACATTAGTATATATCATATTTATAATACATAACCCATGATATAACAATTTTATACCATATGAAATGGGTATATAAGTCTCGGTTATTTCATAATGCACATCAAACATTTATATAAAAATTCCCAACAATTATATCATGTTTATAAACTATAGTGTAGCAACACTACATCATAAAATACATCAAAACCAATTTATTCATCACCCAATTTGAGCTTGTAGCTCTCGGTTTATTTGAATAAATTTAGGAATTGACTTTCAAAAATTCTCCCAAAATCATAAGATGCATAATTCATATTCTAAGCCAATAATATAACATTGCATGTACCAAATAAAAATCACACACCAACATATATATAAATATATAAGCCTCGGCCATTCTTAAAAAAAATAGATAGGATTTTCCAAAAATTCCCAAATAAATCATAGGGTGTATAAATTATATCCTAGATTAATAAAACATCATTGCATGTCTTAAATGAAAATCACATATCAACATAATTATATATATATGTCTCGGCCCATTTAAAAAAAATTAGATAGAATTTTTCAAAAATTCTAATTAAATTACTATAGACTTTTATAACATCATAGAGTAATTATATGTCATTGCATGTCTCAAATAAAAACCATTCATTAACATATAATCATATATATGCTCGGTTATTTTAAAAAATATAGCATAGACTTTCTAAAATTTCCAATAAATTGTTATGCACTCTCAACACATCATAAATCAAGAATATGTCATTGCATGTGTAAAATAAAATCATTCACCAATATTAACAAATAGACATGCCTCGGTTTTTTGAAAAAAAATATACATAATTATTCCAAAATTTTCAAATAAATACAATGAACACCTAAAACATCATAGATCATGATTTCAAGCTCAAATAATTTCTTGCAAGCTTCGGTTATCACTAACACTTTTCGAACATATTTAATAAAATTTCTTAAACATACATCAAGCTTTAAAACATTATGCTACACCTTATTCCTACACAATTTAACCATAAATTCGAAAGGTCTTGTAATAAGAACACACATGCAATACATTTTAAAAACAAGAGCATGTATCTAACATACTTTATATCATCAAAACACATGCAATAGCAAAGTATCATCAACAAAGATCATTTAGAACACATGCAATGAACTAGACCATGTTTCGAAAATTTTAAAAAAATTTCAAGAACAAACATCCTTTTGATTCGACACCTACCTTTGGTGTATGGATTAATGGAGCAATATACAAGGTGTCTAAGTGTTGTATGGAGGAAGAGAAAGAAAATCAAGCTTGGCTATGGGAGAGGAAGCTCGGTATTTCGGGAAAAAATGAGGAGAGGAGAAGAGGTTTGAGAGAGAAATGTGAGGATGTTTGAGAGAGAATGAGAGTGTTTGAGTGTATGAAAGGTTGAGTGAGGTTGGGAATGAGAAAATCTGAAAATCCTCCCCCATATCCATTCACTCTCGGCTCTCTCTCACTTGCACACAAGAGACTCTTCACATTATAATACTATTTTATGCACTAATGGGTTCCTAATCATTAGTGCCTTACACAAAAATCTTCTTGAAAATAGCTAAAATATATTATTAGGGGGAGATTTAATGATACAAAATCTGAATTATATAGAATATATACATGCAAGAGTGGAAATAATAAAACATACATTTGTTACACATATATACATAGTTCTCGGCCATTAGGCCAAACTATAGTATAAAATTTTATT
Source organism: Salvia rosmarinus (assembly GCA_036937905.1). Classification (NCBI taxonomy): domain Eukaryota; kingdom Viridiplantae; phylum Streptophyta; class Magnoliopsida; order Lamiales; family Lamiaceae; genus Salvia; species Salvia rosmarinus. The sequence continues at coordinate 15,242,801 of CM072821.1, forward strand.
TCATGCTAATCATAGGTATATACATCATGGTATATGATTTAGATGATAAATAATAGTATAGGAAAATTAAAAGACGTTATTTTATGAAGAAAACCTTAGTTTTCGAAAATTTAGGGTTTTCAAAACTAGGTTTTGATTTTATTAATTCTAACGTTCAAGCATTGTTTAAATGCTAAATTATACTGTAATTTCGTCAGAAAATATCATAGGAAATAAATTCCTATAATTTCTTGATCAATAAGACCATCTTTCATTTTATCTCTAAGCGTTAACGTTTGAAAACGTCTCAAAACGTCACGTATCGACTCATCTCGAAATGGTCGTAATAATTTCGTAATCACTTTACTAAAATAAATTATTAATAAAGAATAAAATTCTAAGCTTGATTGCTTAGAAAATTTTATGAAATTTCAACTGTCGATCGTGTAAATGACGTTAAAAATATCTTTAGATAAGCGTTATAGTCTTGATTCTTAAATTCACGATTTTCGGTGAATATATAACAGAATTCATTCCTTTGTAAAATAGATCGAATTCATATTCTATCTCAGACTGATTTGATTTCACAGCGAAATCCTATTTTACGGGTTTTAAAAACCGTAATTAGGCTTTTAAACTACGGGTTATTACAGTTCTCACGTTAAAATAATTTTATTTGCCTTAATTTATATATATATATACATATATATATATATATTTATATATATGAAAATGATCAAACAAAACCTATTTTTGTAAAACCTAAAAATCAATACATTTTACCTATAAAGTTAATGTACATTATATATAATGTTATTGCACTATGAAATATTGACTAATTGTATTTTCTTTTATAAAACTCAAATGAGCATTAGTTTTATACTTAAATGCATTAATTTTATAAGTAAAATACAATGATTTTATTTTTTAAGAAAAATAGATTTTATTATAACTCAATCATACACACACACACACACATATATATATATATATATATATATATATATAATTACAGTAAAATTTAGATTTATTTGAACTAGATTTTTAAATAAATTATATATGACAAAAATGCTACCAATTAGATGTTGCCAAGCATCTAAATTTTTTACCACTAATTGATCTCAATATCTCACGCCCTTTTATGCTTGAAATCGTCATCATACTACTGATGCTTAATTGAATGGAATAAGGTGTATTAATCTACTGAAAAGTAAACTTAGCTACAACTGAGATTTCATGAAAAACTATCCCGAAAAGGGAAATTGACATGTAACTACTACAATTTGTTAATTACTGTGTTGATAAAAAAATAGTAGAACAGGGTTGGCAAACTTAATAATTAGCTGAGCTTTTGGCTATAATTAATTTGGGAGTATGACGTACCTTAATTAATTAGCCGAGCTTTCAGTTATAATTAATTTAGGAGTATGATGTACCTATCACCATTTCTTACAAATTTCAGAAGAAACTGAGACAATATTACATCATTACAATCTCAGTGGAACACCTCTATAAAAAGAGGCTGCTTCCACTCTTACAACCTAATACATGCTTCCTTGATTTCCATTCAGTAATAATAAAAACATTAAGGATTCCAATATGGCCGGTCCTGACAAAAAATGGGTCTGAGCGAAACAACAAAAATTGGTCATTTTTTCACTATGGAAATACAATTGAATATATCTAAAAAGATGTACAATATATCATTTATAAAAGAATATCTTTTTTTACAAAATTTGGGCCCCCAAAAATTTATAACAAAATTTTGGGACATTGGATATTTATTTTTTGAAAAAATATTTATATTAATATAAGAGGATATATAAAATTTTGGATCCCTAAAATGATGGGCCATGAGCGGTCGCCCATACTCGCCCGTCCGGGACGGCCCTGGATTCCAAGTGGCTTCAAATGTTATTTTATTCATCACATTGGCCTCATGCTCAGTTTCATTTGCGTCCGCAGCCACGGTGACGCTCTTGGCATGGTATTTGCGCCTGCAGATTTGGCGCCAAATGTTTTCGCGGCGAAGCCCGCCTATCAACAACAGTAATCTGTCCGGAGGATTTAAGCTGGACGAGAATACTATGAAAGATTTGCATATTAAGAGGGTGTGTGATTGAAGTTCTTTAAAACATAATAGCAGCTTATAACTCTTGAGAAGTATTTGATAAAATAAGTTTTTAAACTATTTAATTATAAGTTGTGACAATAAACTTCAACATCTTAATTATAAGTTCTCAAAAAATAAGTTCTTGAGTCCTAATTTCTTTTTTCATAATCTTATAAGCAACAATAAATTTTAAAAAAATAATCACACTATGGTTCATTATTTTCAATATATGCTATTCTAGTTTCATCTCTCTTCACCTTTCTCTATCTAAATATGATTTTTTTTTTCTCTTTAACTCACATTTCTATCTCTATATTATAAGCTCAATTATTCAAACAATTTGACAACTTATAAACTCTTAAAACATTATATCTTATAAACTCTTGTAAAATCTTATAAGCTATTGGAACTTATAAACTCTTGTAACGTCTTATAAGTTATTAGAACTTATAATTCTCTAAAATAAACTTAACCAAACACCATAAGTCGTGGCATTAGTTGCTATGTATGTTGATAAGTTCGTAGTCCAATTTTCACCTCTTCTGTTGATTTTAGTCGGGTTGTGTAACAAAATGTATTCAATTTCTCAAGTAGTAATTGAACGTTAGAATAATACGGATTCCTGTTTAAATGACACTTTATTCCTGATATATTTGTATCGTTTTTGGAAAAATGTTAGTTGTGAAATCCGAACTTTCGTATGGGTTGAACATGAATACTTAATTACTATGACATAAAATTGGTATTACAGTATACAAGTAAATAAAATTGGTAATAACAAAAAACAGTAACACGCTCAAACTGTGGATCGAATCAACAAAATAAAGCTTCAAACAACATAATATATCATTGATAACAAATCGCTCTGAAGTTCAAACCGCAACTGTTTAACAATGTTATGCTCGACTTGGAAGGCATTGGGGAAACATCACTACTAATATCGGGCTTTGATCCCGTCAACAGTGGTGCTGTGGCAGCTCAATTCAGTTGGTTTTAGTCCACACATTGCGCTGGAAGTGAAAGAGCACGTACGACCAAAACACATAAATATGTAGAGGTTTATTATAGACAATGTTTGAATTTTAGATTATCTACTAGAACAAATAAATAAAAGTTGAAGGTCTATATACAAATAAAATTGGAAATAGGATTTGGCATTACCAATAACATATAAACTGATAAGTTTTTGTATACATCCATCATTTCTTTAGGAGCAAAAATATTAGTTACTTTAAAAATATGTATCAAAATAGCTCTAGAGTTATTAAAAAAAAGTCGTGTTTACTATGCACATTTGATTTCGAAGGGATCGGAATTCATATATTCCACATATTGCAACCGAATGAAACACGATTAATTAGCTGTCGGATTTATTATTGATGAAAATTATAAATCTAGCTAGGATATATACAGATATGATTATCTTCATAAATGTAAGAAAAAGTGTAAGGGCCAATAAAGTATGTAAAATAGAAGAAATTAAGGAAATATACACCATTCATGGATGTAATTTGGGAGTGTAATATATCCTTTCACCATTTATTACACCTTTAGAAGAAATCAAGGCAATAAAACAGCAATCTGAACATATCAATCTCAGTCCAAGACTCCTATAAAAACCGGTTGCTTGTCGTTATTGTTACTCGACACAAGTTTTATTGATTTGCACTCGATTGAAAAAAATATATATACATATCAATTTCTAGATATTTTGATTCAGAAATGGCTTCGATTTCAATTATATTCTCCATTTTCGCCCTCATCATGAATTTCATGTGTATCGTCTCCGCCTTCGACACTAGTCCTCTGCAAGATTTCTGTGTTGCAGATTCCACTGGCAAAGGTAACATTCTTCTGCTATTGATTTAATCGGCAGCGGGCTGCAGATGTCTTCTCTTTTATTGCAAAATTATAACAAGCACAATAACATCCTTCGTTCATGTATTTAACTTTTTCAGCACCATGTAAGGACCCAAACACCGTTACTCCCAACGACTTCTTCCTCAGCGGCCTGCATTTGTCTGGAAACACCTCGAATCCGTACGGCGCTGCCGTGGTTGCCGCGTCAGCAGCCACAGTGCCGGGCCTCAACAATCTCGGGCTGACATTCATGCGCGCGGATCTAGCGCCGAATGGCTTCTTCCCGCCTCACTACCACTCGAGAGCAACGGAGTTGGTTGTTGTTCTTGAAGGTTCCATGAAGTCGGCTTCATAACCTCGTACCCTCAATATAAATACTTCAGCAAGGTTCTTAATAAAGGCGATGTCTTTGTGGTCCCTGTCGGGCTCGTGCACAACGTGCGTAATCTCGCCAAAGGAACTCCGTTGCAATGGTGGCGTTCAATAGTCAGAATCCTGGGATCACGAATATCCCGAATGGGATTTTTGCAGCTAAGCCAGCCGTCGACAGTGTTTATCTATCGAAGGCGTTTCAGTTGGATGTGAAAACTATTAAGGAGTTGCAGACAAAGTTCTAGATGTTTCGACACACATTTAGAAGTAATTTTCGCAGTGATCAGAATAATCTTATGTTGTAGTCTGGAACAAAATCAGTTCAATTTTAAGGCACTTCTTGTTTATCTCTAATTTTTCGACTAGTATTTGATTGCTCAAATGATAAAGCTTCAGATGCATATTTGAATTGGTTCTCAATTCCCTCAATCCAAATAATTAAAGAAAAAAATCTAGAACTTATTAATTAAATTATTCAATTATTATTTTATTGATTTTTTCCTAGTATGAACTCTATTGAAAAAGTTCATAAGCAAACTCGTGTTGACTTTAATCCAAAATTGACTATTTTATGACGTTGACTTTTATTTCTTCAATCTGGATGATTGCTGATTCAAAGGTTACGATGACGTAAGACAAACCATCATGATGACACATTTCCGCACATCATGCGAATAAGTAGTGCAAATAAAATAGAAAAATATCAATTTCTTTGAATTTTATAATATTCCAAGAAGTCGTGCTTCGTTGACATTTTACCTAACTTCCAGATAATTGATCTTTTGTTTTGCACGTTTATCAGAGAATTGATCTTTTGTTTTGCACGTTTATCATATTACAATTATTGTTTACGATTTAGTTACATTCTCTTGTGTTGGAAAATTAAGACGATACGCATTGCCAGCCAGCGTACAGTCATAGAATTACAATGCGTAATATATTCTATTTTTTTTTAATTAAAGCAAACAATAATATAATTTACTTCTGTCCTTATTCGGATTATAATGTTCAAATTAAAATATAACATGTCTATACGAGACTATATATATATATATGAGGGTTAACGTGAAATCATTTTTATCGTAAGAACGTGAGAGCCAAAAATGATGAATTTTTATTGAAAGTTGACAAATCCACTAGAAAAGTTACCGAATCCAAAAAAATAAAATTTTCGCCCCTCATGGGATTCGAACCCTGGGTAAAAATTTCGATTATTGGATTCAGTAATTTTTCCAGCAGATGCATTAACTATCATAGCGAATTCATTTTGTTCACACTGAATTTTCTTGATTTTTAGTTCTCGTGTTAAAAATTATTCTTATTTGAATCTCACTCTATATATATATGGGAAATGGTTATCGTGTGGACACTCCTTATAGTGTAAACATGATGACAAATATCAACATTTGATAAATCAATATAGACACTTCAGATCCAATATATAAATTATTACATAGATGCACAAATATATAATTAAATATAGAAATATGCATTTAACTAATCCTGATGTACAATTAAAAAATAATCATTAGATTTCTAAATCTAATAGATATAATTTGTTCTCATTTGGATCCAGCAGGCAGAAAATCAAATATTCCAAGCCCAAAAGAAGCCCTCTTCTCCTCTCTCCCTCTCTCTCTGTCTTAAATTTATTTATAGATAATTAGCATCATGTGAAAGCAGAAAATTTAATCCACATAAAAAATCCATAGAATTTATTTGTCTGACTTCAAAGTTACTCGTTTACAAAGAAAACCGATTCTGACTACAAGAAGATTCTTTTGACTACCCCCAAAAAACGTTCTGTTATTAGACTATTATTGGGCAACCTAATGTGAACACAAAAAATATTCCTCGAATGAATTTGACTTGCTCCCAAAATACAGTTCCTAAAACTTAGATTAGCTGTATTTTTTGATGTAATTTGGGGCATAATACATATTAAAAATTTCTTACAACTATCATAATAAAATAAGCTAATAATGCAGCATTCTGTAGATATCAATCTTCTTAGTTCAAGACTCCTATAAAACAGGTTGCTTTCCATTCCTGTTACTCAATACGAGCTTTCTTGATCTGCAATCAGTGGGAAAAAACATATTCTAGATATTAATCCAAAATGTCTTCAGTTTCAATTTTGTTCATCACATTAGCCATCACCAATTTTATGTGCATTGCCTTCGCCTTCGACACTAGACCTCTGCAAGATTTCTGCGTCGCAGATCTCACTACCAAAGGTAATTCTCTCTCTCTCTCTACATTTTATAGTTCTGACCACAAATTTCTCAACGTCCAAAAAACATAATAAAAAATTGTCAAACTTTGTATTATACTAATATGATTTGATAAAATTTTCAGCACAATCTGGCGGCGCACTGCCATGCAAGGACCCTGAAACAGTTACGGCCGACGACTTCTTCCTCAGCGGCCTGCATTTGCCAGGAAACACCTCGAATGCATACGGCGCTGCCGTCGCCACCGCGTCCGCAGCCACATTGCCCGGTCTCAATACTCGGACTCACATTTATGCGGGTGGATCTGGCGCCGAACGGCTTCTTCCCGCCACACTACCACCCGAGGGCAACCGAGCTGGTGGTGGTTCTAGAAGGTTCCTTGGAAGTTGGATTCATAACCTCGAACCCCAACTACAACTATTTCAGCAAAGTAGTACGAAAAGGCGATGTCTTTGTTGTACCTATCGGACTCGTGCACAACGTGCGTAATCTCGCCAAAGGAAACACAGTCGCAATGGTGGCGTTCAACAGCCAGAATCCTGGGGTTACGAATATCCCAAATGTCGTTCTCGCGGCGAAACCTGCCGTCGACAGCGTTTATCTGTCTAAAGCGTTTCGGTTGGACGTGAAAACTGTGAAACATTTGCAAAGAAAGTTCTAGATATTTCTTTCTGTATATTAATGTAATTGTTTAATTGATCGCATCACAATCTAATAATCATATTTGGCAAAGGTGTAGCTTTGTTCATTCTTTTTAAAATTTTGTTTGTACATTTTGTCGTCTATTTGAATCTTCTCCATGAAAAAAAATTATAATTAGTCAATGTTGGCCGTGCATCAAGAATTCCGTATCGGTTAAATATGATAGTCTTGGTTAAATACGATAGTCTTATGGTCCATATTTCTATTGGGAAACATATCAGATAATGTTCCACTGTTTATGCTAAATACAAAAAAGTTAATTAAACATTTTTAAAAGTAACAATTTTATATCCAAAATTTTGTAATTCTGAAAAAAAAATCCAACACCAAAATTTCCATGTATCACACGAGCGGTTGACGTGAAGTAGTTTAATTGCCACATCCATTAAAACGGGGTAGTTTGATCTGATTTTAAAGAAAATTAAATTTTGCATCAACTATAAAACAACGATGTTGTTCAGTTTTTAAAAAATTAAACTGGATGATTGACCCCATCATCAAACATTGTTAACAAAAACTTAGGTGAACTTCGCCTCACTATGAGTTCACCCTTGTTTTTTTATTAAATAATTATATATTAATTATGGTGAGTAATGATAATTAGATTTTATTAATTTATAATTAAATTTATTAATTCTTAATTATAATTTATTAATTCAAAATTAGAATTTATTAATTCTTAATTAGAATTTATTAATTCTTAATTATGATTTATTAATTCATAATTAAGATTTATTAATTCATAATTAAGGTTTATTAATTCAAAATTAGGGTTTATTATTCAAAATTAAGGTTTATTAATTCATAATTAGGGTTTATTAATTCACATAGGGTTTATTATGCAAAATTAGGTTTATGATTCAAATTAGGATTTATTAATTCATAATTTGGATTTATTATTCATAATTAGGGTTTATTAATTCCAATATTAAGATTTATTAATTCATGATTATGTTTTATTAATTCATAATTAGAGTTTATTAATACATAACTAGGATTTATTAATTCCAATCGAGGCTTTATTAATTAAAATTAAAATTTATTAATCCACGATTAAAATTTATTAATTCAAAATTATTATTTATTAATTCATAATTATGATATATTAATTTACAATTAAAATTAATTAAATTAATTAATTTTAATTAGAATTAATTTAAAAAATAATTAGGGGGTCTCAATGTGAGACCACCCCAACATTGCTAGTCACTAGGCGCGGGAGACCACCCCAACATTGTTAGTCACTACTCAATCCCGAATCGGTATTATTGAGCGAAAAAGTATTTAAAGGATTTACAATGAGCAAAAATTTCTTGTATTTGGTTATCAGATAATGTGGTTTGTGACATTTTAGATACTGTAATAAAACAGTTGGTATAAATTTGTCACTTTTGAAACGTTTAGGACATGGTGTTCCTCCTAAATATCGTTATTAGATAATTTTCACATTTCTTGTCCCAAGAACCTGTTTTCAAGCACTTTTCAACTCTATCCCCACTTGTTAACTCGTGACCCAATATTAATATTTTTAGTTAATTTTCTTCTTTTTGTTTAATTTCAATTTCATTTCCTTGTATCTTAGTTTAAATTTACAATTATTAGTTGGGACTAATATGTCCCATTAGGATACATAATTACCTTTCACCATTTAATTTTCAAATTTTTAATTAATAATTTAGAATTAGGATTAATTATTTCATAATAATTTCTTTACTTAAACTTCAATTTTAATAATTAATATTAATTAGAATCTATTATATTATTATTAATTTGGTTGTGTAACAAATAGTAATAAAATTCAATAGTGAAATAGGTGTGTGATGGGATATGGCCCAACCGATCGGGCCACTAATGAGCCCAACCGAGTGGGCCTAATGTTGTAAAGCGGGCCCACGCGGTTGAGCCCAAGGCGAGCCCTAATCGCCCCCAAACCCCAGCCCCAGTAACCAAAGTCGTGCCACCTCCACGTGGCGCACGAAGGCGGCGTCCCTGCTCCGGCGATGGAGGACACGCCGAGAAGAGCCCGCCGATGGAGGGCACGCCAAAGGAAGAGTCACGACCGATAGAGATTGGGCACGCCAGCGGCGCAGCTCGTAGATGTATAAATAGAAGGAAAATTGACAATAGAAGGTTGACAACTTATCGAATACTAAGAGCTTGTAACTACACTCACTTTGTACTAAAATCATAGTGAAAGTATTGAGAAACACTCCTCCGTGGACGAGATCTCATTAACGATCGAACCATGTAAAAGCCTCGGTGTTCTTTATTGCCTTACATAAATCTTGCATACTCACGTAACTAGATTTATCATTGGGGCCGTCGTGGGAAAGATCAACAAGAAAGCTTCGCTTCCTCTACAACTTAATGGCAAGAACACGCACAACCGCCGTCCATCTTGGCAAAAACCGTCTTGAGGGCGACCGGTGGTCACTCGGCGTCGTGGGAAGGAGATCGCAGACGCCTGGCAAGCGCCACACCCCGAGGGCAACATGGAAAACGTCTCCATACACCTCGTGACCGCCTCCCTAACGTAGGAGATGCCGACCTCAACGAGGACGAACAAACAACTCATTCGTCCCACGAGGTCCTCGGCCGAGCCGTGACCGAGTTCCTCAACGCCAACCCTCGCTAATTCCAAAGCTTCTCAACCAGAGGACAAAGGAACAGGCCCTCACGGGCCCCCGAACTGAATACCACAAATACCGAGGTCGCCTCCTCCGAAAGCCGGCGCCACCTCGGCGTGATAGCCGAAACGTGCATCACACCTCGACGTGCGGAGCCGCCACCGCGCCGAGCCGCCGCCCCCATTCACGGAGCCGCCACCGGACGAGCCTCCACCACCGCCGCCTCGCCATTCCGGAGCCGCTCCACCTCGTTATGCCGACCCGAGAGCCGAGCAAACAGAGAGAAGAAAGCGAGTCGAACTCCCCGGAGGACGATAGCGCCGCTATCGATCCCCACCCTCCGTAAAGAGATGGCAACGATTTCCGGGGTTCGACCGCACGGGAGAATCATCTCCTTTCTCCGGAGAAATTCTAGACACGCCCGCCTCCGCCGATACGGGCACCCAATATTGCCGCCACGATGGCTAGGAGACCCTCCACTTCCTTTTCGCCACACTACCAACATGGAGAATCGAGGAATGGAAGATTTTCACATGTGCAAAATCTTCCCGAGGTGCTAATCTCCAACGCACGACGCTGGTTCACCTCGCCCGCCGTATCAAAGATACACCGCCTGTGACCTCATAGATCGATTCAAATGGCGCTTATCGAAGATGCCACCAGCAGCCTTCCTCCGACCTGCTCACAATCCGCCGGTGGGGACGAGACGATGTCGAACCGCCTCGAGGTTCATCAAAGAGTCGCTCAAAATCGACGACGAACGATCTCTATATCATCAACGCGTTCAAAACGGATCCGACCCCCGCGTTGAACAAAGAAATCACTGGAGAAACCAAAGACGGCAAGTAAGCTTTGAACTCGGTGGACAACTTCGTCAAAGGAGACGAGTCGGATCGGAAGAAGAGGGAAATGGGACGAGTGTAAGTCCAAAGAAAAAGCCGATGACCCAAGTCGAGGCGCCGATCGGCGCCATCGACGGGATCAAGAGAGGCCATCGAGTCCGTGCTCGGACCTCGGCCCAACCCTGGCGGCAGAGCGCCTCCCCAAATCAAGGGCGAAAATATTCGAGCTCCACGCCGAGCTCTTCCCGAAGCCCCCTCCTATGAAAGGAGGATCCAAGAAGAGGTCCACAGAGGAGTATTGTGACTATCACCAAGGGTATGGTCATGATACCGAGGATTGCAGGAACCTGGGCTCGCAGATCGACGAGCTCGTCAAAGGTGGAGCCCTCAAGAAATACCTCGGCCGAGCTGGGCCGGGAAACAGGAAGCGCAGGGGGAAGAATAACGGCGGCAACAACTGCGGACCGACCTTGACGACGACCCGACCTGAAGACGACGAGGACGAAGGTCCCAATGTTATGGAGCAGGTCTACGTTATAACCGGACTGCCCATCGGAGCGACGAGGTCATCAAGAAGAACGAAGCTCGAGGCCGCCACCGAGGAGCCAAAGAACAAGCGACTCCGGAACGGTGAGGACATAGTGTTCTCCAAGGAGGATCCGGTACCCAAAATCATGCCGCACCAGGACGCCATCACCATACAGCCGTGGTGGGCAACAAGAACGCCCATCGGTCTATGTCGACATCGGGGCCTCCGTCGATCATCTTCCCGAGCTGCCTGGATAAACTCGAGGTCGGAGGTATTCGTGTACTTCCCGCGCCGTCCCACCACGGAGCTTCACCCAGAGGCGGTCCAACCCGGGGCGCCATTACCCTTCCGATTCTGGGGACGGGCCCTGTGTCGGTCACCAAGGCCATCAAATTTTTCTGGTCCAGCCCCTCCGCACAACATCATCTTGGGAGATCGCTATACGCCACCAAGGCCGTCCCTGCTCGGTCTACCGGCCTCACCGTCAAGATTCCCATCCGGTGGAGTGCTTAGCATCCGTAGGCGACCAAACGGCAGCAAAAGAATGCCTACGAGTCTCAACCCAAGATGCGGCCTCGCCCCATGCATAGCAATTACAGAACCCTCGGAGGCCGACGCCCCGGGACGACCTGACCGAGAGCCTTCGACTATGCGACGACGATCCCTCGAAGGTCATCCAGGTCGGCACCCAGGGCCCAACTGACATCCGACGGTGTGTCATACAACTTCTGAGGGAATACAGGGACGTGTTTGCGTGGTCCCCGCCGATATGACCGAGTGTCGCCCGAGCTCATAACTCATCGCTCAACATTGACCCGCTACCAAGCCAACCGGACGTAAGAAAAGAATATTCGCGCGTAACGCAGCCGGTCATAAGGGACGAGGTGACTCAACTTCAAGGCCAAGATCTTGTTCGAGGTCAACACCCGACCGGATGGCTAATCCACCATGGTTCGAAGCTGGGGAGGTGGCGCATGTGCGTCGATTACACCGACCTCAACAAGCACCGCCAAAAGATTGCTACCCTCCCGACATTGACAAGAAGGTGGAGGCATTGGTGGCCACGAGATGTTCAGCTTCCTAGATCTATACAAAGGATACCACCAAATCCTCGATGAGCCCGAGGAGGGCGTCCAAGACCGCGTTCATCACCGACTTGGCGTCTTTGCGATCGAAAGATGCCTTTCGGCTCAAGAACGTCGGGCTACTTACCGGAGGATGGTGGACGCAACATTCAAAGATCACATCGGGAGATTGTCGAGGTCACGTCGGCGACATCATAGTCAAAAGTCGAAAAATGGAGAGGCGCACCGATGACCTCTGACTATCCTCCAACTCCTCGTGTCGGCCAACCTCAAGCTCAACCCCGTAAATGTACATTTATGGTGAAGACCGCAAGTTCCGGGATGCTTGGTTTTCAAGAGGGCTCAAGGCCAATCCCACCCAGTGAAGGCGGTTTCGACATGCGGGTGCAAGGACCATCCGTGAGATCCACAAACTCACGGGTGCCTAGCCGCCTCTCAGATTCCTATCTCGAGTCGCCGAGAAGCGCCTTCCTTCTTCAAGATCCCGAGGAGAGCTCGGGACTTGCCCCGCGGGAAGAACACCAGTCGCCAGACACCAAGGAGTACTCGCCGACCGCCGACCGTCCGCCCAAAGCAAGATGAACTCCTCTCTATATTTGGCCGCCTCGGACGAGGCCATCGCATGTGATTGGTGCGAGATGAGGAGGACGACAACTCCCATCTACTTTATTAGCCGAGCTCTCGGACCGTAGAGGCAGGTACACCACTCGAGAAGGTAGCATCGCCTGGTGAACGCCAAGTGACGCCCCGACCCTACTTTCGTGCTCATTTTGTCCAGTATTAATCGACCTACCTTTGAGACAAGTCTTGTCAAGCCAGAGTCATCCGGACGCATAGCCAAGTGGGCACTGGAGCTCGGCGAGCACGACATCTCGTGACGCCCAGACCGCCATAAAGGGCAGCTCACCGACTTCCTGGTGGAAGCCAAATTCACCGAGGTCGGCTCTACCGCCGAGGTCGCCCAACACCCGCCCCATGCGGAGGACTCCGGCCCCGCACCGCCCGAATAAGCGTTGGCGGATGACGTGGGCGGAGCTTCATGCAAAACGGCAGCGGCGGGCATTCTCCTCTCGGCCGGGACAATCAGTGACCTCACGCCCCGGTTTACCTTCCGACCACCAACAACGAGGTGAGTATGAAGTTACCGATCTCGGGACTCCGCCCGCAAAGGAATTGAGAGGACAATGTCCGGATCTTGAGATTCCTGTGTCGTGGTAAACCGGGTCCTAAGCGAATCTGAGGCAAGGAGGACCCGAATGAAGCGAGCACCGAGAAGGCAGGAGATCTTGGCCTCGTTCGGTACTCAAGTATTCATCGGATCCCACGGGCGAAAAGCCAAGTCGACGTTCTCGGCAAGTTAGTTGCACATCAACAAGTCCACCGGTGGAGGAGGTTCATTCGTAGCATAGCGAGTCTCACATCGGCATCATCACCGAGATGGAGCCGGCGGATGTCTCCCATAAAGGCTACACGGAAGATGGCGACTACCTCAAGATCGCTCGGCCAAAAAGATGATGGCGAAATCCCGTAAGTACCTCATACACGGCGCTCTACCGGAAGTCTTACCTTCAACCCCTCCCGAGGTGCCTCGGGCGGAAGAGGCCGACTCACGTGCTCAATGAGATCCACGGAGGTCATCGTGGAAGTCACATCGGGTCGCGAGCTCTCTCAAAGAAGACGCCGAGGTCGGGATATTACCGCCCACCCTTGTTCAAGATCGGCCGAGCTCGTCAAAAGTGTCAGAAGCGCTACCACTCCACGGTCAAAAGCTACCCCAAACCGATCTAAGCGACTGCAGAGCCCGTGGCCTTTCATGCGGTGGGTGATCGACATCGTTGGTCCGTTCGACCGAGCACCGTGTCGACCGATACTTAGTCGTAGCCATAGACTACTTCACAAAATAGGTCGAGGCCGAGCCACTTTCGAGCCTCAAGGCGGGAGGATTCGCACTTCGTGTGGAAAATATAGTCCGCCGACGGCATACCGCACATTCGGTCTCGCATAACGCACCCAATTCGCCGACAAAATTTCAAGGAGTGGTGCGAAGAGCTCCAGATCGATCAACGCTTCACCTCGGTCGTACACCCGCAAGCGAATGGTCGACCGAGGTGACGAACCGCACGATCGCACAAGGATTGAAGAAAAGCTGAAGACCGAGCTAAGGGCGATTGGGTTGAAAATCTCCTCAAGTCCTCTCGGGTCCCACAGACAACACCTCGGACCTCGCACGGATAAACCCCTTTCGGTCGGTCTACGGTACCGAGGCCGTCATACCGCCGAGATCGGGCGCACCAAGCCCGGCACTCTTCACTCGACCGGTGCCGGAACGAGGAAGACCTGTACAACCTCGACGCCTCGAGGAGAAGCGCCAGCTCGCCTTCATAAACGGCCAAGTCTGAGGCCGGTCGCGTGCACTACAACAAAGGGTCAAAGCTCCGCGCTTCAAGTAGGCGACCTCGCCCCACTGAAATAATGAAGCCGAGAGCCGAGCGCCTTAACAAGTTGGATCCGACATGGGAAGGCCCATCGCTGCTCACGGGACCTCGGCAAAGGGGCTTACAAGTGGCTCACCTATCCAGGTGCACTTATCCCCGAACCCGGCACATCACTCATTTAAGGAGGTACTTTACATAGCTTCGATTTCAGATCGGCATCATGTTAGTCCTTTATTGTTTTGCCAAAGTACGATGTTGATTACATATTCAATAAAACATTTGTTTTCTAATGAATATTTCACTGCCTCATACATATGTGAGCATCTGTTTGATACACCACATTTAAACCTTCACGAGGGGCCTCACGAAGATGAAAATCCCACCAAGTAAGTGCACGCATCTGGACTACTCATTAATTTGAACGCCTACATGCAAAGCATACAGATTACCCATTAAGTTGGACGCTCATACGCACGCGACATCCGCATCGATCTCGCCAACTTATACCCCTTTATTTGGGAAGATATGCACTCCTAAGACAAAGTCTAAATGCATTAACGATCACAAACCGAGTTCCAAGCCATATATAAGTCAACCGGCTTCCAAGCTCGTTTATACCCCTTTATTTGGGAAAATATACATACAGATACAAGATAAATACATTTACGACCAAAACGAAGTCCTAAGCTATGTTTGTACCTCTCAAGGGGAAAATGTACACTTCAAACTAGTCTAAATACATTTATATCTACATACAAAGTCCTACGCTATATACAAACTCATTCGGCTTCCGGCTCGCCACGGACTTCTTTCAAGCTGCACTAATTCGCACAAAATCTCCGGGCCGACGGTGTATGCTCGAACGAACTCGTGCCTTCAACCCTACCGATAAGGCCGGAATCACCACGGCCTACTCCCAAGCGCCGGTGACGGGCTCGGGGCAGCCCGACTGAAGTTGCGACCTGTGGTCACCTTGACCCACCTGTGGACACTTTGCGGCGCAGCGCCAACACGGGCACTTCGGGAATGGGATACACCCGAGGTCACACCCTCAGCCTCGACCGCACCGGGCGGAGTACGACCGCCCCCACCGCCGCTCTTCCCCGCCGACCGAGGTCCTCGGTCGCCCGCCTCGTGAGGATCGCCCAATAATCCGCTCACCGGACCCATCAACCGAGCACCGGCATGATCGGCGAGCCGCCCTTCTCCGCGGGTACTTCTATAATCCGACCGGTGGAGCCAGCGTGGCCTCGTTGCGGGCCGGGCATGCGTCGTTCTGACGATCTCATACATCTCCATGTACTTCACGATGGGTTGACACGATCTTTGAACTCAACTTTGTTGGGCCCTCCTCATCCTCAAGACCATACCCTCGCCAACAAGCTCAACTCTGGTCGTCACTTCAGATATGGTAGTTCCACCACTCGGTGGATTACCTTCTCGACTCCGCATGCTCCTCCGACACCCGAGCTAGCCTCTCCAGCGATCGCTCGAGTCGCCTCACATTGTATCAGCGCGCCTGGATAGCATTGGCGATAAGTCCGCCTCGGACTTCGCCCCGTGCGATCCTCAACTTTAGAGCCTCGTTCTCGGCCTGTGAGGCGGCCACTTCCCGATCAGCCTCGTGCAACCTCTTCTTCAGTCGGCGGACGACGCCGGTGACATCCATGGTGACCAAAACTTGAGTCGGCTCGGCGGCGGCCCTCCGAAAAGCACCTCTTCGCCCTTCTCGCCCAAGGCGCCGGACCTCTTTTTAACTTGGTCGACAATTCATGATCGAGTCTAAGGCATTCGGTGTGGAGGTCAGAATAAACAAGACAACACACATTTCAAAATGTTGCGTTTATTACTCAAAAGTGGGAAATTATTACAAGGGCCTGTGGTCCTATCGACCTCGGGCGGTTCGAGACTATTACATCAGTCCACCGACCTTAGCTATTCTTGGGACTCCGACCTCCACGATGCTCCCTGCGGTTGGCCCTCAGTACCGTGAGCCCAAGACCGCCTCCCGCTCCACCTTCTCCTCCTCCTCCTCCTCGCCTCGCCCGCACTCGGCAGTAGCTCACAAGCTCGGGATCTTCGCCCTCCAGACCGGGCGGCGACCTCACCGTCGGGAGGGTCGAACGGATGCGAGCCTCCAAAGACCGGAAGGAGCCAACCCCGAGATCACCGGGCGTAAGCCTTGTTCGGCTCTCGGAGGTCGACTCGGTCCACCCATGCTCGACCCATCAAGTCGTGCATGGCGACCGCCGCCTTCCCTGTGTGATCCGACACCACCTTCGGCTTCAAAGACGCGGCAAGATCGACAATAAAGGCCGAGAAGCTCTCCGACTCGATGAGCTCCGGCAAAGGCCCTCGCCAGTGGTCCCCGATCGGCCGCCCAAGCACCCCTCTCGCCTCGCGAGCTCCTTCTTCGCTCGGCCAACTCCTCGCGAACTTCTTCGACCTCCCCGGCGGCCTCTAGTGCCCAAGCCCTCTTCAGGCGGCCTCAAGAAGAGCCTCCCGGCCTCAAGCAGCCTTGCGGCCTCGGCCGCCGCCCGCTGCCACGGTGGTCTCAAAGATCCGCCCACGCCCGCAGCAAGCTCCCGCCCAGCGCCTCATACCGGGCTGAGCTCTCGCCGACTAGCCCGCGGCGACTTGCAGCCCCCAAGAACACCTGCAGGCCCCCATCACCGAGCTCCCACCCTAAAAAGAGCCAAGTTCTGGATCGCAGAGCGCATAAATCCAAATGTGGAAGAACTTTTGTACCTCGGGGAGGGTGCAGCCAAGCTTGAGGGCGGTACCAGACTCAAGACGGCCACAGGCCGTGACTCGATCTCGGGCCGACCCCGTCGAGGCCGTGACTCCAATGCCGGGTGGACCCACCGAGGCCCACTCATCGGTTAGCCCATATTGTCGACCTTCTTCGGACCCTTGGTAGGTCCGCCCATCTTCTTCTTCGCAGCTCGCGCTCGCGATCGTGAGCCTCTCTCGCCGGTCGGCTTCACCGCATCACGAAGAAAGTTGTATTAGCACAAGAAAATCGGACGTATAAGGACTAAGAAGATGGGGATGCCTCACCCCGTCTGCACTCGATCCCGACGCCCGACCCATAAATACTCGGTAGGCCTTCTTCAGTCATCCTCGGTGTAACTTATGGATAAAATCTCACCAAGGTCGCTCAAGACCTCCTCCATGTGGCCCAAGGGCTTGATTTTGGGTCCGCCATCGTCGATGCCCCACTCATACCCGGATGCCCTCCGGCCGCAGAAGAAATACCTATTCGCCAATGGGACACTTTAGATGGGACTGCTACCTTAAATTTCGGTAGGAGGCGGATAGTACACTCATCCTATGGTCTCGACACTAAAAAGCGATCAAGACCTCGAGGAGAACTCCTCAAGAATGCCATAGCAAGAGAGCCTAGCCCACCACCGACCTAATGGAATTCGAGGTCGATTGATAAATGGGGATCTGGAAATACTCTTGAAAGCTAAGATAAATGGGGGCGGAGGATACCTAAGACCCGCCTCAAACTATCTACATACACGGTAATAAACCCTCCGGAGGACCATCGCCTATCATCCGGTTGCGGCAGCACCACCACGCCTCCCGGGATCGGTATTCCTTTACGACTCAAAAGCTCATCCGGTGTCAACCCCGACCGCCACGCCCACCCTCAGTCCATCCCATACCGATGATATCAATGAACCTAGAACTCGATCCTATGGACTTACCGGGCCGTTATAGCACATATAGTCCTTTACGTCGGGAGCAGGGCCGTAACCCGAGGCAAATAGAACTTTCGGGCGAGAAGGCGGAGAAGAAGATGAAGAAAACATACTTACTTTTCACGCAAATATATGGCTCGCCCGGTGAGATCGGGATCAAGTCAGAAAATTTCTCAGAATTTTTATCTCTCAAACAAGGCGTCGAAGGGGAAAATGAACAATTGCCTCGTTTGGGCCTATTTATAGGACAAAGGGCGCCTAAAAACTGCCGTTTCAACTTCGACACGTACCTACCCGTGATTGGATGTGGAGTCCACGCGCGCACACGGTTCGAGTGCCCAACTACCGCCTGGCGCGTATGACGTACGCTAGCGTAAGATAGACCGCCAGTCTGACCTCGCAATCATCATACGGACCCCGGCGTCCTCCAGATGGCGGCGCCTCAGGTCGTACCTCGGCCTTCCCCCAAATGACGAGGGGATCCAGATCGGACCTCGGCGTCTATCAGCGAAGCCGCCCGTTACGGAACGTCTCCATCCAGATCGGAACTCGGCGAACCAGCCCCCAGATTCGGTGCCGCCCAGGCCGCACCTCGACATCCCTAGAAGGCGGTCCTCGGGGCCGAAACTCGACACCATCCAAAGATGACTTCTCCATCGGATCCTATTCTCGGGTCGGACGTGGCACCTCCACAAGAGTAGTGCCGCTCGGATCGGACCTCGGCGTAACTCCACGCGGAGGTCGATATCAGTCGGACTTCGACTTCCTTACATAGCACGTCTTTTTCAAGCGGCGGACAACATCACCACCCAACTCGATTCGGCACCGGATCGCCAAATAAACCCTCACGTCAAAAGACAACACCTTCAACAACAACGAAAGCACCTCACCCGGCGCTTTCTTCACTCCACCTCGGCATCACCGCCCTCGACTATTCGGGAGGGCTATGATGGGATATGGCCCAACCGATCGGGCCACTAACGAGCCCAAACAGTGGGCCTAACGTTGTAGCGGGCCCACGCGGTTGAGCCCAAGCGAGCCCTAATCAGCCCCAAACCCCCAGCCCCGTAGACAAAGTCGGCGCCACCTCCACGTGGCGCGCGTAAGTGTTGGTTGTATCTTGAAAGCGTTTGGTTGAGCTTGTATACAATGTTTCTGTTACCACTATTACAATCTCCTATCGGTTTGAATACTTGATTGCATATATCGTGTCCCCTTATCTCATATATAAGTTAGATCATACGATGTGTAGAAGATCACGTAAGTGCGTATGATTGGTGAAGCTTAATGAGATATAAAAGTTTCACGGTGAGGCGACTTAAGGACGAGTTGTCGGTTTAAGTTGCAAAGTATAGATAAGAAGTGACTTGACTTAGTTGCTTGTCTATCTTTGATGCGTCTCGACGTATTGAAGGATTCTGATGAGATGAGTTCTTCTTTCGGCGATCGTGAAGAACCAAGATCTCGGTGACTTACGATGATCTAAACCTCGATAAGGTATTAGGTGAGTATGAGTTCTTTGTCCATCACTTTGACTTGTTATGGGTGAGGGTTATATGTTCTAACCCAAGATTCTCCGCATCTTGGGTGGTGGCGTCTTGTATGTCACGCTAGTTATACATGTCGAGTCACCGTATCCGTTTAGGATGATGGCGCCCCTTAAGGAGCTCAAAGGTTTATTGTACTAAACCCTGCAGGTTGAGTTAGCTCAAGTACAATAATAAGGTTGAGTGGTACTACTTAATGAAATAAAGTTATTAATCGTTTTAAGCGATCGATTGCTATAAATGATTAATGGACGTTCGATATCTTAAATACGGGATTCGTAATGTCTAAGTGCAAGCCCGACTCAACTTTGTAATAAAGGGTAAGTCGACATTCTTTCTCTAGTGGCATGATCGAATGTTTATAAATTAATTTATGTTCGGGTGAACATAAGATAATTAATTTATTTGAGGCCCATCTTTATTCCTTGCATTTGATCCTGGTCGCCCATCCAGAACGTTCGTAACCCAAGGAAAATCGGCGCCTCATGCTCTCAATTGGCAAGATTTTATTCTCTTTATCCACAAGGATATAATTATATTTATGGTATATGCATAGATCCTTTCCATATAAGATTATGGTAATAATCTTGAGAGTATGGAAATAATCCTAAGAGTATGGAAATAATCCTAAGAGTATGGTAATATTCCATATAGGATTATGGTAATATTCCATATAGGATTATGGTAACATTCCATATAGGATTAAGGTAGTGCATTATAAATATAAGGTATGAGATAAAGTCTAGGTTAATGCTCACATATTGAAGAGAGAATTTTCGGCCATCTCATTATTGTGAGAGAAAATTTTCGAGTGTTTTGGTTGTGAGAGCATTGGGTGATTTTCCGAAGCATTCTCCATAGATCGTCCTCACTCGACGTTGGAGATTGGGCAACCGGGATACAGTCCAGAAGGTCAAAGCACGAGTCTCGACCGTTCAATCCGTTCATCCCGTTCGAACCACCTCGACAGATCCAAAGGTAAACACGAGAAAACCTCTACGTGTTGCATTTAATTATATAGACGCATGCTAGGTTTATAATCAATGTATGGTGAATTAAACACCCAAGATGGATCCTCGGGGCGAGGGTTAACATACGTTTTCCCTACAATTGGTATCAGAGCCTGGGATCAGAATCTTGGCTCTGTTGGATTAATTCACGTTTGATTATTACGTGCGTTTTAATAATTGTGGATTTGTCGTTCATCGTGGCTCGTTCATTGTTTTGTTGGTTTTGTTTTTACACCACGAGAAAATCCGTGGTTAGATTAGATTTTATTATGTAAATCTTATCTGTAAAAGAAGAACGAAGACGAAAGAACGAAGAAGCGAAACGACGGAAAAACAGGTCTCGGCAAGTGTTGGGAGGTATCTCGAGCGAGCCTCATGATCGCTAGGGCGATCGCGGGCGCTGGCGGTGGCGGCGCGTTCGCGCGAGATCCTGGCGCCACGCGGCGATCGGCGATCGGCGATCGCGGTGCGGCCGCGAAGCAAGCGGCGGCGAGCTAGCGGCGACGGGCGCGCGTTGTGAAGCGACCCAACGCCAGCGGCGGACTCGCGGTCGCGAAGTTTCGGCGGGCGACGGCGCCTCGGCAGACGTTCGGCGCCGGGGAAAAGGCTGCGCATAAGCGTGCTTTCGGCGGGTCGCGGTCGCTTTGCGATCATGGAGGCAGCCCGCGAGGAGCACGCGGCGGGCGGCACGCAGGTCGGGGCGGTGGGCTTTGCCCTGGCGGCCCAAGACAAAGTTACCGACCCGGCCCGCACCCGTTTTCAGATTTTCGGCCCGTGCCCGTGCGCGCGAGGCCCATTTGTTGAATCCGGTCCGTGCTCGAGCACGCGAGGCCCGTTTTGAAGTTTAATTGCATCAGTAAATCTATGTAATAGATTAGATTTAAATGTGCGGGTTTCACGATTGGGCGCGATGAACGTTTTATTTTATTTTATCGTTCATATGCATGTCGTGGATGTTTAAATTATGCAGTAGCATGCTATGTATGTTTATATTACGTTGACAAACCTTTAAGTGTTTTACGTAATTGGACGCGCATAGTAAGCATGCTAGGTTTATCGCGTTTATCAAGCTTTCTTTAGAATTTCACTGCGAGCATGTTTTACATGTTGAGTTCTATAGAAAAGCATGCTAGATTACGTGATCTGCATGGACAAACCTTTTGAATAAAAGACTAAGCAAGCAACCCGACAAATTAATTTTTCAAATTAAAATGTCAAGACCTCCACTTTTAATCTCTAAACAAAGTGAGGCGACCGTGAGTAAACGTCCACACGCGTGGCTTGCTTGCATTGTTTATCATAAGTTTGTTAGATGAGATTTCTAAATAAAACATTTTAAATCTATTGAGAAGTGGGAGTTTCATGTGTGGCGCCCACACGCGGGCTTGCATGTGCGATTTTCATAAGTTCTCTAGAGATAGATATAAAATGAGATAACAAAAGAATTTGAATTGGAAGCGGTATGGTCCGAGTGAGTATACCAATTCTAAGAATTCATTTTATTTGTTAAAATTGTGGTCGATGCTTAGACATCACCTCAGTACAACTTCCCGCCAAGTCCTTCTTGCGATAGTGATGTGGTCTAGTAAGGTCCAATCATTAATTTCATTTGTCATAAGGATAAGTTGACATGGATTGAAATTAAACGACTAAAAGGTATATTTTAGTGCGGTCGAGGGTTTAGGTAAACGATCACACGCGTGGCTTGCATGTGGAATTCCTTGTTGGATTTGTATACCAAAGCGGTTTGGTTGAGCTTGTATACAATGTTTCTGTTACCACTATTACAATCTCCTATCCGATTTGAATACTTGATTGCATATATCGTGTCCCCTTATCTCATATATAAGTTAGATCATACGGTGTGTAGAAGATCACGAAGTCTGTATGATTGGTCGAAGCTTTAATGAGATATAAAAGTTTCACAATTTGAGGGCGACTTAAGGACGAGTTGTCGGTTTAGGTGCAGTATAGATAAGAAGTGACTTGACTTGGTTGCTTGTCTATGCTGGTGCGTCTCGACGTATCAAGGATTCTGATGAGATGAGTTCTTCTTTCGACCGTCGTGAAGAACCAAGATCTCGGTGACTTACGATGATCTAAACCTCGATAAGGTATTAGGTGAGTATGAGTTGTCATCCATCACTTTGACTTGTTATGGGTGAGGGTTATATGTTCTAACCCAAGATTCTCCGCATCTTGGGTGGTGGCGATCTTGTATGTCACGCTAGTTATCTCAGTCGAGTCACCGTATCCGTTAAGGATGATGACGTCCCTTCATGAGCTCAAAAGGTTTATTGTACTAAACCCCGCAGTTGAGTTAGCTCAAGTACAATAATAAGGTTGAGTGGTACTACTTAAGAAATGAAGTTATTAATCGTTTTAAGCGATCAGATTGCTATAAATGATTAATGGACGCTCGATATCTTAAATACGGGATTCGTAATGTCTAAGTGCAAGCCCGACTCAACTTCGTAATAAAGGGTAAGTCGAGATTCTTTCTCTAGTGGCATGATCGAATGTTTATAAATTAATTTATGTTCGGGTCAACATAAGATAATTAATTTATTTGAGGCCTGCCTTTATTCCTTGATTTGATCCTCGGTCGGCCCATCCGTGCCCATAGCTTAGCAAGAAAATCGGTCCCTATATCTCTCTATGGCAAGATTTTATTCTCTTTATCCCACAAGGATATTATTATATTTATGGTATATGCATAGATCCTTTCCATATAAGATTATGGTAATAATCTTGAGAGTATGGAAATAATCCTAAGAGTATGGAAATAATCCTAAGAGTATGGTAATATTCCATATAGGATTATGGTAATATTCCATATAGGATTATGGTAACATTCCATATAGGATTAAGGTAGTGCATTATAAATATAAGGTATGAGATAAAGTCTAGCTAATGCTCACATATTGAGAGCAAGAATTTTCGCCTCTCTAGTCTTAAGAGAGAATTTTCAAAATTGTGAGTAGAGAGCATTGGGTGATTTTCGAAGCATTCTCCATAGATCGTCCTCACCGACGCGTTGGAGATCGGGCAATCGATACAGTCCGGAAGGTCAAAGCACGAGTCCGATCCATTCGATCCGCTCATCTCGCTCCATCGACCTCTTCGATCCAAAGGTAAACACGTGAAAACCCCAACGTGTTGCGATTTAATTATATAGACGCATGCTGGGTTTATAATCAATGTATGGTGAATTAAACACCCAAGATGGATCCTCGGGCGAGGGTTAACATACGTTTTCCTTCGATTGGTATCGAGCACGGGATCGTAATCTTGGCTCTGTTGGATTAATTCACGTTTGATTATTACGCGTTATTATAATTGTGATTTGTCGCTCATCGTGGCTCGCTTGTTTTGTTGGTTTTGTTTTACACCACGAGAAAATCCGTGGTTAGATTAGATTTTATTATGTAAATCTTATACGTAAAGAAGAACGAAGACGAAAGAACGAAGAACGAAACGACGGGAAAATGAGTCTCGGCGGTGTTCGGGAGGTATCTCGCGGCCGAGCCTCGCGGTCGCTAGGCGATCGCGAGGCGCGGGCGATGGCGCGGCGTCACAAGACGAGATCCCTGGCGCCATCGCGCGGCGATCGAAGCGATCGGCGATCGCGAGGTACGGCCGCCAAGAAAGCGGCGAGCTAGCGGAGCGACGGGCGTTGCTGAGCGAAGCGACCCGCGCTTCACGAGCGTACTTCGCGGTCGCGAAGCTGCCGCCGGGCGACGACGTCTCGGCAGACGTTCGGCTCGGGGGAAGGCCACGACGCGTGCTCGACGGGTCGCGGTCGCCAGGCGACGCGAGGCAGCCCGCGCGAGCACGCGGGGCGGCGCGCGAGGTGGTTGGTACCGGCTTTGCCTCAGCGCCGCCCAAGACAATTTGGCCGACCCGCCCGCACCGCTTTTCCAGATTTTTCCGCCCGTGCCCGCACGCGAGGCCCAATTGTTGAATCCGTCCGTGCCCGCACGCGCGAGGGTCTTTCAAGTTTAAACATCAGACTTTGTAAATCTATGTAATAGATTAGATTTAAATGTGCAGTGTTTCACGATTGGGCGCGGCGAACGTTTTATTTTATTTTTATCGCTCATATGCATGTCGTGGATGTTTAAATTATGCGGTAGCATGCTATGTATGTTTATATTACGTTGACAAACCTTTAAGTGTTTTACGTAATTGGATACGCATAGTAAGCATGCTAGGTTTATCGCGCTTATCAAGCATATTTTAGAATTTCATGAGCATGTTTTACATGTTGAGTTCTATAGAAAAGCATGCTAGATTACGTGATCCGCATGGACAAACCTTTTGAATAAAAAAGACTAAGCAAGCAACCCGACAAATTAATTTTTCAAATTAAAATGTCAAGACCTCCACTTTTTGATCTCTAAACAAAGTGAGACGACTTTGTGAGTAAACGCCCACACGCTGGCTTGCTTGCTTTGCTTATCATAAGTTTGTTAGATGAGATTTCTAAATAAAACATTTTAAATCTATTGAAGTGGGAGTTTCATGTGTAAACGCCCACACGCTGGGCTTGCATGTGCGATTTTCATAAGTTCTCCGGAGATAGATATAAAATGAGATAACAAAAGAATTTGAATTGGAAGCGGTATGGTCCGAGTGAGTATACCAATTCTAAGAATTCATCTTCGTTAAAATTGTGGTCATTGCTTAGACATCACCTCAAGTACAACTTCCATGAAGTCCTTCTTGCGATAGTGATGTGGTGCAGTAAGGTCCAATCATTAATTTCATTTGTCATAAGGATAAGTTGACATGGATTGAAATTAAGCGACTAAAAGGTATATTTTAGTCAGTCGGGGGTTCGTATGGCGCCCACACGCGTGGCTTGCATGTGGAATTCCTTGGGCGATTGGAGGTTTCAATTAATATTGTTTTATCAAAAGGTTACAATATTATTGTTACGAATTATTTGCGATCGTATGCTTATGTGTTTACATTATCGTTTCGAGATATGTCTCTTCGCCGATTATCAATATGCTCGCACAAAATCCGTTATCCGGTCCAAATTTTATCGAGTGGAAGCGAAACATGGAATATGTTCTTATCATTTGAAGAACACATGTTTGTTCTCACTACTCCTAAACCCGATGCCACTCGACGATCGACTAATGAGCAAGGAGAGTCAAGACTTTGGAATAAGTCGAACAATATGGCTAAATGCTATATGATGACTACAATGTCCAAAGGCTTGCAGGCTATGACATCGATCGATGGTGACGCGGACCGACATTTGGTGAGTCTCGAGAGTAAGTTTGGGCGATCGGATCGACGATCGCTTCCACACAATGAGAGAAATCTTGGCGTGTAAGATGGAAGAAGGAAGTTCGGTCCATGAACATGTCTCCACATGACTCATCTCATGGATAGTCTTGATCGGTTGGGAGGAGGTATTGGCGAAGCCAAGGTCGATATCATCCTCAATACACCGCCCAAGTCTTTTGAGAACTTTCGTGAATGCGATCATGAGCAAGACCGAGTTTACACTTAGTCGGTTCTTAATGATCTCGTTCTTTGCGGAAGGAGTTATGGGAAAAGGAGCACATGCTCTTGCTAGCACATCTAAGGGCCCAAAATTTTCATCATAAAATGGAAATAGAAAAGGGGTGCCAAAGGTGGTGAGGCAAGGCAAATAGTGGGAGTAATGGGAACAAGAACATGGTTGCCACCGGAGGCTTGAAGAAGCCAAAGGAGAAGGCAAGTGCTTCAAGTGCGGTGGGCGGGCATTGGAAGGCCATGCCCTATGCTCGAGGCTCAAGTCGCCGTTTGCTTTAGTAACGGAAACATGTTTAGCGACTTGTTCTACCCATTCTTGGGTAGTAGATCTGGCTCAATGATCATGTTTGTTACACCTTGCGGGGTTCTGCGGACAAGGGAGTGTTTGATGGCGAGATAACGATCTCCATGGGCAACGCGCGAAAGTCGAGGCTGTTGCGGTTGGAGATGTTTCTTTATGTTTTGGGACAACAGTTTTAGTTTTGAAATCGTTTTATATGTGCGGATTTTCATGGAACCTAGTTTCTGTTTGAAATTATTTACTCATGGATATTACGTTATTTTTGATAGTGGTGTTTCTATCATAAGAAATGACGAAGTTATACGTGTTGGCACTTTATATAATTAAGCTTTATACTATTTACGCAAAACATAATACCTATAACTATGTTGCATCTTCATCAAACCCTAAAAAGAAAGTTTTCTTGTAAGATGACTCTACTTTTCTCTGGCATCTTAGATTAGGTCACATCAATCTAAATAGGATCAAAGGCGGCTAAGAATGGGCGTTGGGTGATCTCACGGTTACTCCGTTCCCGATCTGCGAATCCTGTATAGAAGGTAAGATGTCGACCGAGACCCTTCAAAGCGAAGGGTTATAGAGCAAAGAAATGTTGGAGTTAGTCCATTCGACACTGTGGACCTATGTCCCACAAGCTCGTGGAGGGTGCAGTATTTTGTCACTTTCATTGTGATTACTCAAGTGCGGATACATATACCGCTTCACCGCAAGTCCGAATGCTTTGAGAAATTCAAAGAGTTTAAGGCGGAAGTGGAGGCGAAGCTAGGTAAGAGTATCAAGTCATCTGCAGTCGATCGCGGTGGCGAATACCTCGATGTGAGTTTATGGACTATCTAGTGAAATGTGGGATTACATCGGTAAGCCTTCACCGAGCACACCACGACAAAATGGTGTGTCGAGGCGAAAAATAGGACTCTTTGGAAATGGTTAGATCTATGATGAGTTATGCTACATTGCCTATTTCGTTACGGGGATATGCCTTAGAGGCGGCGGCATACTTGCTAAATCTAGTACCGTCAAGTCGGTCGAAAAGACCCTTTCGAGTTGTGGTTTGGGCGCAAGCCCGGTTTAAGCCACATAAGGATATGGGGCGATCCGGCACATGTCTTTGAACAAGAAGGCGACAAGTTGGAGGCTAGATCCGACGCAAGGCATTTATTAGCTATCCTAGAGGAGCGAAGGTGGTTTATTCTATAGTCCTAAGGATCGGAAGGTCATTATTAGCACTAATGCTCGATTCTTAGAAGAGGACTACATGAAAATCATAAGTCCAAAGTTGAAATCATTCTTGAGAATTAGAAGATGATCGTATTCCACCACCGATTAGGCGAAGGTGCGAGATGTCGAGTCTAATGGGAGGATCGACACGGATACTTCAAAAATTGAAGTGGGTCGAGTTCCTTTGGAGATACCGACCGTACAAGTGGTACCTACGACAAGTTGTGCAGTTAGAGAACCACAAGTATCCGCACCCACCGTTGCCATTGTGCTGTAG
Source organism: Salvia rosmarinus (assembly GCA_036937905.1). Classification (NCBI taxonomy): domain Eukaryota; kingdom Viridiplantae; phylum Streptophyta; class Magnoliopsida; order Lamiales; family Lamiaceae; genus Salvia; species Salvia rosmarinus. The sequence goes on from CM072821.1 coordinate 15,271,174, forward strand.
AACCTCGTCGTAGTGGGAGGGTTGTTCGTCAACCGAGCGATTTATGTTCGTGGGTGAATCTTGGTTTGGTCCCAGCAGACGAACATGCAATAATCGACCCATGGACATACAAGGAGGCGTCTGAGATATTGATGCAAGATCATGGCACACCGCTATGGACTTAGAAATGGAGTCCATAACGGCTATGGATGTATATGAAAGACACCTCTACCGGATGGCAAGGAAGCCATAGGTAGTAAGTGGATATCTGAGAGGAAGAGATTCGATGGAGAGGTTTCGACTTTTAAAGCCGGGCTTGTGGCGAAGGGTACACTCAGTTGAGGGCATCGATTTTGATGAGACCTTTTCGCACGTAGCAATGCTCAAGTCCATCAATTCTTCTAGCCATAGCAGACCCACTTGAACTAGAGGTTTGGCAAATGGATGTTAAAACCGCTTTTCTAAGCGGTTACCTTGAGGAAGGTAGAGACATCTATACGCGACAACTTTGAAGGTTATGTGGTAAAGGGTGAAGAGCATCTAGTATGGAAGCTTAAGAAGTCCATTTATGGACTTAGCGAGCCTCGATCATGGAACTTACGCTTTGACGGTGGTAAAGTCCTATGGATTTACCCAGTTACCTAGCGAGAGTTGTGTGTATCGGTTAGATGTCAGCGGTGATGTGGTATTTCTTGCACTTTATGTAGATGACATCCTTCTAGTTGGCAACAACGTGAAGCATTATCGAGGCGTAAAGAGTTGGCTATCCGATCGGTTTCAAATGAAAGACTTAGGAGATCGTGCGTACATTCTTGGGATCAAGGTTTACCGAGATCGCAAGAAGAAAATATTGAGCTTATCTCGGGCGTCTTACATTGATCTTGTGATTACTCGTTTTAGTATGCGGACCGCCAAGAAAGGATTGCTACCTTCGGACATGGCGTTCCTTTATCTAAGCGCATCACCTATATTTTAAAGGAGATAGAGAAATGAGACAAGTTCCTCACGCTTCCGCGTAGGAAGTCTCATGCACGCAATGCTATCACGAGACCCGATATTTGCTATGCGGTGAGGCATAGTAGCTGAATATCGATCTAACCACGGACAAGCTCATTGAATTGCGATGAAGCGTATACTCAAGTACCGAAAAGGACTCGAGATTATAGGCTAGTTTACCATGCAGATAGTCTAATGCCTTTGGGTTATCTGACTCGGATTTCCAAGTGACCGTGATGAGAAAAAGTCGACCTCGGGCTATGTGTTTACCTTGGGAGGTGGGCCGTATCGGCGGTCTGGCAAAGCGATGCGTGCGGACTCTACCATGGAAGCCGAATATGTAGCGGCCGGAGGCTTCTAAGGAGGCTGTATGGTTCAAGAACTACCTCATGGATCTAGATGTGGTACTGGTTTGCCCAAGAGTATCATAGTTTCTTGTGATAACTCGGTGCGATGTGGCTCGAAGGAACCACGGACCCACAAGCGACTAAACATATAGAGAAAGTACCATGTCATACGAGAAATCGTTAGGCGGTGACGTCTTGATTGAAAAGATTGATACGACGGAAAATCTAGCGGATCCATTCACGAAGAGCTGCCGCAAAAGTCTACGATGGACACGTTAGAGGACTTGGATTGCGCTTGATGGCACCCACTTAGAAAGGAAACTTTTGTATAAGTGGGAGAAGCAAAGTGATGGTTGTTTGTAATAGCTAGTAGAGACACATTGTATACTAAAAGTTTGCTTTAGTATAAGTGGGAGATTGTTGGTTTGTATCTTGAAAGCGGTTTGGTTGAGCTTGTATACAATGTTTCTGCTACCACTATTACAATCTCCTATCGGTTTGAATACTTGATTGCATATATCGTGTCCCCTTATCTCATATATAAGTTAGATCATACGATGTGTAGAAGATCACGTAAGTCGTATGATTGGTCGAGCTTAATGAGATATAAAAGTTTCACGGTGAGGCGACTTAAGGGCGAGTTGTCGGTTTAGGCTGCAGATATAGATAAGAAGTGACTTGACTTAGTTGCTTGTCTATCTTTGATGCGTCTACGGCGTATTGAAGGATCACGATGAGATGAGTTCTTCTTTCGACCGTCGTGAAGAACCAAGATCTCGGTGACTTCGATGATCTAAACCTCGATAAGGTATTAGGTGAGTATGAAGGTTGTCCATCACTTTGACTTGTTATGGGTGAGGTTATATGTTCTAACCCAAGATTCTCGCATCTTGGGTGGTGGCGATCTTGTATGTCACGCTAGTTATCATGTCAGTCACCGTATCCGTTAAGGATGATGGCGTCCCTTAAGGAGCTCAAAAGGTTTATTGTACTAAACCCCGCGGTTGAGTTAGCTCAAGTACAATAATAAGGTTGAGTGGTACTACTTAAGGAAATGAAGTTATTAATCGTTTTAAGCGAATGATTGCTATAAATGATTAATGGACGTTCGATATCTTAAATATGGGGATTCGTAATGTCTAAGTGCAAGCCCGACTCAACCCGGTAATAAAGGGTAAGTCAACATTCTTTCTCTAGTGGCATGATCGAATGTTTATAAATTAATTTATGTTCGGGTGAACATAAGATAATTAATTTATTTGAGGCCGTCTTTATTCCTTGCATTTGATCCTGGCCGGCCCATCCGGGCCCATAGCTTAGCAAGAAAATCGGTCCCTATATCTCTATGGCAAGATTTTATTCTCTTTATCCACAAGGATATTATTATATTTATGGTATATGCATAGATCCTTTCCATATAAGATTATGGTAATAATCTTGAGAGTATGGAAATAATCTGAAGTATGGAAATAATCTAAGAGTATGGTAATATTCCATATAGGATTATGGTAATATTCCATATAGGATTATGGTAACATTCCATATAGGATTAAGGTAGTGCATTATAAATATAAGGTATGAGATAAAGTTCAGGCTAATGCTCACATATTGAGAAGCAAGAATTTTCGGCCCTCTCAGTCTTAGAGAGAATTTTGAAAATTGTGAGTAGAGAGCATTGGGTGATTTTCGAAGCATTCTCCATAGATCGTCCTCACTCGGCGTTGGAGATTGGGCAATCGGGATACGATCCGGAAGGTCAAAGCACGAGTCCGATCCGTTCGATCCGTTCATCTCGTTCCATCGACCTCTTGGATCCAAAGGTAAACACGTGAAAACCCCAACGTGTTGCGATTTAATTATATAGACGCATGCTAGGTTTATAATCAATGTATGGTGAATTAAACACCCAAGATGGATCCTCGGGCGAGGTTAACATCGTTTTCCGCCATTCCTTGGGCGATTGGAGGTTTCAATTAATATTGTTTTATCAAAAGGTTACAATATTATTATTACGAATTATTGCGATCGTATGCTTATGTGTTTTACATTATCGTTTGAGATATGTCTCTTACGCCGATTATCAATATGCTCGCACAAAATCCGTTATCGGTCCAAATTTTATCAGTGGAAGCGAAACATGGAATATGTTCTTATCATTGAAGAACACATGTTTGTTCTCACTACTCCTAAACCCGATGCCCCTTCTCGCGCGTCGACTAATGAGCGGAGAGTCAAGCGGACTTTGGAATAAGTCGAACAACATGGCTAAATCTATATGATGACTACGATGTCCAAAGCTTTGGTGCGACATCGATCGATGGTAGACGCGATCGATATTTGGTCAAGTCTCGAGTAAGTTTGGGCGGTCGGATCGACGATCCTTCCACACAATGAGAGAAATCTTGGCGTGTAAGATGGAAGAAGGAAGTTCGGTCCATGAACATGTCTCCACATGACTCGTCTCATGGATAGTCTTGATCGGTGGGAGGAGGTATTGATGGCGAAGCCAAGGTCGATATCATCCTCAATACTTTGCCCAAGTCTTTTGAGAACTTTCGGCGTGAATGCGATCATGAGCAAGACCGAGTTTACACTTAGTCGGTTGCTTAATGATCTCGTTCTTTGCGGAAGGAGTTATGGGAAAAGGAGCACATGCTCTTGCTAGCACATCTAAGGGCCCAAAATTTTCATCATAAAATGGAAATAGAAAAGGGGTGCCAAAGGTGGTAGAGGCGAGGCAAATAGTGGGAGTAATGGGAACAAGAACATGGTTGCCACCGGAGGCTCAAGAAGCGAAGGAGAAGGCAAGTGCTTGAGTGCGGTAAGATCGGGCATTGGAAGGCCAGTGCCCTATGCTCAAGGCTCAAGGTACGCCGTTTGCTTTAATGTGAAACATGTTTAGCGACTTGTTCTACCCATTCTTGGGTAGTAGATCTGGCATAACCGATCATGTTTGTTACACCTGCGGGGTTCCTGCGGACAAGGAGGCTGTTTGATGGCGAGATAACGATCTCCATGGGCAACGCGCGAAAGTCGAAGCTGTTGCGAGTTGGAGATGTTCTTTATGTTTTGGGACAACAGTTTTAGTTTTGAAAGACATTTTATATGTGCCGGATTTTGGTATGAACCTTGTTTCGTTTGAAATTATTTACTCATGGATATTACATTATTTTTGATAGTGGTGTTTCTATCATAAGAAATGACGGTTATACGTGTTGGCACCTTATATAATTCGCTTATACTATTTACGCAAAACATAATACCTATAACTATGTTGCATCTTCATCAAACCCTAAAAAGAAAGTTTTCTTATGAAGATGACTCTACTTTTCTCTCGGCATCTTAGATTAGGTCACATCAATCTAAATAGGATCCAAAGGCGGCTAAGAATGGGCGTTGGGTGATCTCACGGTTACTCGCTCCCGATGCGAATCTCGTATGAAGGTAAGATGTCGACCGGACCTTCAAAGCGAAGGGTTATAGAGCCAAAGAAATGTTGGAGTTAGTCCATTCTGACCTGTGTGGACCGATGTCCACACAAGCTCGTGGAGGGTACGAGTATTTTGTCACTTTCATTGACGATTACTCAAGGTACGGATACATATACCTGCTTCACCGCAAGTCTGAATGCTTTGAGAAATTCAAAGAGTTTAAGGCGGAAGTGGAGACGAAGCTAGGTAAGAGTATCAAGTCACTGCGGTCTGATCGCGGTGGCGAATACCTCAGTAACGAGTTTATGGACTATCTAGTGAAATGTGGGATTACATCCCAACAAGATTTCACCGGGCACACCACAAAGAAATGGTGTGTCGAGCGAAGAAATAGGACTCTTTTGGAAATGGTTAGATCTATGATGAGTTATGCTACATTGCCTATTTCGTTCTGGGGATATGCCTTAGAGAGGCGGCATACTTGCTAAATCTAGTACCGTCAAGTCGGTTGAAAAGACCCTTCGAGTTGTGGTTTGGGCAAGCCCGGTTTAAGCCACATAAGGATATGGGCCCAAAGACACGTGTCTTGAACAAAAAGGCGACAAGTTGGAGGCTAGATCCGACGCAAGGCTGTTTATTGGCTATCCTAGAGGAACGAAAGGTGGTTTATTCTATAGTCCTAAGGATCAGAAGGTCATTATTAGCACTAATGCTCGATTCTTAGAAGAGGACTACATGAAAAATCATAAGTCCAAAGTTGAAATCATTCTTCAAGAATTAGAAGATGATCGTATTCCACCACCGATTAGGCAAAGGTGCGAGATGTCGAGTCTAGTGGGAGGATCGACACCGATACTTCAAGAAATTGAAGTGGGTCGAGTTCCTTTGGAGATACCGACCGCATAAGTGGTACCTACACAGCAAGTTGTGCAAGTTAGAGAACCACAAGTATCTGCACCCACCGTTGCCATTGTGCCTGTAGAACCTCGTCGTAGTGGGAGGGTTGTTCGTCAACCCGAGCGATTTATGTTCGTGGGTGAATCTTCGGATTTAGTCCCAGCAGACGAACATGCAATAATCGACCCATGGACATACAAGGAGGCGATACAAGATATTGATGCAAGATCATGGCACACCGCTATGGACTTAGAAATGGAGTCCATAACGGCTATGGATGTATATGAAAGACACCTCTACCGGATGGCAAGGAAGCCATAGGTAGTAAGTGGATATACAAGAGGAAGAGATTACGATGGAGAGGTTTCGCTTTTAAAGCCGTGCTTGTGGCGAAAGGGTACACTCAGTTGAGGGCATCGATTTTGATGAGACCTTTTAGCACTGTAGCAATGCTCAAGTCCATCGAATTCTTACGCCATAGCATCCCACTTGAACCTAGAGGTTTGGCAAATGGATGTTAAAACCGCTTTTCTAAACGGTTACCTTGAGGAAGGTAGAGACATCTATATGCAAAGAACTTCAAGGTTATGTGGTAAAGGGTGAAGAGCATCTAGTATGGAAGCTTAAGAAGTCCATTTATGGACTTAAGCAGGCCTCCCGATCATGGAACTTACGCTTTGACGAGGTGGTAAAGTCCTATGGATTTACCCAGTTACCTAGCGAGAGTTGTGTGTATCGGTTAGATGTCAACGGTGATGTGGTATTTCTTGCACTTTATGTAGATGACATCCTTCTAGTTGGCAACAACGTGAAGTCATTATCGAGGCGTAAAGAGTTGGCTATCCGATCAGTTTCAAATGAAAGACTTAGGAGATGCAGCGTACATTCTTGGGATCAAGGTTTACCGAGATCGCAAGAAGAAAATGTTGAGCTTATCTCAGGCGTCTTACATTGATACTGTGATTACTCGTTTTAGTATGCAGACCGCCAAGAAAGGATTGCTACCTTTCAGACATGGCGTTCCTTTATTTAAAACGCAGTCACCTATGACTGCAAAGGAGATAGAGGAAATGAGACAAGTTCCTTACGCTTCGCCGTAGGAAGTCTCATGTACGCAATGCTATGCACGAGACCGATATCTCGCTATGCGGTGAGCATAGTAGCTAGATATCGATCTAACCACGGACAAGCTCATTCGATGCAAGAAGCATATACTCAAGCACGAAAAGGACTCGAGATTATAGGCTGGTTTACCATGCGAGATAGTCTAATGCCTTTGGGTTATCTGAGACTCGGATTTCCAAGTCGACCGTGATGAGAAAAAGTCAACCTCGGCTATGTGTTTACCTTGGGAGGTGGAGCCGTATCTGGCGGAGTGCAAAGCGGCGATGCATTGCGGACTCTACCATGGAAGCCGAATATGTAGCCGCCTTGAGGCTTCTAAGGAGGTCAGATGGTTCAAGAACTACCTCATGGATCTAGATGTGGTACTGGTTTGCCCAAGAGTATCATAGTTTCTTGTGATAACTCGGTGCGATGCAAACTCGAAGGAACCACGGACCCACAAGCGACTAAACACATAGAGAGAAAGTACCATGTCATACGAGAAATCGTTAGGCGAGGCGACGGTCGATTGAAAAGATTGATCTGACGGAAAATCTAGCGGATCCATTCACGAAGAGCACGCCGCAAAAGTCTACGATGAACACGTTAGAGGACTTGGATTGCGCTTGATGGCACCCACTTAGAAAGGAAACTTTTGTATAAGTGGGAGAAGCAAAGTGATGGTTGTTTGTAATAGCTAGTAGAAAGACACATTGTATACTAAAAGTTTGCTTTAGTATAAGTGGGAGATTGTTGGATTTGTATAATTGAAAGTAGTTTGGTTGAGCTTGTATACAATGTTTCCTGTTACCACTATTACAATCTCCTATCGGATTTGAATACTTGATTGCATATATTGTGTCCCCTTATCTCATATATAAGTTAGATCATACAGTGTGTAGAAGATTACAGAAGTCTGTATGATTGGTCAAGCTTAATGAGATATAAAAGTTTCACGGTGAGACGACTTAAGGACGAGTTGTCGGTTTAGCCGCAGATATAGATAAGAAGTGACTTGACTTAGTTGCTTGTCTATGCCGGTACGTCTCGACGTATGAAGGATCACAAATGAGATGAGTTCTTCTTTCGACCGTCGTGAAGATCCAAGATCTCGGTGACTTACGATGATCTAAACCTCGATAAGGTATTAGGTGAGTATGAGTTCTTGTCCATCACTTTGACTTGTTATGGGTGAGGGTTATATGTTCTAACCCAAGATTCTCCGCATCTTGGGTGGTGGCGATCTTGTATGTCACGCTAGTTATCTCAGTCGAGTCACCGTATCCGTTTAGGATGATGACGCCCTTAAGGAGCTCAAAGGTTTATTGTACTAAACCCTGCAGTTGAGTTAGCTCAAGTACAATAATAAGGTTGAGTGGTACTACTTAAGGAAATAAAGTTATTAATCGTTTTAAGCGATCGATTGCTATAAATGATTAATGGACGTTCGATATCTTAAATACGGGATTCAGAATGTCTAAGTGCAAGCCCGACTCAACTTCGGTAATAAAGGGGTAAGTCAACATTCTTTCTCTAGTGGCATGATCGAATGTTTATAAATTAATTTATGTTCTGGGCTGAACATAAGATAATTAATTTATTTGAGGCCCATCTTTATTCCTTGCATTTGATCCCTGGGCTGGCCCATCCAGGCCCGTAGCCAAGGAAAATCGGCGCCCCTCATGCTCTCAATTGGCAAGATTTTATTCTCTTTATCCACAAGGATATAATTATATTTATGGTATATGCATAGATCCTTTCCATATAAGATTATGGTAATAATCTTGAGAGTATGGAAATAATCCTAAGAGTATGGAAATAATCCTAAGAGTATGGTAATATTCCATATAGGATTATGGTAATATTCCATATAGGATTATGGTAACATTCCATATAGGATTAAGGTAGTGCATTATAAATATAAGGTATGAGATAAAGTCTAGGTTAATGCTCACATATTGAAGAGAGAATTTTCGGCCATCTCATTATTGTGAGAGAAAATTTTCGAGTGTTTTGGTTGTGAGAGCATTGGGTGATTTTCCGAAGCATTCTCCATAGATCGTCCTCACTCGACGTTGGAGATTGGGCAACCGGGATACAGTCCAGAAGGTCAAAGCACGAGTCTCGACCGTTCGATCCGTTCATCCCGTTCGAACCACCTCGACAGATCCAAAGGTAAACACGAGAAAACCTCTACGTGTTGCATTTAATTATATAGACGCATGCTAGGTTTATAATCAATGTATGGTGAATTAAACACCCAAGATGGATCCTCGGGGCGAGGGTTAACATACGTTTTCCCTACAGTAAGGCGAAGCGTCCCTGCCCCGGCCAATGGAGGACACGCCAGGGGAAGAGCCCCGGCCAATGGAGGGCACGCCAGAGGAAGAGTCACGACCAATGGAGAGATTGGGCACGCCTTCAGGCGCAGGCTCAGAGATGTATAAATAGAAGGAAAATTGACAATAGAAGGGTTGACAACTTATCGAATACTAAGAGCTTGTAACTACACTCACTGTACTAAAATCATAGTGAAAGTATTGAGGAAACACTCCTCCGTGGACGTAGATCTCATTAACGATCGAACCACGTAAAAGCCTCGGTGTTCTTTATTGCCTTACATAAATCTTGCATACTCACGTAACTAGATTTGTCAGTGTGAAACAGCAACTTATAGGCCAAACATCCGAACTTACTTTCGAGAAGTTCAAAACCAAAGTACAGCGAATTTGGCCAGTGGGGGCAATTCTTTTTAAGGTATGGAGTGAATTTCGTCAATAAATACTATTGCGTATTCTAGGCATTTATGAGGTAAGTCGTGATGAAATAACAATCGGTAGCTAGACACGCTATGGGTCGGGCAAAGTCTGAGAAATAAAATAGAATATCCAAGAGCGAGTTCAATTTTTTGAATCGCGTAATATCATTAAAGAATTCATTAATTTGAACATAGATATGCAAGCTGTCGATCACAGCCGTTGTTGGACAGTTGATGCATTAAAATAGTTCAAAAATATTTGACAAAAGAAATCGGTATCTTAAGAAACAAGTGCTGGCCACCAATTTTATTTTGTTTTGATTTCTTGCCAACCCATCTAACTTGTTCACTGGTTGACTTTGAAATTCCGAGACACCTATAAATACTTCATGATATTGATCAACTAAAACACAAACTACATTTGATATTTGATTTAAAATGGATAGAAGTTTAATGTTATTGAGCATTTTAGCCCTCAATTTCTTCTCCAATATTGTGTTCGCCTTTGATCCAAGTCCGTTACAAGATTTCTGCGTTGCAGATCTCACAAGCACAGGTAATAAATCCATCATTTCTTAATATAAAAGAAACCAAAAATTTATTTTTGTTAGGGACAACCTAGGAGTGCAAACAGATGGAATATATCTTTTAACTGTTTAATTTAATCATTTCCAGTGAGATTCAATGGGTTGCCATGTGTGGATCCTGCAACGGTGATAGCTGACAACTTCTTCTTCAGCGGGCTGGGGCAGCCCGGAAACACATCGAACCCTATCGGCGCCGCCGTCACCCCTGTCGGCGTGAGCCAGATGCCGGGGCTCAACACCCTCGGCCTGGCGATAGCCCGCCTTGATTATGAGTTGGACGGGTTCTTCCCGCCTCACTACCACCCCAGGGGGAGCGAGATTCATACAGTGCTGGAAGGTTCCATGGAAGTCGGATTCGTGACATCGAGTCCCAATTTCAAACTTTATAGTAAAGTTCTTGAGAAGGGCGATGTGTTCGTCGTCCCCGTCGGCCTCGTCCATTATCAGCGAAATGTCGGCACCGGGAAAACCGTGTCCATTGCGACGTTCAATAGCCAGAATCCAGGAACAGTGTCATCCCAAACGCCCTTTTGGCTCGAACCCCGACATCGACAGCGATTATCTTGCCAGATCTTTCGCGTTGGATAAGGAAACTGTGGAAGAGCTGCAGGCATTGTTCTAGAATATTTGTAGCCAAATGATGCATTGACTTTAGCATTGTCCGTGTCAAAATCTCATTTTCAGATCTACTGCTACTGATTGCTGGTTTCTCAAAAACAAATATGTTTATTTTTTTTTAACTACTCCTTCAATGCTAAATTAATGCACAAGAAGTGTAATAACTTTTATTAAAGAGACTGTTTATTTTTTTAATTTTAATTTTTATCAATTTAATATAGAAATTTAAAGGTAGACTTGAAACCGAGATCTTTGACCTCAAGTGGTTAATATTAACCACTCTACCACTAGACCAACACACGCACAATAAAGATATTGTTTATTATTTGTATATCTATTTGATCTTAGTGGAAATTAAGCATATTCTTCTTGTTTTTTCAGACGGTCAAATTCTAATAATACATCTAATATTTTTATTCTTTATCCGCATATATCATGCCAGAATATGCGTCTACATGACAAACCAGCAACACCAATATCTGATTACTGAAAAAAAAACAGAAATTTGGCATGTTTATGATTGGAATATTTATGTCAATAGTTTTAATTATATGTCCTGATCATATCTCTCCTAGTATGAACTCTTTTTAAAACATTCAAAAACAAATCGGGCGTGCGTACACGAAGGTGGAATTTTACTATAAAAATACTACCTAGAGAATACAATACTTAATATTCTATTTTCTAATCGAATCAAACAATAATTAAAATATAATTTTACTTGTGGAGAACCTGCCTTAAAAGAGAAATTATATACAAATATTTCGTTGACATAGTAAAGGTAGTAGCATTCAGCAACGGCTGCTGTCAAACATTTCCGGTTGCAGGAAAGTAGCATAACTGAAAACTAAAATATGCCTAATTAAATAATGTAGACAATTGTTATCATATCGAAATCTGGCATTTGTTATGTCGTGATGTTTTGTATGCCTAAAACATGTTTATTATGGATACTTATTCTTTTCTTTTCTTTTGATAAATAAATTTTTAAAGATTGTATGATAGTGAATTCGAATTGAGAGTTTTAACCTTATACATTAATCATGTGTCGCAACATATATGACATTTTATGTATCATTAAATTAATTGTTGTATAAAATTTGTAAAGTGTGAGTTGTTATTCCATTTTATGTGGATATGTGTCTAATATATACTTAATTTAATTGGCGGTTGTGCGATTATTTGAAGTTCTTTGTAATATATTCAAATCATGCTATCATATGTAATTCTATCTCAAAAAAAAAAATCGATGCTCGTCCTGATATTTTTATGACTTATTCATACACCACTATTAAATTATTACAATAATAATAGTTTTTGCAAAATTCAAAACATTGTAATATATATAATAGTTACTAATCATTCAATTATAAGCACTAAAAATATAATGATTATTTCAAGGATCCAATTAGGCGCACTATTTAGCACTAGGATAAAGTGAACTTAGTGCTTGAAATAACCATCATATTATTATTGCTTAATTGAATGAGATTTAATATATTTTTCTATTTTCTTAGTGCCTGAAATCAGAAAATTTATTCGTAATATATAAATTACTAAATAAAATTAATTGACTTGCTCCAGAACCATACTTAATTTATACATGCGATTAACAGGCAAACCCAATCTGAATACAAACATTTTCCTAAAATTTATTAAATTAGCTTAGTTTATGGATATAATTAATTTCTTAATTAGTATAATGTACGTACCTTTTACTAGTTCTTACAATTTTAAGAATTACTTAAATAAGGCAATAATACACCCACCCCAATCTTAGTGGAACACCTCTATAAAAACAGGCTGCAGCTTCCACTCTCTAAAACAAGCTTTCTTGATTTGCATATTCAGTAATAAATAAAAACATTAAGAATTGAAAATGGCTTCAAATGCCATTTTATTCATCACATTAGCCCTCATTAATTCCATTTGCATCTCCTTCGCCTTCGACCCTCGTCCTCTGCTAGATTTCTGCGTTGCAGATTCCACAGGAAAAGGTAACTAACCTTCTTAATTCTTATGTTTAATTATTCTACAGACATATACCAGCCCCAGATTTCTCCTCGTTTATTACAAAATCATTACATATGTTTCATAACACGATAATATATTTTCGAGCAGCATGCAAGGACCGAAAAACAGTTACTGCAAACGACTTCTTCCTTAGCGGTCCCCACCTGCCTGCGAACACCTCTAACCCTAACGGCGTCTCCATCAACTACGCGTCCGCAGCGACGGTGCCGGGGTTCAACTCTCTCGGCCTGGCACTTGCGCGGGCGGAGTTTGCGCCGAATGGCTACTTCCCGCCGCATACCCACCATAGGGCGTCGGAGGTCATCTATGTGGTGGAAGGTGCGGTGGAGGCCGGATTCATAACCTCGTTCCCAGAAAACAAATACTACAGCAAAATTCTAAACAAAGGTGATGTCTTCATCGTCCCTGTCGGACTTGTTCACCACGTGCGAAATGTGGCGAAGAGCAATAGTGTTGTAACGGCGACGTTCAACAGTCAAAATCCTGGCTTTATTAACCTCCCCGACAATATCTTCGCGGCCAAGCCAGCCGTCGACAGCGGTTTTCTGGCCGTGACGTTTAAGCTGGACGAGAAAACGGTGAGAGAGTTGCAGACAAAGTCGTGGTTATGAGAGTTATGTTGATAAGTCATCCTAGTTTTCTGTTACTTTAAATGGAATAATGTAATAAATCGGTTTGTGTAATAAATTGAACACATGTGTTCAATTTCTCAAGTAAGCATGTGGTGTTAAAAAACATAGTTATATATTTTGATTGGTTGGTTAAAATAAATTCCAATAAGCACTTATAAAATTAAAATTTTATAATTGGAAGTGAGACGGATATAATTAGGGTGACTCTTCAGGTTCAATTTGACATGTTTGTTGCCGATTTTTCACACAAGGGAAAAATAGGAAGGGCACCCAACGTGCGTTGGATAGGGGAGTCAACGTGCGCGGGGTGTCAGCGGACGCTGGGTATCGCATCACAATAAAACACAAAACATGCACATAAAATAACATAACACTGAATGTAAAATAACATAACATTGCATGTTGCCCAACAAGCATTAAGTGCGTTTGCGCTCGTTGGGAGTGCGTCTTGGGTGCGTGAGCGCCCGCTATGTGCGAGCGTGCCACAAAACACAAACATACATGTAAAGTAACATATTCATATATGTAAAAAAAATAGAAACATGCATGTTGGCCGACATGTGTGAAGAGTGCGCGAGCGCACTAGGCGTACGTTTCCGACATGCTTTAACTATATGCATTATTTGTTTTTTGTATCACATAACAAATCAAATTACTAATCTACCATTATCCGACAATTATATCCAATTATCCGACAAATATACCCGATAATTATCTAACATACATGATACCTGATACCTTATTATCCGACCGATGTGGATCCGGTCGGGTAATACCCAACCTCTAGTTAGCCACCCCTAAATGGATGCCACCAAACGGTAAGATATACAATCCCAAGCTTAAATATGTTTGACTAACGTCAGTGTATCCACAATCATTTATACACACAAGTTTGCGTATTTACTTTTTTTAAAAGAAAAAGATTATGTGTAAGTTGCAAGTAACGAAAGATGGATAATACATGTTTGTTTCACCTAATTTTTTCCAACACTTCTCTTTATTCTTTCTTTATCGTTATCGCATATTTTATTTATCAATACATTTTGATCTGTACATTCGTAATGTCATTTTATACAATGTAAATATATTCAATATATAATATAAAAACGTAAACCGGTATCTCATATATATACGCACAAAAAGCCATATCTGTTGTGGGCTGATGTCGAGTCCAATAAGGAGAAATCAAATATGCCGAGCCTAAAAGAAGTCCAAATCTGCTGCCCAAATGGCCCAAATTATTATATTCGAGAGAATTTGTCCCAACAAAATATTGCACGAGATTCTCTATTATATTTTGCATTATATCACTTATTTTAGTTTAAGAGATAAAATGGTACTTGCAATACACGTGGAAGATATAAATTAAATAATATTTATATCTCAAAAGACAGATTAAGTTTATGATGATTCTAGAATTTATATAATAAGACATTTATCTTATATCAAAATAATTAATATATATGAAATTACAAAATTATCCTTAAAATTTAAAATAAGTAAGAATATTGTAGATATACTAAAGTTTGTAAAAATACACAATTTTATAATAACTAGAAGCGAATATGTGTACACTGCACATCATACCTCTCGTTTTAGCATATTTAAGTACATTTGACAAAGCTCTCCAAATCTTCAAAGTTTGTGTTATTCCCAGTTAGACACTGATGGATCCAGGTCATAGCTCTATCAACAAATAAGAGATAAAAGAAAAGAGAAATATTCGATTACAACATCTTTGCTGTGAAGTTGAGAAGGATCGTCCGACGATTCGTTCGATACAGCGCAATTCCTCGATCGTCATTATTTTTTCGTCGAGACTTTCAAAACAAGTCCGGAGGAGTTCTATGGGGAGACACTCTGATGCTTAAGTCAGTTACATATTCAGGAGAAAGAGTACAATCTCAATGCGTGCACAATTAATCTTTTCGAGGATTTTCGGAGTTGTTGATGATGATTGAAGCGATGAACTCGTCGTTGCTGGAGAGGCGATTTGTTGGGATGTTGAAAGTCGTGCAGGAAAAGCAAATGGCATCCTTAATTGATGAGGCTGTCGCCTAATCACCAATTCTTGGAACCAATGTTAAGAGAGGAATGATGATATTGTGTTTTCTTTCTTTAAAGAAGTGAAGCGGTATGCAGAAAAGCTAAGTGTTGCTATGCAACGTAAGGAAGCTAGCAACATGCAAAGAAGCTAAGTGTTTTGCAGATCTTTATCTGACGTGGATGTGATGATGAAGAGTAGCCAAAATAAATAAACTTGTACAGTTGGATTTTACATTGTAGAATGTGGAAGAAAAGTGCAGTTGTGCAAATTACGCATGCGCGTAGTATGCATGAAGTATCTTTCTGTTGTGATAGTTTGTTAGCAAACGGTTATATCTGTTAGTGAGATTGTAACTGTTTGTTTTCTGTTTTTCTTCAATTTATAAAGGATCTATAAATAGATGCCTTGTTCTGTAATCACGAGTTAACAGAAATAAGAAAAATATAAAAGGAGAATTCCTTCTTCACTTCCTCTTTACATATCTGCAATCACATAAAATTAATATGGTATCAGAGCAAGTTTAAAAGGTATTGCTTAGAAACATGGTGAAGAATCGAAGAGTTGGATGGAGTGAGATTGTTGAAGAGGAAGAGGGATTCAATCAGGAAGAAGAAGAGCAAGCAAATGGAAGCAAAGAGACTAGGAGACAACAAGTTTTTCCAGATCCACATGTGGATCGAAACAGGCAAATTGAAGAAGCAGTACAATTGCATAATGCAGATCACCCTGGAATGCAACTGGTGCATGCTCAGTTAAATGGAGGAAACTTCCTGAACTGGAGTAGATCGATTAGAAGAGCGTTGGGAGCAAAGAGCAAGCTCGAGATACTAGATGGAAGCCTACCCAAGCCAAACGCAGATTCACCATATTACAAGTCATGGATTAAGGCGGATTACATGATCTCATCATGGATTATCAACTCTATATTAAAGGAGTTGGTAGATGCCTTCGTTCACATCGACTCAACTAAGAAACTCTGGGAAGCACTAAACCAGCGATTTGGAAGAAGCAACGGACCAAAGATTGCTAGACTTCAAAGGAAGATAAGCAATTTTAATCAACGTAATCAAAGTGTGCTTGTTTATTTTAATAAACTCATGGCCATGTGGAGTGAACTGGACATGATCCCACCGCCATTAATCTGCACATGTGACGCTCGAAATTCAGCTGTGGAAAGAGAAGAGAATCAAAGGCTCATGCAGTTTCTGAATGGATTAAATGATAGTTATGAACAATCTAGAAATCAGATTCTATTTCTGGATCCTCTACCGAATGTTGATAAAGCATACTCATTAATTCTTCAAGTGGAGGATCAGAAATTATCAAGTGATAATTTCTCTGAAATTAGCACTGCTATGGCGATGAACATAGCGCAGCAATACAACGATAGAGGAAGTAATCAAGGGAGACAATACAGTTTCAAACCAAGGAGAAACAAGGAGGAAAAGAAGAATATGTATTGCCATCACTGTAAGAGATCAGGACACGATGAAAAGGAATGCTTCAAGGTTCATGGATATCCGGATTGGTATAAGAAGCTAATGGAAACAAGAGGAAAACTGAGAATTAATTTCGCAGAAAATCAAAATGATGACAGCAAGCATGAGAAGGAGAATATGTCATCGGAAAGCAATGCAGAGATTGGGAAGTTAGTTCAAGATGAACTAGCCAAGTGCATGGGACAGTGGATGAACAAAGGAAAAGATAAGTCAATCCAGCAAAGTTTCAACGCAAACATGATTCAAGATGATTCTAGTATCCAGGAAGAGTTTCATGGGCATTATGCGTTCAGCGTTCTCAACGGCATGGAGAAATAGCAGTGGATTATAGATTCGGAGCAGTACACACATATGTTGCAACCCTACCTTGATGAAGCTTAAGACGAAATTGGACATACCGCAAGACATACATCTACCTGATGGAAGCATAAAAAAGGTTATGTTTCAAGGATGTGTGGAAATTAACAAAGATATCACTCTCAAAAATATGTTGTTGGCTCCATCATTTACTCATAATCTGTTCTCGGTAGCACAGCTAGCAAGGGACACTGAGGCTCGATGCTTATTTCTGAAAACTCACTACACAGTTCAGAGCACTAAATCTGATCATGTTATGGGAATGGGAGAGATCGCAGGGAATTTATACATTATTGGGAAGAAGAACAACTGTAATGTTGTGCCTGCAAGCTCTATACAAATCAAGGATTGGCATAGAAAGCTGAGGCATCCATCCACAAAAACAATGAGTCAAATGTCAATTCTCAAAGGAAAATACATAGCGGTAGAGATGGAGGAATTAAAAGATTGCGAGGTATGTGCCAAGTCTAAGCTAACTCGTTCATCCTTTCCTACTCTACATAGACGAACTTCTTCATTATTTGAAATGGTGCATATGGATGTTTGGGGACCATATAATGGGGAATGCATAGATAATGTGGGATTCATGGTTATGATTGTGGAAGATTATAGTAGAGTAACATGGACATATTTGATTAGCTCCAAGGATCAAGTATATTCTGTGATGAAACAGTATTTTATGATGATTAAAACTCAATTTGGAAAAATCATCAAAATTTTGAGAACAGATAATGGATCAGAGTTCATTAACAAAAATGTGGAGGGTTTATTATGTGAACTTGGTATTATACATCAAAAGTCTTGTGTCTATACTCCTCAATAAAATGGGATTGTGGAAAGACGACATAGAAGTTTGTTGCAAATTGCTAGAGCTTTGATGTTTGAAAGCAATACTCCACATAAATTCTGGAAATTTTCGTTGCTTGCTGCCACTTAGCTCTTAAATAGATTACCGAGTCAAGTCTTGGATTGGAAGTGTCCTTACTCGTTGCTATTCGGAAAAGAACCTTCAATGGAGGATATATATCTGTTTGGATGTCTTGCATATGCTGTAAATACTGCCCCAAATAAATCAAAGTTTGAAAGTAGATGTTTACGAAGCATTTTTCTGGGACATGCTGCGTGTCATAAAGGATTTCGATTATTTGATATGGATAATTCTCAAGTCTTTGTATGTAGGGATGTAAAATTTATCCCTCATGTTTATCCCTTTCAATCTTCGCTGCCCTTGGATATTGACTCGACATCTCAATCATTGGTGAATACTCACATTGATCAGTATAAGTTTCCTGTTAATGATGAGATTCTTGATTCTTCACAGCCATCTACACCTGTAATCATCGAGAGTCCTGCACCACATGAAGATGTACCAGGCTATAGCCATGTGAGAAGAAGTACAAGGAAGACACAACCTCCTACATGGATTAATGATTTCGTTACTGATACTGTTTTAACAGTATCTCAGGTTCAACCTTCTTCATCTATGGTCTCTGAATCTGTAACACCACCTACATTCCCTTATCATGTATCATCTTGCTTTACTCCACAGTATACTGCATTTCTTGTTCGCATGAACAATCTTCATGAACCACGATAATATAGAGAAGTCAGCTTGTCTGCAGAATGGAGGGAAGCTATGGCACAAGAACTATCGGCTCTCGAGGATAATAACACATGGGTTCTTACTGATCTGCCTGAAGGGAAGAGGCCGATTGGCTGCAAATGGGTATATAAGGTTAAGATGCATGCTGATGGTACAGTTGAAAGGTTCAAAGCACGCCTTGTAGCAAAAGGTTATAATCAGGAATATGGGATTGACTGTACGGAGGTGTTTTCGCCGGTAGCGAAGATGGTCACTGTAAGATTCTTAATTGCTATTGCTACTATGTCCAATTGGTCGATTCATCAAGTGGATGTAAACAATGCATTTCTCCATGGATTTCTACATGATGAAATTGATATGAACCTTCCACAGGGATATGCCTATGCCAAACCAGGCCAAGTTTGTAAACTTGTTCGCAGCCTATATGGTTTAAAGCAAGCTTCGAGGGAATGGAATTCAGTGTTTTGTTCACATCTCTTCAAGTTCGGATTCGTTCAATCATCCCATGATCATTGCTTATTTGTTAAAGGTACTGGTTCTGATCTTGTGTGCCTTCTTGTGTATGTCGATGATATTCTTATTACGGGAGGTAATGAGAACAACATACACGCAGTAAAACAATACTTGAATGCAGTTTTTACGATTAAGGGTCTTGGCACTGCACAATATTTTTTGGGGATGGAGATCGTGCGTGGATCTTCTGGCACTTCTCTTAATCAAAGAAAGTATATTCTTAACCTTCTTGATTCTGTGGGCTTGCTTGGGTGTCGGTCAGCAAGTACACCTTTACCTTCAGGAGTCAGTTTGTCTAATGGTGGTTCGGAGCTCATGACAGACCCAGAGAAGTTTCGAAGACTTGTTGTTAAGCTTTTGTATTTAAATCTTACTCGCCCTGACATTAGTCATGTTGCTCAACAACTCAGTCAATTCGTCTCAAATCCGTGTAAGCATCACTGGGATGCTGCGATTCATGTCTTAAGATATCTAAAAGGGTGTCCTTCTCTTGGGTTATTTTTTCCATCTCATGGATCATTCAAGCTCAAAGGTTATTGTGATGCAGATTGGGCTTCTTGTTCGGACTCTCGTCGATCATTGACTGGATATTGTGTTTTTCTTGGGGGTTGTCTCATATCTTGGCGATGCAAGAAGCAGAATACGGTTTCAGTTTCCTCAGCCGAAGCTGAATATCGAGCATTAAGTTCTACAGCACGAGAGTTGCTATGGCTCTCTTATTTGTGTGATACCTTTGGCGTAGATGTGCAGCGTCCTATTCCTCTTTTATGTGATAATCAAGCCGCAATCCATATTACTAAAAATCAAGTCTTCCATGAACGTACAAAGCATCTCGACATAGATTGTCACTTTGTGCGCGATCAATATAAAGCTGGTTTTCTACAACCCTTATATGTTTCTACTCACCAACAACTAGCTGATGTTTTTACCAAATCAGTGTCAGGACCTCAGTTTCGGAATTTGCTATCCAAGCTTGGCTTGGTTGATATTCACCATGCCAAGCTTGCGGGGGGATAAAGAAGTGAAGCGGTATGCAGAAAAGCTAAGTGCTGCTATGCAACGTAAGGAAGCTAGCAGCATGCAGAAGCTAAGTGTTTTGCAGATCTTTATCTGACGTGGATGTGATGATGAAGAGTAGCCAAAATAAATAAACTTGTACAATTTGGATTTTACATTGTAGAATGTGGAAGAAAAGTGCGGTTGTGCAAAATACGCATCTTGGCGTAGTATGCATGAAGTATCTTTCTGTTGTGATAGTTTGTTAGCAAACGGTTATATCTGTTAGTGAGGTTGTAACTGTTTGTTTTCTGTTTTTCTTCAATTCATAAAGGATCTATAAATAGATGCCTTGTTCTGTAATCACGAGTTAACAGAAATAAGAAAATAAAAGGAGAATTCCTTCTTCACTTCCTCTTTACATATCTGCAATCACATAAAATTAATACTCTTAACATTCATCTCATAACATTATCATCATTCCTCTCCAGACATTATCATCGAATGTCAGGTATTACCCGACCCGACCCGAACCCGATCGGGTATTCGGATACTCGGTAACCGATAAAACGATTATTGGGTCGATATCGGGTATTATGTGTCTTGAAAAATCGGTATCAGGTATACTTGAATATCCGAATTTCAAATAATACGTATTGATTTTTGTTTAGACCCCTTTATTCTACGGCACAGACCACCAAAATTAGTACATGAGTTGTCAATTCCTCTTCTCATGTGGGTAGTTACTCTCTTTCACCGCCGCTAGGGGTGACCATTCGGTCGGGTCCTGCACTACTCAAAAAATCAGTGCACCGACCCGATTTAGAAGAAAGTATGCCACCCGACCCCGACCGAAATTTTTAGTCGGGTATCCGACTCGGGTATTCGGGTACCCGAATTACCCATTATAAATATAAATTTCACATTTCAATGTTCAATGTAGTCACAAGAACCTATTGGTTACAATGTTGGACTCTCTTTAAAGGAAACCTCGGGCACGGTGTTCGAGTCCTATATCTTGCAATCCTATGTGCTTTTATTTTTTCAATCATTTTATCACCTTTCATTTATTTATCAAATTTCAAATTCTCAAATCTGCCTAGATGTAAAAGGCGGTCGACATCAAATCTCAAATTCTTACTATAAAATTATAAATATTAATCATACATGATACATTATATGTGTTTGTAATTTTATCAAATACACGGCTTTTATACATGTAATAAATAGCCTAGATGTAATTTCCATCGCATGTACGAAACTAACAAAATAAAAAGTAATTCTAAAGAGCCATTTAATTAGTAACCCAGAAAAAATAATATAATAACAATAACAAATGGATATAGCCTCGAATGAACATATATTGTCACAATCCTTCTTAAATTATGTAAAATAAAAAGATGAAAAACTATAACAGTAAACGTAATACTCCAAAATTCTACACAAAATTCTGCAGTAACAAAATTCAAACACATATAATGAGACACTTCACAAGTTTGCAGGGAAACTATGTGTCTTGGACTAAGATCACAAACAGATTCCAAAATAGAAGAAGTTCAGAAATTCAAGCATCACAACAGTGTATCCTTGCCAATGTATTGATTTTGGTTCTCGGATTTTCGTTTCTTTGAAGATATAGTGCATCAAGATGAGTTTCATTTCTTCTTGATCTGGATGTCTTTTAAGAAGTCGGTGTCCAATTGCTCATCTATTAGTCGATTACTATCTTGATGAGTTGCTTCAGAAGACTCCATCTTGATGAGCTAAGATCACCTACCCAGTAAGCTTTAGGAGAAATCTGGACATGTAGGATATAATAATCACTGTAATTACAAGTCTGTGAGACACAAGCAAACGCCATAGGAAATTATCAGAGTAAAGCTCACAACTTTATTACTCAAAAGAGCCAAACAAAATAAAATAAAGCAAGAAAATGAGGCCAATTAAATCGAATAAACTGAAATTAAAATAAAATGCAGCTTGCTTAAGCAGAAATGAGAGGAGAGGAAGGCACGGATCTTCAAGAACTCTTCTTTACTCATGTTTAACCACTCAAAACGCAAGAAAGCAGGACTTTTAACAAATACAAAAATGTGAAAATTAAATGGGATGGATCGAGGCGAAAACTTTAAATGAACCAAACACTCTCGTAAAGCACACAGAGAGAAAGAAAGAGAGTCTATTTTAGGGTGGTTGTTGAACAACATTAAAACTCCTCTGTTGAGTTACGCTTTCCTCTATTTAGAGTTGGACTATTAGAGATTTACGCAACTATTTCATCTTATTCACTGGAATATGCAATACAAAATCATATATATGTAGCATTGCCATTGAAGCTAAATTAGGATTTACGCTACCACCACCAAAAACCCCATCAAATTCGGTGACAAATCAATTAGCTTAATGAAAACAACGAGAGCAATTACGACAACAAGCGATTAGCCAACAACATATATAATATAGTACTTTTTCCAAAGACCAAAAGATTAATTGAAAAAATGTAAAGCAAATAATCTTACGAAAGGTCAAGCTTACATCATGAGCGCCTCGCCTCCCGAGAGGCAGACGGACCGGCCGCCGATGAAAGGTATCACTGAGTGTCGCGACTCATGGGATCGTCGGGCGTCTGTGCGACGACGACGAGGAGAGGCGAGAGAGGGAGCGACGTCCGAGGACCGAGACCGAGAGACCGAGAGACAGAGAGAGGGACTTGAGAGAGAGAGAATCAGAGAAGACAGAAGAAGAATCGGAGATGGGGGGGGCATGGGTGTTTGTGTTGTGTTACTTGTGTAATTGTGTTTGTGTAGGCAGTAGGCACTGTAGGTTCAATTAGGGTTCAATTACGATAAAATCGGGTATTCGGGTAACCCTAATTACGATAAAATCGGGTATTCGGGTAACCCCAATAAAATTGATGGAATATCGACCCCGACTCCGACCCCGAGACCCGATTTTCGAGTAATCGGGTACCCTATATCCGATATTTTTCGGGTCGGGTATCGGGTACCCGACTACCCGACACCCTAATAGTCACCCCTAGCTGCTGCAACTTAATCCACCTAATTTTTTTTTTCTAATGTGATGTGATGATGGTTGTTGACTGAGTTATCACAACTCACAAATTCACGATATCCTCTCTTCTTCTGAGTTCATAATTTGATAATAAAATTATGATATATTTCTCATCTTACTTATGCACTCCGGTTTACTCTAAACTCTAAACCCCGGCCCGAGACAAACAAGAAGTGACCTATGCACCCGGTTTACTTTCCCGACCACAAACAACGAGGTGGAATACGGACCGATCTCGGGGCTCCGCCTTGCAAAGGAATTGAAGGTGGACAAGATCCAGATCTTGGAGATTCCGTGTCGTGGTGAACAGTCTAGGCAAACACGAGGCCGAGGAGGATCGAATGAAGCAATACCTTGAGAAAGCGAAGGAGATCTTGACCTCATTCGGTGCTTCGGTATTCATCGTATCCCACGAGGGGAAAACAGCCGGTGATATCCTCGATAAGTTAGTTGCGTCATCAACAAATCCACCGATGGAGGAAGTTCATTCAAGTATCGCGAGTCCCACATCGGCATCATCACCGAGATAGAGCCGAGCTGGATGTCTCCCATAAAGGCCTACACGGAAGATGGCGCCTTCGCCTCAAGATCGGCTCGAAGCCAAAAGATGATGGTGAAATCCCAAAGTACCTCACACATGAGGGCACACTCTACAGAAGTCTTATCTTCAACCCTCCCGAGGTGCCTCGGGCGGAAGAAGCCGACACGTACTCAATGAGATTCACGGAGGTCTTGTGGAAGTCACATCGGGTCATGAGCTCTCTCAAAGAAGGCGTTGAGATCGGGATATTCTTGGCCCACCTCATCCAAGATTCGGCCGAGCTCGTCAAAAGTGTCCGAAGTGCCGGCTTCACTCCACGGTCGAAGCTACCCGGACCGATCTAAGCGACCTACAGTCCGTGGCCTTTCATGCGGTGGGGATCGACAACGAGGTCCGTTTGATCGAGCAACAGTCGACCGATACTTAGTCGTGGTGTAGACTACTTCACAAATGGGTGGCCGAGCCACTTCGAGCCTCATGGCGGAGGATTCTGACCACGTGTGGAAAAACATAGTTTGCCACTTGGCATACCGCATATTTTGGTCTTGGACAACGACACCCGGTTAGTCGACAAATCTTTCAAGGAATGGTGTGAAGAGCTCGGATCGAGCAACATTTCACCTCGATCGCACACCCGCAGCAAATGGTCGACCGGTGACGAACCGCACGATCGTCAAGGATTGAAAAGAGGTTAGACCGAGCTAAGGGTGATGGGCTGAAAATCTCCCCAAGTTCTCTGGTCATATAGGACAACACCTCGGACTTGCGGAGAAACCCCTTGACTTGGTCTCTTGGACCGAGGTGTCATACCGCCGAGATTGGCGCACCGAGCCCGCGCACTCTTCACTTCGACCGAGCAGAACGAGGAAGACCTGCGTGTCAACCTTGATGCTCTCGAGGACAAGCGAGCTCGCCTTCATAAACGAAGCCAAATCTGAGGGCCGGTCGCGCGGTACTACAACAAAATGGTCAAAGCCTCCACACTCCAAGTAGGCGACCTCGTCCTATGAAATAATGAAGCCAGTAGAGCCGAGCGTCTTAACAAGCTAGATCCGACATAGGAAGGTCCATACCGCGTTCACGAGGACCTCGGCAAAGGGCCTATAAGCTTGCTCACTTATCCGGTGCACTTATCCCCGAACACGCACATCACTCATTTGAGGAGGTACTTTACATAGCTTTGATTTGGATCATCATCATGTTAGTCCTCTTATTGCTTTGCCGAAGTGCGATGTTATTTACTTCTCAATAAAACATTTGTTTTCTGAATAAGTGTTTCACTTTTCTCATCTTATGCTTATGTGCACATCCGCTCTCAAGTCGGATAACACATAATTAACCTTCACTGAGGGCGCCTTACGAAGATGACAAACCCACTAAGTAGGGTACTCAACTAGCGCGCTACCGCACTAGCAGATTACTCATTGAATTGAGCGTCTCGGTGCAAGGCATACAGACTACTCATTAAATTGAGCGTCTACATGCACGCATCTGATTACTCATTAAGTTGAAACATCTACATGCAAACAGCGTCCACATCGGATCTCGTCAAATTATGCCCTTTATTTGGGAAGATATACATCAGATATCGATCTAAATACATTTACGATGAAAACCAAGTCTAAGCTATATTTGTACCTCTCGGGGAAAATATACACTTGATACAGATCTAAATACATTTACGACTAAATACAAAGTCTAAGCTATATACACCTCATTCGGCTTCCGAGCTCCACCTCGCGGAACTCACTGAAGCTGCACCAGTTATGCACAAAATCTCCGTCGGCGGTGAACACGGAGCGAACTCGGTGCCTCCACCTAATCGATGAGGTCGGCACCACCATGACCTGCTCCAGTGCACTTGAGCCGGGCACAGATGGGTCCCACCGAGGAGGCATTCACGAAGCGAGGCCGCACCCGAGATCACACCTCGGCCCTCGAACTTGGCCTTTGGCGGGGTTTCCGACCTCGCCCGACCCACCGCTCTTCTTCCACGACCGAGGTCTCGGGCGCCCACTCATGAGGACCGCCTCTGAATCTCCCTCTCATTTGGACCCATCAACCGAAGCACTCCGGCATGATCGGCATAGCCGCCCTCCTCCTCGGGTTCTTCTACTCTTGCATCAGTGGAGACAGCTGCGGACTCGCTGCGGGGCTGGGGCATGCGTCGCTTACGGACGAGCTCGTATATCTGCATGTACTTCACGATGGAGTCGAGGCAGTCTTTAAACTTTTTACTGTTGGGCCCCTCCTCATCCCTCAGCACCATGCCCTCTGCGAGCAGGCTCTGAACTCGATCATCAGCTTCTGATATGGTAACTCCACCAGATCGGTGGATTACCTTCTCATACTCTGCATGCTCCTCCGAGATTTGCTCCAGCTTCTCCTGAGCCAACTCGAGCTGCTCCTCACACTGCATTAGGCGCCCTTGGATCACGTCGCCAGATGGGTCCGTCCCCCGAACTTCGAGATGCGCGATACTTAGTTTCAGAGCCTCGTTCTCAACCAGGAGGCGAGCCACCTCGCGATCAGCCTCGTGCAACTTTCCCCTCAGCTCGGCGAGCGATTCCGAGCTGACATCTAAACTCGTCAAAACTTGAGTCAGCTCGGACGATCGCCTCCTCCAAAACAGCGCCTCCTCGTTCTTCTCGGCTAAGGCACCTCGGGCCTCTTTCAGTTTGGTCAACAGATCATGATCATGCCCGAGATATTGAGAAGCGGAATGCTAAAAAAAAAAAAAGAGAGACAAAGGACAGACACGTTCAGAAAAGTGATCTTTTATTTATAACGGGGGAAATGTACAAAGGCCGGGGATCCTAGTGATCCCAACAATATTTAACCTATTACATTAGGTCGACGACCTCGGTCGCTGGCCTGAGTCGCCGACCACCGCCTCACGCCCTTGGCCTCCATTCGGCCCCACTCGCGCCTCGACTCGACCTCGCCGAGGAGTTCCTGGCTCGGTCTTCATCCTCCTTGCCTTTGGACCACGGCCTCGGCCGTCGGAGAGAGGCGGAGGAAGATAGAGCATCTACCACGGGGAAGGGAGCCGCCTCGGCAATTACTCGGGCGTAGTCCTTCTACACCGCCCGAGGTGCGACCTCAACCCAGCCATGCCTGACCTTGTCAAAGTCAGGCATCGAGGCCGCCAACCCCTCCAGGTAGGAGGATATCACCTGAGGCCTAAGTACTGCAGCCAAATCGGAGATGAAGGAGGAGAAGGTCTCGAACTCGATCAGCCTGGGGCGAAGGCCCTCAACATCGATCCTTGCCCCGCCAGTAAGGCACTCGTCTGGTCGGCGAGCTTCTTCTCCGCCTCGGCCGCCTCCTCACGGGCACCCTCCATTTCGGCACGGCCACCGCAGGGCGGTCGCCCGCTTCATGGCGGCCTCTGCGGTGCCTCGCAGCCTCGGCCTCCGACCTCGCGGACTCAGCGCCGGCCAGCTTACCCTCCAGCGCCTCGTAGCGGGAGGCGCTCTCCACCAAGAACCCGGTAATGCGGTGCAGCTCACCCGCAACCGACGCCACATCCTGCATACCCAACAGTCAGTATCACATAACACAAAAGGTACAAGGGAATATGGCAGGGGCTTATACCTTGGGGAAGGATATAGGAGAGTCGGAGGTCGGCACCTCGAGCGTGTCTGGTACGAGACCCCTCCCACGGCCGAACTCGAGGTCGGTGGTGGGCGATCCCCCGCGCCCGGACTCGAGGTCGGCTGGTGGACGGCCACCAACTGGTTCAGGTCGTCAACGACCACGGGCGGCTGAGTGGGCTCGGTCCTCGCCTTCTTTTTGGGTGGCGCCTGGCCAGGAGATGGCGTTTGGGATGACGAGGCCGGCGCCTTGGTCTTCCTCTCATGATCGAGCCTCACTGCGACAAAGAGAAAAAATTACCTGGGTCAGCACAACGAGGTCGGACATGTGAGCAGTATATATTGAATAAATATATATATATATATAGGGATGCCCTCACCCCGATCAGACCCCGCTCCCGACGCCTCTGACCTATAAACACTCAGCCCGGCATTCTTCAGGTCATCCTCGGTGAAGTTAATGGATAATATTTCACCGAGGTTGTTGAGCTCTTTCTCCATATAGCCCATGGGCTTGACCTTCACATCCATCATCTTACCAAGGCCCCACTGCACTCGGATGCTCATCGCCCAGAAGAAATACCTATTACGCGATGGGACACCTTGAGGGCCCGCTACCTTAAATTTCTGCCGAGGAGACAGATAATACACTCCTCCTATGGTCTTGACACTAAAAAAACGCATCAAGACCTCGAAGGAGAACTCCTCGGCAACGCCATGGCAGGAGAGCCCTAGCCCCACCACCGACCTAATGGAATTCGAGGTCAGCTGACATATAGGGATCTGGAAATATTCTTGGATACTAAGGTAAATTGGGGCTAAGGGAAACCTAAGGCCAGCTCTCAGGGCGTCTACATATACGGTAATAAAGCCCTCCGGTGGGGCCATAGCCCTATCATCAGGTCGCGGCAGGCACCACCACGCCTCCTCCGGGATCCGGTATTCCTTCGCCATTTCAAAAAGCTCATCCAATGTCAAGCAAGACCTCGCTAAACCCACCCTGTATCCATCTCATACCGATGATACCGGCGGAACCCTAGCACTAATTCCTATAGACCTACCCAAAAGGTTATAGCACATATAATCCTTGATATCGGTGGAACTATCGGGGGAGGAAGGCGAACGGTCGGAGCCCGAGGCAGAACCAGAATTTTTAGAACGAGAAGACGAAGGAGAAGACGAAGAATACATACTTACTTTTCGGCGAGATATCTGGCTTCCTCAACAAGTTTGGAAAAAACTAGAAAATCTCTGAAAGTGTTATCTCTGAAACAAAGTGTGGAAGAAGAAAGTGAACAGTTGCCTTATTTGGGCCTATTTGTAGGACAAATGGCGCCTAAAAACTGTCGTTTCAACTTCACACGTACCTATCCACGATTTGATGTGGAGTTGACACGCGCACACGATTTGAGCGCCCAACTACCGTCTGGCGCGTATGATGTACTCTAGGGTAAGACAGACCGCCAGTCTGACCGTGCAATCATCACTCGGGCCTCGGCATCCTCCAGAGGGCGGCGCCACTCAGGTCACACCTCGGCATCCTCCATAAGGTCGGTGCCACTCAGGTCGGACCTCGGCATCCTCCTGAAGGCGGCGCCACTCAGGTCACACCTAGGCATCCTCCAGAAGGGCGGTGCCACTCAGGTCGGACCTCGGCATCCTCCAGAAGGCGGCGCCGCTCAGGTCGGACCTCGGCATCCTCCGAGGCGGTGCCACTCGAGTCGGACCTCGGCATCCTCGAAAGCGGCGCCGCTCGGTCGGACCTCGGCATCCTCTTGGCGGCGCCACTCAGGTCACACCTCGGCATCCTCCAGAAGGGCGGTGCCACTCAGGTCGGACCTCGGCATCCTCCAGAAGGCGCCGCTCAGGTCGGACCTCGGCATCCTCCAGAGGGCGGTGCCACTCAGGTCGGACCTCGGCATCCTCCGAATCTGGCGCCCGCTCGGGTCGGACCTCGGCATCCTTCGAGATAGGCGTCGAGACCTCGGAATGGCGGCCCGCTCGGCTCGGACCTCGGCGCCTACCAACGGACATTCTGTCTGACAAAGAACGGATGGCTCCGGTCCATGGGTTCCCGCCAGAAAGGCGGTCGCCTCGCCCGATTCGAGACTGGGAAAACAATCGGCGTCTCAAGTCGACCTCGGTATCATCCGAAGGATATCTCTATCGGATCGGACCTCGACATTACCTATGCGGTATCGCTATCCGTGTCGGACTTGACATCCTTCTGCCGGACATCTTTGTCCAACGACAGGTGACTCCAGTTCGGTCTTGACAGTATGCGTACCGAGCGGCGGCTGCCCAACTCGATTCGAACCAAGATCGCCAAGTCGAGCCACGACATCAAAGTGATCGAAAACCTCCGCAACAACATCGGCCGAGCAACATCCCACCTCGGCAAAGCGCATTCTTCACTTCACCTCGCACGCTTGTTACTCGACTATTCGGAGGGGCTATGATGGGATATGGCCCAACGCTCAGCCCACCGATAGGCGCACGAGTGGGCGACATTAATAACTTGCCCACGCGGTTAAGCAAAGGCCGACCTCGAACCCTAATCAACCTCTACCACACGGAAGGCTAAGAGTCCCTACAGTGAAGGCTAAGAGTCCCTACATGGGAGGGATCGATCCCGCCTGGGGTCCCTCGATATGTATAAATAGGAGTTAGATCGAAGGTAGGGGTTAGCAACTTGTTGAATTCTAAGAGCTTTTAACTACACTCACGTGAATCGAATCATGGTGAAAGTATTGAGGAATCACTCATCCGTGGACGTAGATCTTAATCTTGATCGAACCACGTAAAAGCCTTGGTGTTCTTTCTCGCTTATCATAAATCTCGTATATTAACAAATATTAGATTTATCAAATCCCGATATCGACAGCGATTTTCTTGCCAGGGCATTTGCGTTAGATAAGAATACTGTGGAAGAGCTCCAACGAAAATTCTCCAATGTTAATTTACAGCTTCACTGACATCTTTAAGTCATAATATTTTGTGTTATTAACAGAGGAGCCATTACGGTAAAAATGAATGATATACATGTTTAATAATGATAGAATAATTATATATTCGGTTTAAATTTGTTGATCGAGTATCAGGTTTTCTTTTAATCGGGAAATCAAAGTGAGAAAATTATGTTTCCTTTTGGATTGAGATTATATGTGTTCTATTTTCATTTTTTTTCTTCATTTTCAATTTTATATACTTTAGTTGAATTTTGTAATTATAACTAGGATTTTTTATGTATAAAATTATTTTTATCATTTAATTTCACTTTTATTAGTTAATAATTTATTATTAGGGTTGATAAATCAAAGTTAAGATATATAATTTTTTTAAAATAACTTTTTAAATAAAATTAAATATTTTATTAATATTATAATAAACTTTATATTTATAATAAATATTTATTAAAATAATATATATAATACGCTCATATATACAAAATTGTGGGACATGAATCTCATCGCATGTTCCTTTTATCTGTTAGTAAAGAATTAATTAAACATATTGCACATAAGATTGAGATTCCACATATTATTGTTACTGTTAAAGTTAGTAAAGAATCGTAAATTCTCAATATGCTCAAGTTGAAATGATTTAGATTATCTTATGAAATTAATTATATATGCTTAATTATGAGCTATGATATGTAGTTGATTTTATTTTTTATTTTGTTGTTGTAGGATTTACTTTGTTTATCTTAAAAAAAATATTGAAGTATTTCAAGAAATATTAAATAATACAGATATTTTGAATATCTAAATTCTAAACGGACACTTGTGGAAACTTTAAAAATCGCATTAGACGCGTGTTAATTGTACTATACTATCAGTAGATTTAGAAACGATGACCAAAATGATTGATTCTAACTGATCACGATATGGGTTTTCACCATCTTTAGGGTGGTTCATATGACACTATCTGAAAGTCCTCACAAACCTTCTTAACCATTAAGTCGTGTGATTTCTTATTTTACATTCTTATGAGTTGAAGTACGAAACTCGGGAGGAGAGCTTCTTTTGGAACAAGACAAATTAATATTTTGGCTGTATATTCAATTGATTTGTATAGGCATCTATATACGCATTGAAAACAAAATGTAATAAAAATTTGTGGTTGTGATTAAGAGAAGATGGCCGCATAAAGACAACTAATGACAACATTAATGCTATGCTAGCTCGGCAGCAATTAAGTTTGCCAGCATTTAGCGGCCAAAGTAATTTCTTAATAATGAGTTTAATGACAGCATTAATTACAACGGCGACTTTTGGCGTTATTAGTCCAAATTTCAGCGACCTTCTCCACATATTTCACATATTTTTATGTCTTAAATATTAATTTGAAGTATTTCAAGGATTAAAGAAAAATGAATTTAAAAGAAGAAGTGGTTATTCTAAAGGCGTACTAGTTGAAAATTCAAACATCGAAATGGATAGATTACGTTTCACTATATCTGCTTAACATAATCAAAATAGGCAATCTAGAACCTAGATTTATGGTCGGATGTGATTAAGCAAGACAATAACTTTTGACCATTTCTTAGTAAATATGGAAACTTTAATTAATATTTCTGATAAATTTCAACGGAAATAATCACTCAATCGAACATTCCATTTTGGTAATGGGATACGAAAACACACCCCGAATTGTAGACTAGAGTATCTCATCCATTTTGTGTGCATTTGATTTTGGAAACATGACATGCAAATTCGTTTTATAAATATAATGAAGTCACTGGGAAATCTACATCATAGGATTAAACTTTATTATATACAAAATAGGTTGATTTATCGTATAATCCAGAATAATTAGCTTTTCTTTTTATATTTAAAAATGACTACAAGAAGTATCTTACTCACCACTTTTGCCCTCGTCAATTTCATGTGCCATACCTTCGCATTAGATACTAGTCCTTTGCAAGATTTCTGCGTTGCAGATGCCACGACCAAAGGTAATTATTTGAACTCTTTTGGATATATAAAAATAGGAATAAATGCATAACTAGCTTGTCTGACGATAAAAGCATTATTTTAGCTAGCTTACAAAAAAGAGTGTACTAAAATATATGTGATGTGGGATATATTTTAGAAGACTTGAGATCCTAGCTATATCCCACTTTTTAGTATCATACTCATATTCCACGTTTAAATTCTTTTCATTAATTTTTTTTAAAAAATCTTCAATTTCTTGTACTTTTAACTCTATATATATTCTAATTTCAATTTTTTAAGTTAATAATTAATCATTAGTATTAATGATATGATAAATAAGACACAAAAATGGGATTTGAATTAAACATTTTCAGAATGCAAGGACCCTGCAAAAGTTACAACAAACGACTTCTTCTTCACCGGGTTGCATTTGGCGGCAACACCTCCAACCCATACGGCGTCGCCGTCGCCACGGTCTCCGCCGCCCAAATTCGAGGACTCAACAATCTCGGTATGACATTTATGCGGCGTGGATATGGCGTGATAACTTCTTTGTTAGAAGCGGGTATGTAGAAATGCGAATATAACGTATAAAGGGAATCTATATATAGCGAGGCAGAGTTAGACTCTTTCTCCCAAGATAATATTGCTCACTTCTGATGCATGCGGTTCATGACAATTATCTCCAAGATACAACGGTTTAACAAATACGGTAGTTGCACTACTAGGCGTATTCCGACGAACTACTAGATAGTCGGGACGAGAGGATTTTGAAGAATGAATGAGCAGTTGATTATCTCCGTTCGGTGTTGTTTAATCATCTTCTGCGGGGTCCTTTTATAGCCCACGGTGCTGTTCGCGAAGTGGTGCGAAGGCCCAGCTGGCGACCGAACCGGTGCGTCGATCGAGGCTGTCGGGTTAGCCCGAACCGGCGTGATGGTTCGTCCATACCTGAGCCCAACCGCCCGCCACGTGAGTCGAGTCCGGCGTGTCGCCCGAGCCATCTCCGGATGCCATGTAGGCAAAACTTTTGGCTCCTCAAAGCTCCGCGCTTTGAGGCGCACTTTGCACCGCACGTGCGCATCGTCGCGAGGGCTTTGAGGAGCCAAAGTTTTGCCTACGGCATCCGGAGACGGCTCGGCGACACGTCGGACTCGACTCACGTGGCGGGCGGTTGGCTCGTGTATGGACGAACCATCACGTCGGTTCGGGCTAACTCGACAGCTCGATCGACGACCGGTTCGGCCGTCGAGCTGGCCTTCGCACCACCGCGAATGTGCACCGCCGTGGCTATAAAAGGACCTGCGAAGATGATTAAACAACACCGAACGGAGATAATCAACTGCTCATTCATTCTTCAAAATCCTCTCGTCCCGACTATCTAGTAGTTCGTCGAAATCGCCTAGTAGTGCAACTACTCGTATTTGTTAAACCGCTGTATCTTGGAGATAATTGTTGAACCGCATGCATCGTAGTGAGCAATATTATCTGCGGAGAAAGAGTCTAACTCTGCCGGTATATATATAGCATTCCTTTATACGTTATATTCGCATTCTACATACCGATTTCTAACAATCGCAAGAATAATATTCTTTGTGGAAATGGCGACAAGTCAAGCAACATTCGAATGCCCTGTTCATGCGAAAGCGGAAAAATTCTCGGGTTCGAATTTAGCGTTGGCAATCTAAAATGCTTTTCACCGACTACTCTCAATTTGGCCCGTTTCTTGAATGAGTCACCTCCACCGTGGAGGAAGATGAGGCGATGAACAAAACGCAATGCGTTAGATGCATGGCATCATAGCGACTTTACGTGTCGCAATTACATCCTCAATGGGTTAGACGACACTCTCTATAGTGTCTACTCTAATGCCAAGGCGTCGAAGGAACTATGGATCTCTTTAGAGACAAAATACAAGACGGAAGATGCGGTCTAAAGAAGTTTATCGTCGGACGCTTCCTAGACTACAAAATGGTGGATGGCGAGCGGTGCTTGAACAAGTGCAAGAACTCCAGTTGATCCTTCACGATATTCTCGCGAAGGTATGGAACTTTCGAATCATTTCAGTTCTTTGCGATGATCGAGAAATTACCACCAATGTGGAAAGAATTCAAGAACTATCTCAAACACAAGCGCAAGGAGATGGGACTTGAAGATCTTATTATACGATCGAGGATCGAAGAAGACAACCGCAAATCGACAACATGGCAAAGAAATCCTCTATGGAGGCAAAGGCAAATCTAGCGAATCAAGCACCAACAACAAGCGCAAGTTCAGCGGGAAGAAGCAAGACCGAAGAAGCAAAAGAGGATCAAAGGAGATTGCTACAAGCGTGGCAAACCGGGCACATGGCGAAGGATTGTCGGAAACCAAAGAAGAAAGATGGTCATCAACAAGCAAATGTGACGGAGGAAAAACGGTACCCTTGACTTATCTCGAACTCGATTTATACGCTATTGTAGATGAAGTCAACATGGTAGGCAACCCATTTGGGTGGTGGGTTGATCTTGGTGCTACAAAGCACATCGTGGCCGATAAATCAATGTTCTCCACCTATGAACCCGTCACCGAAAAGAGGAAGTTGTACATGGGCAACTCCGCAGCTTCCAAGATCGTTGGAGCAGGAAAAGTTGTGCTAAAGATGACTTGGGATTGAAAGTGGCGTTGACCAACGTCTGCATGTTCCCGACATTCGCAAGAATCTTGTGTCCGGTTACATTTTGAGCAAAGTGGTTTTAGACTAGTATTTGAAGCGAGACAAAGTTGTAATGACCAAAATGGTCACTTTATAGGAAAAGGCTATCTAGATAATGGCCTTTTCAAGCTTAGCGCACTCAATGTAATCTCAATGATGAAATAAAGGAAAGCGTTGCATATGTGATTGAGTCTCTAATTTATGGCATCATAGATTAGGACATGCAAATTAAATACACTACGAAGATTAGTGAATTTAGAGCTATTGCCAAAGATATCTTTTGATCAACATAATAAATGTGAAATTTGTGTTGAGCGAAAATGGCAAAGAAACCTTTTCATTCGGTGGAAAGATCAACTACACCTCTAGAATTGATTCACACCGACTTATGTGATTTAAAACTTGTGCAAACTAGAGGTGGAAAGAATTATTTTATAACATTTATAGATGATTGCACAAGATTTTGTTACGTGTATCTTTTGAGAAGCAAAGGCGAAGCATTGAAGCTTTCAAAAGTTACAAAAGTGAAGTTGAAAATCAACTCAATGCCAAAATCAAGATGATTGAAGTGATCGTGGTGGCGAGTATGTTGCACCGTTTGAAGAATTTTGTCGTGAAAGCGGTATTATTCATCAAACAACGGCACCTTACTCACCACAATCAAATGGTATTGCCGAGCGGAAAAATAGAGCGTTAAAGGAAATGATGAATGCTATGTTGATTAGCTCGGGCTTATCACATAACATGTGGGGGGAAGCTATCCTTTCGGCAAATAAAATATTAAACAAGTTACCCCAAAAGAAACAAGATAAAACTCCATATGAATTATGGAAAGGTAGGAAACCATCCTACAAATACACGAAAGTGTGGGGGTGTCTCGCAAAGGTCGAAGTACCAAAACCAAAACAAGTTAAGATAGGCCCTAAAACTATTGATTGCATCTTCATTGGATATGCAAACAATAGTAGCGCATATCGTTTTTTGGTACACAAGTCGAAATACACGACATGCATGAGGGAATGATCATAGAATCAAGAAATGCTACATTTTTTGAAACTATATTTCCCAAGAAAGAAAAGAACGACGCAAGTTCTAAAAAGAGAACTTATGAAGAAAATTCGTCAGAAAATATTGGACCAAATGTTGAGCCAACACCTACACCAAGACGAGGAAAAGCGAACAAAAGCGCAAAGTTCTTTGGTCCGACTTTGTGGTTTATTCGTTGGAAGATGATCTAAGACAATCGAGGAAGCATTATGCGGTCACGATGTTGCTCTATGGAGAAGCTATCAATAGTGAAATTGAATCTATCTTAAACAATCACACTTGGGAAATCGTTGACCTTCCTCCCGGTTGTAAACCTTTAGGATGCAAGTGGATTCTAAAGAGAAAGTTCAATGCCGATGGAACTATTGATAAGTACAAAGCACGTTTAGTAGCGAGGGTTATAAACAAAGGAAGGGTATGACTACTTTGATACATACTCATCATTACAAGGATTACATCCATAAGAACGCTACTTGCTATAGCTGCGTTGCATAATCTTGAAGTACATCAAATGGATGTAAAAACAGCATTTCTAAATGGGATTTAGAAGATGAAATTTACATGGAACAACACGAAGGGTTTGTTATCCCGACAAGAAAACAAAGTTTGCAAACTTGTTAAGTCTTTATACGGACTTAAACAAGCACCCAAACAATGGCATGAGAAATTTGACCAAGTGATGATGTCAAATGGATTCAAAATTAATGAATGCGACAAATGTGTTTACATTAAAGGGACATCCGATAATTTTGTCATTGTATGTCTTTATGTTGATGACATGCTCATAATGGGTAGTAATCGTGATATAATCATGAATACTAAAGAAATGTTGAAGAGAACATTCGATATGAAAGACTTGGGGATAGCTGATGTGATTCTAGGAATTAAAATTTCTAGAACACATGATGGAATTGTCTTATCACAATCTCACTATGTTGAGAACGTGCTTAAGAAATTCAAAGCTTATGATCTACCTCCGGCTAAGACACTGTTGATTTAAGTCTACACTTAGCCAAAATCGAGGAGACCGATATCCCAATTGGACTATGCTAGGGTCATTGGAAGTCTAATGTACTTAGCAAATTGTACAAGACCCGACATAGCATATTCGATTAGCAAGTTGAGTCGGTTCACAAGTAATCCAAGCAAGGATCATTGGACCGCATTAACTAAAGTTCTAAGGTATTTAAAACATACTTTGAACTATAGTTTACACTACACAAGATATCCAGCTGTTTTGGAAGGATACAGTGATGCAAATTGGATATCCGATACAAAGACTCCAAATCCACAAGTGGATTCGTGTTCACCATAGGTGGAGGAAGCGATGTCATGGAAATCTTCTAAGCAAACTTGTATAGCTCGATCTACAATGGAATCGAATTCATTGCTTTAGATAAAGTGGCGAAGAAGCCGAATGGTTAAGAAATTTCTTAGAAGATATTCCTTGTTGGGAAAAACCCATACCTCCGTTATGGTGCATTGTGACAACATGTCGACCATAGGGAGAGCTAAGAGTAGCATGTACAGCGGTAAGTCTCGACACATTCGTCAAGACACAATACCGTTAGACAATTGATCACGATCGGTATAATGTGTATTGACTATGTAAAGTCAAAAGACAATATAGCGGATCCGTTTACTAAAGGTATTAATCGTGATCAATTATCTGATGCGATAAGGGAATGGGATTAAAATCCACGCTTAAAGAACGTTCATAATGGTAACTCAACCATGATGATTGGAGATCCCAAAACTTGGTTCAAAGAGACAACTAAGTTATGAAGGTTGAGTTATACACTTGAAATCTCAATAAATCCATTCTCGTAAATGCTCAAGTGTAACCTCGCAGTTCGTGGTAAAGGGTAAGTTTTAAAGAACTTTTAATGATTCCTATAGCCTTATTGGTGGAGTAGAGCAGGATACTCTTCATAGGAGATCACCTATCTAAGTGTGAAGTGTGGGCCGCTTCAAATAAATAACACTTATGAATCAAGATATGGTCCAAGGCCAAAATGGACACACGTGAGAACGAAAGATAGTGTATCTATTATTGTGTATGTGTTATTGTCTTGGTTTACACAAAAACTGGTCGGTTCAAGACATCGTGTTCACCGAGCAGTGAGTAAATCCGATAACACTATACTAAGGAAGGTTCAAAGCCAACAACTACCTATCCTAATGCAATAATAGGTCGTCGGGACTTTGATAAAACTTGCATTTGCATTAATCGTCATTCATGTGGGGGATTGTTGGAATAAATTTATATATATGAGCTTAGATTTGGAATCTACATTTTGTGTAGATCAATATAGTGTATTTATGTGTTCAAATCCATTGTGGGATGAATGAACAATTAATGCACAAAGATGGCTTCTTAATGGTGGGTATAAGTTTTCTATCACATTGAAAAAATAAGGAAGCTCTAAGCTATTTATAAATGAGTTCATCGATAAGGAATAATCAGTGTGTGCCATCATGGTGGTGCACAGCAAGTGAGTTTTAATTAGCTATTTTATGGCTTGGCAAATGCTCACGAGGGATGGTGCAAGCACCATCCGAGTCCGAGTCCGAGTCCGAGCACGTGCGGACTGGGACTCTCGGACTGGATGCTTCGCACCATCCTCGTAGCATTGGTTAGCCATAAAATAGCTAATTAAAACTCACTGGTGCACCATGATGTGCACACTTGATTATTCCTTATTGATGTGAACTCATTTATAAATAGCTTAGAGCTTCCTTATTTTTTCAATGTGGGATAAAACTTATACCCACCATTAAGAAGCCATCTTGTGCATTAATTGTTCATTCATCCCACAATGGATTTGAACACATAAATACACTATATTGATCTACACAAATGTAGATTCCAAATCTAAGCTCATATATATAAATTTATTCAACACTTCCGCCGCACATTCACCCTAGGGCAGCGGAGCTGGTTGTGGTTCTAGAAGGTTCCATGGAAGTTGGGTTCATAACCTCGTATCCCGAGTACAAGTACATGAGCAAAATTCTTCAGAAAGGTGATGTTTTGTGGTTCCCGTCGGGCTCGTGCACAACGTGCGTAATCTTGCCAAAGGAAACACCGTTGCGATGGTGGCATTCAACAGCCAGAATCCTGGGATCACGAATTTCCCGAACGCCATTTTCGAAGCGAAGCCGGCCGTCGACCACGATTATCTTGCTAGATCGTTTAGGCTAGACGAGAAAACTGTGGAAGAGCTCCAGAAAAGTTCTAGATATTGTCGCAGCATATTTTACAAGTATGGTTGTGCTATTGTAATGATAGGTCTATTAATTTTATCAAATAATCATATGCTTTCACTTAGTCAAGATTCCAATTTGATGGAATCCTAGTTTTTGATCTAATTCTGACACAAACTATTGAATAATATCCTATATGTGATTTTATTTATTTAAACTTTTGAAATATGTAAAAATGTGTGTTATATTTGTGATTTTTAAGATAAGTAAAAAAAAAGTAATCTGTCTTTCTTATATTTATTCTCTATTTTGTAGTTATGACTTGATAGTGAAACTGTTTATATTAATAAATTTTCGTTTGAAAGAGATTAGCTTTCTAAAATTTTGTCTATACTATTCTTTTACTGATCCACATGCATGCTATTATTTAATGTTCTAAGTCTCTGTCTTTATCTTTATCTAAGAATTAATCGATGTATCCATCACCATCTATTATCCTAATTAATTTAGAACAACAAAGGTAATGTTACTTTATGTCCCAACCTTTTTCCATTTGTTTAATTAATGTCCCAAAGTAAACATACTGTTATTTTAATTCTTAACATTTTTCAGAAAATTTCTATTAATGTCATGTTGATTGATTTTCGGTTAACAAACGGCTACGTGGCTGCCGAATAGTTATGTTGGACATCACGTTAAGAAAAAACATGTAAAGGCTCGTCAAAATGACAGAAACATCAATCTCGAGACGATAGCTCTTTTATTTTTCTGTCCTTTTGGTGAGCTTCTTACACGTTTTTTCTTCTTTTTCTTAATTGATGTGCATCTAATATGGCTCTCCGGCAGTCATGTAAGCGTTTGTTCGCCGGAAATCAATCGACGGATATTAATGAGAATATTTTGAAGCGTTAGAGACAAAATAATAATATCTTGCGTTGGACATTAATTAAAAAGTCACAAGATATAACATTTAACATTTACCCAAGTAATAATAATATATGAGTTTTGTAACATAACTTGGGATGGGATGGCTGGGGACGAAGCTCGTATACCTTAACCTTACTAATATTATAGGGATGTCTAAATTTGAAATCTACCTATTAGTCCTGCCATAAAATAGAAGGAGAATTGTGACTGAAAATTATTGTGCATGAATTTAACTCGATTGGCTTGAAACGAAGAGGATTGACTCAAATGATATCCTTATTCATATAACTTTTTTAAATCTTATCAAATGTTTTTTTTTTTGGTGCATAATCTTATCAAATGTTAGAACCAGTAAATTGATTCCCAATATAAGTGATCCAAATTTTACAACCCCAATATAGCAACGCAAATCAAATTCAGACCCCAAAAAGTGGAGCTCAAGTGCTCAACCGTGGCACGCGCTGTCAACGCCGGCAACCACTTTTTTTATTGTTAATCATATCTTTCCCTTTTGTTTGTTTGTGCTGTCTTTTTCTTTTATGTTATTCCTTTCACATTTGTTTTCCTTGTTCTTTTTGTATTATCCGTTTATATTTTTCAATTTTTTATTCTTTCTTACATGATGTTTCGCCCCTTTTGTTGTTTTTTATTTTGTTTTTACTTGTTTCTAACCACCAGAATAATTAACATGTGATGTAATTCCATTTGTATTGTCATTTTATGAGTCAATTAAGTAATTAAGAACTTATGTGTCTTTTACCAACCCTCACCCTCACCATCCTATCATGGAATTTGTTTGTGCATATGTGATAATGGAGGAATATGTATGGTACATAAAATTTCCTATTATATATATATATATATATATATATATATATATATATATATATACTCAAAAGGAGATTAAGACAATACTACAACATTCCAAAGAGTACAAAGAATCTAGTATATTTCATGTTTATATCTTATAGTACTCCACCAAGTAATTAAAAATAATAAAATATGTATGTGAATGACCATTCTTGGTTGAAGACTATAAAATAGGTTGCTAGCTACATTCTACAGTAAGTAAACTAGAAATGACTATCAAATTCATCATTTTTAGCACTTTGTCTCTAAATTTCTTATGCACCATCACCTTCGCTTTCGATCCAAGTCCTCTACAAGATTTCTGCGTTGCAGATCTCACAAACTCAGGTAACGATGCATCAAATTGGGAACGCTCGGATTTGAAATCCAATCCTAAATATTATTTTATACGTCCTGTTATCTCATATTCGTCGTATTAAATTTTTAATTTTACAAATATTTTATTATTCAGCAAGATTCAGTGGCTCGCGACCATGCAAGGACCCCGCAAAGGTGGAAGCAGACGACTTCTTCTTCAGAGGGCTGCATCTGGCGGGAAACACGTCTAACCCGTCAGGGACAGCCACGGCCGCGGTGGCCGTCAACCAGATCCCGGGGCTCAACACGCTCGGCCTGATAATGCTGCGTGTTGATTTGCGGCGGAATGGTTTCTTCCCGCCGCACATCCATCCCAGGGCGACTGAGCTGGTGACAGTTCTAGAAGGTGCCATGGAGATCGGGTTTGTTACCTCGTACCCGGGTTATAACAAGCATTTCAGAAAAGTTGTTCGGAGAGGTGACGTGTTCGTTGTCCCCGTCGGGCTGGTCCACTACGCGCGTAATGTCGGGAAGGGGAACGCCGTTGCGTTGGTGACATTCAACAGCCAGAATCCGGGCTTCGTGTTCGTTCCCGGCGACGTTTTTGGGGCGGCTCCACCGATCGATAGCGGTTATCTTTCTAAGGCGTTTATGCTGGATGAGAAAATTGTGGAAGATCTTCAGAGAAAGTTTTAGACGTTTGCATTGCAGCAGGTATTGTGCTGTTGTAACGTTGATTGGTTAATTAATAATGTGATCCGTAAAAATGGTGTCATATTTCTTTCATTAAAAACCGCGTGATGATATCATAGCCGAAAAAGATTTACAACCGTTGTGTAGCATCAAGACGAGATCGAGCAAGAGGAGTTCGACCGCTAGATCGAAATGTGAAACAAAATGCCTCGAAAGCTTGAGAAAATTAGAATATAGTGGATCATGTTAATTCAGCAATGAGCAATTTGTTTTATATATGTTAATCCAAATAAAATTGGAGTATTTACAAACATAATTTGTTAAGGAACAAGACAATAATCGATATTTCATTTAGTCTGAAATTGGGAGATCTTCTCTGAATGAAAGATCAAAACAGAACTGCGATAATCAACAGCATACCAAAATCAAGAAAAATTTTCTATTCGAGAATCAAACAGCAGGTATTAAAAACCTTGTTACAAATGCAGAAAAAGTTAACCAAGGAAAGAAAGCTACAGGAACAAAGCACACAATACAATTCCGACAAAATATCATCTTAGAATGGAGAATCCCGTTTGTTGATATGAGTTGGTGGCGGATTCCTAGAATTTCGCCTGGAGCTGATTCACAACACTCTTATCAACCTGGAAGGCCTTGGCCAGAATATCACTACTGATATCGGGCTTCGACCCAAAAACAGCGTTGGCAATGGTGATCACTCCAGGATTCTGGCTGCTCAATGCAGCTATAGCGACCGCATTTCCCGTTCCAACGTTGCGCTGGAAGTGAACGAGCCCGATTGGGAACACGAATACGTCCCCTTTCTGAAGTGTTTTCGTGATGAGGCCATTGTCGGGATTCGAGGTCACGAACCCGACTTGAAGGGAGCCCTCAATGACGGTCAAGATCTCAGTGGCTCTCGGGTGGGTGTGGGGAGGGTTGATTCCCCACGGGGCGTAGTCAATACGCACCATGGAGATTCCGAGGGTGTTGAGCCCAGGCAACTGGGCCGTAGTAACTGGGGTCACCCTCGAGCCGTTAGGGTTCGAGGTGTTCCCGGGCAGGTGCAGCCCGCTGAAGGAGAAGTCGTTTGCTCCGACTGAAGCAGGGTTTTTGCAAGCTTGGCCGTTCACTCTTGCTGAAAGTGAGCACAAATTAATTAGTACTTCAATTTTCATTATCAATATTATGTAACAATATAAGCTAAGAACATTATAGTTCAGTAAATACATATTGAAAAGGTGAATAGAAGATGAAAAATCATTTTAATTCAAGTAGATGATCACCTGAGCTGGTGGAATCTGCGACGCAAAAATCCTGCAACGGGCTTGGCTCGAAGGCGAATGCAAGAAAGGTGAAACATAGGACGATCGAGCTCAACAAGAAGAAGTTCATCGCCATGATCGATCAAACTAGGAGAAACAAAAGGAAAACGGTTGATTGTTTAACTTGAAATTGCAGAGCAAATTTCAGGATTAGATGTTTAATTAGTTGTGAAAGCTAACTAGTGAAGCACAGAATTTATAGAAATTCCGTACAATATTCAATTCTTTTACATTCGTCTTTACTGTTGATCAATACTTGGAAAAGCCGTCTTCCTACTTAGAAAATGTTCACAAAAGATATGAATTAGAATTTGCAAATTTGAGGGCGGCTTGTGTTTGGACGTGTAGATTATATATGCATGACTGGTTCAATATTGGATAATTGGTCAAAACTGATAATCATGTATGGAATTATATTTTTACACTGGCTAATCCATATTTTTATATGCTCTCCCTCCATCAATTGAACCAGTCAAGATAGGAAGATTTGCAGTTAAGGGAAGTGAGAATCTAGCCGAATTTGGCTTACGTAAAGAAATTTGAGATTTGATGTCTAAAAAATCCATTAATTGGATGACATTTGAAAACCGACTTATATATAGAAAATCAAATACGAAAAGCAAGAGGTGATTATTTTTTCTTTTTTTTTTAAAATTTTTAAATTTTGATCTGTAATATTATTTTAGACACCATATCTTCCCATTCTTTACATAAGCAAAACCTGGCAAGATTCTCAATTTCCTTGAGTGTTTGTTAACCTTGCAGATCTTAATCTTGACATATGACATTAATCTAGATGCAATGGGAGATAAAGCACGATTTTACAGTTTTGCAACACAGGTTTCATTTAATAATTTATCAATTATTTTGCACTTTTACATTTTTTTCCCTATGGATCCAACGTGACAACGTTTAAAATTGTTTTTTTTTTGCATTTGGGTGAGAGTTGATCGAGCTCTTATAAACAAATCAAGTACTTAGAATTTTAGAGGAAAATCCTTTCCATTTACGCTCAACGTAATTTTTCCAGTTCATGTTTCATTTGTGTAGTTTATCGATTTGACTACATTGT
The DNA here is from genome assembly GCA_036937905.1 of Salvia rosmarinus. Classification (NCBI taxonomy): domain Eukaryota; kingdom Viridiplantae; phylum Streptophyta; class Magnoliopsida; order Lamiales; family Lamiaceae; genus Salvia; species Salvia rosmarinus. Next base: position 15,315,851 of record CM072821.1, read on the forward strand.
GATATCTCTCAATTGGACTGATGAATCAAATGATTGCAATTTTATTTGTGCGACATAACAATTAATAATCTCAATTCAAATAATATAATGTTGAAATCCAATCATCATGCATTTTTCTACATAATATATAGATATGATATTTTACTTAAGGATAATTAATAAAGCTAGAGATAGTATAATATTACCACCAATCATCCCTCTAATACAATCCCTAACAAGATCATGATTTTTTTTTTATCTTGATTCTTGCGTACGCATGGAGTTGTATAATCAAATATTATCGGGTTTTTTGGGGGCTTTCAACGCTAACTTGTTTTTTTTTCTTATGACGAGGAGAAACATACAATCAATATCTCTATCCAGAGGCCACATTAGGCATATTGTTGGATTTGCAAATATATAACGTGAGAACATGAGAACAGAAAAAAAATGAATTCGGAGTGAAAGTTGATGAATCCATTAGAAAAGTTATTGAATAAAAAAAAAAAATTCCATCATTCCTGGTATTCGAACCTTGGGTGAAAATTTCAAATTTTTGGATTCAGTAATTTTCACAGTTGATGCATTAACTATCATAGTAAATTCATTTTGTTTACAATAATTTTTCATGATTTTTAGTTTTCATATTAAAAATTGTTAGTATTTGAACATCACTATATATATATATATATGGGAATTATTATCAAAAAGTTTTCACGCCCATCTCATCTACTCCGCATCACAATTAGGGATCACAATGAATCTTGAAGTCGGTCCATGTTCGTGAATCCAAATCTATTGTTTAGGATTTGGGTCATCAAAATTTAGACCAGCAATTTGTACTAGATCCGGACCATATCCTTAAATGTCGGATTCGGATTCGACTTTAGTTTTGAGATCCGGATCCAATCCAATCAAATCCACTCGTGGATCCGCTTACAATATATATTTTTATTTTATTCTAATTAACTTTATTCTAACATTAAATTTTAGTTTTATTCTTATTTTGAATGATTGTAATATTTTTAAGGATTAAAGGTGTAATGACTTGTTTTTTAATGATTGTAGAAACTCTATATAATTATTATAATATTATTATGGATTTAGATGATTATTATGGTGTTAATATGATTTTTGTTAATTTGAAATTTATGTTAAAAGAGAAAATATATTAATCCGATCTAGATCCGTGGACTCTACTCTAGAGTCTTATAAATCTAGGTCTGAATCTTATTTTTTTAGACTCAATGAATCTGGATTGAATTCATACCCCTCAAAACAAAAATTAATTTTAGATTTGAATTTAGTAAAATCAAGTCCAAATCAAGCCCATTGCCGTCGCTAATCACAATAGGAGTGCGATATTCTTTATTTATTTCTTTCATCTGAATTTGTGTTATTATTTCAGCCTATCGCATTTTTTTGATAAAGAATTTATTTGTTCTTTTTCCTCAAACCCGTTGTATTTCGAAATGTGGATGAAATATTTCATTATTTTAAGGGCCCGTAATTATATGCCAATTAGGTTTTGCTACTGGTTTTTATTTTTATTTTTCCTTTCGATTTTATTTTCTTTATTTCCATTTTCATTTTTGTTTTATTTTATTTTCTTTATTTCCTTTTGGTTTTTCCTTTTATTTATTTGCACAAAAAGTTTGTTTGATTTTTATGGAAGTATTTGAGTTTTTTAAATTAAGTTAAATATATTATTAATTTAAATTAATAAAATATAAAAATATTATAAATAGATATAATTTATGAAAAACATATATAAATATATAATAGTGTTTGAGTATATTAATGTATTTACTTGTCTATAACGTATATTTTGTACCAAAATAATATAAACAACAAAAGATCTACAAATAGAGAAAAATCATGTTCTCGTCTCATTCTCGTATAATAATATCGATAGTTACCCCAATTCGTTAAAATTTACAAAATATATAATTAATAAAATATATATTATTCCAATAGATAAAATTTGAGAATTTTACGTAAATATATCAATCGATGTTGATATATTTAGAACTTATATACATGCAATTGTCATGAATAAAAAATATTTTTACTATTTGTTCTCGCCTCATTCTCGTATACTAATATGATTATACATATATCCACTTATTACCCGAATTCGTTTAAATTTATAAAATATATATTATAATAATTGGCTATCCTATCAATGAAAATTTGATCATTATTATTTATTTCAAAATAAAAAAAATTATCAATTTGTGAAATCGCATGAAAAGTCAATATGAGTATCAAAATTTATTTACAAAAATTGCACGAAATATATCCATTTATTTTAGATTTCAATTTGTGAAGTTTATGAAAAATTGAAGCTACATTCAATTTTGTTTAAAAATTTATTAAAAAAATATAATTTTATTTATGTATTGAATTGGTAAAGTCCCATGAAAAATTTAAAAATAATATTAGAAAATTGAGTAAATTTTCTCAATTAAAATATATAACTATTTATTTGACCAACTAATTAATTAATTGACCAAAATAAATTAGTAGTACAAAATAATTATGAATTATGGGATGAAAAAATACACACAACTATTTATATAGGTTTGAGTTTGATTAGAAATGACAATTTGCTAATTCATTATCTAACCTATATGGACTTGCATTATTTTACAAACTTAAATATTATTGACTAAAGTAACCTTAAGCAAATTAAACTAATTTATTTATTTATTTCAATAAAATAAGTATATTTTTGGCCAATTAATTAATTAATTAATTGGTAAAATTAAATTAGGGTGTACAATAATTATGGGATGAGAAAATATACATTGATTTTAAATTTTTATATAGATTAATGTCCAATGGGTTAAGTATGATTAGTAAGCGGTATGTGATAAGTAATTTTATTATTAAAATTAAAATTTAAAAGTATTAAATTTTATATCTTATATAACTAATATCAAATATTAATTATCTTATAATAACATATTCAATCTCTATTTATAAACTAAATATAGAAATGCATTTACTCTATAATGTATATTTTTATATCAAAATAATATAAATAACAAAAGACCTACAAATAGAGAAAATCATATCCTCGTCTCATTCTCGTATAGTAATATCCACTAATTACCGAATTTTTAAATTTTATGAAATATATAATTAATAAAATATATATTACTCAATAGATTAAAATTGAGAAATTTCTACGTAACTATATCAATCAATGTCGGACATATTTGGAACTTATATACATGCAATTGTCATGAATAAAAATTATTTTACTATTTGTTCTCGCCTCATTCCGTATACTAATATCCACTGATTACTGAATTCATTAAATTTATAAAATATATATTATAATAATTGGTTATCCTATCGATGAAAATTTGATCATTACTATTTATTTAAAAAAATATCAACTTGTGAAATCTCATGAAAAATCAATATGAGTATCAAAATTTATTTAAAAATTGTACAAAATATATCCATTTATTTTAGACTTTCAATTTTGTGAAGTTTATGAGAAATTGATGCTAGATTCAAAATTTGTTTAAATTTTTAAAATATATATAATTTTATTTCTGTTTTGAATTGGTAAAGTCTCATGAAAATTTTAAAATAATATTAGAAAAGTTAAATAAAATTTCTCAATTAAGAGATATAACTATTTACCAATTAATTCATTAATTGACTAAATTAAACTGATAGTGTAAAATAATTGTGAATTGTGTGATGAAAAATTACATACTACTCTTTATATAGGTTTGAGTCTGATTAGAAATGACAATTTGCTAATTTATTGCTCTAACTTTTATGGACTCACATTATTTGACAAACTTAAATATTATTGACTAAAGTAACCTTAAGCAAATTAAACTTTCAAAATCAATATTTCAATAAAAATACAAGTATTGTTTTTGGATAATTAATTAATTAATTGGTCTGATTAAATTAGACTGTAAAAATAATTATAGGATGAGAAAATATATATTGATTTTAAATTTTTATAGATTAATGTCCAATAGGTGGAGTATGATTAGTAAGCGATATGTGATGAGTAATTTTATTATTAAAATTAAAATTAAAAAACTATTAAATGTTATATATTGTAACACTACTATCAAATATTAATTATCTCGTAACAACATGTCCAATCTCTATTTATAAACTAAATAGAGAAATGCAATCAAAAAGTACTCTCTTAAAATATTCTTATAACTTATAATATTAGACAAAAAGAACAAATTCAACTTCATGTTAGTTTTGTTCTGTGGATCAATGAAAAATACACTAAACAAATTATAGCGTCATCCATAAGGTGGCATTAAATGGATAGTTTAAAATTTAAAAAATATAACTATTTATTTGGCCATCAAATTAATTAATTAGTCAAATTAAATTAGTAGTGTAAAATAATTGTATGATGAAAAAATATACATTGATTCTACGTATATATATAAGTTATTCAATTGGTGGAGTATGATTAGAAATCAATGCGGGATAAGATATTTTTGTATGATTAGAATTGGAATTTAAAAGACATTAAATAAAGAATTTAGATAAATAAAAATTGAGGAATATAATGGTGCCACACAAGATATGAGGATGAGGTGGCATTAACTTTCACTAATACTATTATATATTGATATATTGATTTGAAAATATGATTCTCGCGCATGCCATGGGAGCAATTCTAGTTTGTATATGTTAAGACATTTAATAGCAGAGGGAGAATATATAACATACAACAGAGTTTCATTAGCTTCTTTGAATAAGATAACAAATCAAAACCGATTCAATGTGGACCAATAGCTATTAAAACACAGACACATATGTGACACAGCAAAGCAAATCAACGGCGAAACAGAGCACGAAATCTGGATCAAATGTCACTGCTAGATTCCTAGAATTTGGCCTGAAGTTGATACACAACGCTCTGCTCGACTTGGAAGGCCTTGGCGAGAACATCGCCACTAACATCGGGCTTCGACCCGAAAACTGCATTAGCAATGGTGATTACTCCAGGATTCTGGCTGCTCAGTGCAGCTATTGCAACAGCATTTCCCGTTCCAACATTGCGCTGGAAGTGAACAAGCCCAATCGGGAACACAAAAACGTCGCCTTTCTGAAGGGTTTTTGTGATGAGATCATTGTTGGGATTTGAGGTCACAAACCCGACTTCAAGTGAACCCTCGACGAGTGTCAGGATCTCAGTGGCTCTGGGATGAGTGTGGGGAGGGTTGATTCCCGATGGGGCATAATCAATGCGCACCATGGAGATTCCAAGGGTGTTGAGCCCTGGCAGCTGGGCTACAGTGACCGGGGTCACCCTCGAGCCGTTAGGGTTCGAGGTATTTCCGGGCATATGCAGCCCGCGAAAGGAGAAGTCATTAGCTCCAACTGATCCAGGGTTCTTGCAGGCATGCCCATTCACTCTTGCTGAAAAGTTAACCAGGTGAAATTGCTGAACTTTCTTGTTTATTTAAGTACTACTAATTTAATAAGATTACATAACATAAAAAAATATAAAATTTCGATTAATTTATTTCGACTAGAAAATGGTGATTGAAAATAAATATTACCTGAGCTGGTGGTATCAGCCACACAGAAATCTTGCAGAGGCTAGGCTCAAATGCATATACAAGAAAACCAAAGACAAGGCTACTAGGCTCAATAACATAATATTTTGCCATGATTGAAGCACTGAGAATTACGAAAAGTGGAATTGAACTTGAAATTAACAAAGGAAAATGTGCAAAGAGTAATGTTTAAATTAATTCTCAAACTTCTTGACGATTTGCATTTCTAATTTAAGGTTAGGTATTTATAGAGGCCCTTCAGACATTATTACATTTTGTTATAGTTAGTGTTTTTCTGTTCACGAGTACTCGGAAAAGCCGTCCTGGCACTTCAAAATTCTACTAAAATTTTAAATATGTTTGCAAACTTGTGGACCTGGCTTATGGAGAGATTACATATTTTACTAAGAAATAGTCAAAAGTTGATTATTTTATATCCATACTATAAAGCACGGAATTTTATTCAATAATTCATGAGTTTACATGTTCTACATATTGTGTTGATTTAATTGGTTTATATATCAAATTAAGTGATATTATATGTATTTTAGAGGAAAGAGAATTTTCAAATCTTTGATAAATTAAATAATATTTTTTAAATGTGTCGTCGGTACACATCTCAAGTATTATAATTATGATATCACCAAATCAAATAAACATGATATGTGAGTAAGAGGTAGACAATGCTAAAAATAACATATAATTTTAATCAAATTGCGCTCCTATATTCTGAAAGAGAGAATCGAACTATTGTTCATGCTGCTTATGAATAGCTAGCTCTATCAAATTGATAATTGATTCGACTAGCTGAATTAATGGATATAATTTAAGGAATAATATAACGTAATTTTGTTGACCATTTTTCATCATGAAAACCTTATCTGAGCATATGATTTTGGACATATAGCAGGCAATCCATACTACATACGAAGAGACTACACGAAATTAATTTAAACAGCTAAATTTATGGATGTGATATCTTCAATTTCCGACTATTGACACATAAAAACTTGATTTTCTATTATTTTCAGAGAAGATCTGGGTGATATTACAGCATTTTAATTATCCTGAACACACCTATAAATAGGTCGTTTTATCGCATAAACTATATCAAGCTCGTCTTGGTTTTCAATTAATAGATTTCATCAGAGATTACTTAGTTCTAATCAGAAAAAAAAAAAGATGACTACAATTAATGTAGTTTTATTCAGCACTCTAGCCCTCAATTTCTTGTGCTTCGCCTTCTCCTTTGATCCAACTCCCTTGCAAGATATCTGCGTTTTAGATGTCAAAAGCCCGGGTAACGGTACACCAAACATTGTATTGTACATTATTCACTACATACTTTTATCATTACAACCAGTGGCGGACCCCGGGGGGTCCAGTGGGGGCACTGGGCCCCACTGGATTTTAAAAAATATTAAGGGTATAATAGTAATTTTATATTTAATAATTAAAAATATATATTTAAAGGTATAAAATATGTAAAAAATAGTCTATATTATGCTTAAAATAAATACATAAAAATTGAAAGGTAGCTAAACATATAAAAGAATGGTGTGTTTCTTTTTTTTGGCAATGAAAATACAAATTTTGATTGTTTCGGTGGTGACATTAATTGTTTTTTAAGCATATAGCATTGAGTTTTAATTTTTTCATATTAAATTGTTATTTATTTTTAATTTTAATTATAAAATTCTTTTATGAATTTATAAAATTATGATTATTTGAATGAGATATTTTTTGAATTTCGACAAAAATGTCTGTCGCCATATGATTACAACTCCTTAAAAAATTTAAATAATGATCGTTTCTTTTTTCCAATTAAGTGTGCCACATGTTCATCACTATACAATTTTATACTTCTTTTCTACTGTTTTCTCCATTTTAATTTCTTAATTCTAATCCAATTTTATAATTACTAATTAAGATTAATTATATTGAATTTGTCCAGGATGCAAGAACCCGGGAACTGTTACAGCCGACGACTTCTTCTACAGCGGACTGCATTTGCCGGGAAATACTAGCAACCCATATCGGGCCGGGTTGAAAGCAGCCCGAATTCCAGGGCTTAACACTCTCGGGCTGACGATGGCCCGCCTCGATTTCCTGCCAAATGGATTCATCCCACCGCACTATCACCCGAGGGCGGCAGAGATTCTCACTGTTCTAGAAGGATCCATGGAAGTTGGATTCATAACCTCGTACCTAACTACAAACATTACGCTAAAATTCTTCAGAAAGGCGATGTCTTTGTCGTCCCCGTCGGGCTTGCCCACTACCAGCGCGGTGTTGGGGCGGCGAACACGGTGGTTCTGTCGGCGGTTAACAGTCAGAACGCCGGAATTGTTGAAGTTGCTGGCGGAATCTTCGGCGCGAAACCTGTGATTAGCAGCGATTATCTATCAAAGGCTTTTAGGTTGGACAAGAAAACCGTGGAGCTACTCCAGTCCAAGCCTTGGTCTTGAACATCGTAGAAATGATTGTACGTTCGACTTATTTTAGTTTATCATGTTTGGATTTCATATTAATAAAAACATTACAATTTATTCATATTAATAGAAACATTACAATTTATAAGCTTTTATATCTTTAAATGAGTATCGACTTAGTTATTTGTGAAATACTCCATTCTCAACCTATATATGAATTAAGTTCGATTTTTGGACACCCGTTGCAACAAGTGGTTAGGATCTTTTTTTATATCTCAATTGCTTTAATTTGTAGATTAAATTAAAATACTGCAATTTATTATTACATATGTTTTTAGTTATTGTGGGGTTACTTCTTTATTTCTAAACAAATTCAGCTTATATCATTAACTCCGTCAATCCGTAACGATGTGTTTGGCCAGTCAAAATTTGATAATGATTCTTGATTCCCTCCGGTCCAACACCAAGAAGCCAACAATTGGACCATAATTCTTACATAAAACAATTTAAGGACATCTTAATGTTTGAAACTTTCTTCAATCATTTCAAATCCTTATCCATTCTCATATATCACATTAATCGCAAAAAAACTATAAAGATTCTAAGACGGCAACAAAGTGGTTTAGAAGCGACATATATATTTTAGTGCATGAAGAATGCCTATATATACTTTGGTTACCAGCTCCATATTCAATAACAAGTAACAGCTCTACATTTTCTCCGACTTCTAATTTCATTCTCATTTCTTTTAAATAAAAATTCAAAATGTCTACTACTTTTTTCTTCTTAGGCAGCATTGCTCTTTGTATCATCTGCGCCGTCTTTGCCTTTGAGCCAAGTCCATTACAAGATTTCTGCGTTGCTGACATTCAATGATTTTTTGAGTTAATTTATAAGAAAAAGTTTTTTTTTTTTTTGGAAAAACCAAACTAAACTAGTAGTTCTTGATTATTATGCCCATGAACTTGTACTATAACTTTTAGCAAGAGTGAATGGCCAAGTATGCAAGAGCCCTGGATCAGTCGGAGCAAGCGACTTCTCCTTCAGCGGACTCCACATTCCTGGAAACACCTCAAACCCCAACGGCTCCAGAGTCACACCAGTGACTGTAGCCCAATTACCGGGGCTCAACACTCTCGGAATTTCCATGGTTCGTATCGACTACGTGCCATGGGGAATCAACCCTCCCCACTCACCCAAGAGCCACCGAGATCTTGACAGTCATTGAGGGTTCACTGCAAGTAGGTTTTGTGACATCGAATCCTGACAATAACCTCATCACAAAGACCCTTCAGAAAGGCGATGTATTCGTTTTCCCGATCGGGCTCATCCACTTTCAACGCAACGTGGGACTAAACATGCAGTTGCTATAGCTGCATTGAGCAGCCAAAACCCTGGGGTGATCACTGTTGCTAACGCGGTTTTCGGGTCAAAACCTGATATTAGTAGCGATATTCTTGCCAAGGCCTTTCAGATCGAGCAGAATGTTGTGCACAACCTGCAAGCTAAATTTTAGAGTTTTTGCGACATGGGATTATTTGATTGCGTTTGTGAGCTAGCGGTTGTTGATTGTGAGAAATTGTTTGAGTTATGCTTTTGTTTCTGTTTACTTCTTTGGTTTGATGGTTAGTTCACTTGTATTAGATTTTCTGTTATTTTCTATTATCTTTTCATAATGCATCGCATGCATGCTACGTAGATAATATCTTCTGTTATATTGTTGTTAGTTTGTTATAATTGTTGTTAGGCAGTTAACAAGTTTGTTAGTATGTTAACAAACTGTTAGTAAGTTAAAGAAGCTATATCTCGGCTTCTATAAATGTAAAATCACAGATCAATGGAAATGAAGTTTTTCCTCATATTTTCATCTGCCTCTTTTTATCTCTTTATCTTCTCTCTCTCGTTTCTCTTAAGTTTTAACATGGTATCAGAGCTGAGTTTTTTTTTTCTGATCTCTACTTCCATTGATCTGTCATGGCTACCATAACTCAACCCAACTTCTCTCAGCTAAATCTTCCATCTATTCATCCAGTTAGCATTAAACTTTGTTAGAACCCAAGATGACAATGCACGACGTGGCATGCATTGTCAGCTTAAAGACCATGCAGCTGGAAGCTCTTTGCCAACTCAACATGAAGAACACGAGCAGCCGAATGATCTAGATGCTTGATGTGTGTAGCTTTGTTATTGGATCGTACATTGTATTAGCATATTCGGTTTGATTCCAGTGTCTAGGGTTAGAGCTGTGATATTGCTATATATAGCATGTTATCTCTGTAGCCGTAAACACACAGAAAACATGGTTACAGTGAGCTCTAAGGGAGTGAAAACATGCTGTGATTTATTGAATTCTGTTGGAAATCATGTTTCTAATGAAGATCAGATTATGCATATTCTAAATGGTCTAGGGAGTGAATATGATCCAGTCATGGTTACAGTGAGCTCTAAGGTTGAATCGTGGTCAGCTATAGATGTTCACTCTTTATTGCTTAGCTTTGAGAACAGGTTGGAATCGACAAGATCCAATCCTTTGAATTCGAGATGGTTCACGACCCTCTCAATTACATATCTCATTACGCACCTCAAAGAGGTGGCTCACACGATTATAGAGGTCGAGGAACATTCAGCGATTCTGAGAGGAGGCGGACATAACTCATATCGTGGTGGATATTCAGGTGGCCGTGGGAGAGGAAGGAGTCCAGGAAGCAAACCTACCGCCAAGTTTGTTATGTTTCGAGCCACAGCGAGATAGGTGTTGGCATAGATTCAATCAGAATTTCATGCCCAAACAACAAAATCAACAGCAGCAAACGTTTACTCAAGGCCAACAGTCTGGAAATTCTTTCCACTTTAATCCAGGAGCTCATGTTGCTCATTTTCCCTCTGGAACACAACACTCCAATTCCAATGCCTCTCAGTACACCGCCTCAGATTTTAACAGTGAGAACTCATGGTATCCTGACTCGGGAGCTACTAATCATGTTAGTCATGATCTCTCGAATCTCAACTCTGCAGTAGAATATCATGGTAATGCTAAGCTTCAAATGGGAAATGGTCACAGTGTTGATATTGCTCACATAGGTAAAGGCCTCTTATCTACTCCTTCATCTCCAGAACCTTTTATTCTTAATCATCTTTTACATGTTCCGAATATTACTAAAAACCTACTGAGTGTCTCTCAGTTTGCTCGAGATAATCATGTGTTTTTTGAATTTCACCCTACTTACTGTGTGGTGAAGGATCAGGGAACACAAGCTACTCTCCTCAAAGGTTTTCTTAAGGAAGGTCTTTACCAATTTCCTCTACAAAGCTTACATCATGTCTCCTCCAGCAGATCATCCTCCAGCCAGTTACCTGCTTTCAATCAAAAACCAGTTGTTTCCTCTGCCGTTTTGCAGCCTACAGCTGCATTCTCTCAAACCTCTTCCACTCTTACCTTAGATGCTTGGCACAGTAGACTAGGCCACTGTACTTCTGAAATTGTTAAGAAAGCATTACTTTCTTGTAATCTTCCTTTTCATGAAATGAAATCTGCGGTCTTTGTCAACCTTGTGTGTTTGCCAAATGCATCGTTTACCTTATTCTCATTCCACCTTGCACACTTCTCCCTTGAGCTCATTCATAGTGATCTTTGGGGTCCAGCTCCTATCATAAGCTCCAATGGTTTTTCTTATTATGTTAGCTTCATTGATCACTCAAGTAGATACGTTTGGATATATCTTCTTAAAGCAAAAAGTGAAGTACGTTCTGTGTTTTTGCAATTCAAAGCCTTTGTAGAGAATCAACTGAACACCAAAATAAAATCCATTCAATCTGATTGGGGGGGTGAATATAGGGGTTTAACTTCGTTTTTCTCTCAGCATGGGATTCAACATAAAGTATCATGTCCATATACCCCTCAACAAAATGGATTGGCAGAAAGAAAACACAGACATATAGTTGAAATGGGATTATCTCTCCTGTTCAAATCTGGTCTCCCAATGCAGTTTTGGGATGATGCTTTCTCCACTTCAGTGTATCTTATAAACAGGCTTCCTACTAAGGTCATTCAGTTCATCTCCCCCCTTGAGAAACTGTTTTCTCAGAAACCTGACTATCCTTCACTTAGGATTTTTGGATGCCTTTGTTACCCTTTCCTTCGCCCCTACAATCATCATAAACTTGAACCTCGATCTACCACAGGCATTTTCCTTGGTTATAGTCTCCATCATAAGGGTTATAAGGTTCTTCTACCCTCTGGCAAAGTCATGGTTACTCGAGATATTCTCTTTGATGAATCCAGTTTTCCCTATCTCTCATCCCCTTCTGCTTTGTCTCAATCTCCTCCTGATATCCCTATTATCTCACCTATTCTTCCAGTTCATTCTTTTTCCTCCACTCCTCTATCTCCTACTCCCATACTCACATCTCCCTCCCCGATTTTTAGTTCTCCTCTTCCTGTGTCTCCCGTACCTTCTATTTCTGCTCCTGACCCCATTACTCCTCTCCCCACATCTTCTTCCCCTTCAACTCCATCTCCTAGTAAGCATCATATTGACACTCCCACCTCTCCTACTCGGGCTGCATGTACACACAATGATCATCCTATGATTACTAGAGGAAAAGCGGGTATTTTTAAACCTAAGGCTTTTACTTCTGCACATGATATTGATGACCTCATTGATCATGAACCTACCACTGTCTCTGCCGCATTATCTAGCCCTCATTGGCGGGCTGCCATGATCAGTGAGCTCAAGGCTCTCTTCAAGAATCACACTTGGACTCTTACTCCCCTACCTACTGATAAGCACTCCATTGGCTGCAAGTGGGTCTTCAAGATTAAGCGTCATGCCGATGGGAGTATTGCTCGTTATAAGGCCAGATTGGTAGCTCAAGGCTATACTCAAGAGCCCGGGTTTGATTTTACTGAAACTTTTAGTCCTGTGGTTAAACCGACTACCATACGGACAATACTTTCTCTTGCTATCCAACAAAATTGGGGAGTCACTCATCTTGATGTGGACAATGCTTTTCTCAATGGTTTTCTCGATGAAACAATATATATGAAACAACCACCAGGATTCGAAGTTGGAGGCCCTTCTCCTTTGGTTTGCAAGCTTAATAAGGCTATATATGGACTGAAACAAGCCTCCCGTTCATGGTTTCTTACTTTTCGAAGTGTTCTTCTCACACTGGGCTTCCTTCAATCCAAGGCTGACCATTCTCTTTTCTTCAAGAAAACTGATCATTCCACTGTTTATTTACTGGTCTACGTTGATGATATTCTTGTCACAGGTTCTTCTTTAGCTGCGGTTCAGTCTACCATCAGCAGCTTGGGCACTTCTTTCTCACTCAAAAATCTGGGGTTCGTTCATCATTTTCTTGGTATTGAAATCTCTCAGACTGCTCAAGGCTTGCATCTTTATCAAAGAAAATATGCTGTGGATATTCTTGCCAAGGTCAATATGACTGATGCTAAACCGTGCCCTACACCCATGGTTGCAAATCATCTTCTATCCAAATTTCATGGCAGCCCTCTGCCGAATCCTAGGGAATATCGCAGTATTGTTGAAGGCCTTCAATATCTCACAATCACACGCCCCGATCTTGCCTTCTCAGTAAATAAAGTCAGTCAGTTCATGTCTAACCCTCTTATTCCTCACTGGCGTGCAGTTAAGCGTATCCTTCGCTATGTAGCTGGCACCCTTGATCACGGCATTCACTTGGTTCGCAGTAGCCACTATCATATTATAGGGTTTTCTGATTCAGATTGGGCATCGGATTTGGATGATCGACGATCGACTTCTGGCATGTGTATATATTTTGGAGGTAACTTGATCTCTTGGGCTGCTAAAAAGCAACATATTGTTTCTCGATCCAGGACAGAGGCTGAATATCGAAGCTTAGCAAATGCAGCGGCATAAATTTGTTGGCTCACTTCTCTCTTTCAAGAACTCTCCATTCATATTGCTAAGGTTCCCACCATTTGGGTTGATAATTCAAGCACCATTTCTCTGGCTTCCAACCCCATTCTTCATGCTCGCACTAAGCACATTGAACTTGATGTCCATTTTGTGCGTGACATGATTGCTGCCAATACTCTTCACGTGCAGCATGTCCCTTCTCTCGACCAAGTTGCTGATATCATGACTAAACCTCTTAGCCTTCAATTCTTCACTCGTCTCCGACATAAGTTGTTAGTTACTCGTGACTCGCTCGAATTGAGGGGCATGTTAGAACCAAGATGACAATGCACGACGTGGCATGCATTGTCGACTTAAAGACCATGCATTGGAAGCTCTTTGCCAACTCAACATGAAGAACACGAGCGGTAGAATGATCTAGATGCTTGATGTGTGTAGCTTTGTTATTGGATCGTACATTGTATTAGCATATTCGGTTTGATTCCGGTGTCAGGGTTAGAGGCGTGATATTGCTATATATAGCATGTTATCTCTGTGGCAGTAAACACACGAAAATATGTTATCAATGAAAGTAGAAATCGCATTTAATATCTTTGTTCTTATTATCGTATTTTCATCAAACTTGATCGGTCCAACTATATTTTTCGGAAAACTCAAGTGTATGCTACAGCTCTAGCATATGGATTTGATGATGTGCTCATGGCGATTCGCACCATCACGGTTTCGGATGAAGAAACACTCGATCGATTACTCGACTTGGCTTCGCCGTGATCAATTCATTTTCAGCTGGATACTTGCATCCATATCCTCATCCATGGTAGGGTATGTAGGTCTTTGCTCTACGTCAAATCAGCTATGGCATACTTTTGAAACCGTGTTTCACTCAAATTCAAAAGCAAGGTCTGCTCAACTCCGATTTCAACTACAAACAATGAAGAAAGGAGATCTATCCATTGATGATTATATGTTGAAGATCAGAGGAATATCAGACCAGCTTTTCAGCATTGGCCAAAGATTATCTGAAGCTGATCTAGTAAATTTTGCTCTTGGAGGTCTAGGACCTGAGTTTGAAAGCATCTGCGTTCTTCTTCAAGCAAAGTGCGAGGAAGTGTCTCTGGATGAAGCTCAGTTTGCATTGCAAACACATGAGATACGGATTCAGAACCAGCAGCTCATACTTCAAATGGTGCAGCTGTGTTCAATTCACAAATCACTCCGCAGGCAAATGCTGCCTACACAAATAATGCTAGCTCCAGAGGACACGGTCGAAATGGATTTCGAGGCTCGTTTGGCAGGGGCCGAGGTGGTGGTAGGTTCTATAGCAACAACAACAACAGTGGAAAAATCATATGCCAAATATGTGGTAAAGACAAATCATATAGCTATTAAATGCTTTAAGAGGTTTGATGTCAGTTTCAATGGTATAGACTCTACTCCTTTGTCTCCACAAGCTCACTATACGCAAACAGTACATCCTTCACCTATACCTACCAGCCACAGCTACAGCCCAAAACCTCACATGCTACCAAACGTGTCTCTACAGTCTCCTAGCTCAGCCTACAATCTATCCACTGTAACACATCCTCATGAAGGCCAAAATTGGTGTCTGGACTCGGGGGCTTCAACACATGTCACAGCTGACATTTCAAATCTACACACTCACACTCCTTATCATGGACCAGAATCTCTCACAGTAGGTAATGGCTCACGTCTCCCTATTACTCATGTTGGCACAGCTTCTTTGTCTACTATGTCATCATCCTCATTAGCTTTAAACATCATTCTGTATGTTCCTAGCATTACGAAAAATTTGCTTAGTATCTCTCAGTTTACTGCTGACAATAACATCTTCTTAGAGTTTCACTCTTCGTTTTGCTGTGTTAAGGACAAAACCAACAACAAAATTCTGCTGGAAGGTACCCTTAAGGATGGCCTCTATCACCTCACTCCAACTCATCGTCAACAACCTCCTGTGTCTGCTTCATCTCACCTTCAAAATGTGGTGTCACCGAAAGCTCATTCAACTACTGTTTCTTCTACAAATTTTCATTTGTGGCATCATAGATTAGGTCATCCTTGTACTCAAGTTCTCAAGTCAGCCTTGCATGGCAAACTTTTGAATTTGACAGAGTCGAATAATGTTTTCTGTGATGCTTGTGCTATGGGCAAAATAAAAAGCTTTCACTTTCCATCTGTACCGGTGAAAACCAACAAACCATTTCAAATTGTTCATACCGACCTTTGGGGACCAAGCTCTACGGTCTCCACTGAAGGATTCAAGTATTATATCCACTTTGTGGATGACTTTACTAGGTTCACCTGGGTGTTTCCTCTTCATAACAAATCTGAGGTCTATAAAGTGTTTACTAATTTCAATGCCTATGTCGAGCGGCAGTTCAACTCTAGGATCTGTTGTCTTCAATCCGACTGGGGGGGGTGAGAATAGATCTCTGGAAACTCTTCTTGATACTCTAGGCATTCAGTTTAGGCACCCGTGTCCGCATACTCATCAACAAAATGGTAGAGTGGAGCGTAAACACGAGCATATAATCAAGTAGGAATTACTTTACTTGCTGCAGAAATCTTCCTCCAAAATTCGGTGGGATGCGTTCTCTGTACCGCTCATCTTATAAATCGCCTCCCATCTCCAAGTCTTAATAATCATCTCCTTCCAAAGGTTCTACATAACCAACCACGATTATTCTATGTTGAGGATTTTTTTTGTAGTTGTTTCCCATACCTACGACCTTATAACAACTCCAAGTTACGTTTGTTCTGATAAATGCCTTTTTCTAGGATATAGCTCTATTCACAAAGGATATAGGTGTCTCCATCCCTCTGGACGTATGTACGTTGCTCGTACAATCCTTTTCAATGAGTCTGAGTTTCCTTATTCTTCCATCTTTCCCCAGCCACCTACATCACCACCTACATCACATGATCTGTGTGTGTTTCCATATTCCATCTATTACTTCCAGTTCTGAAAGTCCTCCATACCGGGTCTCACAACAACTAAGTCAAGCCTCCAACTCTCCTGTGCATTCACCACCCGCATTACCCACACCACCTGTCAGTTCATGTCGTGACGAAACTGAGTCTACTTCACTTCCTACATCAGTTTCCCCCTCCTCTCCTTGTCCATCACCTCCTCCAGAAAATCATCATCATATGCGTACCAGGGCTAAGAATGGCATTTTCAAACCTAAAGTCTTTATGGCTCACACCAACATACACGGCCTTACCACAGTGACGGTTATAGAACCTGCTACTGCCTCTGAAGCTCTCGCTCAACCAGCTTGGCAAAAGGCTATGGAGAAGGAATTCAGTGCCATAATCTCCAAAGCTACATGGGAGTTAGTTCCTTATTCAGATGACATGAATTTAATCCAGTGTAAATGGGTGTTCCGTGTAAAAACTCTTGCAGATGGTTCACTTGATAGACTAAAGGCGAGGCTCGTAGCCAAAGGGTTTCAACAAAGAGCAGGGATTGACTTCTTAGATACATTCAGTCCTGTCGTGAAACCTGTCTCTGTGCGGCTGCTGTTTTCTCTAGCTTCTACATTCCACTGGGATGTGCAACATATAGACATCAACAATGCCTTCTTGAATGGTGACCTTACCACTCCTGTGTTCATGGAACAATCGGAAGGATTCGTTGATCAAAAACATCCAGATCACGTGTGCAAACTACGCAAATCCTTGTATGGGCTGAAACAGGCACCTAGAGCGTGGTACGATAAACTCAAGTCTTATCTTCTGAACTATGGTTTTAAAAACTCCACATCCGATCATTCTTTTTTTTACACACGCAAGCAAAACAAGCTTCTCCTAGTCCTTGTCTACGTCGATGATATCCTTGTTACTGGTGAGGATTCATCCCTTGTTTTCCAACTTATTCAAAATCTGTCCACCAGTTTTGCTCTCAAAAATTTAGGCATTGTCAATTACTTCTTGGGTATTCAAGTCACCAAAACTGCATCTTTCTCCTATCTCCTCAATCAATCCAAATATATCCGTGAGCTCCTCTCCAAAACAAACCGTCTTGACTGCAAACCGCAGCCGTCTCCCTATGATTTAGGTTCTAAGCTCCATACCAACGACAGCTCCCTCTTCTCAGATCCTACCTTGTTTCGCAGCATCATTGGTGCCCTTCAATATCTTACGCTTACTAGACCCGACATCTCCTTCATAGTGAACAAGCTCAGCCAATTCCTTCAAAATCCCACCGATCTTCAGTGGAAAGCTTGTCGTAGGGTGTTACGGTATCTGAAGGGAACTATTCAGTTTAGTCTTGCCTTTCATTCCTCCAAATTTCTACATCTCAAAGATTTTCGGACGCTGACTGGGCTGGATCTTTAGATGATCGAAAATCCACAGGAGGTTTCTGTGTTTTCCTGGCTTCTAATCTATTGTCCTGGAGTTCGAAGAAGCAAAATGTGGTTTCAAGGAGCTCCACGAGTCTGAATATCGAGCTCTTGCCGACACCTTCGCCGTTGAGGTTGTATGGATAAAATCGTTGCTCACGTAAATTGGTCTCAACTTACATCAGAAACCTGTTGTTTGGTGCGACAACAAGAGTGCTGCTGCAATTGCCTCCAATCCCGTCTACCATGCGCGTACCAAACATATTGAGATCGATGCTCACTTCGTTCGTGATAAAGTGCAGAAAAAGGAGATTGATGTGTGTCATGTTTCTACTGAAGATCAATTGGCAGACATCTTCACCAAGCCTATGCCTGCTATCCGGCTATGTCATCTACTGGACAAGTTTCCCATCGAAAAAGGATAGTTCAGTTTGTCTCGGGGTTGTATTAGATTTTCTGTTATTTTCTATTATCTTTTCATAATGCATCGCATGCATGCTACGTAGATAATATCTTCTGTTATATTGTTGTTAGTTTGTTATAATTGTTGTTAGGCAGTTAACAAGTTTGTTAGTATGTTAACAAACCGTTAGTAAGTTAAAGAAGCTATATCTCGGCTTCTATAAATGTAAAATCACAGATCAATGGAAATGAAGTTTTTCCTCATATTTTCATCTGCCTCTTTTTATCTCTTTATCTTCTCTCTCGTTTCTCTTAAGTTTTAACAACTTGTGTATATTCTATAGCTTTCTTTCCACTTGCCTTGCCTTTCCTAGTGATGATGAGACTATTTCTTGATAGATGTTTGCGCTAATTATCTTAAAATTACCAATTTTGGTCAATTTTGTAATCAAAATTTTAATTTTAAATTGTAGAAATTAAAATACTACATTTTAGTCTTATGCAATTCAACCAGAATTCATGCAACACAGATGAAACTTGTTCGGCACGTTATTATTGTACTATTCAGAGAAGTTAGTTTCGATTATGTTTTCAATAAATTATTTTCGAAAATATGAAGAAAAAAATACTTTGGTTCACAAAAGTTAGCATCAAAGTATTCAGAAAATGCTGAAATTTCTTCAAGATCTTTAGGACACTATTTGTGAAATTAATCCATAATTGAGCTCTATATTTTCCTACTTAGACTGAGTTTTAAGTTTACATATCTGTGAACTGAAAAAAATTATCGATATTATTAACTAATGCAGGTTGTTTTTTTATAAAAGCAATTTTTATTATTATTGTACATTTTCATATTAAAAACAATAACTAATTCATATTATTACTATAAAAATTAATTTTTTTACGGAAGTATATAAAACAAACTAAAGTGTCAGGAAATTTCTTTGCACTAGAAAAATTAAAGCAATATTTAATTTAGTTGAAAAGATGTCGGGAAAAAGAACATGTGACCATAGAAACTCAGCATAATGAGCCATATACTATGCATAAAAAACTTCACTAACGGCTATATTCCACACCCCCCTTTTAACGGTCCTTTTCTCCTTCCTCAGTTACCTAACCTCCATCTTAGCTCCTTCATTTCCCTCTCTTCTTCATTACAAAAACACCTCCACATTTTCTCAAGAACTCTCTACACCAATCTCTCTCTCACACACACAGACACACACAGTCTTTCTCTCTCTCATACAATGGAGAACGCGGATCCTAATGTGACTAGAGTTCAGCACGTGGCGAAAGCATCCTCGGATCAGCTTCTGAGCAAGTTCGCCCAGGTGGGCTCGGATTCCAGCCCAATAATTCCAGCTAAAGATCTAAGATTGGCGAAGAGAGCCAAAAGAATTCAAGAATGTGCTGATAAAAATGCTAAGAGCCCTGTTTCGGTCTTAACGGAGAGGAATCGCTTCTTCCGCCGGCGCCGCCTCGTAAAAAGGCGGCGCTGGTGCGGCGGCTGGGGATCAGTAGGGCCAAGATCAAAGCCAGAGAAATCAAGAACAGATCGATCATCACCGCCATTGAGAAGGTACGGCCAGGATCTATTTTGAGGTTCTTAGTATTAGTTAGGTTGTTGGCTGTAATAAATGCTAAATTAGCTGAAGATTCAGTTGTTTTGATATGTGATACTGAGATTAATCGGAAATTATTTGGTGTAGACATGGCGTAGAACTGTGGAAGGGGCTTCGAGAGTGTTGATGGAGAAGCATTACAACAGGCATAAACGCCTAATTAACGACTCGTGTTAGGTAATGATGCGGTAACATTTGTATCGACTTGAACCATTTTTAGCTACTGGCAGATGCTATTTACGAAAAAAAATTATTTACAATGAGTTTATTCGTTTTATCATATTGTATCGTTTGTAAATTTAGCTTTGTTTTTTGGTACATTACATAAATTTGTGATTCGTGCCCTATTGGCAATAAATTGTTTAGGTGGGCTATGTAATTAGACTTGCAAGACTTTATACCACATTCAGTTCATAGTTATGTAGATCATAGTTATACATATATATAAGCGAATTTCAATTTTTTATTTTGAAAAGGTGGACTATGTGCTATTAAGAGGTGTTTGGCTAAGCTTATTTTAAACAGCTTATAAGTTGTAATATCTCAAAAGTTTAAGTTATCAAAATGTTTGTATAATTGAGCTTATAAATAAGAGGGAGAATTGATAGCTAGAAGTAGGGGTGATGATCGGTTAGTCGGGTATCGGTTTACCCGAAACCGAATCGATAACTGTCGCTTATCAGGTAACCGATACCCGATATTTACGGGTTCTATTCGGTTCTCGGTTAGTGTATTTTGAAATTTTCGGTTATCGGTTATACCCGATTAACCGATGGTAATAACCGAATAACCGAAATTAATATTAAAATACATATATATTTCAATTCATATTTCAAAATTAAGGTATTGTTTTAACTTTATTTAAGAGTTCTTATGTGTATTTTAAGACTCATATTTTTTCTTATTAAATTTTAATTTTAGTTGTGTATTTCGATTTCCCACGTTAAAAAATATGGTACTGATTAGGTGAATGCAATTTCCCTTAAAAAAGATTAAGTGAATGCAATCGGACCTCTATTTAATTCAAGTTTTGACTGATATCAAAGTCTATGATAAAACATATAAAAGTTTCAATTAAAATATAAATACCTTGATTATCAATTTTAGATATGTCTATTATAAATTACTTAAAATAGGAGAATTTTAAAAAAAATAAATGGTTAATTTCGGTTTCGGTTATTGGTTTTGTTCCAATTCGGTTTCGGTTAACCGAAATTTCGTGTTCGGTTAACCGAAACCGAACCGATTATCACCCCTAGTTAGAAGAGAGAAAATTGAAGAAAGGAGAAATTAAAATGATACATACAGGAAATAACAAACTTAGTGATATATATTTGGTAAAATGATTGTTGTTTATAAGATCATGAAAAAATAAGTTAAGATTGAGGAGCTTATTTATTGGGAAGCTTATAAGTTGTTGGAGCTAATTTTCACAACTTATAAGACGTTTAGGAGTTAATTTTATCAATCATTTCTTAAAAATTTACAAGCTCTTTAAAATAGCTTATTAGGTTTTTTATAAATTGAGTGTGCAAGTTTAGCAAACACCTCTCTCTCTATTTCACATTTTTATTGTGAAAAAAGTTCGTGGTCCAGAGGTTAGCCCAGAATCAGCCCAGGGCTATTATGGGCCTGAATTAGTCCTAACAAGTAACACCATATTCAAAAGTTGAAATAAAATTATGTATGAGCTTATTCTTGTTGATTTCATGTAGCAGCTGGAGGCTGGAATTATTTACCCAGAGTGGCAAGTGTTACACACTAGTATTCTCTGTTTATCCAAATTTAGCTGTTACCAGAGACATTTTCCCCTCTTTTTAAGTGAAGCTCATCCCACAAGATTAATCTTCTTCTCGTAAAGTTCAACCATCCTTGTTATCCAAAAAATATAATAAAAATTAAACCAAGAATTTGCAGCAATTATGAAAGGGACTTGTGGTATTATACATAATAATGAAGTATCGCAAAATTGAACTATATTTCACGTTTTGTGTGATACTTTGCTTTTGCACTTTTTCCTATCCCTTTTGAATCAAGCTGTCATAACTTGTGTTACTCCTTACACACGTGACCCAATTTTACTTTTTCATGTTGCATATTCTAACTTCTTATTTATTTGTTTATTTATTTGAGAATGGTAATTAAGTCCATATAGTTCTCTCCTTTTCATGTCCTTGATATGTACTTTCTAATTTATCATGGTATTAGTATGAGGAGCAAAATTAGTAAGATTTATTTTAGATTTTTATAGAAAGAACAATATATTTAAAAATGTGGAGCTTCAAATGACTTAGTAGGAATTTCTGGTTTGAGTATGGGATGAGATTGTGCAGGTGGTGTAGCATAGGATAGGATAGGATAGGATTTGGTCACGAGTTGTATGTGTTGATTGGATTATGAAAACTACACTGCCCTCACAATTTAGTTATTCCTCCGCAAATGAATTCGTACAAAATTACAGTTGACAAAACTCATTTTAAAAGTGCAAAGTTTGGTGTGTATTTCTTTCTACAAAAAGCGCAAAAGCGTGCGTGAAAAAGTGTACGAAATTTGATGACGGATTTGTGAAGAAAACTGTGACTATTGACTATGGACGCGCGTATTTATAAATCCTATATCAGGATTATTTCAAATACTCGTATCAAAAAGTTTCATTTGGTGAAATCATATGAAAAATCAATTATGAGTCTTCTTCTAACTTTAAAATTCAAGCCAAATTTAGACAAGTTACTCAAAATATTTCTATCATTGACTCGCCTAACTCAATTAATTATCAATCGTTATGTTCGTTCCTTCCCTTCTGTCTCACCACCCAGGTGAGGAAGGAGAGTCTCACTTCAAATGGAAAAAGTTGTTAATGATAGATTATTAAAAGAAATAGGTAAAAGAAATTTCGATATTTTTCAGGGAAAACCAATAAATACTTTGACTACGAAAAATATTGTGATAAAGAACGCTCAATTTTCATGCTCTCGCTCTAATTTATAGTGAATTTCATTAATTTACGTGCAATCTGGCATCTGCTAGCGTACATAGATGAGTTCATGAGTAACTCTCGGTGTGAGCTCAAACATTTTCATTCAAAATGGAAATGGCCATCTTCAAATAATTCTTCCACATATACCCTAAGTTACATCATGCATGTTATCCCATTATTTTAAATGCAAATTCATGTTAAATTGGCCCAAAATGCAAAGATCTAAATTTAAGATAATTTAATCATAGCTTATCAATCATCATGTTATTTAATCTCGAAATGTCATAAGTTTTTTGCCAACAGTTAACTAAAAAGGCACCACTTTTCACATGAGCTAGCGACTAACTTTTTTTGTTTCATCAATGATAAACATATTTGCTTCCGACAAATAATAGGATATTGATTTATTTAATTTTAGATTAATTTTTTGTTTTTCAAATTTAATTTCTTCTTCACCATTCCTTATATTATGCACTACACAATATGGCATCATAATGTGTTTCTGGTAATAAGCCAAAAAAAAGGGGGAAGGAAAGGTGGAAATAGTCATGGCGGCCGTGGATGTTTGTCAGCATTGACCTTAAAGATGAGCTGAAAATGGAAATGAGCACGAGCAACTACCTACCTTCAACCAATAAATTATACTACCTCCGTCCCCCAAATGGGAGGTTCAAAATATTCAGTACGGGTTTTAATAAAAGTTATTGAATGTATTTATGAGTGAAGTAAGGGTCCAACAATAATGTACTAATATTTAATTAATTAGTGATGGGCTATAGGTAATAAAATATGTAAATAAATAGGTTGTTGAGGGTAAAAAAGAGAAATAGTGGTGGACCATGAGTGGTAAAAGGTGTAAATAAAGAATATTATTGAGAGTAAAGTTGGAAAGATAGTTTCCATAAATAGATAGGAAGGAAATTGGGGGACGTCCCAAAAAGAAAAACTATGAAGAAAATTGAGGGATTGATGGAGTAATACTTTTATTCTATTTTTCAGATTAAATTCTAAAATATAAACTATTAATGCTGTTTTTAACATATAAAATGACCGAGACAAAAGTAGACCTGAAAGAGAGGTCTTTTTTCTTCTAAATTTTAATATATTCCAGATTTTTCTTTTTTTTAGCGTTTGTACTGTATTATCACATTATGTAATAGTATGCTGAGTCATTAGATAATTGCCACATGAGATGACTAATCAGATCAAAAAGTACAAAATAGTAATCAAATTTTGCTATAAACGTCAAACTTATAGGGTATTATATAGTTCTTCGGTGAAATTTTCCCAAATGTTATATATTTCACTTTAGTGTATATAGTAAGTTAATAATTATAATAATTTCCAAGACTCCAAGAGCTTGTGAATAATAATTTAAATATAATAATACTATACAACTAAATCGTCACGAAACAAGATTTAAATACTCCCTTTATCCACCAAAAGTTTGCACTTAATTTATTTTCGGTTCGTCAATCAAAAGCTTGTATTTTCTATTTTTGGACATAAATCTCATAATTTTTACTCTCAATTTACCCACTTATTTACAAAAAATCATCACTTTACAGTCACTTTATATCTACTACTCTCTCTGTTCACAATAAGTATATCACTTTTGGACGGCATGAATTTCAATAAAATTGTTTATGGATGTTGTTTGAATGAAAAAATGGTCTCATTATGTGTTAAATTATGAGTGGTATAAATGATTTTTGGTAAATATAATTGGTTGTGAGGTTGAATAATAAAGAAAAATGTTCTATATATATATATAGGGAGTGGATCAAATGAGAACCACATCTTTTTTGCGAACTCTGCGAACCATGCATAAGACATTGTAGATGGTGCACAAAACGGTATAAAGATGTGCATAACGAAAACTTTCTAAAATTATTTTGTTGTGCAACAATTTTAGAAATTTTCGTTATGCACAACTTTATACTGTTTGTGCATTATCATCAACGTCTTATGCATGGTTCTCAAGTTCTCAAAAAAGATGAGTTCTCACTGGATCCAACCCCTATATATATATATATATATATATATATAGGGGAGGGTTAACGTGAGAACCATTTTTATTGTGAGAACGTGAACCAAAAAATGATGAATTCACGGTGAAAGTTGATGAATCCACTGGAAAGTTCTTGAATCCAAAAAATAAAATTTTCGTCCTCATGGGATTCGAACCCGGGTGAAAAATTCGAATTGTTGAATTCATTAAGTTTCAACGGATTCAACAACTTTCATAACAAATTCATTTGGTTCTTAGTTTTAGGATAAGAATGGTTCTCATTTGAACCAAACTCTATATATATCTATATATATATAGAGAGAGAGAGAGAGGAGGGATCAAATAGTATCCGAGCCTCAGATAATATGTAGTACTCAATTTTATCCACTCATGTCATAGATCCTATGGTTGAGATTTTTTTCGAACTTTTTAAGCTTAATTTCGCTGATTTTCACAAAAGTAATGGTAGATTAGTAATTTGATTTGTTATGTGATTGCGAAAACAAACAATGCATTTAGTTGAATTGAATAATACATTTAAATGAACAAAAAATGCATACAATTGAACACAATAATACATCTGGTTGGAAGCTCGCGTCCAATGTGCGGGCGCACCCACAGGCGCCGTGCTCGCTGTCGTCGCTCCGCCTTCCGCCGCGTTGGTGTGCAGTATTTTTACGTTTTGTTAAATGCATTGACATGTTTTGATCAATGCATGGATGTGTTTTGTTCAATGCATGAACATGCTTTGTTCAATGCATGTTTGTGTTTTGTGGCAAATGCAGTTTTATGTTTTGTTCAATGCATTGTCATGTTTTCTTCAATGCAGTTTCATGTTTTGTTCAATGCATTTTTATGATTTTCGACAACAAATCTCTCATCCATCATTCTCTGTCAATTTCGTCGTCTCTTTCTCTGATTACCGACGAATTTGCCGTGAACCACTGCCATAGCTACCATATTTCTCGATTCTTCAATCATCTATCAAATTTATCTTCTATTTTTTCTCAAAATCCATCAATTTTGTTCTCAAATTTTTTTCTTATTTTTCTTTCTTTCAAAATCTATTGTTTGTTTATATTATTGTTGTTCATGTTGGCCGTCATGCCGTTGCCGCCGTCATCGTCTCCAGCGTCGTCCGTAGCCACCAAGGAGGAGAAGAAGAAGATTGATTTGATTTCTTCCCATTTTGCCCCTTACAAAAAAAAATTAAAAAAAAAGAAAAGAAAATGAGCTGCCACGTGTCAGCTTGTGGTGCGGTCACGTGTTCAAAATGTGTGGTCTAGATTGGGTACTACATACTATATGCGGACCGGATACTACAGGAATCCAACCCTATATATATATATATATATACTTTTTGTGAACGTCAAATAAGATAACTGTGATACACTTATCATGGACGGATGAAGTACAATTTATTAAAATCTACATCACTAAAAGCAATGTAAGTTTTTAATGAATTGAGTGAGTAATTTTTTCCTAAAAACTAGAGGTGGCAAATGGGCATGTTAGGCCAGCCAGCCCCGAGTCCACCGAGCTTTTCCAAAAGGTCAGACTGGGTCGGGCCAAAAATCCATCCGATTGTAATTATCGAGGTCCAATCAAGTTCAAAACACATTTTATAGTATAAATTTTTCGGATCGAACCGAGACCGTCGGGTATTGGTTAGTTATAGGTAGATCCGACCGATCCAAAATTTCATCTAATCTATTTTTGTTGAACCCAACCCGATCTAAAATCAAGTTGGGCGAGATGAACCGGGCTGGACCATCGGACGGAGCTCGTTTTACCACCTCTACCAAAAACACTCAAAAGGGGCAAGAAAGCTACAATGGTAATGGCTCCATTAACAAGTAATTTCCATTATCTATAAAAAGAAAATGCTACACAAACTAAAAGAAAATGTTATACAAACTAGGCGCCGAAACGTACTTTAAAAAGATTCCTGTAATACGACTGTAATTAGGTTGTAATTATTATGCATAATATCACTTTAATTTAAAATATTTTAGATAATGATTATCAAAGCACTTATATTATCGATAGAAAATTACCACTTGTATGTATCTGCAGCTCCACTTATCATTTATCAACCATAATCTATTTGCCTCCCATCTCTCTCTCTCTCTCTCTCTCTACATATACAGCTCCTCCTCGAAGTTTCGTTTGCTTACCTCCACAAGACATCCCTCGCTCTTCTGTTTCCACTTTGTGAGGAAAACTTTTGCGCAGAACTTGATAGCCCACATAAATGTTCATCAAGATTTCTTGAACTCTGGAGTTCTACTCCCATAAAGATATGTTCTTTCTGATATTACACGCATTTTAATCTCGTTTATCTTCTTCATAGAAAAGAATATAGTGATTGTGTCGGTCTACATTGGTAAATTATTTCTTGGGATCTTGAATTCTCAGCTAATCTGTACCGGGTTATAGCTATTGGAAGAAGTTTTGGTAAGTGTTTCATGTGAAATGAGTTTTTTTAACTTTTGTTTAGTTAATTCAAGTATTCCCATATGTAGTCAGGAAGAGGACCTTTGTGTTTAATTCCGTATTTTGATGAAATAGTAGCTCAGTCGTTTCGTATTTTTTGGATTCAATCAAATTATAACGTTTCTTGAATGATCATAAATTTTGATTTCTTGTTTCTAGGGGGTTTCGTTGGGTTTTTCTTGGAATTTAAAAATTTGATTTTCTCTGGCTTTTATTGTCAGCTAAATTTCTCTTGATCAGTTACTTTCGTTCTCCAATTTGAAATTGTTCTTCTCACATTTATTTTTTTGTTTTCATTTTCTACCCTATTTTTGACTTACACTGTTGAATTGTTCTTACTGTTCGGGCATCACAATCTTGTTCTCACTGTTTCAATATTCTCTCTTTATTTTGGGCTAAATTGATGGTTGGTCATGAATAATTGAATATCATGCTGCTGTAATTAGAAGTTCTTGATGTTCTTAGCTTACTGTTTCATTCAATCTAGTTTAATTAACAAATAACTGGATGTGTTCAACTGCAGAATCTTTACTACTGCTTTAGAAGGAAATGAGGGATGTTTTCTTGGTTGGGAAAAACAGCATCTTCATGTTTGAGTCCCATGGGTCGATATGCCCCTATGAGCAAGGATGATGACCAAGGCTCCGGATGGGAGGACGACGCACTTCTCTGGTCCAAAGATCTTGAGAAGCACTCACACGGTGAGTTCTCATTTGCTGTTGTCCAGGCAAATGCCGTCCTTGAGGATCAGAGCCAAGTCGAGACTGGTAGGCACGCCACTTTTGTTGGTGTCTATGATGGCCACGGTGGCCCTGAGGCCTCAAGATATATCTCCGACCACCTCTTCAATCATCTGATTAGTAAGTTTTTTGCTCAGATAACTGTTGGAATTGTCTGAAAATGAACATTTTGCTGATAATTAGGGTAGCAATGAACAAAAACTTTATAATGAGAAACTTATTTGCTCATCATGGCACATCTTTTGCTGATATTTTCATCATGTCTTAACTTCTGTATCACTAGTCTTCTTTGTTGATTTGGGATGCTGAAATTTATGTATAATTGGCATTTTGGGAAATCAGTTCATCACGAACGAACAACTCAATGTTCGTATGCATCTCTTTCCACTCAACCAGCTGTTGAAACAATTCTGCTAATGTGAGATTTGTCAGCTGTAGCCTGTATGTTTGTTGCTAAATTCGTGTTTTTTCTCCCTTTTCAGTTATTTTCCAATAGAAAAAAAAGTTCAGGTAAGGCACAAACGAATGCAGTCAATCTAAAATGGGAAGAAAAAAGTGGCTGATGCCTAATATGACCATCTCTTTTACACAGGACTTGCTCAGGAAAATGGAGCAATGTCGGAAGATATACTCAGAAGCGCGTTTTCTGAAACAGAAAATGGATTTCTCACACTCGTTAGAAGAGCTTATGCAATCAGACCGGTGCTTGCAGCAATCGGTTCTTGCTGTCTGGTTGGAGTTATCTGGAAGCGAACGCTATACATTGCTAATTTGGGGGACTCTAGGGCAGTCATGGGATGTTTGGACCGGTCGAATAGAATCATAGCCGAGCAGCTCACTCGAGACCACAATGCTAGCATGGAAGAGGTCAGGAAAGAGTTGACGAATCTGCACCCCGAAGATTCACAAATCGTTGTGATGAAGCAGGGCGTTTGGCGTATCAAGGGAATCATACAGGTTTGTCGCGATGAAACTGTGATAACTGAGCTTCAAATGGAGAAATGATTTTAAATCTTGAATTTGGAATGTGTCTATTTATACACAGGTATCAAGATCCATTGGTGATGCCTACCTCAAGAGGCCGGAATTTGCCCTCGATCCATCCTTTCCACGTTTCCACCTTCCCGAGCCACTCCAGAGACCAGTTTTAAGAGCCGATCCGAGCATAGTGACGCGACGGATATCAGGAGATGACAAGTTCCTCATCTTCGCCTCCGACGGCCTCTGGGAGTTCCTGACCAATCAGGAGGCTGTCGAGATTGTCCACAACAACCAGAGAGCAGTCTGTTCTTTTCCTCTCTTCTTTTTAAATTTTTAAACCATTTATTTTCATATATTCTTTTCACATTCTTGTTTTGTGCATCACAGGAATAGCAAGGAGGCTTCTTGTGTCAGCTCTGAGAGGGCAAGTAGGATAAGGCAGATGCCATACGACGAAATCAAGAAACTCGATAACGGGTCAGGAGGCATGTCCACGACGACATCTCCATAGTTGTCGTCTTCATCGACCACGAGATGCTTGACTGTGATGAGGCCGTCCCCCAAACTTTCGGTGCGAGGTTTTGTAGATGTCGTCGGGCCATCAAACTTCAACTTTTCCTAGGTTGATTTCTGTGGAACTTGAGGAGCTGCTGCTGCAGCCGCTGTTTCTAGTTCATTTATTTGGCCTGAATTTTGGAGCACCGGCGGAAGGACTCGGAAATTGCCTCGAGTTTCGGGGCGAAATCATGCCTTTGTACAATCTTGCCTTATAACAGACTTTGTAGTTGATCTTTGGTCTGTTTCGATATCAGGTTTTGTAAGAACAGACCATGTCATTAATCTAGAATAATATCACCTAATCTTGTGTTTAGTTAGTTTCAATCTAATATTCACTTGTTCCCACTTCACAGATCTCATTTCATTTACCCTTATTCAAATTTGGTTTTCAAAAATGTTTTATAATTTCTTTCAAGGGGACATATTTCATCATTTATTAGTTAGTTACAATAATAATACAACTTTTCAATTTGCAGTAAAACAAGTACGCTTAAATTTTTACGATAACAAGAAAATGGTGTAGTTTGATTTAGATAAAAAAACATGATATATACTCCCCACATATCATTCATAGAACTTTATCGGATATTGAAATTGAAATGAAATCATTGAAATATATCCAACGTATCTACTTTGCTAAAATAAAAAATTAATATGTGGCAACAATTTATAATAGGATCAAAGTTGTCAATTTTATAGCAATATGCCCGATAAAATATCCTCAAGAAACAAACTCACAAGAAAAGCCAAGACTGAATCTTGACATTACGAATTCCATACTAAAATTACAGTATGTGCTTTTCATCCAAAACTCAAACCATAGTACCATCGGAAAAGCACAAGTCTGCTACAAACTAATATAAATATGGAACCAAAAAAACTGAAAATATTTCCATGTCCAAACTTCAAATTTTCAGAACATAGACGACGACTCCATAAACGAACAAAACCGGAAGAAAGCAAATGAAGCACAGAGCATAGGCAAATCATATGATGTGTAACCTCTGCAGCGAATGAAGAGTTCGATTTTTAGAAGCATTTTCTGTGAACGATCGAAGGGCCGGACTCGTCATATTCCGCTTTGGCAATCCACATCTACAAGAGCAAAAACCGAGCAAAATCAGTTCATAGAAATTCTTGTTTATGATGAAAGATTTATAATGATTAATGCATGGACACGAACAGGAACTCGTGCAGAGAAATGTAAGTTGTAACCATACCTGCTGGAAGGTGCTGAGAGAAGCCAAGATGGATCCTCCTATCCAGACACTGTACTTCCTCTCCGGTGGGGCCACAACCTTGATCTTCATGCTACTCGGGGCAAGAGCCGTGATCTCCTTGCTCATCCGGTCAGCAATACCCGGGAACATGGTGGAGCCACCACTGAGGACGATATTTCCATACAGATCCTTCCTGATATCAACGTCACACTTCATGATGGAGTTGTATGTAGTCTCGTGAATTCCAGCAGCTTCCATCCCGATCATCGAAGGCTGGAAGAGGACCTCAGGGCATCTGAACCGTTCGGCCCCAATAGTGATCACCTGTCCATCAGGCAGCTCATAGTTCTTTTCCACAGCAGAGCTTGTCTTTGCAGTCTCAAGCTCTTGTTCGTAATCAAGGCGATGTAGGCTAGCTTCTCCTTGATGTCCCTTACGATTTCCCGCTCGGCTGTAGTTGTGAACATGTAGCCACGTTCGTGAGGATCTTCATGAGGCTGTCGGTGAGATCACGACCAGCAAGATCGAGACGGAGGATGGCATGGGGAGAGCATAACCCTCGTAGATTGGGACTGTATGGCTGACACCATCTCCAGAGTCGAGAACAATACCTGCCCAAGAATAGGTCAAGCATATGCAAATGGACAAATTAAGCGTGATAGATATAATTTCGTTGTTGCATGATATGTGATACCCTTGACCGATTGGCCAGTAGGATTTATGCTAATGGCATTTTTTTCATATAGTAGGCAATCCGAAATTTGAAATATTAGGCATTCAAATATATATATCAATCATAAAAAGCCACATTATTTTCCTTACCAGTTGTACGACCGCTGGCATAGAGAGAGAGCACAGCCTGAATTGCAACGTACATGGCAGGGGTGTTGAAGGTCTCAAACATGATTTGAGTCATTTTTTCACGATTCGCCTTTGGGTTGAGAGGGGCCTCTGTCAAGAGGATTGGGTGCTCTTCTGGGGCCACACGAAGCTCGTTGTAGAAGGTATGATGCCAGATCTTCTCCATATCATCCCAGTTGCTAACGATACCGTGCTCAATCGGATACTTAAGTGTCAAAATACCTCTCTTGGATTGAGCCTCGTCACCTACATAGGCATCCTTCTGGCCCATGCCAACCATCACTCCAGTGTGGCGAGGGCGCCCCACTATACTCGGAAACACAGCTCTCGGAGCATCATCCCCAGCAAATCCAGCCTGAAATTTTTAAGATCAATAATGTAAATCTATTAAATCAATAAAAATATGAACTGGGATCAGAAAACAAGCTTTGTTAGGTCAAGGTAATCTCGATTACCTTGACCATTCCAGTTCCATTGTCGCAAACAAGGGGCTGAATATCCTCTGCTTCTGCCATCCCTTAATGTTATCTGAAGACAAGAACAAATCCAAGATCATCAACATAGTCATACATCATGCATCTGAAATCAAGAATACCAAAAGCCCAAATTTCATGAACAAAGCTTCATTTCATATTTGACGACAATGCAATGTGCCATTCTCAGAAATCGTAAACTTTCAATTTCATACAAAACCCAATTGGCATCAGTTGACAATGCAAGATCCACAAAGATAAGCAAATTTCAACATTGGAAACTTTTAACTGCACATAATCTTCGATTTGACAAAGAGTAAAACTGAATCTAATTGACTTGGAATTTGACTCAAGGATTGAGCAGTCTATTGCTAATTACAGTATATTAAGCAAGACCAACTAATCGAATAATTAATTAGTATATTCACATTTCTCACCAAATTTCAGCTATAAACAGGAAACTTCCAAATATAGAAACAAGATCCCAATCGAACACAAGCAAACAAATACAGAACTTCAAACAAGAGAGTGACTGCAAACATACGATCTTCACCTATCAAAACTCCACATACACATTAAAATTCAGCCACAATTCAAAACACCCATCATCAGATCCATCAACAAAAGTTTATAAAAACATAAATTACTAGATCTCACACAACAAAAGCAAATCGAGATTACCAAAAATCGTAAAAGAGGAAATAACTCAACAAGATTCAAACATTTTTTTAAACAATAAAGATGAAAATCGAGTTTTTGCAACGAGATTAAAGTAAAAATGAAGATAAAGATTGGACCCTTGAGGAGTTGCTGAAGATGGGTGTCAAATTCTTTGGTGATTCTCTCCGAGAGACTCTGTGAGAGATACGTAGACTGTGTCTGTGTGCTTTCTCTCCTCTTGGTCTGAAATGAAATGAAATGCCGGCCCTCTCGTTTAAAATACGAGAAATGAAACCTCAGCCTCACATTAAATTCAGATCAAATGGACCTCAAATTCAAGATTATGAGATCTGAGCCGTTGGATGGAAATGATTAGGATTTGTGGGTTGTGGTGGCACCCACGACGGCATTACCTTGATGGTCAATGTAGCTGGCTGCCTTTTGCACTCGGTTTTAGTCTACTTTAAGGACGGTTTTGCACGAATTTGTTTTCATAATATAATCATCTTTTGTGTTTAAATTTTTTTGGGTACATATATTTAAGAAAAAAATATAAAGTAATTAAATTAATAAAATTTAATAGAGTTCATTATTAAATGGAATAGAATATTTGTAATGTGACAAAAAAAATAGAATATTTTAAATGAGGCATGATGGATAATAATTATTAGTTTAAATATTCATTACTAAGTTAGTAACTATATATATTAGAGAGGATCAATTAAAAATTCCAGCATATGTTTTAGCTAAAATCAGTGAAAACTGTTAATCTTTGTATGATTTACAAAGAAGCAAAATATATATATATATATATATATATATATATATATAATAATCACATAAAAGAAGTTTTGTAATGTATAAAAACAATTAATATGTATCAATAAAGACCAGCTATTTAAACATGAAATCAAGCACCAATAACTACAAATCACAAATTAAATTAAAAAGCAAATTGAACTCTATTAATCTACCATGCAATTTCAATCAGTTATAGAAAACCTAGTATCAAGTAGAAATTTAGCTACTTATGATTACAATTAAACAATAAAAAATAAAAATAAAAACATAATAAAAATTGATAAATAGATAAAAATCGGTATTTCACCAATCTTGAGTCTTCAAAGCATAAAATATCAAATATCTAAGCTATGGAAAAACTAAGTAAAAGCATATAAAACAAGGTCTAAAAGTTTATAGGAAACTAAACAGGAGCCTTGTTTATATATTTGAAATAAATCTCACTCTAAAACAACTAGGAATCAAGAAAAACTAACAAAAGTCAAAATCGAAGGTGAAACGACGACCATATGCATAGGTAGCAGTTTTAGGCTATTTTCTTCATCAAATCGACGATCGTCGTTTTCAGGCAAATTTTCTGGAGGTATCAGCAACTTCCATTGACCTTAATGGCGGGTTTCGATTTCCTTCATTGCTCCTTCATGAAACGGTGACCTACCCTCCTGAGTAGGGATGTCAATGAATGGATTCTAGGATCAATCCAAAATCATTCAAACCCATTAAATTTTGAAGAATGTGTTCGGTTTTGGTTAGGTTCTGGACCGCTTTTAGACCCGGACCGTTTAGATCTATAGTTTGATGGTCGGATCCGTCCGAATCGATTACGGTTCGCAACCGAACCAATACTTATTTATTGGTTATGGTCCGAGTAAAACCCGTCTATTGACAAGCCTAAATTTAAATAGGCTTGTTAATGAGCTAGTTTTATCCATATCGATTCGAAATCACTCATAACCAATTAAATTATAAAGCAACGATTTCGATTTCAGTTCTGGTTCTTGTCCGGTTCTGGTTCCAGACCCGCTGAGATCCGGACCGTTTAAGATCCATAGTTGATGGTCCGGTCCGGAACCAGTGTCTAATTGGTCGGTTCCAGAACCATTACTTATTTATTAGTTCTGGTCCGGGTAAAACTCATCCATTGACATCCCTACTGCTAAGTCGTTGTTTCCATCCATTTTCTATCCAAAACGTTTTTCGCTTGTTTTCTCGATTCTTCGAACTATTCTTCCTCATTCTCGACCCCCGAGCATCCGGTTGTACTTCAATTACTCCAAAACACTAAAAACCTGTAATGAGCAAAAATATACTCAAACGTATTATCATACAAGAAAAGATAAATCAACTCCAAAAACCTTACATTAGTGCACAACTTTACTTGACATATGTATATATAGTGTAAAAAATAGGAATAGTAACACATCTTTCATATTTGTGTAGCACAATCAGAATTACAATGTTGCACATATTAATATAGCACATATTTCATCCCTTCGTAGCACATATGCTAAATATATCAGTTTAGCACATCTTTCATTGCAGCGCAGCACAAGAAGGGTTCTAGTGCTGCACATTAATCAGCGTAGTACACAAAACATAAAACTGTAGCACAATCGAAATTAAATCTCAATCATTAATCCATCAAATCAAGGCCTAGATTCATTCTCACTTTTTACCAAATTATCAATTTATATATATGGGTTAGATCCAGTGAGAACTCATCTTTTTTTAGAACTTGAGAACCATGCATAAGACGTTGAAGATAATGTACAAAACAGTATAAAGTTGTGCATAACGAAAACTTTCTTAAATTGTTGCACAACAAAATAATTTTAGAAAGTTTTCATTATGCATAACTTTATACCGCTTTGTGCATCATCTTCAACGCCTTATGCATGGTTCGTAGAGTTCGCAAAAAGATGTGATTCTCATTTGATCCACTCCTTATATATATATATATATATATATATATATATATATATATATATATATATATATATATATATATAACAAGTGAAAAACAATGTAAAACCGAGTGTTTATCAATGAATGGTGATGTATTGCATACTAACAACTAGTAACAGAGATGTATTGCATATTATCGGTCATGTGGAGAAAAAATGTTAAGATTTGGGAAGTAAGACATAGCATGAGATCATGAAATGGTTTCAAATTTTGAAGGTTTTCGAAATGGTTGAGAGGGTGCAAAAGTTTAAAGAGTTTTGAAATTTAAAGTTTTGAAAAAATTCCTAAGTATCGGGAATGTATTATTCTTAATTGTATATTTTGATTAGATCTCAAAACCTCCGATGACTGTCTTGCTTTATTAATAAATGTTGTTAACTTGTTTTTGAGTTGGAAGTGTTATTTCAGGTTTCAACAAAACTATTAACTTGGGCATGCCCAAGATTAATGGAGTTCAAAGCAGTACAATGTCCAGCCTTACAGATAAGTATCAGTACTAGTGCAACCGAAGAGAAGTTGACTGAAGGATCGCGTGCTGAAGTTGGAAAAGATTGAAGGAAGCCAATTGAAGATTGAAGACTGAAGTGAAGCGAGATTGATGGACAGCGGATATATGAGTGAAGTCGAAGACTGACATCGAAAGACTGAAGATTGGAGATCAAGACTGAAGACTCGACGCTGCTGATAAAATGGAGTCGAAGGCAAGCTGACTGACTGAGCGAAAGTCAAAGCTGGATACCATAAGTCAAAACTGGGTACCAGTAGTCAAAGCTGCCTACCTCTAGTCAAAGCAGGTTGATAGAAGATCAAAGCTGACTATATCTGTGTCAAGTTGTTGTTGCATATTGACTCAGGAGTTCAAAGCTGATAAAAGACGAAAGTCCGGACATCGATAAAAGGCGAGAAGTGCGGATGACCCAAACTCAAGTCAAAGTTGATTAAACACGAGTCTTATCAACTGAAGAAATACGGAGTTTCTTTTGCCTTAAGTGTTTGACTCTACACGTGTTGTAGCGTATCTGCAAAGCAATCTGACATTCCATACCACCTTTTCAAAGTTACAGAGCTACAGTGTACGGAGATGCAGACATCTAACAGCGACGTATAAGGATTCAACGGGAATATTTTCGAACGATAAAATGAAAGAATTTGAATAGCAGTCCCTCCAGCGGCTCTATTCTTATCTCTCCCTATATATATGCGCAGAATCCAACATATGAAGGTTATCAAAACGCTGCACAATCTTATACTCAGAGCAATCAAAACTCAAAGCCGAAGTGCATTCAAACAGCGATTTCGAAGAAGGAAGTTCACAGTGCTACGAGTATATCTCCAGAGTTATCATTCTTATGAACTTGAGATTACTATTTACACTTCCTTATATCTAGGATATTCATTGTAACATTTCAAGCCTAGATTCACTGAATTTGACGTCGTGTTAACTCGGATATAGTTGGAAAACATCTCTACAAAACCCCAAAGTTAAATAGGAGTTTGGGCGAGTAAGCACGAAGTGTCGAGTTCTTAAAAGCATGGTTTTCTAAGACTCGTAAGATAGAAGGTGTAACTCATCGCCGCATAGAGTAGTCGGTTTCTCAAAGATCGACATGCGTGAAAAGGAACACCGAGTTAGGCGGGATACTGTAAGGTGACCTCAGTACCTAGGTTTACTCCTATACCCGTAAACAAGATCTAATCTCGAGGTAGTGGATTGACTGAGCAATCAATCTGTGAACGTATGAGTTTATCTCCGAACCACGAAAAATCAACGTGTTTTTTTTACTTTTGTCGCTCTTAATTACATGTTATTGAACCGTCATCTCAAAGACAACATTGATTTGAAACACTCTTATCAAGATTAGTTCGGTATTGAATGATAAAGCGAAAACTAATTAAACAATATCTTACCTAAGTTTTATGTATCAATTTTCTAAGACAAACTAGTAATCATCATATTCGCAGCACATCAATTATCAATCCAACAGACGGGTTGTCTCAACAACAAGATATTTACTAACCGGTATCACTAATTTCAAGACTCTCTTATTTAAACCGAAGCAGCGATCTTGTTATTAGTATTGAATTGTAGTTATCCGACGCCTATTGCTCAAGCCAATCAAGTCTTGAACAAAGAAAAGTTTTAATTTTTCTTACTGGTATATTTTACCCTTCCCATACATTATGTCCAGAGGGACCCATCAATATGGATGTGAAAAGATTGAGGACTAGGCCTCTATTTATAGACCAAATGAAAAGTTTGAAGATTTAAATGGAATATTAAATTCGTATGAATTATTCAAAGGGATGCGAACCACTAAAGTGAGTTACAGGGTTGTCTTGCATGCAATGGCCATTCTTGAAGAAATAAATATTAAGAATCATAAAAAATCCAATAAACCAATGAGATCATCTATTCTTGAATAATTAAATTACAAGTGAGAATACATATTCCAATAAAGTTGAATCATTGCATGCAAAATTCTATAAAATTTAGATCAATTGTCTCAGCCATGCAAATCGTGAAAATCTAATAATGTCATTCAAAATACTAATTCTAATTCAAATATAATCGTAGATTTAATCGAATATGATTAGGGTTACATACATGCATGTAGACTCTCCACAATTCTAGGTCATGCAAATGATAATTCTTGAAAAAATAATTATTAAGATTCATAAAAAATCGTGGCAATGAGCGCATGAGATTACCTCATCTTGTAATTTCAACCACTAATCATATTTTAAACTTTAAAAACAAAGAAAACAATCTAATTAAAAGTGATAATACATATTCCAGTAAAGTTGAATCATTGCATGTAAGGTTCTACGAAAATTTATATTAATCTTGTCAAATATCACGAGTATATATAGGCCATGCAAAGAGATCACCTACATAATCGTCATTCCATATTCTAATCGAATTGGATCAAAGTTACACACATATAGGCTCTCGACTGTTCTATGCCTTGCAAATTATCATACTTGAAAAAGTAATTATTAAGAATTCTAAAAAAATCGAGGCAATGAGCACATGAGAAATATATAATCTAGTAATTCAAACCACTAATGATAATTTAAATGAAAATAAAGAAAGCAATTGAATTATAAGTGAGAGTATATATTAATCCAATGAAGTCGACTCGTTACATACAAAAAAATAAAACAATTGATCAGAATGTAAGATACTCGATAATTGTAAATTAAGAACAATAGCAATATAAATTGAAAAAAATAAAAAAAATAATAAAAATAAAAGTCTATATGAACGAAATTAAAAAAAAAAACCCACTCAAAGTTGGATTGGTCCCAATATGAATCGAACCTCGGACATATGGGAAGAAGGACAAGTACCTTGTTCATCTTGTACTATGATGGCAGCCACATTGGCATACATGAAAAAATATTTGTATGAATTTAGCTGAAAATTGACTTGAAGAAAAGCTTAGTGAATGGACGGATTTAACACGGGAATATATCAAATAATAAATGAGTTTTAGTATTACCACAATGATAAATTAGATATGAATTTAAAATTTAATATACCTTTATTTGCGGAATTTTTCTTCTTTTTTT
Organism: Salvia rosmarinus; assembly: GCA_036937905.1. Taxonomy (NCBI): domain Eukaryota; kingdom Viridiplantae; phylum Streptophyta; class Magnoliopsida; order Lamiales; family Lamiaceae; genus Salvia; species Salvia rosmarinus. Next base: position 15,355,442 of record CM072821.1, read on the forward strand.
TTTGTTTTGATTAAAACGACTTTTATTATAGATTGCAAATGCATGATAAATGAAGAAGACCCTCCACAAACATCGGAGGTTCGTCTCAAACATACATTGTAAAGACATCTTCAGATGCTTTCGCAAATCTATGAGCCAACTCATTATCATCTCTACGAACTAACAAAAAGGAAAATCCTGCTTCGTCCTTCAGTAACGCTCTACAGTCTTCAATGATATCACCAAGTTCGGAATTGTCAAGGTTATTGTTCCAAATAGCATCATAAACTCTCTTACTGTCAATAAGAAACTCAACATTCTTTTCATTTCTTTCTTTGAGCCAAGTGAGGGCCTTTCTAAAACTCATAGCTTCTCCTTCATCCACTTTGAACAAGCCAGTAAATTTTTGAGTCCTCCCTACAATAAACCTCCCATTGTTATCGAGTAACATAGCTCCTGCACCTGAAAAATTCCTTCCTTCGAAGAAAGCCGCATCAGAACCACACCTAAGTCTGCCCTCTGTCGGCGCATGCCATCCAATGCATTTCGTCGTATTTACAGAGCTCCCGGTTCTGTTGTTGGTAATAAGGGAAGCGGAATTTTTCTTCTTTAAATAATTGGTTTGGTGGATGAATTATAATTCTTCCTTGAAATATGTTCATTTAATTCTATATTGATCCGTCTATAAAAAACGTTCACTTTCTATTTTTGGATATGACCTCCACCCAAAAGTTATAATTTTTACCCACAATCAACCCACTTATGTACAAAACAATCACTCATTGCCCACCTTTATTTGTGGAATTTATGTATCTTATTGTGTGAGTCTCATTCTCCACTCACTTTATACTTATTGCATTTATTAAAACATGTGTCATCAAAATCAAAGAACAATTGTCAAGGACAAAGGGAGTAACTTATTTGCATATTCCCACTCATTATAGATGGATATAATTATGTTTGTCATTAACATTAAAATCGATGACATAAAAGTTTGTCACTGATTCAAAAAAACAAAACACAAAAAATAGATTGATGCAGGAACTACGCAAGCAGGCCGAACCACAGTAGAACATTGTATGCGTCCTATCAAGTATTATAGTATGATACTTGAAGGAATTTTTTATTACACGTTTATGTGTCTTATAGGTACTGTAATGTAATACATATATTACCTAACAAGACACTTATAAATATCTTATTAGGTTCATATGTACCTAATAATATGTTTATATAAGCTTCTTATTAGGTATTATATGAACAACCATCGAGCGGGTGTTTTAGCTCGAAAACCTCGATCTTTTTAGCCCTAAAGCCTGAGAGTCCCGTCGGGCTATGTGGATGGGCTTTTGAGACCTGATTTTTTTTATCCTTTATTTTTACGAGCCCAACTCGACCCTAATTCCGGATATCCGGTGCAGACCAATTTTGTTGGCTCTAGATTCAAGTATATTGGGGCCCTATTTTCCCGTTCTTCATAAAGATCCTTAAGATACATGTTAGTTAGTAGACCATATTGCGAGAGTAATACAACCCACTTTTCTTCAAATTCTAAAATATTGAGGTTGCATATATTATGAGTCAAACTCCTTCGAACATTTCCTCTATCAACAACACCTTTGTAATTTCGAGGAATCTTCTATTAAATATGTCATAAACAAAAACGGTGGATGGTATTGGACATAACTTTTCTCATCGCAATCTGATACCCTCTCTCTCATTGATCTGTCAATATTACAGTCGGATGAACACCTCCTATTACCATCAATCAGTTGCTGACAAATCATTTAAAAGGGGTTTGCATGCTCATGTATCAACAATGCACATCCTAGCAGAATAGACTGATGATGGTTAACTCCGACCACAGTCGGTAAAGACATTTGACATTTGTAAACCAAGTATATAGTGTTGAAGCTAACAATATCATGGTAATCATGTGACGACGCTCGGTTTACCCGTCGTTAGAGGTACCAAGACTCGTCAAGATACATTTATAATCTCCTCCAACTTGAACATATAGTTCCGTACATGGCAAGTTAAGGGGTCGAACCCAAGAGAGCTGGTTATGTTGTTACTCGAGTTGTCACAGTTTGAGTAGGAGGTTGCCCAGAGGGCAAGGTGTCGATCGGTGACGATCTCGATGAGATGTCTTGAGAGATAGATCTTGAGCGTAATGTAAAGCGAAACTTAAACACAAGGTAAAGAGATTAAATAACAAGCAGTTGGGCTAAGGGTTCCGCACGTTGAGATATTGGTCAAGATGTCGGTCATAGGTTCAAGGATTTTCACCATGAGTGTATGTCGTGGTTAAAGGTACCAAGGGGTAGATGCCCTTTTAGGTTGTCACGTACACCAGGCCCCCCAGCCCCAGCTTGCCCGTAGATTTTAGGACTAAGTACAGAGGCCCCCTGCCTTGCCCCTTACCAAGACGGTCTCCAAGATAGGTTCGTCCGCCCCAACAGCTTTACTCACTAGACAGCCCAACTAGCCACAGCCGGTCCAAGGGAGTGGCTCGCAGCCCTTTGCCCAAGGCCGACGGCTACAATCACCCACTCCAGCCGCACTTCCCGGGACAAAGAGACACTCGATGTCTTACTCCGGCTATTGCTTGTAGCTACCCCCCCCAAGGCTACCGGCCGAGTTAACGCTCAAGGAAAGGAATAACATGGGTATAAAGGCTTAGAGCTTCGGGAACACCCACTCAAGGTTCTAAGGACATTTAGACCTCACGACTTGTATGACCTTGACTCAACGTGCTTCACCCCGAGCCCAACCAAACCGACTACTCACGCATAATCAACATAAACATAAAAGCAATAAACAAGAATATAATCGAAACCATACTTGAATATAAAATCAAACGTAAATCAAAAGCATTATCTGCCAAGCAGTTGCTCAAGCAGAGATCATAAATACATAATATAAATTGTTTGCCCGTAGGACTTGTTTCTTCCTCACCAATCGCTCATGAAATGCAAGAGAAATAAAAGAGAGAAGTTGAGAGAGAATTCTGGATGATGCTCTCCACTCCACCGAATGTGTGTCTCGAATCTGAATAATGTTGTGTGGAGTTGGAATCCTTGTGGGAGCCTAAGTAAACTCTCATTTAGCTTGGTCGCGTGCGATCTCGAGGCGGCGGTGGTGAGGTCAGTGACTTGGCTCGGGCTCGGACCCCGACAAGAGCTCCTCCGCTTCGGCCCAGCAAATTTGTCTCATCTCGGCAAATGCAGTTGACCTTTCCTTTTCGCAAAATCAAGCGGCAGAGATGAATCTTGCCTGAATATCCCCATTGCGTGCAAATCGCGAGTCCTCGTCTGCATCCCCACCGCATCCCGACTGCCTCCTCGTCCCCTGCATCACTCCTCGTCATTTTCACTCTCTTTCCGTCTCGATTACTCTCTCGCTTCACATCACTCGTTGACTGTGCTAAGCTCCCATGCGGCATGCAGTGTCTTGGCAAGATGTCAGAATACATTGCCAATATAGTCTTCGGGATTTTTTCATCTCTCATGGAAGGTGGCCTGATCTTGCCCAAAGTCCACCCCAACCTGCAACATCCCAAGCGTGTCCTCCCAGACACAAACACACGCAAAGAACACACACAAAATGTACTCTTTCTACGGCAAGGACTACCCCAAAAAGAGCACGAAAAAAGGGCTCGTCACACTCACACACTTGAACACGATTGTCCTCAAGCGTACAAGCATTCCTTGCCCAAAAGAAAACAAACACACAAACAACACACGCAAAAAACCAGCAAGGATAAGATGATAACATGATAAAGATAATGAGGCATAGGCGATTAATACAGCTATGCATCAAGGTTAGTCAAGATCGGGGCAAAGCAAGTTTGTGGGAATTCCTCTCAAGCACTCAAACTCTCTGTGTTTAGGGTTTTCACGCTCAGTGATGACTTGATCAAGGAAATGCCATAGGCTTGCCTGCCGTCTACTATCTCTGCCCTATACCTTGGTCAAAGTTCTCTATCCTTAGGTCTTTTAGGGTTGTATTGAGTGGCTTCTTGGCTAAGTTGGAAGTATTTAATCTTGGGGTAAGGTTGTCTTGACTTAGGTCTTGGGCAGAATGTTTTCCCATTTTCCTTGGCAAGATACTTACGGACCTGAGCACACTTATATTTTTCGGGGGAACTTCTTTTTCTTTTCATACTTTTAAACTTTTCCCCCCCACCCTTTTTCTTTTCTTTTCTACACATTTTGAATTTAAACTCATTATGCCGGCCGAAGGCCAAGGCATCTAATGTTGTGTTTTGCCCAGAATGATACCCAAGACGTACATATCCCTCCGCTATTCTTCTTCTTTCAGTCCCCAGGTCAGGGAAGAGCACAAGATAATTTAAAAGAAAACGAACAGCTCAAAGGGGCTAGCAAAGGACATATATATCTGGGTTTATTTTCATTGTTGACCATGGCTATGAAAAGAACGCCTAAACCATCTAGAGCACTTAGACCTATAGCAGTTGGGCTTTGATCAAGACATCAGGCAAGTTCTAGCACAACCAAGTTAAGCATCCGAATATCACACAGAATATAATTCATGCTTGCAATGATTTAGCATATACATGCTCAATTTTTCACAGGTGTGCATGCTATGCCCCTTTTCCGTCATACTAACCTTATTGATACAAGCTAAACATGTATTACAAAGCCTATGCCAAGATCATAACTATCATGCTCATCTCAACATGCTGGTCAACACAACAACAACAAAACACAGGGGCAATCCACACTCGCACACTTTGCTCGTGGCAAAGTTTTAGACTGAGTATGGTCCGAAAAACATAAACACGCAAACACACAACAAACAAACACAAAAACAAGAAAACAAAAACACAAAAAAACAAAAAAAAAAACCAAAAGGGATGATAGCTTAAGGGGATGCAGGTGGGTACCTGAATCCTTGGTGGACAAAGAATGCGAGCTGGGCGGTCTGGATTTCAATCAAGGTCTCTTGTATTCTGACAAGGGCGGCTTGAGTATCTCCTTGGGCAGGCTCCGGTGTTGCTGAAGGTCCTGCCCTTGCCTTAGCCTTTGAGCGGGCTGGCTTGGCAACGGGCTTCTCAAGCTCTTGCTGGATGGTAAGCTTGCCGTCCTCGTCCTCTACAATCCTGAGCATCTTCTTCAGTACTTTCAGGTCGAAAGTGTCCTCTCTCTCGGGGGTCATGGCAAAGTCGGGACCAAGCAGCTCGTTCTCTTTGGCAAAGTTAGTCGGCAAGTGGCATAAGGAGAGCCTCTGCTGCTCCCTGCCCATTATGCTCTTCATATGCGAGATTGCGAATGACGCAAAGTTCAGCCTCATTCTTTCGTGCATCGCCCAGAGGATGAACAACTCGCTCTTCGACATGGTTGCGCTGCTATCCTTTTTGCCAAAGAGATTATAGGAAAGGATCCGGTGGCATACTTGCATGGCCGGGTCCTTGAGGGCTGTCCCTTTGGCGTCACATGACTTGAACTGTGCGCCATCCTTCCCGATTAGTTTTGACCAGATGCCCGACCACTTTCCGTCAGTGAAATTGGGTACCACATTGGCTGCTCCCCTATATCTGGCTCCATTTGCTTCCATCAATGTTACCATGTTGAGAGCTTGGTTGAGCTCATCAACCGTAAACTCCCTTCGCTCCCCGAGAAGAGTGAATCAGATACCTTACCGACACTCCTTTGTCATGATCTATGTTAAGATCCCCAGAAACTCATTCACCATCGGTAGCAGACACCGTGGTATCCCATTCGAGAAACCTCTCCCATCCTATTCCCTTAAACAACCTCTCGACATCCTCCTTGACTCCCAGTTGTTCGAGAAGTGCAGATTCCAGCCGCTTTGGTACAACCATCTCCTTGGTTTTGACGAGCTCCTTGTTGTTCACCGTGTAGGACTTCCCTCGCTTTGACGAACGCGTCGCCATCTTTGCCTTCTTCGCCGGCCGTTCTCCAGTGAGGAAGACATCTTCTTCCTCGATTTCTTCCATCGGGTTGTTTCCTTCGTCCTTGCCTTCTCCGAGAGCATCGCCGAGCTCCCCTCCTCTGAAACCTCCTCTCCTCCAAAGACTTTGGTTTCGTGCGGCAGACCCGGTGTGAGAGGGGGTCGGCGGCGTCTTCTTTGATGATGAGGCGGTAGGAGTCTCCTTTACTTTTCTTTTTCCGGTGGAGGGGATGACTTCCTTCTTTTTCTCCGGCGCCTCTCGGCGTCTCCTCGATGTGTTCTCGGGCATGGGCTGCTTCTTGCCTCGGCCCACCTCCACGTGAATGTCGTGGGCGTGGGCGCTCTGCTTCTTCGGTGATCTCGGTGGGAGAGCTCCATCACCGGACGGACGGCTCCCTTCGGCGGGCTCGGTGGTGGCTCGGCAGTGTCTTCTCCATCTTTATGCGACGGACTCTGATTTTCCTTGGGGCCATGGGTAGGAGGTGGGGTTTTGTCTTTGAGGTTTGGGGAAGTTTTGGGGTGTGGTTTGAATGTGGGAAGTGGGTAGGCGAAATATGGGGGTAATAGAGCGTGGGTTGGGCGGTTATAGGGTAGTGGGGTCGGTGATGGAACGTCTGCGTCACCGTAGAAATTCAAACGCCTCGTTTCCGTGTTCTTGGCCAGGTCGTTGTCTTGCCGATTCTGCAGCTCCTTTCGCCTCGCCTTGAGTTCCTTCGACTCTTTGTTTTAAGAAAATACGATCCCCGATGAAGAATCAATCCGCTCAAGGAGCAAGTCAAAATAACGAGGGTGGGCTTCCCCACTCACACACTTTGCCTGAGGCAAAGTGTTTAAAGTGGTCAAGACCACCCCCTTGACAAAAAGGGGATAAAATGTAAGCGATTAAAATCGTACCCCACCGGGTTGCCTCCCGGGAAGCGCTGTTGTTTAACGTCGTTAGCTTGACGTCTTCCTTGAGCTCAGGTGTCTTGAGGATCCTCTTGGGTAACCTCGGTAGGCTCATCTTGCTCAGCGTCCCACTCTCTGAGCCTTCGATCGTCCCCATGGTAGGTTTTAAGTTTGCTTTCGTTCACCTTGAACACTTTCTTGTCGTCCATGTTGCTTATCTCCACGGCTCCGTTCGGATGTTGGGCGTGCACGATGTAAGGTCCCACCCACTTGGTGGTCAGCTTGCCAGAGGCATAGCGGAACCTATTCTGATAGAGTAGCACCATTTGCTCATTTTCAAACTTCTTTTCTTTGATTAAAAGATCATGGGATCGTTTGAGTCTATCCTTATATATAGCGGCATTGTCATATGCTTCGAGGCGAATCTCCTCGAGCTCTTGTATGTCGAGCTTGCGCTTTTCTCCTGCCTCATCCCAGTCAAAGTTCACCATGGATTGCCCAGTACGCCTTGTGTTCCAGCTCGACTGGCAGATGACACATCTTGCCAAACACCATCCGGTAAGAGACATTCAAATGGTGTTTTGAAGGCTGTCCGGTATGCCCATAGTGCGTCGTCGATGTAAATGCTCCACTCCTTCTTGCTCTCTCCCAAGGCCTTCCTCAAGATAGTCTTTACAATGCGGTTTGAGAGCTCACCGCCATTGGCTTGAGGATGGTATGCGGTGGACATCCGTGATGAACCCCATACTTCTTGAGTAAGTCGCCAATGGTGGCATTGTAGAAGTGGGTGCCCGATCACCGATTATGGCTCTTCGCACACCGAACCGGTGAAGATGTTTGACTTGAGAAAATGGCTACGATCATTCGCCCGCCCTGGTCGTAGCTTAGCTTCTACCCATTTTGACACGTAGTCCACTCGCTAGGAGTATGTATTGGTTTCACTTAGAGTTTGGCAAGGGCCCATGAAATCCATGCCCCACATGTCGAATATTTCCACCGGCAAGATAGGTACCAAGGCATCTCATTCCTCCTTGAGACATTGCCTCGCGTTGGCACTTATCGCATTCTCGGCACTTTCGTAGCTATCCTTAAAGATGGTGGGCAAGAGAACCCACAATCGAGGATCTTCCTGCCGTTCTCTTGTGCCCAAAATGTCCGCCGCACTCCTTCTCATGGCGGTGCTCAAGGATGCTCTTTTCTCACCTTCCGAACACATCTACTCAAGATCAAGTCCGAGCATTGTTTCCACAAGTATGGGTCATCCATACGTATTGTCGACTCTCCTTCTTGAGTTTGTTCCTTTGGTGCGTTGGCATCCCCACCGGCAACACTGTCACGATGTAGTTCACCAAGTCGCGATACCACGGCCTGGTGTAGATCTCGAGTAGCTCCTAAATCGAAAATGTTGCTCGGATTGGATCTCCTTCATCCTTTCTCGTACCGCTCAAGTGGTCGGCCACTTGATTTTGAGATCCGCTTGTCTTTGATCTCAACGCCGAACTCGGAGGAGGAGTATCCACCGTATAAGCCTCGGCTTTGTGTCCTTCTTTGCCATGAGATATTTCAGGCGGCGTGGTCGGTGTAAACCACCGCCTTGCTCCCAAAGAGGTAGGAGCGAAATTTCTCGGCAAACACCACGGCAAGAAGCTCATTCTCGTAGTGGTCGTAATTGATCTCATGCCCGGTGAGGGTCTTGATGCATAGTATATGACGAAGCTCTCTCGCCAATTTTCTCGCCCAAGCACCGCGCCAACAAAGATATCCGCTAGCGCCGCACATCACTCAAAGGGCATGCCCCATCGGGTGGCCTTATGATGGGCGCCGTGACAAGTGCTCTTCAATATCTGGAAGGCTTCTTTACATGCGTCGTCGAACTCCCACGGTACATCGCTCGAGGAGGCGGTTCATTGGTTGTGCTATCTTGGCGAAGTCTCGACAAACCGCCGATAGAATCCAGCGTGGCGAGGAATCCTCAAGTCGCTGATATTGGTGGGATAAGGCGACTGCTATGATCTACACCTTAGCTTTGTCTACCTCAATGCCCCTCTCGTAGATAACATGCCCAAGGACAATTCCTCACTGACCATGAAGTGGCATTTCTCATGATTCAGCACAAGGTTCTTCTCCACGCACCTCTGCAGAACTAACTCAAGATGCTCTATACATTGGTTAAATATCTTGCCATACACAGTAAAATCATCCATGAACACCTCAATGCATTGCTCAAGCAAATCAGAAAATATACTCATCATGCATCTTTGAAATGTCCCCGGAGCATCGCATAAACCAAATGGCATACGACGATATGCAAATGTGTCAAACGGGCAAGTGAATGTAGTCTTATCTTCGATCTTCTAATGCCACACAAATTTGCATATAACCGTAGTAGCCGTCGAGAAGTAAATACCTATTCCGGTGAGTCTCTCAAGCATCCGTCAATGAACGGCGAGGGAAATGGTCCTTCGGGTCACCTTGTTGAGCTTTTGTAATCGATGCAAACCCTCCACCGTCTCAAGTCTCATCGTGACCAGTTCCTCGCCTTCATTCTCAACCACCAGACCGGATTTCTTTGGCACGACGTGGATCGGCCGACCCACCGCCGTCCGAGACAGTGGTAAATGAGGCCCAACTAAAGGAGTTTAAGTATCTCCACCTCGACAACTTCCTTCATCACGGGTCGAGCTTCCTCCGGGGTCTCGACCGGTATGGCTTCGCCTCGAGCAAGATGTAGTGTTGACAAACAAGAGGGCTAATGCCCGAGGTCGGCTAAGGTCCACCGATGGCCTCTTTGTACTTGCTCAAGACGGCCCTCGCTCTTCTTCTTCTTTGAACGCCATTTCGAGCTTATGATCACCGGCAACATCTCGTTGACTCCGAGGTAGATATACTTCAAGTGCTGGTCAAAGCGTTGAGTTGTAGCTTGGGGCTTTCTTGAGGAAGGTTGCATCCTCTCCTTGTCATGCACTAGCGGTGATTGATAGCTTGGTTGATCGTCCCCACCTTGGTCGGCTTCTACCTCAAGCACTTGATTGCCTCGACCTCCTCCTTGTCGAGATACTCCAAATTTTTAGTGTGTCCTCGACGACTCTTTCGTACACGCCCTCGACCATCACTTGGCGAGTATCTCTCAACATCCTTCTCGGTGAGATCGACAAAGTCCACCATCTCTGTCAATCAAAATTGCTTGGCCTTGTAGATGTCAAAGGTGACCGCCTCCCCGTAATTTGCATGCGAGCTTCCCGTATCGCAATCGATCAACGTCCGGCCGCCTTGAGAAACGGCCTGCCTAGCAGCATGAGTCGCTTCGATTCGGTCGCCCATATTTAGAACGTAGAAATCGGCTGGGAAAATAAGGTCTTGCACCTTAACAAGAACATCTTCAACGATCCCTTCGGGATAGACACTTGACTTGTCCGCCAGTTGAATCTCAACGCAAGATGGTCGGAGTGGTCCGAGTTTCAACTCTTGATAGATAGATAGATAGGGGCATCACGTTGATTGATGCCCCGAGATCGAGCATAGCTTGGTCTATCCTCGTTGTCCCGATCACACAAGGTATATAGAACATTCCGGGATCGGTACACTTGATTGGGAGGTCTCGCTTGAGCACGGCTGAGACGTTCTCCCCCATTTGGAACTTAGCATCGTCCGTGTACTTGACTCTCTTGGTACACAGCTCTTTGAGGAACTTGGCGCACCTCGGCATCGAGGTCAAAGCAGTGATCAAAGGTATGTTGATCTCACCTTTTAAAGATCTTGATCATTTCGCTCATCTCTTGGCTTCTTTGTTTCGCCAACCTCCCCGGAAGGGAGGTCGATCTTGATCTTCGTCTTGTCTGCTACCTGGGCAAGGGAGCCTTCACCTCGGGTTCGGGTTCCTCGACCAAGTCCTCGACTTCCCGCTATGTCTTCCGCCTCGATTGTCTCATTTCTTTGGGGCCCTCCCCGCTCGGCAATTTCTTTCCGCCTCGAGTTGATTGCGTTGACGTGCGCATTGGGTTGGATTTGCACTTGAGCAGGAAGTGTCCCTTGTTTTTGGTTGAGCTTTGATATCTCTTGCGTCAAGGTGTTCGGCTGGGTAAGCACTGATTGCAGGACTCCCCTTGTCTCTGTTTTGAACTTGTCGAGGTCTTGCACTATCCTTCCTTGGGTAGCTCCTTGATTGTGCACTATCTCGGCTAAAGATGGCCGAGTTTGAGGTGGATTCTGCCCAGGAGGTGTTTGATAGTGTGTGCCTCCGTACCTCAAGTTCTCATGATTTTTCCATGGTGGATTGTACGGGTCAAAATGGGGCTTCTGACCTTGAGCGTTTCCTCCACCACCGTTGTTGGCATGCCCAAAGGCATTCACTTCTTCTTCTTCAGCCACTTGTAGACACTCGTCCGTGTTGTGGGTGGTGGCAAAGCAAAGTCGACACGCTGACATTGTTCTCGCCATAGAGTGCCTCATCAGTCCATCATTTGTTTCATCATGGCCTTCATATCTTTCATGTCGGATCAAATGCAAGTGGTAGCTTGGTCGGGCATCGCTCGACCATTGCGTTGGCATCATCCCGAGACTCTTCAGCCAAGTCTGCGAGTAGTTTGAATGCCTCGCTGGGTTGCTTGTTGAGTATGGAACCTCCGCATGCAGCACTCACGAGCTGCCTCTGACTCGCCCTCAAGCCATTCACATAATATTGGATCAGATCTTGATCAGAGATTTGGTGATTGGGACACTTTGCCAAGATAGATTTGAAATGACACCAATAGTCGTACATTGTCTCGCCATTCCCCATCTGGAGGGAACTCATCATTTTCCTCACGCTTTGTATCCTTGAGATGGGATAGTATCTCTCAAGAAATTTATGTTGAGCCCCGCCCAAGTAGTGACACTACCCGTAGGAAAAGTGTACACCACCTCGAGCACCGCCATGGAGAGTGAATGGAAAGGATATGAGTCGGATGTACTCTTTCTCGACTTCATCCGCACACCTTATTGTGCTACACACCATTTCAAGTCCCGAGATGGCCCCGGGGTCTTCTCCCGCATATCAAGCTTGGCAAGATCTCGCATAAAGAGTGCCTCAGCTCCCGGTTGTCCTCGATCTCGGCAAGGTGATGCCCAAGGGATGAGATCGTTGTTGTTCGGGAACATCATCTCCTAACAAGATGGTTGAGCTTGTATACAATGTTTCGTTACCACTATTACAATCTCCTATCCGAATCAATACTTGATTGCATATATCTCGAGTCCCCTTATCTCATATATAATTAGATCATACAAGGTGTAGAAGATCACGTAAGTCCGTATGATTGGTCAAGTTTAATGAGATATAAAAGGATCACAACCGAGACAACTTGAGGACGAGTTGTCGGTATAAGCTGCGTGTAGATAAGAAGTGACTTGACTTGGTTGCTTGTCTATGCTGGTACGTCTCTGACGTATTGATGGATCACAGTGAGATGAGTTCTTCTATCTGACCGTCGTGAAGAACCAAGATCTCGGTGACTTACGAAGATCAAAACCTCGATAAGGTATTAGGTGAGTATGAGTGGTGACCATCACTTTGACTTGTTATGGGTGAGGTTATATGTTCTAACCCAATATTCTCCGTGATCTGGGTGGTGGCGGTGCTTGTATGTCATGTTAGTTATCTCAGACGAGTCACCGTATCCGTTTAGGATGATGACGCCCCTTAAGGAGCTCAAAGGTTTATTGTACTAAACCCCGCAGGTTGAGTTAGCTCAAGTACAATAATAAGGTTGAGTGGTACTACTTAAGGAATTAAAGATATTAATTATTTTAAGCAATGTAATGCTATAAATAATTAATGGACGCTCGATATCTTAAATACGGGATTTGTAATGTCCAAGTGCAAGCCCGACTCAACCGGTAATAAAGGGGTAAATCAAGATTTATTCTCTAGTGGCATGAATAAATGTTTATCAATTAATTTATATTCGGTCGAACATAAGATAATTAATTTATTTGAGGCCCATCTTTATTCCTCGCTGATCCTGGTCGCCCATCCAGCCCGTAAGTCGAGGAAAATCGGCGCCCCATGTAGCTCTCTAAGGATGTGATTTTATTCTCTTTATCCATATGATATTATTATATTTATGGATATGCATGGATCCTTTCCTAATGGGATTATGATAATGCATTATAAATATAAAGTAAGAGATAGAATCAAGGTTAATCCTCATTATCGACCAAGCATTATTTTCGAGAATTCTGTGGTTCCCTTAGGAGATTTTTTCGAAAATATTAGTGAGAGTTTGGGTGATTTTCCGAAGCATTCTCCATAGATCGTCCTCACTCGACGTTGGAGATTGGGTAACCGGGATACAGTCCAGAAGATCAAAGCACGAGTCTCGATCCGTTCATCATGTTCATCCCCGACAGATTCAAAGGTAAACACGAGAAAACTCCTACGTGTTACAATTAATTATATAGACGCATGCTAGGAATATAATCAATGTATGGTGAATTAAACATCCAAGATAGATTCTCGGGAAATGGTTAAATCAGATTTCCCTATAGGTGATGCCCAAGGGGCGGAGACTGTTGTTGTTCGGGAACATCATCTCCCGAAGCGTCTACTCTCCTGGAGGTGGTGGGTTTTGTGGATTCTCTCCTCCATGTTGTCTTGCCTTCGCACGTGCCTCCTCAAGACGGGGCGTTTCTCCTCGCTTCTTCTTCTCCTAATGGTTCTCTCATCTCTGGTCAAACAGAGCTCTCCGCCCTCGCCTGCAAGGTTCTATGATCTACAACACACTGTATGATCTAACTTATATATGAGATAATGGGACATACATATGCAATCAAGTAAACAATTCAGATAGGAGATTGTAATAGTGGTAACAGAAAACATTGTATACTAGCTCAACCAAAACTGCTTCGAATATACAAATCCAACAAATGTCAGGTGATATCCGACCCGAGTCATTCCCGATCGGATGATAGGATACCCGATAACCGACAATTACAATTATCACAGGATCAGGTAGCACTTAGATAACAAAAAAGGTGTCGGGTATACCCGATCAGGTAGTCGAGCATACCCGAATACTTGAATTTATTTAAATTATACTTTAATTATATTAATTTATATATTTTTAAATATTTAAATCATATTTAGGCTCCATGAGGCATAATAAAAAAAATCAAATAGACTATTAGTCTATTTCAGCCTCATTCTAGAGCTTCTTATTGGATCAGTTTCGGCTAACCAAAATAAAAAATGGCCAATTTCAATAACAGATATCAATAACGATTGATTAATAGGTCAACCGATCAAACGATAGGTTAGTCGGTTCGGTTATTGGATAATCAAAATTAACCATTTTTAAAAAAAATTTCATCCTATTTAGCTATTTGATTGATTGGACCGAATTAGATTTAGGCTAATTTATTTATAATTTAATAACAAGAGTAATAATAACAAATTTAAAATTATCATAATTTTGATTATTTGGTATATTCGTTTGGCTATCTATATACCTGATAATCGAAATTAACCCCAAACAATTAACTGACATCGATTCGAATATCGAATTAATCGATAACCGATCGATTTCAGTACAGTTCGGTAATAACCAATATCTAATACCTATTTAAGTGGCCCTACTTCATTCAATAAAATAATGATTGTTTTAAATAGGGTTATTGACTTATAAATACATGAACATTGCACACATTCTGATTTGCATACGAACTTTTAAAAATAGTATATAAATACAGAAACTTATATGTTGCAGTAGTTTTCTTATGATTTTTATTTTTCTCCAAATTGAAACAGATGTGACAAGTTAGAATGTTGATGTGGATAACTCAACGTTTGAAAATATGATGTTGTACATATCATCTTAAAATGTCATTGTTTTCATTCGGATTGTATATAATTAAAATCAGAACTCTTGAAATAGTTGAGAAAATATAAATTGTGACACACTGCATTCGAATATGTGATGCTAGTTTGAATGTAGTGCATCGCAATTAACTCTTTCTCAACCTTTTTAAATTGTAAGATGACATAAAATGACAACGTTGTAAGATGATATGTACGACATCACTTTCTAAACGTTCAATTTGTCCACATCAATATTCCGGCTTGCCACGTCTGTTTCAATTTGGGAAAAATGAAAATCATAATAATATTATTACAACGTATCTGTATATTTATGTACTCTTTTTAAAACATATGTACAAAACTAGAATGTTTGCAAAATTCATGTATTTATATTTCAATAAACCCTTTAAATATATTATTGTTCACTATATCTAATTTTTTAATAAACTAATGTATTTTTTTTTAAATATGATACTTAACAATTTTAAAATTATTATTAATTATAGATAACCTACTGATGAAGACCGTTTGATGTACTTATTGGCATGTTTTAATATTTTAAATATAATTTAAAGATTTCAAATTTAAACTGTAAGAAGTCACGATAAATTCGTTCAATCTTTTGATGCAAATCTGCTATTAATAGGTGCGATTATTAAAGAATCATATCAATAATATATATCCAAATTAATCGTATAAAAGGACGAAATATAAGCACCAAATTAGATAGGGGTAAACTAGTCGTTCGACATAATTATTTTTGATCGAATCGATTTACAAAAATTCGATCTGATTAGATTTATATGAGTATTATGCATATACATATTATATTAATTTGTTACTACCCTTTTTAAAAATAGTGCATAACGAGAAGCTAAAAATTGGGACACTTGGATCCCAAGTATAAGAATTCTACCTCTCTTAGTATTAGGATTTAGCATTCCCTAACCAGAAACTATGAATACACACATACACTCCGATTATCATTAGAAAAAATTCGGCCAATGGCTCCAATCAACAAGAAGCGGAGCGCCGAGGAATTCAAGCTGTTGAACAAAACCGCCATTAACAAGAAGCGGAAATTTCCAGAAAGGAGCATCGTCGAGTTCGAGTTGCTGAACGAAATCGGCGAAGGCGCTTACGGCGTCGTATACAGAGCCAGAGACAAGAAGACGACAGAAATCGTCGCGGTGAAGAAGGTCAAGTCCGTCGACGACAAGAAATCGCTGGAGACGAACATTCTCACTAGACTGAACCACCGCTCGATCGTAAAACTGAAACACGCGATATCGAGCGGCCGCAGCGTTTTCCTGGTGATGGAGTACGCCGAGAACAACGTTAGATCGCTGCTGAAGACGATGAAGCAGCCGTTTAGCCAGAGCGAGGTCAAGTGCCTAATGCAGCAGCTTCTGCAAGGCGTCGACTATCTCCACTCATATCAGATACTTCACCGCGATCTCAAAACTTCGAATCTGCTATTGAATAACCGCGGCGAATTGAAGATCTGCGATTTCGGTCTAGCGTGTAGGTTTCACAATAATATGATACAGCATACAGAGACGGTGGTAACGCTCTGGTACAGAGCGCCGGAGCTGCTTTTGGGGGCGAGAGAGTACTCCGCCACCGTCGATATGTGGAGCGCGGGGTGCATCATGGCGGAGCTGCTGTCGCGGCAGCCGTTGTTCGACGGCCAGACAGAGGTCGATCAATTGGGGAAAATATTCAAAATTCTCGGAAGCCCTAACGAGGCGATCTGGCCGGGATTCTCCAAACTGAAGGGAGCAAAGGCAACTCACTTAGTCGGGAATGAGAGGAAAAGCTTGTTGAGGCAGAGATTTTCGGCGACGTCGGTTACAGGTGCGGCGCTGTTGTCGAATGCCGGATTTGATCTGTTGAGCAGGCTTCTGACGTATGATCCTCGGAAGAGGATGACTGCAGAAGAAGCTCTGAATCATTCATGGTTTCGCGAAGTTCCTCTCCCAAAATCTAGGGATTTCATGCCAACTTTCCCTCCAAATTTTGCGCGGACATGAAGGGAGTTGGAGCTGGAACAAGCTACTGGTCTTTCTGGTTTATAGGAAATGAAATTTTAGGTTAACTGTAAAAAGAATTCATGACATGATTATTTTCAAGATTCAACAGTTTATTTACCTTGATTGTGTACACAATCTTTTTGGCAATTAATGCTTAAATCATAATTGCAAAATGTGCATATAAAATTGAAAATGTGTAGCAATGAGCAAAGTAAGAAAAGAAAATTGTGAAATCAAAGTGTAGCAACAATCCCAAGATTCAGCCTGGCATTACAAACCTGTATAAAATTACAGCAGTAGATGACTACAAATCAACAAAAAGATTATAAATACTATGAAACATCTGGCCTCCATCCAAAACTCAAATCATAATACCATTGAGTAATAATACACAACTCTTCTACAAAGTAATAATGGAAGAGGGAAAAAATGAATATTTTTAGAAATGATGGTAATTTTTTTTTGTCACAATGATAAAATCTTAATAATAGTAAAGACTCAAATGAAATGAAAAGGAATAATGAAAAAAGCAAAGCATCAACAATCTTATGATTTTATGAATCCTCTTTCAAGGCAACTTTTGTTTTAGAACTTAGAAGCATTTTCTGTGCACGATTGAAGGGCCAGACTCGTCATACTCAGACTTAGAAATCCACATCTGCAATCACACGAACAACATTTAATCAATCAAGCTGAAGTCTAAAGCAGTTATTGGCACATTTAGGATGGATTGATAAAAATAATATAGGTTAATCTACCATTTATTTTGATGAACTAATTAATTTTTAACTTCTTTGATCATTTTATCCTTGAGATACTTCAATCCTATGTTTCATCAATCTATCATATCACTCAAAGTAAACGGCCTCGTTAGGAAACATTTACAATGTTGAAATTACCTGCTGGAATGTGCTGAGGGAGGCCAGAATCGACCCTCCGATCCAGACGCTGTACTTCCTCTCTGGTGGAGCCACCACCTTGATCTTCATGCTGCTCGGGGCAAGAGCTGTGATCTCCTTGCTCATCCGGTCAGCAATACCAGGGAACATAGTCGAGCCACCACTGAGGACAATGTTGCCATACAGATCCTTCCTGATATCAACGTCGCACTTCATGATGGAGTTGTAGGTGGTCTCGTGAATGCCAGCAGCTTCCATCCCGATCATTGAGGGCTGGAAGAGGACCTCAGGGCATCTGAATCTCTCAGCTCCGATAGTGATCACCTGTCCATCAGGCAGCTCGTAATTCTTTTCAACAGCAGAGCTCGTCTTTGCAGTTTCGAGTTCTTGTT
Organism: Salvia rosmarinus; assembly: GCA_036937905.1. Lineage (NCBI taxonomy): Eukaryota > Viridiplantae > Streptophyta > Magnoliopsida > Lamiales > Lamiaceae > Salvia > Salvia rosmarinus. Next base: position 15,373,404 of record CM072821.1, read on the forward strand.
CATAATCGAGAGCAATGTATGCTAGCTTCTCCTTAATGTCCCTCACAATTTCCCGCTCTGCTGTAGTCGTGAACATGTAGCCTCGCTCCGTCAGGATTTTCATGAGGCTGTCCGTGAGGTCACGCCCGGCCAAATCAAGACGCAGGATTGCGTGGGGGAGAGCGTAACCTTCATAGATCGGGACTGTGTGGCTGACACCATCGCCAGAGTCGAGAACAATACCTGCACGAAACAATGAATTTAAGCATGTTGCAGTATCTATAATACAGCAAATAATCAAGATATTCCAGTCATAATCACTTTTATTTCATTGTTATATAACTTCAAAGCCTTTCAAAGGCATGTTCTTTAAGCATATCCGATGGCACTTGGATTTAGAAAACATTATGCATTGTTGGTTCATAACGAACTATCTTAACCAGGTTGACTACAATGTTCTTCTTCATATATAACACATTCCTTAATCGAGAAAAAAGAAGAAATGAACTAAATGGAATTCTTTTATCGTTCTTACCAGTTGTACGTCCACTGGCGTAGAGAGAGAGAACAGCCTGAATGGCGACATACATAGCAGGGGTGTTGAAGGTCTCAAACATGATTTGGGTCATCTTTTCACGATTCGCCTTGGGGTTAAGAGGAGCTTCAGTCAAGAGGATCGGGTGCTCCTCTGGGGCCACACGAAGCTCGTTGTAGAAGGTATGATGCCAAATCTTCTCCATATCATCCCAGTTGCTTACAATTCCGTGCTCAATCGGGTATTTCAGTGTCAAAATACCTCTCTTGGATTGAGCCTCGTCACCCACATAGGCATCCTTTTGGCCCATCCCAACCATCACCCCGGTGTGACGAGGGCGCCCCACAATACTGGGGAAGACAGCCCTTGGAGCATCGTCTCCAGCAAATCCAGCCTAACATATTCAAGATCCATATCACAAAATGCTTCTGAAAATCATAAAAACACACTAGCCCTACGATCTCCGATCCATCAACATAAAGCAATTGAAGCATCTGATTTAGGATCACAAGAAAGAGTATTTTTTGGTACTTATTGAATTAGCTCACCTTGACCATTCCAGTTCCATTGTCACAAACAAGAGGTTGGATATCTTCAGCTTCTGCCATCTCTTAATATTCTCTGAAGAAAACGAAAATTGTCCTTAAATAAATGAGAGAAGGCAAAAGCAAATAACAAAATCATAAAATCTGCATTTAAACTCTTAAAGTCATTCTAGTCAAAACCTTATCTGCTAACACATGATAAGAAAACTTCACTTCAAATGTTACATAAAAATATTAGATTGGCATCAAGATCGAATCCAGATAATGCAAGATGAATAAAAGTTGAGACTAAATTATTTTCAAAGCTACCAAATATTACCAAGATTCTACCAAATTCCTACATCACCCTTGATACAGAAATCTCATTGGACTTTAACATTCCTAGAAATAGTTTTAACAGTCCTTCAACAGGCAAATGACTCCTCAAGATGGCAAACAATATTAGTAGATATGATCAACCAAAAAGTGATCAGTATGTCATAAACTAAATTTAAATAAGATAAACCCCCGAATTATATTGGTGCGAATAAGATCTCATTAAATTGCAAATACAAGTAAACAAATCTTCAACCAGTAATCATGAACTAGACAGGGGGAAAAAAAGTGAACTTCTTAAATCCATACTTAGCAGACCAAGAAGAGAACATATCTACGCATAATTGAAATTACCCATTTGCAGATCCACATATTAAAATCAGTGAGAAGCACAAATGGCTAGATCTTCACTTACTAAAAAAACCACACTAAAAAGGAAGCTTCTTGCATAGATCAAACAAGTGCAAACAAAAAAAAGGCATAACAAAATTCAACTTTTTCCTCTCAAACGTAATAAAAATCGAATCTTTCAGCAAAATATTGATCGGAATCGAATATTTGAGACGAGAAAGCGTAGTTTAACGCAACGAGAAAGCGTAGTTTAACGCAACGAGAAAGCGTAGTTTAACGCAAAGACTGTACCTTTGAAGTTAAGGAAAATGCGTCTTGCTGTTTTCCTCCTCCCGTTGTGCGACTTTCTCTCTCTCTCTCTCTCTCTTCACGATAATTGTTGGCCTCTTGTGTGTCAAGTGCCCGCCTTCTTGTTTTAAAAACGAGTGCTTGGAGCTCAGCCTCGGGTGAAATTCATCTGAAATGAACATCAAATTCATGATTGTGAAGATCAGAGCCGTTGGATTGTCATGATTTCAATCAGTGGGTTGTGGCGCCCACGACACGTCACACCGATGGTGGATTTAGCTGGCTCCTTTTCCTTGAAATTCGCTTTGTAGACGGATATGCCCTTCGCTTTTCAGCTCATTCCCATCTGTGGCTGCCAACTTTCACGCCCCCGTTTGATAGGTTAGTTAGGTTTCGTCTGGTTAGGTTTCATTAGATTTCATCTAGTTAGGTTTCGTCTAATTAAAATATACTGTGCAGTTAAGTTTCGTTTAGTTAAAATATATGTGCAGATTAGGTTTCAGAACCCACCACTTGTGAGAGTGACAAATCCTAAAAAATAAAAAAATAGCTACCAAATGTATAAAACCACCAAACCCGCGCAGGAACACGGCCGAAGGATACTAAAAGTAGCTACCAAACAGACGCAGGATACTAAACAAAGCTACCAAATGACGAGGATACTTAAACAGAGCTACCAAACAGACGCATAACTTTGTTATCCTGACGAAACAAGGCTACCAAAGATGGCCTTAGAGTAATTTTGCACATTTGTTATGGTCTTTTTGAGTTTCTACATGTTGACGATGTTCATATTTGTTGGATTTGAATGATCGCTACTTAGATTTAAAGAGAGTTTTCAAATTTTAGTATGGATTAGATTCAAATTTAATCGTTGTATTAGTTATGAAAATAGTTTATATTAATTTTTAATTTGGACGATAAATCAGAACTACTACTAGATCACTCCAATAAATTCTAAAATCTCATTCCCCAAATATATAGATAAAATAACTGGCAGTTCGAGAATTCACCCAAAATAACAGCATTAAAAGAAGTCTGTAAAAATAAAATCGAAACACACCTCAATCTTTAAGGATTTTGTTCTTTAAAGAGATTGAGTATTTTTATTCTTATTAATAGAATTTTTCTAATTATATTTTCTTAATGAGATATGAATCAAACTAAATTAATTTAAATAATAATTTATATCAAAACCTTAGCATATTCCAATTTTTCAATCAATTAAAATAAACAATGGATTAACTTATATAATTTTTATCTATTTAAAGTAATCTTCAAAAGTTAACGTCATCTAAAAGGATGTAAACCATTTAGTATTATTTTCTCTACACAAATTACTCATACAATACTTTATACTCCTTCTGTCCCTCAATTTTCTTCATAGTTTTTCGTTTAGATATATTTCCCAAATTTCTTTCTATTTCATTTATATAAACTATTTTACAAAATACTTTCTACTATTATCTTCAAGGGTCTTAATAATATTATTTATTTATATATTTTATCGTTAATTAATTTAATATTATATTGATGATAGATTCTTAATAATTCTGATATACTCAATATCTTTTATTAAAGTACTTACTAAGATTTTCATGAAAAAAATTAAGGGATGTAGTAAGTATAAAGTATGAAAAGTATCACAAATTCCCAAAAGGGCATGGGGCATACTTTTTCTACAGCGCATGGGTAGATTCGTCTTATCACAAAAAAGTCGTCCAACAAAATAATCAATCTCCCAACACGCTTTTCTCTCTCTTGCACCTTTTTCTCTCCCTTGAAATTTCTCCTTTTCTTAGTGAAGGTGGGTATAGAGGGCAATGATAGACACCCACATCGAGGGATGGGAAAAGTTGCAGCTTCCAGCTCAGCATTCCGTTTCCGACACTCTGGAGACCCTGTCGTCCACGTGCGCTCACATTCCTTTACACCGACACGTGTCCGTTTATGCCGGGACCGGTTAGGCCGATCAATGTCCGATGTTAATGTGCAGTACACATCATTATGAACGTGAGAGTAGGTAAGTTTGATACTACAATCTCTTACATTCCATTATTTTTAGGATGAGTACATATGATATATTATTAAAAAAATAATCAGATTTTCCATCGATTGGAATCAGTTTAATTAAGATCTTATTCGATCGGAAGAGTAATAATTTCTCACAATTGCCCCATGTTCTCATATTAAAGGGTAAAGTCCATGGTGGTGGGGGTGCGATGCTGGCCTCACTATTCATTAAAATATCGTTTCTTGTGCGATGAATAGTGAGGGGATGTCGTTGCCTCACCATGGACTTTCTATTAAAAGGGATGCAATGCAGGAAATTACCACATCAAATGTATTCAATTAAATGATATTATACTATTGAGAGAATTTACATCAGGTGATGATGCGACTCCTTGCAATGCATCCATTTTCAAAATGATGATGATAAATCTGTATACGTTAGTATGAAAGATTTAGAGAAAGCAATAAAGAACACATGAGTTTTTACGTGGTTCGATCAAGAATCGATCTACGCCCACCTGAGGTGATGATCCTCAAGATGTTCACTATAATCAGTATTCAACGAGTATCTCAAAGAGCTCAGTATTCAAGAATTTGCTAACCCTTTTACTTTCAATCTAACTCATATTTATACATAAACGTAGACCTTGTAACGAATCCTTGAATGGCGGGCTCACGATCCTTCAGAATCGACCATGATCTTAACCATAATTGTCCATGATTTCCACCGTTACCCATCATCTTCGCCTCGACCGTATTTAATTAGGGTTTGAGGCTATGTTTGGGCGAACCGAATAGGCAAGATTAGGTCGCCCACTCGTTTGGGCTCGCTAGTGGGCCCGAGAGGTTGGGCCATATCCTATCATAGCCCCCCCGAAAAGTCGAGGAATAGCTCGCCGAGGCGGGATGTTGCTTGGTGAAGTTGTTCGTTGAAGGTCCTCGATCTCTTTGCCGCAGCGAAGCGAATTATGACCGGATAGCGGTTCTTTGTATAGGTTACACCAAGGTTTGGTCTGAAGCGTCTTCGCTCTTCTGGAGGACATCGAGGTCCGAACTGGCGGAAGAATCTCTTGTAAGAGGCGACGTTCGTTGGCAGGAAACCGAGGTCTGCTTTGGGTAGTTGCTTCTTGAAGGAAAGGCGAGGCACGACCTGAACGACTGCCTTTTGAAGGCAAACCGAGGTTCGACCTGTATGGCTCCTGCCTTTCTGGAGGACGTCGAGGTCCGACCTGAATGGCTTCTGCCGGTCTGAAGAGGACATGGACGTGGTCCGAGGTCCGAGCTCAATGTAATCATTACGTGATCAGACTGGCGGTCTGTCTTACCATATAGTACGTCATACGCGCCAGGCGGTAGTTGGGCGCTCGAACAGCGTCTTGCGCGCATCGACTACACATCCAATCGCAGATAGCACGTGTGATAAATGAAACGGCAGCTTTTAGCGCCATTCGTCCTATAAATAGGTCCAAATGAGGCAACTGCTCATTTTCTTCTTCGACGCTGATTCCAGAGAACATACTTAGAAATTCCTAATTCCTCCTTTAAACTTTGTCAAGAAGTTGGATATCTCGCCCATAAAAAGTAAGTATGTATTCTTCATCTTCTCATTCCTCTTCTCGCCTCGATAATTCGGTTCGGTTTCGGCCCGCCGCCTGATTTCGATGTGAAGGATTATATGTGCCACAACCGCCTAGGTAAATCCATAGGACTTAGTTCTGTGGTTCCACGGTGTCATCGGTATGGGACGGCCTCGGGATGATTGGCGTGGCGAGGTCGACTCTAACGACAGAGGAACTTTGGAGATTACTAGAGATACCATATTAGGAGGATGCATGGTGGTGCTGCCCAAATCCAATGATAGGCGATGGCCCCTGAGGATTTATTACCATTTTGTAGATAGTTTGATAGCCGGGTTTAGGTTTCGCCCTATTTTCCTTAACTTTCAAGAATATTTTCGGATCCCCATTTGCCAACCGACCTCGAATTCTATTAGGTCGTTAGTTGGGCTATGGTCGGCCTGTTATGGCATAGGCGAGGTTTTCTTTTGAAGTCTTGATGCGTTTTTAGCATCAAGTCTATAGGAGGGTGTATTATCCGTCACCGCCTCGAAGTTTAAGATAGCCCCCTCGAAGGTGTCCCATTGGTAGAATACATATTTCTTTCTGCGGGTCGAGGGGCATCCGAGGTATGAGTGGGGTCTCGATACAATGAAGGACGTGAAAATCAATCCCTCGGGCCCCATGGAGAAGATATTGAATGATATGGGTGAGATCTTATCGATTAATTATACCGAGGATGACTGAACAATGTTGGGTGAGTGTTTATAGTCGAAGTCACCGGTATCGTGGTCCGATTTGGGTGAGGGCAACCTTCTTCTTTTATCCTTCCCGTCGATTTCGTTGTGCTAACGAAATTTTATTCAGAATGCGTGAAGATTGACCCCAGAGAAGTTAAGATAACTGCTCGACGCGCCCGCACCATCCGAGCGGGGGAGCCAGCAAGGAAGAAGGCGGCGAGGCGAGTCCACCCAAGAGCCTGTGGTGGTAGTGGACGCCCGAGAGATTTCATCGACGGCCTCAGCGACCTCGAGCCCGACGCTGGAGATAGAGGTTCATGGCCACTCCTCGCCCGAGGTGCGGCTTCCAAAGACTCCTTTATCCTTCCCAAGGTATAAGTCGCTACTCTTCTCCTTTGTAATTTTGTCGCTACACGCTGCTAACTGCTTTTATTCGGGACGCGCCTCGGTGGCGGTGAGATGCACCGCATGGCCGGATTTGTTGTTGAGCGCCCGCAACACGAGTCCGTGGAGAAAAGCGCCGATCTTTGAAGCTCGAGGTCATTGCAAAATCCGCCTGACGCCGCTGTATGGCGGGCTGGTTGCAAAGGCGCTACCGAGAGCCACGAAAAGAAGGACCGGCCTTACGGGTGGCCCGTGCCAAGTGGAAAGCGCCAGAGTGAGGTTGCCGAGGCGGAGAAGAAGGCGGTCAGCAGACAAGTGCCTTCTGGCGGCGGGTGGACCTATGCCGAGGGCCTCACAAGCAGAGCTTATTGAGCTGGAGAGCTTTTCCTCCTTCATCTCCGACCTGGGGTTGTCATGAGGCGCGGTGATATCTCGCCCACCGAGAAGTCTGGCCGAGAGACCTGATTTTGACAAGGCCCAAGACGGTTGGATCGAGGTCCATCCTCGGGAGGTGTGCATGAATTATGCCCGCATAATCGCTCTGGGCGACCTCCTTCCCGTGGTGGATACCTGGCATCCTCTCGCCTCGCTTCGACGGCGGAGGTCAGAACTCAGTCAAGGAAGATGAAGACGTAGAGCTTCAAGCATTCCTTGCTGAGGTGAGAGCCGAAATCGAGGAGGCGGGGCCGAGCTCAGACGTCCCTTCCGAGATCGGCACTGCTTGGAGCAGCAAGCAGTGGCGCGGCAGGGGTTAGTGAGCCGGCAATGAGCCTAAGGTCATGGACCTAATGTAATAGGTTGATGTGCCGGGGTCGATAGGACCCTGTGTTGTACGAACTTCTACTTTGAATAATAGACACAACTTCTTAAAATGCGTTTTGTCTTGTTTATTTCTAGCATTCCACATCTCAATACTTCGGACTCGATCATGAGCTACTAACAAAGTTGAAAGAAGTCCGAGGTGCTCTGGCCGAGAAGGATGAAGAGGTGACGATCGGAGAGTCGGTCGCCGAGCCGACTGTTGTTCGTCAAGATGGATGTCACCGGCATCGCCACCGAATCGAAAAGAAGTTGCATGAGGCCGACTGCGAAGTGGTCCGCCTCCTGACTGAGAATGAGGCGTTAAAGCTAAGGATTACACAACTCGAAGTCCAGGGGGCTGATTCATCTGCTGATGTGATCCAAGGACGGCTGATGCAATGCGAGGAGCGGCTCGAGCTGACAGCAGAGGAGCTGGCTCGGATCTCGGAAGAGCATGCAGAGTACGAGAAGGTAATCCGCCGGACTGGTGGAACTACCATATCTGAAGCCGACGACCGAGTTCAGAGCTTGCTGGCGGAGGGCATGGTGCTGAGGGATGAGGAGGGGCCAAATAGCAAGAAGTTTAAAGACTGCCTCGACTCCATCCTGAAGTACATGCAGATGTACGAGGTCGTTCGTAAACGACGCATGCCCCAAATTTCAAGCGAGTCTACAGTGGCGCACTGGTCCAATAATTGAAGAGCTCAAGATGAGGCGGCTATACCGATCACGCCAAGTGCTCCGCCTAATGGGTCCAATTGAAAGGAAGCATTTAGAGGACATCATTCGGCGGTCGGAGGCGAGGCGTGCGAGGCGATGAGGTCGACGGGAAGGCGGCGGTTGGGGCGGGGCGTGGTCCTGGCCCGGCGTCAGGCTCACGAGGTCGAGGTGTGACCTCGGGTATAGGAATGCCCCCCGGGCTGGAGCCCGCCTGTCGGCTCGCATCGCACCCGAGCAGTCGAGGTGGTGCCGTCCTCATTGATTGGGTGGAGGGCACCGAGTTCATTCCGGGTATTCATCGCCGACCCGGGGATTTTGTTCAGAACTACCTCTTCGTGAGTCCCATGAGGCGGAGCCCTAAGCCCGAATGAGTTTGTATATAGCGAGAACTTGTATGTAGATATAAATGTATTTAGACTCGCTTCAAGTGTACGTTTTCCTCTCGAGAGGTACAAACATAACTTAGGACTTCGCTTTGGTCGTAAATGTATTTATATTGTGTATGTATGTATATTTGATGAGATCCGATCCGGATGTCTTTACATGTAGATTTTTCAACTTAATGAGTAATCAGATGCGTGCATGTAGACTTTCAAATTAATGAGTAGTCAGAGATGCCAGACCGAGACGCTCAATTCAATGAGTAATCTATGAGTGCGGGCGCGCTTAGTGAGTACCCTACTTAGTGGATTATTCATCTTCGTGAGGCGCCCTCGTGAAGGTTTAAATGCGGTATATCCAAATAGATGTTCGCATATGAATAAAATGAGGCGAAATGAAATACTCATTAGAAAAATAAATATTTTATTCGACAAGTATATAACATCACACTTGCAAAGCAAGTAATGAGACTAACACGAGGTCGATCCAAATCGAAGCTATGTAAAGTACCTCCTTAAATGAGAGATATGCCAGGTTCGAGGGATAAGCGCACCGGATAAGTGAGATAGCTTGTAGGGCCCCTTGCCGAGGTCCTCGTGAACGCGGTATGGTCCTTCCCATGTCGATCCAACTTGTTAAGACGCTCACTCTGCTGGCCTCATTATTTCAGTGGACGAGGTCGCCACTTGCAAGCATGGAGGCTTTGACCCTTTGTTGTAATACCGCGCGACCGGCCCTCAGACTTAGCTTTGTTTATGAAAGCGAGTTCGCGTTTCTCTCGAGAGTATCAAGGTTGGCCGCAAGTCGCCCTCGCTCCCATCCGGGTCAAAGTGAAGAGTACGGGCTTGGTGCGCCGATTTCAGCCAGATGACGCCCGGCCCATAGACCAAGCCGAAAGCGCCCGCAAGCGAAGTCCGAGGTGTCGCTCAGGACCAGAGGACTTGGGGAGGTTTTCAGCCCAATCGCCTTTAGCTCGGTCTAGCCTCTTCTTTAATCCTTGTATGATCGTGCGGTTCGTCACCCTGCCCCGACCATTCGCCATGCGGGTGTGCGATCGAGGTGAAGCGTTGATCGATCCGGAGCTCTTCGCACCACCGAAATTTTATCGACGAATTGGGTGCCGTTGTCCGAGACCGAATATGCGGTATGCCAAGCGGCGAGACTATATTCTTCCACACGGGTCCGAATCCTTTTGCTCGTGAGGTTCGAAAGTGGCTCACCGACCCATTTTGTGAAGTAGTCTATGGCTACGACTAAATATCTGAGCCGACCGGTGCTCGATCGAACGGGCCAACGATGTCGATCCCCACCGCATGAAAGGCCATGGACTCTGCAGCCGCTCAGATCGGTCCGGGGTAGCTGACCGTGGAGTGGAAGGCGCACGGACACTTTTGACTAGCTCGGCCGAATCTTGAATAAGGGTGGCCAATAATATCCCGACCTCGGCCTTCTTTGAAAGAGCCCGTGATCCGATGTGGCTTCGCAAGATCCTCCGTGAATCTCATTAAGCACGAGTCGACTTCTTCCGTCCAAGGCACCTCGTGAGGGTTGGAGATAAGACTTCCAGAGAGCGCCTCATACATGAGATACTTCGAGATTTCACCATCATCTTCGCCCCAAGCCGGTCTCGAGGTAGTGCACCATCTTCCAGTAGGCTTTCGTGGCGCCATCCGCTTGGTTCAACTTCGTGATAACACCGACGTGGGGTGCCTCGATGCTCCGGAATGAACTTCCTCCACCGGTGGATTTGCCGATGACGGCCAACTTACTAAGGACGCCACCGACTGTTTTCCCTCGTGGGATTTGATGAATACCAAGTACCGAATGAGGTCAACATCTCTTTCGCTTTCTCAAGGTATTGCTTCATTCGATCCTCCTCGCCTCAGATGTGCCTAAGACCGGTTTACTACGACTGGAATCTCCAAATATCCGGACTTTTTCCACTTTCAATTCCTTTGCAAGGCGGAGTCCCGAGATCTGTTTCAGACTCCACTTCGTTGTTGGTGGTCGGAAGGTAAACCGGAGGGCGACGCCACTTCGCTTATCCGGGCCGAGGAGGAGGATGCCGCTCCGCTACCCGCCTTGCATGAAGCTCCGCCCACGACATCCGCCAAAGAACCATCGGGTGATGCAAGGATGTGTTCTCACGTTGTGAGGCGAAGTGACCTCGGTAGAGACGACTCGGTGAATTTGACCTCCACCAGAAATCGGTGAGCTTGCCCTTTATGGCCGGCCCGTGGGAGACGAGATGTCGTGCTCGCCGAGCTCCCGGTGCCCACTTAGCTATACGTCCCGATGAATCCGGTTTTGATAAGACTTGTCTTAAAGGTAAGTCCGTTAGTACCGGATGGAATGAGCTTGAAAGCAGGGCCGAGGCGTCGTCATGCTCACTAGGCCGAGCTACCTTCTCGAGGTTGGTGTACTCGCCTCCGATCCTTTGAGAGCCCGGTGATGAAGTAGATGGGAGTTACCGTCCCATCTCATCTCGCACTAGTACAAGATCGATCGCCTCGTCCGAGGTGGGCCGACACAACGATAGGTTTCACCTTGCTTTGGGGCGGATAGAGTTGGCGTGTCGGCGAGATATTCCTTCACCGTCTGGCGACCGATGTTCTTCCCGCCAGTGAAACTGAGCTCTCCTCAGATCTTGAAGAAGGAAGCCGCTTTTCGGCACCGAGATAGGAATCTGCCGAGGCTGCCAGCATCCGTGAGTTTGTGTATTTCACGGATGGTTCTTGGGACCCGCATGTCGAGCATCGCCTTCACCTTGGTAGGATTGGCTTTCGTGCCTCTCGAGAAACCCAAAGATCCTGTGAATTTACCCGTCTTCACCACGAATGTGCACTGGGATTAAGCTTGAGATGGCCGACCGAGGAGTCAAGGATAATTTTGAGGTCGACGCGCAGCTTCTCGACTTTTTGCTTTTGACTACTATATCGTCAACGAGACCTCAACGATTTCCCCTATGTGATCTTTGCAGATCGCATCCACCATCCTTTGGTAGGTAGCTCCGGCGTTTTCAGATCGAAAGGCATCTTCCTAGGCAAAGACATCAAGTCGATGATGAACGCTATTTTTAGGCGTCCTCCGGCTCATCAGACTTGGTGGTATCCCTTGTATAAATCCAGAAATCAAGATCTCATGTCCCACCAACGCCTCCACCTTCGTCAATGTCTCGTGGGGTAACAATCCTTTGGGCGTTGTTTATCGAGGTCGGTATAGTCGACACACATGCGCCATCCCTCCTCGGCTATCGAACCACAATCGGATTAGCTATCCGTGTTGGGTATTTAACCTCGCATGTGATTTTAGCCTCCTGAGTCGGGTTACCTCGCTCTTACGACCGGCCGCGCTCCGCGCAAAACTTCTCTTCTTCGCCGAATCGGTTTAGTGGCCGGATCGATGTTGAGACGATGAGTTATGAGCTCGGCGAGACCCCGTCATGTCCAATGGAGACCATGCAAATACATCTCTATATTCCTTAGAAGTCGCACGACTGCTTTAATAATATTGGTCGAACTTGGTGCCAACCTTGACAACTTTGGAAGGGTCGCCGTCAGATAGTCAAGATTCTCAACAGTCATCCCGAGGTGGCAACTTCGAGGGTTCTCAGAATTTCTAGGCCCGAGGTAAGGCCGCATCTGGGTTGAGACTCAGAGACATTCTTTAGCCGCCGCTTGGTCACCCCGAATGCTTAACACTCCCACCGGTGGGTATCTTAATGGCGAGGTGGTACACGGAGCGACGGCCCTGATTGCGTCATACCAATCTCTTCCTAGGATAATGTTGTATGGAGAGGAGCTCGACCAAGAAAATTGAATGACCTTGGTAACCGACACGAGAGCACGACCTATGGTAACCAGGAAGGGTAATGACGCCTGGGTTAAACCGCCTCCCGAGTAAAGCTCATGGCCCGGGAAGGCGCGGATGTATTAATTCCTCCAACATCAAGTTTATCCAGCAGCTCGAATATGATGCTAACGAAGGCTCTGATGTCAATGTAGACCCGATGTACGCTCTTGTTGCCTACCACGGCTTGTATAGTAATGGCGCCCCAGCGAGGCATAATCTTGGGTACTGGTCGCCTTTAGAGAACACGATGTTCTCTCCATCCCGAGTCGCTTGTTTTTCGGCCTCGGGTCGACCTCCGAGCCTCATTTCTAAGTGACGACCTCGTCGCACTAACGGGCAGTCCGGTTATAGCATAGACCGCTTATTGCATTGGGACCTTCATCCTCGCCATCTTCGTGTCGGGCCGTCGCTGAGGTCGGTCCCAGATTGTTACCACCTCCATTTTCCCTCTCGCGCTTTTATTACCCGCCCAGTCGGCCGATGTACTTCTTCGGCCTTCTTTGACGAGCTCATCAACTGTGAGCTCAAGATCTGCAATCTTCTCATCGTGACTGCACGGTGGTAGTCACAATACTTTCCTGTTGACTTCTTTTTGGATCCTCCTTTCATAGGAGGAGGTTTTGGAAAGAGCTCAGTGTGAAGCTCAAATATTTCCGCCCTGGATTTGAGCAGAGGGCGCTCGCTATTGCCAGGGTTTGGCCGAGGTCCCAGCCTTGATTCTAGTGGCACTGCCCTTTTTGATTCTTTCGAACGCACTTCGCTGCTCAAAGACTCACCTCGATCCTCCGGGCTTCCTTCTTCAAACCACCGCTCATCCCGGATCTCTCTCTTCTTCCGGTCCGACTCGCCCCTTTGACAAAGTTGTCAACCAAGGTCCAAAGACGACTAGCTGCCTTCGGTACTGCTCACGGGTGATCTCTTTATTCGAGCATCGGTCGGATCCCGCTTGAATGCGTTGATGATGTAGAGATCGCTATCTCATCTATTTTAAGGGATTCCATGATGAATCTTGAGACGAAATTCGACATCGCCTTGTCCCGCCCTGGAGGATTGTAAGCGGATCGATGAAGGTTGTCGAGGCGGCATCTTTTGGTAAAACACCATTTGAAGCGGTCCATGAGGTCTTTGAAGCAATGGATGTTGTTCTCGGCGGCGAGGTGAACCAACGCCGAGCGTTGGAGATCAAGACTCGGGAAGACCTTATACATGTGGAAATCTTCCATCCTCGTTTTCCATGTTAGTGGTATAGCAAATAGGAAGTCGGAAGGATCTCGAGGCCATCGATGCAGCGATATTTGGAGCACGGTATCGCTGTGGTGGGTGTATCCGTAATCTCCTTGAGAAAGAAGAGATAATCCGTCCGTGCGGTCGAATCCGGGAACTCGCTGCCATCTCTCTCCGGAGGATTGGGAGATCGATAGCGGCGTCTGCCCTCTCGAGGGGAGTTCGACCGCTTTCCTCTCTTCTTTCCCGCCCAATCATATGGGCATTACGCCGAGGTGGAGAACGCTCGCGGATGGTATGGGGCGAATGAACTCGAGTATTAGGGCGATCATTGTGCCGCGGTGAACGTTGATTGTTTCAAGAGGTGAACGACCTCTGTTGCTCAGAATCATCAATTCGGGCACTCTTGAGGCCCGCCCGCTTGTCCTCTAGTTGAGGAAACTCGAATTGATTGAGGTTGGCATTGAGAAATTCGGACACTGCTCGACCGAGGACCTCGTGGGAGCGGTGAACCTCATGTTCACCGGTTCTGAGGTCGGCATCTTCCTCCTCGTAGGGGCGACCATCCTGAGGGTGTATGGAAGCATTCTCCATGTAGCCCTCAGGTGTATGACCGTTGGTGGCATCCGCGATCCCATTTCCTCGACGTTGTGTGACCACCTGTGTAGGGAAAACTAGGTTTAGCCCTCGCCCCGAGGATCTATCTTGGATATTTAATTCACCATACATTGATTATATTCCTAGCATGCGTCTATATAATTAATTGCAACACGCTGGGGTTTTTTCGTGTTTACCTTTCGATCCGCCGAGGTGGATCGAACGGGATGAACGGATCGGTCGGAACGAACGATCGACTCGTGCTTTGACCTTCCGGATTGTATCCGGCCGCCCAATCTCCAACGCCGAGTGAGGACGATCTATGGAGAATGCTTCGGAAAAATCACCCAATGCTCTTGGCACAATTTTCGAGAGCCTCTCTTGCACTAGGAGGGGACGAAAATTTCTTGTGTAATAATGAGCATTAACCTAGACTTTATCTCATACCTTATATTTATAATGCACTACCTTAATCCCATATGGAAATTACCATAATCCTATATGGAAATTACCATAATCCCATATGGAAATTACCATAATTCTTTATGGAAATTACCATACTCCCAGGATTATTACCATACTCTCAGGATTATTACAATAATCTTATATGGAAAGGATCTATGCATATACCATAAATATAATAATATCCTTGTAGGATAAAGAGAATAAAATCTTGCCATAGAGAGCTATAGGGACCGATTTTCTTGCTAAGCTATGGGCCTGGATGGGCCAGCCCAGGGATCAAATGCAAGGAATAAAGATGGGCCTCAAATAAATTAATTATCTTATGTTCACCGTAACATAAATTAATTTATAAACATTTATTCATGCCACTAGAGAATAAATGCCGACTTACCCTTTATTACCGAAGTTGAGTCGGCTTGCACTTAGACATTACGAATCCCGTATTTAAGATATCGAACGTCCATTAATTATTTATAGCAATCAATCGCTTAAAATAATTAATATCTTTAATTCCTTAAGCGGTACCACTCAACCTTATTATTGTACTTGAGCTAACTCAACCCGGGGTTTAGTACAATAAACCTTTGAGCTCCTTAAGGGGACGCCATCATCCTAAACGGATACGGTGACTCGACATAGATAACTAGCGTGACATACAAGATCGCCACCACCCAAGATGCGGAGAATCTTGGTTAGAACATATAACCCTCACTCATAACAAGTCAAAGTGATGGTCAAGAACTCATACTCACCTAATACCTTATCGAGGTTTAGATCATCGTAAGTCACCGAGATCTTGGTTCTTCACGACGGTCGATAGAAGAACACATCTCACTGTGATCCTTCAATACGCCGAGACGCATCAAAGATAGACAAGTAACCAAGTCAAGTCACTTCTTATCTACTCATACCGACAACTCGTCCTCAAGTTGTCTCGGTGTGAAACCTTTTATATCTCATTAAGTTTCGACCAATCATACGGACTTCGTGATCTTCACACATCGTATGATCTAACTTATATATGAGATAAGGGACATGATATATGCAATCAAGTATTCAATTCGGATAGGAGATTGTAATAGTGGTAACAGAAACATTGTATACAAGCTCAACCAAACCGCTTTCAAGATACAAATCCAACAATCTCCCACTTATACTAAAGCAAACTTTAGTATACAATGTGTCTCTACTAGCTATTACAAACAACCATCACTTTGCTTCTCCCACTTATACAAAAGTTTCCTTTCTAAGTGGGTGCCATCAAGCGCAATCCAAGTCCTCTAACGTGTCCATCGTAGACTTTTTGCGAGCTCTTCGTGAATGGATCCGCTAGATTTTCCATCGATCAATCTTTTCAATCAAGACGTCACCTCGTCTAACGATTTCTCGTATGACATGGTACTTTCTCTCTATGTGTTTGGTCGCTTGTGGGTCCGTGGTTCCTTCGAGTTTCACATCGCACCGAGTTATCACAAGAAACTATGATACTCTTGGGCAAACCAGTACCACACCTAGATCCATGAGATAGTTCTTCAACCATACAGCCTCCTTAGAAGCCTCAAGGCGGCTATATATTCGGCTTCCATGGTAGAGTCCGCAATGCATCGCCGCTCAGACTCCGCCAGATACGGCTCCACCTCCCAAGGTAAACACATGCCCGAGGTCGACTTTTTCATCATCATCGACTTGGAAACCGAGTCAGTATAATCCAAAGGCATTAGACTATCTCATGGTAAACCAGCCTATAATCTCGAGTCCTTTTCGTGTACTTCGAGTATATGCTTTATCGCAATCCAATGAGCTTGTCCGTGGTTAGATCGACATCTAGCTACTATGCTCACCGCATAGCGTATATCGAGCCTCGTGCATAGCATTGCGTACATGAGACTTCCTACGGCGGAAGCATAAGGAACTTGTCTCATTTCCTCTATCTCCTTTGCAAATATAGGTGATCGCGTCTTAGATAAAGGAACGCCATGTCCGAAAGGTAGCAATCCTTTCTTGGCGATCCGCATACTAAAACGAATAATCACAAGATCAATGTAAGACGCCCGAGATAAGCTCAACATTTTCTTCTTGCGATCTCGGTAAACCTCGATCCCAAGAATGTACGCCGATCTCCTGGGTCTTTCATTTGAAACCGATCGGATAACCAACTCTTTACGCCCGATAATGACTTCACGTTGTTGCCAACTAGAAGAATGTCAACTACATAAAGTGCAAGAAATACCACATCACTGTTGACATCTAACCGATACACACAACTCTCGCTAGGCAACTGGGTAAATCCATAGGACTTTACTACCTCGTCAAAGCGTAAGTTCCATGATCGAGGTTCGCTTAAGTCCATAAATGGACTTCTTAAGCTTCCATACTAGATGTTCTTCACCCTTTACCACATAACCTTCGTTCTGTTGCATATAGATGTCTCTACCTTCCTCAAGGTAACCGCTTAGAAAAGCGGTTTTAACATCCATTTGCCAAACCTCTAGGTTCAAGTGGGCTGCTATGGCTAGAAGAATTCGATGGACTTGAGCATTGCTACAGTGAAAATGTCTCATCGAAATCGATGCCCTCAATCTGAGTGTACCTTTCGCCACAAGCCCGGCTTTGAAAGCCGAAACCTCCATCTAATCTCTTCCTCTTGTATATCCACTTACTACCTACGGCTTCCTCGCCATCCGGTAGAGGTGTCTTTTCATATACATCCATAGCCGTTATGGACTCCATTTCTAAGTCCATAGCGGTGTGCCATGATCTTGCATCAATATCTTCAGACGCCTCCCTTGTATGTCCATGGGTCGATTATCGCTTTTCGCTTCGTGGGACTAAATCCAAGATTCACCCACGAACATAAATCGCTCGGGTCGACGAACAACCTCCCACTACGACGAGGTTCAACAGCACAATGGCAACGGTGGGTGTAAACTTGTGGTTCTCTATTTTGCACAACTTGTCGGGTAGGTACCACAGACGGTCGGTATCTCTAGTGGAACTCGACCCACTTCAATTTCTTGAAGTATCCGTGTCGATCCTCCCACTAGACTCGACATCTCGCACCTTCGCCTAATCGGTGGTGGAATACGATCATCTTCTAATTCTTCAAGAATGATTTCAACTTTGGACTTATGATTTTCATATAATCCTCTTCTAAGAATCGGGCATTAGTGCTAATAATGACCTTCCGATCCTTAGACTATAGAATAAACCACCTTCGCTCCTCTAGGATAGCCAATAAATGCCTTGCGCCGATCTAGCCTCCAACTTGTCGCCCTTCTTGTTCAAAGACATGTGCCGGATCGCCCCATATCCTTATGTGGCTTAAACCAGTTTGCGCCCAAACCACAACTCGAAGGGTCTTTTCGATCGACTGGACGGTACTAGATTTAGCAAGTATGTCACCGCCTCTAAGGCATACCCCGTAATCTAAATAGCAATGTTGCATAGCTCATCATTGATCTAACCATTTCTAAAAGAGTCCTATTTCTTCGCCCGACACACCATTTCTTTGTGGTGTGCCCGGTGAATCTTGTTGGGAGGTAATCCCACACTTCACTAGATAGTCCATACACTCGTTATCGAGATATTCGCCACCGCGATCGTAACGCAAAGATGACTTGATACTTTACCTAGCTTCGTCTCCCTTCCGCCTTAAACTCTTTGAATTTCTCAAAGCATTCAGACTTGCGGTGAAGCGGTATACGTATCCGCACTCGAGTAATCGTCAATGAAAGTGACAAAGTACTCGCATTCTCCACGAGCTTGTGTGGACATCGGTCCACAGTCGAATGGACTAACTCCAACATTTCTTTGGCTCTATAACCCTTCGCCATGGTCCGGTCGACATCTTACCTTCTATACAGATTCGCAGATTGGGAATGGAGAATCGTTAGATTACCCAACGCCCATTCTTAGCCGCCTTTGGATCCTATTTAGATTGATGTGACCTAATCTAAGATGCCAGAGAAAAGTGGTGTCATCTTCAAGAAAACTTTCTCTTTTAGGGTTTGATGAAGATGCAACATAGTTATAGGTATTATGTTTGGCGAGAAATAGTATAAAGCGAATTATATAACGTGCAACACGAGATAACTTCGTCATTTCTTATGATAGAAACACCACTATCAAAAATAACGAATATCCATGAGTAAATAATTTGAAATAGAAACAAGGTTCCACGAAAATCCGCACATATAAAACGTCTTTTAAAACTAAAACTGTTTTCTCAAAACATAAAGTAACATCTCCAACTGCAACGGCCTCGACTTTCGCGCGTTGCCCATGGAGATCGTTATCTCGCCATCAAACGACTCCTTGTCGCAGGAACCCTGCAAGGTGTAACAAACATGATCGATTGCGCCAGTATCTACTACCCAAGAATGGGTAGAACAAGTCGCTAAACATGTTTCAGTTACTAAAGGCAAACGGCGTACTGAGCCATGAGCATAGGGCACTTGGCCTTCCAATGCCTAGTCTTACCGCACTGAAGCACTTGTCCTTCTCATTTGGCTTCTTGAGCCTCGGTGGCAACCACGTTCTTGTTCCCATTACTCCCACTATTTGCCTCGCTTCTTCCACCTTTGGTACCCTTTTCTTTTCCATTTTGCAACGAAAATTTTGGGCCCTTAGATGTGCTAGCAAGAGCATGTGCTCCTTTTCCCATAACTCCTTCCACAAAGAACGAGATCATTAAGCAACCGACTAAGTGTAAACTCGGTCTTGCTCATGATCGCATTCACGCGAAAGTTCTCAAAAGACTTGGGCGGTGTATTGAGGATGATATCGACCTTGGTCGCTGGTCAATACCTCCTCCCAACCGATCAAGACTATCCATGAGACGAGTCATATGGGAGACATGTTCATGGACCGAACTTCCTTCTTCCATCTTACACGCCAAGATTTCTCTCATTGTGTGGAAGCGGATCGTCGATCCGACCGCCCAAACTTACTCTCGAGACTTGACCAAATATCGATCGCGTCTACCATCGATCGATGTGCACTGCAATCCTTTGGACATAGTAGTCATCATATAGCATTTAGCCATATTGTTTGACTTATTCCAAAGTCCTTGACTCGCCGCTCATTAGTCGATCGTCGAGAAGGGCATCGGGTTTAGGAAGTAGTGAGAACAAACATGTGTTCTTCAAATGATAAGAACATATTCCATGTTTCGTTTCCACCGATAAAATTTGGACGGATAATGGATTTTGTGCGAGCATATTGATAATCGGCGTAAGAGACATATCTCAAACGATAATGTAAACACATAAGCATCTGACGCATATAATTCGTAACGATAATATTGTAACCTTTGATAAAACAATATTAATTGAAACCTCCAATCGCCCAAGGAATCCCACATGCAAGCCACGCGTGTGGGCGTTTACACATGAACCCCCGACTGGACTAAAATATACCTTTTAGTCGTTTAATTTCAATCCATGTCAACTTATCCTTACGACAAATGAAATTAACGATTGGACCTTACTGACCACATCACTATCGCAAGAGAAGGACTTGGCGGGAAGTTGTACTCGAGGTGATGTCTAAGCAATGACCACATTTTAACAAAGAAATGAATTCTTAAAATTGGCATACTCACTCGGACCATAACGCCCAATTCAAATTCTTTTGTTATCTCATTTTATATCTATCTCTAGAGAACTTATGAAAATTGCACATGCAAGCCACGTGTGGGCGTTTACATGAAACTCCCACTTCTCAATAGATTTAAAATGTTTTATTTAGAAATCTCACCTAACAAACTTATGATAAGCGTGCAAGCAAGCCACGCGTGTGGGCGTTTACTCACGAGGCGTATCACTTTGTTTAGAGATTAAAGGTGGAGGTCTTGACATTTTAATTTAAAAATTAATATGTCGGGTTACTTGCTTAGTCTTTTATTCAAAAGGTTTGTCCATGCAGATCACGTAATCCTAGCATGTTTTCTATAGAACTCAACATGTAAAACATGCTCGCAGTAATTCTAAAATATGCTTGATAAGCGCGATAAACCTAGCGTGCTTACTATGCGCATCAATTACGTAAAACACTTAAAGGTTTGTCGGCGTAATATAAACATACATAGCATGCTATCGCATAATTTAAACATCCACGACATGCATATGAGCGATAAAATAAAATAAAAGCGTTCATCGCGCCCAATCGTGAAACCCGCACATTCTGTCTAATCTATTGCATAGATTTGCAAAGTGCAATTAAACATCGAAAGCGGGCCTCGCGTGCGGCACGGACCGGATTCAACAAATGGGCCTCGCGTGAATGGGCACGGACCGGAAAACTGGGTTGGTGGAAAAGCGGGTTTGGGCCGGGCGCCCTATCTGTCTTTGGGCGGGCGCGCTAGGCAAAGCCCGACCGCCTACCGGCGCGGCGTGTCGCCGCCGCGTGCTCCTCGCGGGCTTCGCTCGCGGTGGCTAAGGCGATCGCGACCGACGAGCACGCGTGCGTGGCCACCGACCGAGCGCCGAACGCCCGCCGAGAGACGTCGTCGCCCGGTGGCGAAACTTCGCGACCATGCGATACGCTATGGCGGCCGGGTGTCTCGGCGTGAACGCGCCCGCCGCCCGCTAGCTCTCTTGCCGCGTTGCCTTGCGGTCGAAACTCGCGACCGCTAACTTTCCCGCAAGGCGCCAGGGATCTCGCGCGCGAACGCGCGCCCCGTCGCCCGCGCCCCTCGCGATCGCCCTCGCGACCGCGAGGCTCGCTCGTGAGAAACCGTCCAGGGGACACCCGCGAGACCTGTTTTTCCCCATCGTCTCGTCTTTCGTGCTTTCGTCTTCGTTCTTCTTTTACAGATAAGATTTACAGAAAATAAATCTAATCTAACCACGGATTTTCTCGTGGTGAAAAACAAAACCCAACAAAAACAAAAACGAGCCACGATGAACGACAGATCCACAATTAATTAAACGCACGTAATAATCAAACGTGAATTAATCCAACAGAGCCAAGATACTGATCACAGGCTCTGATACCAATTGTAGGGAAAACTAAGTTAAGCCCTCGCCCCGAGGATCTATCTTGGATATTTAATTCACCATACATTGATTATATTTCTAGCATGCGTCTATATAATTAATTGCAACACGTTGGGGTTTTTCTCGTGTTTACCTTTGGATCTGTCGAGGTGGATCGAACGGGATGAACGGATCGGTCGGAACGGAACGATCGACTCGTGCTTTAACCTTCTGGATTGTATCCCGGTTGCCCAATCTTCAACGTCGAGTGAGGACGATCTATGGAGAATGCTTCGGAAAAATCACCCAATGCTCTTGGCACAATTTTCGAGAGCCTCTCTTGCACTAGGAGGGGACGAAAATTTCTTGTGTAATAATGAGCATTAACCTAGACTTTATCTCATACCTTATATTTATAATGCACTACCTTAATCCCATATGGAAATTACCATAATCCTATATGGAAATTACCATAATCCCATATGGAAATTACCATAATTCTTTATGGAAATTACCATACTCCCAGGATTATTACCATACTCTCAGGATTATTACAATAATCTTATATGGAAAGGATCTATGCAGATACCATAAATATAATAATATCCTCAGGATAAAGAGAATAAAATCTTGCCATAGAGAGCTATAGGGACCGATTTTCTTGCTAAGCTATGGGTCTGGACGGGCCAAACCAGAGGATCAAATACAGGAATAAAGATGGGCCTCAAATAAATTAATTATCTTATGTTCAGCCCAGAACATAAATTAATTTATAAACATTTATTCATGCCACTAGAGAATAAATGCTGACTTACCCCTTTATTACCGAAGTTGAGTCGGGCTTGCACTTAGACATTACGAATCCCCGTATTTAAGATATCGAACGTCCATTAATTATTTATAGCAATCGATCGCTTAAAATAATTAATATCTTTAATTCCTTAAGCAAGCACCACTCAACCTTATTATTGTACTTGAGCTAACTCAACCCGCAGGTTTAGTACAATAAACCTTTGAGCTCCTTAAGGGACTTCATCATCCTAAACGGATACGGTGACTCGACATAGATAACTAGCGTGACATACAAGATCGCCACCACCCAAGATGCGGAGAATCTTGGTTAGAACATATAACCTCACTCATAACAAGTCAAAGTGATGGTCAAGAACTCATACTCACCTAATACCTTATCGAGGTTTAGATCATCGTAAGTCACCGAGATCTTGGTTCTTCACGACGGTCGATAGAA
Source organism: Salvia rosmarinus (assembly GCA_036937905.1). Taxonomy (NCBI): domain Eukaryota; kingdom Viridiplantae; phylum Streptophyta; class Magnoliopsida; order Lamiales; family Lamiaceae; genus Salvia; species Salvia rosmarinus. The sequence goes on from CM072821.1 coordinate 15,396,376, forward strand.
GAACACATCTCACCGTGATCCTTCAATACGTCGAGACGCATCAAAGATAGACAAGTAACCAAGTCAAGTCACTTCTTATCTATCTATACCGACAACTCGTCCTCAAGTTGTCTCGGTGTGAAACCTTTTATATCTCATTAAGCTCGACCAATCATACGGACTTTCGTGATCTTCTACACATCGTATGATCTAACTTATATATGAGATAAGGGGACACAGATATATGCAATCAAGTATTCAATTCAGATAGGAGATTGTAATAGTGGTAACAGGAAACATTGTATACAAGCTCAACCAAACTGCTTTCAGTATACAAATCCAACAACTTGATCGTCCTCTGCACGGTTGTTACCAACATCACCGGCAGTACTTGCATTTGCACGTGTCCTTGCCATTAAATTGTAGAAAACACAGCTTTTTGTTCGAAAAAGAAAAAGTATTTCCCACAGACGGCGCCAATGATAAATCTGTATACGTTAGTATGAAAGATTTAGAGAAAGCAATAAAGAACACATGAGTTTTTACGTGGTTCGATCAAGAATCAGATCTACGTCCACGGAGGTGATGATCCTCAAGATGTTCACTATAATTGTATTACAATGAGTATCTCAAAGAGCTCTAGTATTCAGTAATTTGCTAACCCTTTTACTTTCAATCTAACTCCTATTTATACATAAACGTAGACCTTGTAATGAATCTCTTGAATGGCGGGCTCACGATCCATCAGAATCGACCATGATCTTAACCATAATTGTCCATGATTTCCACCGTTACCCCATCATCTTCGCCTCGACTCGCCTTTAATTAGGGTTTGGAGGTTGTGTTTGGGCGTGTAGAATAAGGCGGCGATAGGTCGGTACTCGTTTGCTCACTACCGAGTGGCACGAGAGGTTGGACCATATCCTATCAGATGACATGTGGCAAGTCATCGGGTTCTCAATCGATTAGGATCAATTTATTTAGAATATAATCGATTGAGATCTCAACGATATTTATCACATGTTATCATCCTTAAGGGAATGCATTGTAGTGGTTGGAGCATAAATTTACCCCAATACACATCTATTGAGTAGCTTTAAGTTTACACAAGAAACATTTGTTCTATTTCGCAAAATTAAATTTCAACGAAGTCGTGGATACTAGAGTGCCAAATCTCTTCATCCAAAAATTTGGGGAAAATACTGGAACTTCAATAAAACGTTATGTGGTTATTTGGGAACCAAGTATCTTTTCTCACGTATGGAAAAAATTTATGAATATATATTTTGAGGTAAAAGTGGTCTCCCTCAACTAATAAATGTAAAACAAAATAAATAGTTTTTGAAATTTTTGCATGAGAAAAATTACACACCACTACTACTATTGGATATTGCTAGAGATTGAACAGATAGAATTAACCAATGAATCATACGCATTGGTTTTGCTTTCACATCGGGTGGTCGAATATTCTTATTTATGATTAGGGGTGAGCATTCGGATTTCGGTTCGGATTTTTATCTAATCCGAACCGATCCGAAAATCCGAATTTTGAGAGAAAAACAATCCAATCCGAACCGAATAACCGAATATCCGAAATCCGAAAATCCGAAAATTTTATAAAAATATCCGAACCGAACCGAAAAATCCGAAATTGTGAAAAATCCGAAAATCCGAAACCAATTTTTGTTAATTCTTATATATATTTATATTAGATTTAAAAATATTTAAATAAAATATTATTATTATATATAAATTATATATAATTCGGATTTTAGAATTTTTTCGGATTAAAAAAATCCAATCCGATCCGATCCGATCCGAAAATCCGAAATTTTGAAAAATATCAATCCGATCCGAACCGAAAATCCGAAAAATCCGATCCGAAAATCCGAAAAATCCGAACCGAATTTTAAATTTCGGTTTGATTCGGATCGGATATTCGGATTTCGGGTATTTTGCTCACCCCTATTTATGATTGTGGTATCTTAAATTGGTTGGTCCAAGAAGGGAAGCGATGATGCGTTCTCATGAATTAAAGATATGTGTTCGAGATATACCATATCTAAAACGGATAGTTAAGTAGTGGTCAACGCTACTATTTACATTTTGTTGTATTATTAGGAACTTCGAGCTCTAGTTAAGTAGATGTCAGAATATAATATTTTCAAGTAATTGGTTTCAAATTAGACATGTTCAATCACATATTAATTGTGTAGCCATCATTTAGCTAGGGTTGCAAGGAATTTTCCGAACCTCCTGTGCGGGTCCAGCCACCTAAAATGTGGCAGGTCTCCTTCGATTTAACGCAGATTTCATAAAAAACTTAAATTGGGTAGTCAAATTTAGCCTGGCAATTTTCGACACGACATGAAAATACGACACTAACACGCACGAAATTAACAGGTTAGTATTCAGCCTTATCGTGTCAATACGATAAGGACACGATAATTTTGTATCGTGTTCGTGTCGGATCCGTGTCGTATTTGTGTAACACGATAATTTTCGTGTTGCATTCGTGTTCGTGTCGTTTTCGTATAATTCAATAATATTTATAAATATTTAATATTAATTTTATTTTATTCTATAAATTTTTATTTATTTTATTAATTTATTTTCTAATTTTAATTTGAATTTATCGTTTCGTGTCGTGTCGTTATCTTGTCGTGTCGTGTCAACACGAAAAAATCGTGTCATATTTGTGTTCGTGTTGTGTCCGTATCAATACATTTCGTGTCGTGTTCGTGTTCGTATCGGACATATCCTTAACGGGTCGTGTTCGTGTTTGGTCTTATCGTGTCGTGACGTGTCGTTATCGTATCGACACGATAACGACCCGGCACGCTCGAATTGCCAGCCCTAGTCAAATTCATATGATAAGTGTTAATTTATTACATATAATTTCATTGGACCCAATTTAGCCCATTAGCAAATTCAGAAGTTTTTAAAATTCATGGGCTTAGAATATAAAGGTTTCTAGAATTAACCATTTACAACAAAGTACGGTCAAAATGACCCGGCCCGTTTGTCTGCGTCTTTCACAGAGTCTACCGAGTTGACTCACTCATTTGTGAATCGCCCTTGATTTCAGGGTCGCCACTCCCCAACAACATAAAAACGAAGGGGGAAAAAAGCTGAGAAAAAACATCACATTTTATTTTTTTTATTTTATTAATGATATTCGAGAATGAATAAATCCGGCAGAATAGCGGCGGCGGTCAATTCGCAAGCCAACCCTTTTCAGCTCAGAGCTTGCCTTTTTCACAGCACTCCTGTTTCTGACCGCAGAAGAGGCACCCATTGGGATCCGGTACGCTTTTTCATTTCTTTATTCGATTACATGAAAGTATTTCACAGTGTGTGTGTGTGTGGAGTGGAATTTGAAATTTTTAAATTAGGGCGTTTTGGTGAAATTGGCCGCAAAGATTTGAGCTGTTTCATGAGAAGCAGGTTAAATTTTGTTTAAATGTGGGAATGATTGGTGTATTTGGTGTGGGAAGTTTTGAAATGGGAGTTTGTTTTTGCTGCACAATTGTATTAATTTGTTTTTTTCCTTGTTGTGCAGGACAGCTTTTTTAGGGGTTCCCCAAAGGTGAGATTTTTCCGTTTTTCTCTTTTGAAATATCCTTTGATTAATGTATAATGTAGAAGAAATGAATGTTATATGGGCATGGTGAAGAAAAATATTAGTCGTTTGTGATATACAGACTAGTTTAAGCTTTGATTTGGTTGAAAACTGTTGGTGTTATATAAAGAGCAATGTTGATGTTAATTGGAGCAATTTACTTTAATGAGTCTGTGTTACTATATATAAGATTGAATGGAGTAGTTTGTCCACGTTTAAGAAAATTATCTTGGAGAGTATAGAATGAAGAGCACTTTTCTCAATGTATTGTTCCTATTATTATATACTCCCCCCATCCCGGTATTGTTGGCTCATTTCTTTTTGCACGTAGATTAAGAAGAGTTATATTTTGTGTGTAAAGTAGTATGTGATACAAAATCCGAGGCACTTTTTAGTATAAAATTGTTTCCTTTTATGGAACAGGCCAATAATTGCGGGACAGCTCAAAAAGGAAAACAAGCCAACAATAATGGGACGGAATGAGTATTAAAATTCGGATTATAGTTTGCACCGAGTCTTGTTAGCATCGTATTCCTTCCTTTGTATAGGTTCGAAAAAGATTTGAGGTAGGATTGGTGACACTGCTAACTTGAGAATTTGTATGGCTAACTTGGATCCTTTCTGTTGTCTTGCTTGTTAAATTCTGCCCTTCAACTAGCAAACACATTTATGTGATGGATGGTAAATTAAAAATCTTTAGCTTGTGTAATCCTAGTTATACCCGCTTCTTATATCTTCCAGCATTTGAAAATATTCAGTAACAACATTATTCAGCAAGTGAGAATTTCACGTGTGCGTGTGTTGGCCCAGTGGTAGAGTGGTTCATGCCCGAGGCCAAAGGTCTCGGGTTCGAGTCCACCGTGACGCGGCCTTTAAATTTCTGTATTAAATTGACCCAAAAAAAAAGTGAGAATTTCACTGCCAACTTCCTATTCAGATAGTGTAGCAGTTCTTGAACTGGAAGATCATATTGTTTTCGTATGACCCTCAGAATACATTGGAACATACTTTTGTAATGTTACACTTGCTTTTACGAGACTACTTTTGAAAAGTATGTAAAGGGGTCTGGAATTGTTGGTAATGCCTTAAAAATGATTGTCATAACTTGTAAATAATATTGTTCTCTAGATGCGTTGGTGGTTTTTTAGTCTCAGTTAAGATCTCCTCGAGTGAAAATCTTTCATGTTTGTCACTATTGTCATATTGCTTTTAAGTATGCTTGATGAGTCACAGCTTGTGTTGCTGCAACATTTTCATGCAGAAATTTAACCGGCATCAGAGAAGGCTCAAGAAAAAGACTTTGTTGCGTGATGTCCATGAATTTGCAGAGAACCTATTTCAGGTTTTATCTCTGATGAATTTACTCCCGAACCCCACCCCCCCGTTACCTGTCTACCTCAATTTTCAAACTATTTTTTTCTCTAATTCCGTATATTTTACACTTTGCATGGAAGAATGGTGTAAGAATGTAAAAATTAGGAGCTGAATGTCAAGGGTTATTTGTAGAACGAGTACATCAATGCATATGTGTTTATTGCTATGCAGCTACGTCTGTCATTTTAATTTCTGAAATTCCTCAGTGTGGTTTCTATTAAACAGAGCTGGGAGACGGACAGGGATAAGCACGAGCAACCAGGTCGAAGAAAATCATGGTTCCGACCAAATTTCAGGGACAACGAATCTAATATGGGCAGGTCGAGATATAGAGCATCACAATTTAGGAGTATGTATACCCCTTTATCTTAATGATGCTTCTGCACGATTGCTTATATCATAAACATTTTTTTACATTGCTAATCCTGTGTTGATAGCATATTGATTCTTTGTAATTTGTCTTCCTATCATACTCCTAACTTTTCAGGGCATTTCGATTTTTGTGATGATGATGATGATGGTTACGATAACATGTTCCGCTCCATGTTTGGTGCAAACCGATCATTCTATTGGTCCTTCACAATAGATGATGATGAACCACGTTTTTGGAGCTCATCAACGAACTCTAGCAACTATAGGACTTCTAGTGGTAGGACATATCAGTTTGGTGATGAATACGAGGAATATTACACATCACAAGAGTATGAGAGACCCGTAGATGGATTCAGGACCGACAGGCTTGCTTTGGGGCTCAGTCCTTCGGGTCCATTAAACATAGATGATGTTAAAAGCGCGTAAGATCCCTTTAAACTTCCTCAAAGATAAATTCCTATGTTTTCCATAGAGATTTTGCTGCAGATTTGATTCTATGATTATAATTTATAATTAATTTTTAGATATCGAGCTTGTGCACTAAAATGGCATCCAGATCGTCACCAGGGCTCTTCCAAGGTATTTCTTTGTCGTGAATGATAGGTTAGATTTGCATTACATATGGTTGAGTATTTGAAGGATCAGACGATCAAACAACCTTAACTAAATACTCTCTTAATGCGCGATCAACAACTGGTGTGGGTAATCTTTAAATTCTATTTCTGGAATCATATAAAGCTTGTACGCCTAAAACAATTCATTTTCCTCCATGAGACGTTGATGCTCGTTACAACGAGCTTATGAGTCGAGCACTAAAATGCTATCGCATTTCCGGAAAACCTAACGAGTTGTGGCTGTTTGCAGGTTGTTGCAGAAGAGAAATTCAAGGTCTGCAGCGCAGCATACCAGTCTTTATGCGATAAACTGGCGCTAAATTAGGAAAAAAATGTATTGTATTATATATGGAGGCATTGGCGTTATAGGAGTTTACTAATATGATTAGCTTAACTATGTATCAGTTGTTTCAAAAATCTGCCAATCTTTAACCTAGAGTGCGCCGCCTCCCCAAAAGCTTCCACTTTGCTCCTCTCCTCGGTGCAGCAACACGGAGGGTGAGGCTCCGCCTCCCCCAAAAGCTTCCTCTTCCTCTCCTCCTCCCTCCCTCGTTTCAGCATCAATAAACCGGGCAGGGTTCGAGCCTTTGCACCGACACTTCACGGTTTTCGGTGACTGCGATCGATTCCACGTTGCGGATGCGAGTCGATCTGCGATCCGAGGCCATGATTGGGTTCCGATGTGTTTTCGTCACATTGGGTGTTCTTGCAGATCGGATTTTGATTCCATGGTCTCTATCTATCTTTTCTTTTTGAATAAATGGATCTCGAGGATTAGAGTGATTTGGTTCGGATCTAGTGTGTTTTGCTAGATCTAGGCCTTTAGCTTCGTGCTCACGAGATTACGGTTTTGTTTTCTCCATCGTTTTTGTTGTCTCTCCTTTGTGAGAGTTTGTTGTCTCTCCTTTGTTGAGAGCCTTTGTTTCTCTCATTTGTTGAGAGCGTGGCCTTGTTGAGGGTTTTTCCTCTTTGGTGAGTTCATTGTTGATGGTCGTGCGTTATTGGAAGGATGAAAGCAGGATTGACCATTTAGAGTTCGTTGAGATGATTATGAATAGCTCATAGATTTCAAAGCATCTGTAGATGTTTTATAATGTATGTTTGGGATGAACCTTCGATGCTTGTGGAGGTCTTCTTTCATTTCCATGCATTTGCAATCTATAGTAAATTTTCTCAAAAAAACTATGTATCAGTTAACAGCAGGAATTTGTTTCAAGAAATAAGCATCACTTGCAATGTGTAGCATTGCAGTTATTTATTTATTTATTTATTTTTTTGAAGTATTTTTGCATTTTGTACTATGACATATTTTGATTTTAATACTTGCATGCTAGTTTGATTTTGACGGAAATAAACCATTTTATGAATTGTGTTAGCAATGAAAAAATATGAGGTTTTCCCCTTATTCTCCAGCTGAGAATTGAATTTGTTCCCAAACTATTCCAATTTGCAGGCTTCATTGGTGACTACCGTAAGAATTACTACTCCTCTTACGTAGATTTTATTAATTTAATAAATGCCACAATAATTGAATTTGATGATCTGAAATAATATATGATTATCAGAATCAGACATCTAGGAATTGGAGTGTCACGATTGAACTTTGCTAATGATAGCTAAGTTGGGAAATCGTGACCAGGGATGAGGAATTAGGAAAGGGGGTAGAAAGGAGTTGAACTTGCTTAACTAAAAGCTGAATTCATAGCCGTAATTAAAATATAATCAAGTATTTTGCAGCGGAAAAGTATAGCTGAGATACACGTATGAAGACATGTATCTCGTGGCATTCTTTAACTAAACTCGACAAAAGCTCGACTTTGCACTTCATCATTCCCATCACAGTTCAACATGCACACTTAAAAATATATACAGGACTGAGTACAAAAGCACTCAGTAGTCACATATCGAAAGATACATACATACTTGTATAAACTATAAACTATCATGACATCTCAACAGTAACGTAAGGGTTTTATCTTAAAAGACCTAAGCTTACTAAATTCTTTGTGAAGCTAAAGTTCGTCTGATCAAACTAGGTTCTCTTGTAATCACCATATATGTAACTGTCGTGCCAGAAAAGTGGCCACTTCTCATGGTCACCTGCAATTGTTGTGCCGGAAAGGTGGCCACCTTCCACGGACACCTGACCGGCCAACCCGCTAAGATGACTCACGGTCCTTGTGTACACTGACCTTGGCGGGGAAACTGATCCGCACAGGACCCGAATTCGTTAACTTATAAAGTTGGCATTGCCAACACAGGTAGGTATCATACATAAATATCAAAATATTTATGACAATACAATACTTGAAAGGATTTTCAGTTCAGATATTTTAAAAGAAAATAACTGTTTAAATGAAACATTTAACTTTGTTTATATATAAGAAAGTCCACTTGATTGCAAAGCTTGTTCATGATTCCATAGACTCCTCATTATTATTCTGTCGTCACCTCCACGTTTGACCTTTATCGTAAAAATAACAGATAAGACGTCTGAAACGAAGGACAATTTTTACTGAAATGAATTCGTGATTTCATTCTATTAAAGATTTTATCAGGGATTTGCATTCGTTGCTAAGACACATGTTGTTGCATCGAATTCTCATTGGAAGTTCCATCTATTTCTTGTAATGATTTTAGAAGACTTAAAACTCGTCGAACTGGTGATCGATTAAGCTTAATTCAATCATCAACTAACATTAAACTTGAACTCAAATTTTAATTCTAGTACTCTTCCAATTATATACTTGACATAAATTAATTAAATCTCTATATTTAGTTAATTAAGTCCATAAATAAATAAATAAAACTTAATCAATAGATCAAGTTATGAGTCCAATTTAATTCATCTAATCGACTTCGTCTTTATTTATTAGAGATTGGAGACCCAATTAAATTCAATTAAACTTCACAAAATAAGCCCAATTTATTCATCTAATTAAAGTTTCATATCAAATTTTAAGCACAATACAAAAGGCCAGAATCAATAAATTCAAGCGCAAACTATATCTCATGTCTAACTAGAGCATCATAGTCCTCTTAAATTAATTCATCTATATTTTGAATTAGGCTCAAATTGGCCCATGAATTATAATGATTCCAGTCCAACTTTACTTTTAATTAAAATAATTGGACCCTGAAATTAAATTGAAATCAGCCCACTTAAAACATAAAAAAATGGCCCAACTCTTCAAAACCTCTGCAGCCCAATAACAGACATTAGGGGCCCAATCCAAAATTAAAATTAAAAACCCTAGCCTACCCATTACTCTCTCTCTCTCTCTCTCTCTCTCTCTCTCTCTCTCTCTCTCTCTCTACATCAGATGCACACACACAACCTTCTCTCCCATCCCCACGAAATCGTTGTCGCCGCGCCAATTCCGACCATCACATCGCCATTGCGACCATAGCTCATCTCCCCTCACTTCTTCTCTCTCTGTTCTCTCACAAAAAGACACACAAATATAACTTTTTTCTCTCTCTGGCCATCAACTACATTCTGGCGCCACCGTCGCCTCCCCTCTGGCCAGCGTCGCTGTCGGGTTGACAACAGCAGCGCCGTCATTCCTCTTTGTCCATGTCTCTTGATGTAAACAGACAGCAGCAGCGTGACGCTGCAGTCCCGACACCGAGCACCGTCTTGAATGGTGTCACTCAGCCGTCGACACGGCCATCGCCGTCGCAGCGCCACTGCCGACTAGGGATGGCAATGGATCGATTCTAGACCGGATCTTGTTAGGTCCAGATCCAGATCTAAATTTTTTGCTTGGATTTAGATCCGATCCAGATCCATTGGATCCAAAAAAAATCGATCCAGACCTAGATCCATGAGATCCGCATGGTCCAGAGTCTAAACCCGAATCCACATATTTTCTCTTCTAAAATAAATCATAAATCAACTATAATTCACTGTAACATCATAATAATAATCTAAATATACAATAATACGATAATAATTATTTAGAATTTCTACAATCATCATTATACAAGAAGATGTTAGTTACAAATTTATTTTTATTTTCATGAGATCAAATAATATTATAATAGGAATAGAAGTAGCACACATATCTTAGCAAATAGATCACTTATATCTAATTATATATATATATATATATATATATATATATATATATATATGGGTTGATTATAGATGGAACCACTATATAGATGAGAACTAAGAACTAATCATCACCTTAGATTTAATCAAATCCAACGGATTATAATCTTTTAATGGTCAAAACCAATTTTGACTATGCATTCCTTAATTTCACCCTTTTATGTATTATTAATTGAGTTGAGGGCTTTTTTGTCAAATTTTATTAATCATATCCCAGCGAAACAATCCCATATTCTAAACTACAACATATATTTATCTTTCTTCCCTAATTTAATGCCTTTCTCTCTCCAAACGAAAATTCGAATCTCATATTTTGTTGAGGAATAACCCAATTTTTTCACATAAATATTTAGACAGAATTTGGATTTGTGCATAGTTTGGTAATAATTTATGCACATTCTATATATTTATTATGCACATGATATAGTTATATGTAAAATATTCTTCATATAATAAATTATAGTATTATGTCGAGATGTGGTACCATGATGTATATTTGATTAAATTAAATCAATATCTCGCACACGTAGGATTGCTATGTGATCAGTTATACTTTGAGATGTGTTTTGAATTCGCATATTATATGCTATGCAAATTTTGATAGTTATTGTGAATGAGATTGTAATTTGTATGCATAACTCTTTAGTAGTTATGCATTGATTATAAATGTATCATAAGATAAATGGTTGTGGTTATTACATGTGATGTGCATTTAAATCTTAATGTTGTTCATGACGTTTCAGTGTATTATGCATGGACAGTCGTTGTTACGATTTCATAGTAAACTATGCATGTCGATATCTAATTTGTATATATATTTTAATTAATTAATATTTATATAAATATCAAACCAATTTGAGCAGAATGCTAAAAAGAAAAGGAAAAAGAAGATAAACAATAGGGGGGAAAGAAGATTACCAAATCTATGATACTATAAAAAGCATATCAAATCCTTTAATTATAGCCCTCCAATCATTAAAAAATAAAAGGTATTTACTTAATTAACCTCATTCTTTAATTATGTAGATAATATGGTACAAATATGAGATTAATTCTATATCACAAGATCGCATCAAATAAACGTTCAGAATTAGTTCTCATTTCTCAAAATACTTGTGGTTCTCATTTGATCCATCCCTTATATATATATATGGATGGTTCCTGTGAGAATGGAAATAAGTGTAGGAAATAGGAATAGATATGTAAGTCTAGCATATCTTTCATATTTGTATAGCACAATCAGAATTACTATGTTGCACATGTTAGTTTAGCACATATTTCATCTCTTCGTAGCATACATGCTAAATATATTAGTTTAGCACATCTTTCATTGCAACGTAGCACAAGAAAGGTTCTAGTCTTTGCACAAGAATCCGCGTAGCACACAAAACACAAAACTGTAGGACAACCGAAATTAAATCTCAACCATTGATCCGGTAATCAAAGGCCCGATTCATTCTCATTTTCTACCAAATTATCCTTTTTTTCATCCATCTCCTATAATCCATCCATATATATATATATATATATATATATATATATATATATATATATATATATATATATATATATATAGGATTGGGTCCACGTAGTACACGGGTCCACGATAGTATGTAGTACCCAATCCAGACCACACATTTTGAACACGTGGTAGTATCATAAGCTGACACGTGGCAGCTCATTTTCTTTTCTTTTTTTCGCAAGGGGCAAAATATGAAGAAATCAAATCAGTATTCTTCTTCTCCTCCTTGGCGGCAGCGGATGGCGCCGGAGATGACGACGACGGCAACGGCAGCGGACGGTACCGGAGACGACGGTAGCAGCACCGACGAACAGCATCAAGATACACAAACAACAGATATTGAAAGAAAGAAAAAGAAGAAAAAAAATTGAGAACAAAATTGATGGATTTTGAGAAAAAATAGAAGATGAATTTGATATATGATTAAAGAATCGAGAAAGATGATGGTTATGACGGTGGTTCATGGAGAATTCACCGGTAATCATGGAAAAAGACGACGGAATTGACAGATAAGAATGGATGAAAGATTTGCTGTCGAAAACCATAAAAATGCATTGAACAAAAAATGCATTGAACAAAACATGAAACTGCATGTTGTCACGAAACACAAACATTCATTTAACAAAACACGTTCATGCATTGATTAAAACATGTCCATGCATTCAACAAAACATGTTCATGCATTTAACAAAACGTAAAAATGCATTGTTTGCCAACGGACACGCGAGCGAGCATCGGAGCGACGCATGAGCACAAGCGCCCGCTGGGCGCGCCCACGCGATGTGCACGAGCTTCCAACCCCATGCATTATTGTGTTCAGCTACATGTATTTTTTGTTCATTTAAATGCATTATTCAGTTCAACTAAATGCATAGTTTTTTTTCACAATCACATTACAAATCAAATTACCAATCTACCCTTAATGTAACGAAAGTCAGCGAAATTAAACTTAAAAAGTTCGAAAAAATCTCAACCATAGGATCTATGAGATGATTGGATAAGATTGAGTACTACATACTATCTCAGGCTCGAGTACTATTTGATCCCTTCTATATATATATATATATATATATATATATATAGGGGATGGTTCCTGTGAGAATGGAAATAAGTGTAGGAAATAGGAATAGATATGTAAGTCAGCACATATTTCATATTTGTGTAGACAATCGTAATTACTATGTTGCACATATTAGTTTAGCACATATTTCATCTTTTCAAAGACATATGCTAAATATATTAGTTTAGCACATCTTTCATTCATGACAGTAGTACAAGAAGGGTTCTAGTCTTTGCACAATCATCAACAAGCACACACAACACAAAAGCAGTAAGATAATCGAAATTAAATCTCAACCATTGATCCAACGAATCAAAGGCCCGATTCATTCTTATTTCCTACCAAATTATTGATTCCTACCTGATCCATCTTCTATATATATATATATAGGAGGGATCAAATAGTACTCGAGCCTCAGATAGTATGTAGTACTCAATCTCATCCATCCATCCTATTAAACGTGTGGCTGAGATTCGCGCCTGATTTCTAAAAGTTTTACACGTTAATTTATGGTTATAAGGGTAGATTAGTAATTTGATTTGTTATGTGATTTCGAAAAAAAAAGCATGCATTGAGTTGAACTCAACTATGCATTTAAATCAATACAAAAATGCATTCACTTGAACACAAAAATACATATGAGTTTCGAATTTAATGCATGCTGAAAACACACTCCGTGCTCGCTTGCTCTCACCCAGCGCCGGTTGGGCGCGATGTAGTTTTATGTTCAAGTGAATGCAGTGTTATGTTATTTCATATGCATTTTTTGTGTTTTGTTGTGGCTCTTCCCAAACCAGTCCTACCCAACTGGCGCACCAGCCCTACCAGTAGTCGCATTGCTCCCACCCAATACGGTTGGTCGCGATGCAGTTTTATGTTCATTTAAATGCATTGTTATGTTATTCTGTATGCATTATCTCTGTTTTGTTGTGCCTCTCCCCAAACTCAGCGTCCGCGGAGATCCCAACGCTCGCGGACTCCCCTACCCAGCGCCGGACGGGCACCCAATGCCCGCTAGGTACGTTCCCATTTTGCCCCTGAACGAAAAATGGGTTGCCACGTGTCAAATTTTGGTGCGTCCACGTGTTCAAAATATGTGCACCACTACAAATATACATTTTCTCTACATCTCATAGACTACGTTTTTTCTTAAAAATCGTAGTCTATAGGTATAGACTACGCTTTTTTATCAAAACCGTAGTTTATGTGCGAATTTTTTTGAAATATAGACTACGCTATACTTAATATGCGTAGTCTTTATGAAGTATTGACTACACTTAACAAAAGCGTAGTGTATGTGCGTGTTTTTGACACCCAATACACTACAGTTATGTCACGACCGATTTTGTTAATCATTACCGGACCGTGACTTGGGGTTTGGATTAAGTAAATATGAAAAGAATAAGGATTCCAACTCATTTCATCTATGAGGAAATATAGATGTTCCAAACAGAAATGAGAATCACGATAGAGCAAAATAACTTATATAAAAGATGGTTTCAAGGTTACCAACAAAACAGTAGCTTTTTACAAAGCTTAACACAGTAACAAAATATAACAGAGTCTCAAGGGTTTAGCAGGGGAATAAAACGTGTGAGACATGCATATGGAGATGCATTCTCAAGGCGAACCAAAAATACTTCATACTACTTGACAAAGATTCGCTCAACTCCCGCCTGCTCCATCACTCGCTCAACCCGCACATTTAAAACAAACATGCGGTGAGTACAAAGATGCACTCAGTGGACACATGCCGAAAACATTTTTACTTTACGAAATATTGTATTGCCTACTTCACAGTAAGACACAAGGGTTTTGTTTGAAAAGGCCTTGTGCTTACTAAATACATTTTCATTACTTTCACAAAACATCGCCTAGCCAGGCATTTTCTCATCACAACGTATATTCCAAGTCGGCTATGGATAAACGCGCGGGAGGGAGGCCTCCCTTCACCCGGACGCACGACTGATCGCAACCGGTGATTCAGAAAAACTGATCGCAACCGGCGATTCAGAAGCTAAAGTGTACACAACCCTAGTTAGGATTCCCCCTTCACCTCTAGCTTAGGATCCGAATTCGTAATACTTTCCTGTTGCCCCAGGCAACCCGAATGGACATATACAAAACACAAAACATTTTTGGCAGACAATATCCTATCTCAACTTTTGCAGAATAAGAAAAACAGTAAAGTAAACTTTTGTAAAAATCATTTTCCAAGAAAGCTCGTAAATGGTTTTGATAAGAAAGCCCACCTCGGGAACTTAAAGTTCCTACGTCACTAGAAATTAATTGTCGTCTTCTTTCTCCTCTGAGCAGGACACTTTTTCAACGTGAGAAACGAGATTTAGTACATCGCTATACTTTTCGATAATCATCGATCTGAAAACAACGGAGTTACTACATCAATCCTTTTTAACGTCAATGATCCTATTTTCATACCTTAACCACTATTATACTTATTGCGTCTCGAAAAGATATAATATCCTATCTTTTCATTCCTTCCTCAGTTCAAACCATTCAGCGTGACGTATGAATCTTAATTTCATACCTAACGTTGTTACGTACTGACTTTACTTCTCAACTTACATGTATACTTATATTTTAAGTATTCACAGTCGTATTTTCCTACGTCTCAACTTTCACGTATCATATCATATGATTCACATATCACGTATCACGAGATGTCATATTCTTTCATTTTCATAATTTTCGAAAATTCCATACATATATATATTTTTTTCGAAAATTCTATTTTATTCACTTAGTATATTTTTATCATCATATATTAATAATATGATATAATATTCATCATATACAACTTGTACATGAATATTTCATGCTTTAGTAATTTTCGAAATTACTATCCTATAATATTTCATATTTTTCCAAGAAATTCCACATAAAATCATAGAATTTCAATCATGAACAACTATCATTATTTTATGTTCAAAACAACAATTAAATTCATGTACATCAACATATACATCATGCTTAATTTCGGTCATATCATAGTGTTTTTAATACATGCTTAACTTTGTATTAAAATCATAATACATGCTTATAAACGTCATATGAACATATTTAATTTATAACTTAGACACATAGCATAAATTTCACGTATTTCACATATTTTTCGAAGGCATGTAACAAATCATATCATATATAAATTCCTAATATTTTTACATAAAATAATAGGAATAGTAAGGTTTCTAACCTTCTAGTCGACTTTGAACGACATCGGCGACGTTTTTCTTTCTAAGTTCGAAGAGTACTCTTGGAAACACTCTCTATTTTTTTTCTCCCTATTTTCTCTCTATTTTCTTTGCTATTTTCGGTTATATGGAGTATAAGGGGGTCTCCTATTTATAGAGTTTGTAAAGTGATTTTAATTATTACTTTATAAAATATCTTAATATAAAGTCAAAAATTACAACTCCTTTATCTCCTTAATTTTCGACCCCTATGAGTTTTCAATGAGTCATTTTTGATCTTATCTTATAATTTAATTATTCATCATATCTTATCTTTTTGAAATTATAACATATCTAGTTGTAAAATCAAAATTTACAACTCATACTTTACCTTTATGTTAATTTCGGCCACTTCCCATATATATAAGATAATTATTTTATTTTATTCCATAGTTTATTATGTTATTTTATTATTTAATTAATATATCTTATATCTATCATAGAATAAATAAATTACTACTTTATATATTGTATATGTAATTTTCGGTCACCTCTAGAACCTTAGGATAGAATTTTATTTTATTTTATATTATATACTTTAATATAATTATAAGATAAGGTCACTTTTGAAAAGTCAAAATTTTACACTATGACTTTTAAATTGAGTTCACATTTGTTCACATTTATTTTTCAAATATTTCAACTACTACAAGACAAAAGTTTATAGTTACTTGTTTAATTTGAACACTTACTCTATCTTATCCTTTAATAATATCTTATCATTATAATAATTATACATCATTACTAGGTGTATAATATTTCTCATTTTCACACCTAATTTCTCTAATTTTCGGACCACATGAAATAAACAAGGTACAATTTTATTTTCTTTCAATTAATAGCTATGTGACATAATATTGATCTTAGATGATAAAATAAATCATAGGAAAATTAATTAAGATCATTTCTATGTACTAATGTAAAGTTATTGGCAAATAATTCGAAATTACGAATAAATTATCAAACTATTATTCTTTTCATGATTAATATTATTTTCATGATGAATTACATAAATATAATGATATTATATCATAAAATAAATTTTTGGAACAATTCTAAGCATTTTCCCTAATTTTTCGAAAATTATGGTTTCTTAGGAACTAATTTTTATAAAATTTCATTCTTATCCTATTTTAATAATTTTGAAATTTTTATAACTTCTAGGAGATAAGATTGATCTAGAATCATGATATTTATCAAGTATATAATTTAAATAAATTATTTAATACATTTATCACATAATATTATGATTTTCGAAAAATCACATAAAATCATGCCTTAATTTCGAAATTAATGAACTTCTAGAACCAAGATATTATCTCCTATAATACTTATCACATTATCACACATTTTTATGAGATAAACATTATCTATGCTTAGTCATAACCTTATCTTATCATTTTATAAAAATATCATAGCATACTTATCACAAAAATGCCATTTTCAAACCTTATCATATACACCTCATATTTTCGAAATTCATGCATGATGTACAAGATAATTATCTTATCACATACTATAAGATAAACATGACAACTCATCACATAAAATCAAGTGATCACATATTAAATCACAAATTAATTATTTATTCCTCTTATTTTCGAAAATGACAACTAAATAAGGAAAATATTTCATTTTTCTTCCTTAGTGTAAATAATATCCCAAATATGCTTAAAAACATATTTATTTACTATTAAAAATAATTTCATGTAAAAAAAGATTAAGAATTTTTCGTTTTCTCTCAAAACCGACGGTTACCGATGTTCGTTTTCATTCTCGTTTCTAGCGTAATATTCCTTCTTTTTCTCGAAATTTTTAATCCCAGAAATTCGGGGTATTACAAGTTATCAAAAACGCGTAGTCTATGTATATAAATTTTTAAAAAAATATATATATAATAATAAAAAATAAAACAAAACAATCTCTCTCTCCCTCTTCGGTTTGTCCTCTCCAGAATCCCCATTTTTTTCCATTTTTTTTCTTTGTCATCCTCTGTTTCTTTGATTCTAGAAATCCTTCCCTTCACACACTTTTTTTTTTCTTTTTCTTCCTCTCTACACGCCCGTCGCCTCAGTGTCGGAATCCGGCAACCTCGATAGCCACCATCTCCATCTCGCCTGTTTCTCTCTCTTACTCACCAAACATCCCACTTTCTCTTTTTCTAGAACACTCTAGATTCCCCCCATTCTTCACGCCGCTCTAACGCCGGGCTCTGGCGCCGTCAGCCATCTCTCCTCCTTCTCGTCTCTCTCTTCTCCACCCTCTCCCGTCTCTCTCTTGTCTCTTCCTAAAGAAACAGTCCAGTACTCCCCACCCTCTCCTTACGCGCCGCTGCTACAGTGCCGGGCTCCGGCGATGTGACCCGACAGCCTCCTTCTCCTTCTCGTCTCCATCTCCCTGCCTTTATCTTTTTCTGAACCCTCCCCCAAATCAGAACTCCCATAAGACCCAAAGCAAAAAACCTCCCCCTTCCCCCAATTTTTTTCTCTCTTTAAACCGTCCGCCTCACTATCTTCTTTCCTCTCTCTTAACCTCTACATACATACGCTCTTCATTCAAATGGCTTCCAAGCACCAGAATAAGGCTCCTTCCGATCCTTCACAAGTGAGTTTCTCTTTCACTAATGTAAATCTCTTTCAAAATCTTCAAATTCTCGGTTTTTTGTGTGATTTTTTCCCTTCAATTTTTGTTGTTTTTGTAGCTTAAAATCTCGGAGGACCAAGCAGGGCGGCGCTCTTCAGAAGGAGCTCATTAGGTATATTTCTCTCACTAATATCTTATTTTTTCCTGCAAATTTCCTTTTTTAGAATGTGCGTGAAATTTTGGGTAGCGAAACAGAGTGAGTTTCTCTATATAGTTGTAGTGATAGAAATTATGTGCACCGTTTAGGAAAATGTATGAACAAAAACTACATTTTTGTGGAACTTTTGGTACAACTCTAGTCTGATGATTTCTTGGACTTGCTTTTGTTGCTTGCTCCAGTGAGCATTGCAATTACAGGCCTCGGTGTTGGAGTCTTTTGGCAAAGTTGGTGAATTTGCAGACTCTTGTAGGTTTCGCCCTTTTCTGATTTGATATGATAAAAAGAAGAAAAATTGCTTTAAAGGGCTTATTTGTTGCAGATTGGTGGGTTAGACAGAAGCTGGCAAAGGCCTCCTGGTGTTGCAGCCAAGCTCATAGATAGCAGAGCTGCCAATGGTAATAACTAGTTTCCTTTGAATACAATTTTAGGTAATTTCTAAGCAGCTAGATGAATCACCATCAAGAATTAGGTCTTTTTCAAGTATCCCGTGATTTCTATCTTTATCTTTTTCTTGAGTTGGGGAAGAAGGGGATTAAACTCGAGACTTCTTCATTTACACGAGGGAGGTGTGTTTCTGAAGGGACAAAGCATCACATTCTCTTGTGCTATTAGTCTAACTATTGACTTCTTTCCACATGATAATGATAATATCATAATCTTAGGTGACATATTTAGCAAACTATAGGTTAATGCACTCAAGTACAAGATATTGTTTCTAATTAAGACAGTTATTTTTTTGGAACAATTTTCATGCAAATTGAAAATGTTGCTTGTGGTTCAGGGCTGTATTATACGGTTTAGAAATTATGTGCACCGTTTTAGAAACTTTTGCTTTATTATTATTGTTATACTTGATAATGATGATTGAAGTTTTGAAAGGTTAAACCTATTATTTTCTTTTAAAGCAAGCTTAGATCCTTTCTCACAAAAACTTCTTGGCTTCATTAAGCTTTCCTTGCATTAATAGTGAAGATCTTAAAAAGGCTATGTTCTGAAAGGAGATTACAATTTATGCATGAATTTGGAGAATGATGGCCTCGTTTATGTTTCTTTTTTCTGCTTTTGGATTTCTTCATGTACTTATACAGTCCTTAGAGATTAAATTTGATGATTTGATGGCAGGGTTTGGGTACTGGATCCATTCTATTGCTTGCTACTAATGGCGTGAGCTCGTAGATCTTGGTATTCGATAAGGAGCTATTTTCATATACCTCTTACCACCTATTATATTTAATGTTGGGTAAGCTAAGCTTTATGGTTAAACTTTGAGAGTTCAAGATCAATGAATATTATCGCTTACTTTATGAGTTAAAATATCAAACCTGGGATGATTGAGATATTAAGTGTTAAGTAATAGAGTCGTTTTATGCTTTTACCAGGTTCTAGGTGGAAAAGAAGCAAATCCAGTTCAATGGGTAAATTTTTAAACTGTGCAAACTTTGATTTGTGCTTTCTTCAAAATTATACTGAATATTATTATTCCCAATGGTTCAAGGTGGTCATCTACTCATTGGCTCCTTTTTATCCTGGACTATGAACGACATTAGTCATTGGTGCATCTCATTTGTAATTTTGCAACTTTTGATTGTAATGATATTAGAATGCAAGCTTCATCTAGTTTTCTATCATGTTTATTGTTTGCGAATTATTTTTCAGTTTGATGCACTTCATTAGTTTTTGATTTATCTTAAAAGCTTCTTTTTCCAGAAAAGGAACAGAAATTACAAATATTTGGTGGCTTCAGGAAATGTCCCCATTTATCTCGCAAATTAATGTCGAAACAATAATTTTGGATCTGTATAAAATTGGAGTTTTCCTTATCAGGGTATCAGGCTGGAGCAGTGTATGTTAAGCTGGCTAACTGCCACTTGAAGGTAAGTTTTCTCTGTAACTGAACGTCATTTAGCTTTTCAACCTGTGTTACATTTTATTGGATGTCTTTCTCTTCTTTGCAATTGTAGATAGTCATCTTGTAGCAACGAAGTTATCTGGCAACAACTGACATTCATATTTTTGCAGAGTCAATATCATGTCTTGAGCAGTCTATAAATTTGTTTCTTGATATTGGAAGGCTTAATATGTCTGCCAGATATTACAAGGTAAAAATGTTAGAAACATGAATCTTTTGTTTAGCAGTCAAGTTCTGCTGCTTATTGTGATATTGATGAAGATTTGATTCTGCTGCCTTACGGTCCGGCCAATGATGGCATTGAACATCTAATCATTGATATGATTAATATTTTATATTATGTTAGTTAGTAATTAGAATGAAAATGACTGGACATTTTTGCTTTGCAGGAAATAGCTGAACTTTATGAGCAGGAACAGAACATAGAGCAGGCTATTGTTTACTATGAAAGAGCTGCTGATCTCTTCCAAAGTGAAGATGTAACAACATCAGAAAATCAATGCAAACAGAAAGTTTCTCAATTTGCTGCTCAACTGGAACAGTTAAGTTTCCTGTGCTCACTACATCATCAACTGCTGCCATCTTCAGCTTTATATGTTTATACTAAAATGAATAACGGTTGCTGTTTTCTTATCAATTTTTCTTCGTGAATATTTCTTATCTGGTTATGCCCATGTGTCACTTCTCTAGTCAATTAAATTATGAACAGAAATTTCTTGAAGTTTTAGCTTGTTTGACTTGGTCCTTTTTCTTAACATTTAATTTGCAACTATCTTTCTTTATATTTCAGCCTGTTGTAGAGCCTGAAAAAATGACAGAGATAATCATTGATGCTTTAGAAATAACTAAACAAAGGGGAATCATCAACAAAGGATGGGGTGGCCTTGGTAACTGTAAGTTCTCTTTTCCTGACTCTTCCTATCTAATATATCCTGAAAATTGGATCATTTGACTAACTTCTTCACAGTGGCTGAAGAAAAATACTTTGCATATCTTCTGGATAATTGTCCTCACGAATGGCTATTCTTGCAGTGTGCTGATGTGGTATGTTGTTTGTATTAGTAAAATGCGGGTTCTTTGTACTACGTTTCATGAAAGATATAATTGAAGAAGTTATGAAGAGTGGTTCCATTTCTTTACGTTCACATGTAAGATAAACATTTCATTTATGTTCTTATTGGATAAAAAATCTTTAATATAATCATTTTTTTCCTACAAGAGTGCTAATATTATATTTTTGAATTGTTAATAGTTTCAAAATCGGTCTTACTCTCAAGAGGACATTGATGAAGTTTGCGTTGAATTGACAAATCTCATACTTCTTTACATATAGTATTGTGATGTTTTAGTTGTAAGTTATTGATCTTTTGAATTATTTAGTACTGTGATATGGGGGATACGTTCTTATTGTTTTGTTATGTGATGTGGCCAGTATTTTTGTATAGTGATTTTGTAGCAGTAATGTAATACCCCGAAGTTTTAAAGCTTAATTACGATCATAAAAATCGTAAATTAGGGTTTCGACTCGATAATTGAATTAGTAACTTATTGAATATTGATTTTGACTGTTTATGATATAGTGAATTCTTATATCATATTCACTAATGATTAGTGAATCAAAGAATATAGTTTATATAAATTCTTTCGGTAGTAATATTTTAACGTCGATTGAATATCGATAGTTAATATTACGTAAATTTTTCTAGGTGACGAAACTTAGAATTAAATTTCATTATTAATGAAATGAATTAATAAAGTCATTACGATTTTATTACGACCATTTTGAGATGGGTCGATTATGAACGTTTTGAGACGTTTCAAACGTCAACGTTTAGAGACGATTAGAAAATTAAGTCTAATGATCAAGTAATTATAATATTTAAATTCCTATGATTATTTTATGTAATAAGAGTATTATTTAGCATTAAAACAATGCTAGAGGATTAAGGAATAATTATTGAATAAAGTAGTAATTTTCGAAAACCCTAATTTCGAAAATTAGGGTTTTGACACATGAAATAATTTTAATAATTTTTTATGATATAATTTATCATCTAAGACATATATTATGTTATATATCCATAAATAGCAAGAAAATTAAAAGCTTGGCACTTAAATACTCAAAGTGCCGTGAGCTTTGTAATATTGAATTAATTGAAGACAATTTTTGTTATCAATTGCCATGTTGCGTACATCATGTAAAAATGGGATATTTTACACTAATCAAGTTAGTAAATGAAGGATCAAGTGGATGTACTTTGTGAAGGGTAATAGCCGTGTGTTTTGTTGACTAAATAGGTGAGAAGAAAGTTTAAAACTCTTATTTCTTGATTTTGCTTCCATTTAGTTAATGCTCAAGATGTTATACCTAGTATAAGACAAAAAATTAAAAGCTTTTCCTTTTATCAAGCAAGATGGCCGATGCATGCTTTGAAAAAAAGTAGGATTGTATTTGTTTCTTTCAATGTGTAGTTAATATAGTGTAAGAGATGATGTATCATATTGTTGAGTCACCAAAATATGTGTCTTGCTTTGAGAGTGCCGATACAAGTTGAGGAATAAAAGTGTAGGGTATTTTGTTCCTTTAATTAATTGATTGAGATGGATAGTAACTAGAGCATAGGATGATGTATTATTGAGTGAGTCACTAAATATTTTTCTTGCTTTGTATTTGTATGTTTTGACCGAGAGGAGTAGTCAAAGTTTGTAAGTGTATTGTTGATTTATTCCTTTAAGTGTTTAAGTAATAGATAAATAAAACAAAATCATCCTCCATCACAATTGTGACTGCCGTGAGTTACGAGAGAAGTTAGGCAATGAATGAATTGTATTATTTATTGTATTCCCTTAAAGTGTTAACAAAAGTATTAAGATAAATAGAAACAAAACATCATTTTTCATTCCTCATTTTAGAAAACTACCGTGAGCTTCTTTGAGAGAAAAGAAAGAGTGTGTTCTTCTTTTCCTATCCCAAACATTGATACAAAAATCCCTTGCACCAAAAATCGACAACGGTTAAAAGGTTAGGAATCGAACGATTTCTATTTATACGTTAAAATTTTCGATTTCCAACCGTTTGATTTTAATATATATGCATATGTTCTTAATGTTAAAAATATGAGAAATAATGTTATAATGTTTAGTGGCTTGTTAATATTGTTTATTATGCTAAGATTGATCATATGTATCGTTTTAATTAAAAGCTAAGCATGCTTTGAATTTTAGTATGATGATCGAAATTTATAAAGTTCATTTTGTTGATAGATTAATGATATATGTTAAGAAAGGAACTCATAGTGAATTGTTTGGAATTTTTGGAAATCCTATGCAAATTATTAGAAATTACCGAAAATTTATGGAGGATAAAGGTTGATGTACAAATCATATCTATGTGATATTATAGCATATTCATGTTGTATGGCCTTAATTAGGTGTTATGAGAATTTATTAGATTTTTAGAAAATAGTTTGATCATACTTTGCAAATTTTCGAGAATGCCTAAGAGTTGGTATGTTAGTGTACAAATTGATAATGTTGGAAATTATGTTATAATAGTGATATATGATGGTGATTAGGTGTTGTGGAATTTAATGGGAATTTTAGAAATTTTTTTGCTAAATTAAAGTGTGAAAACCGAGAGCATTAGTGTAGGAAAATGATGTCCAATTTTCCTATAGCTAATGTTAATACATATTAATGATCCTATGATAATATAGTGTATTATATGAATTTAAAAGAATTTTTGAAAGAAGTTTGAGAATATTTAATCATGAGGGCCGAGAGCTATGGTGGAAGAAATTAAGAGTTTTAATTTCTTTATATTAAGAAAAATAATACATTATATGTTTAGAAAATATTTTAGACCTATTAAGAATTTATAAGATTTTAGAAACATAGTATACTATGTTTACGGTGAAACGTTATGTTAAATAACGTTAGATGTGAAAAATAATATGTAATGTATAAGTTAGATCATACTTGAGTAAAGTATTGATCATGTTTATTGATTAACGTGAAAAATCGAGAATTATGATTATTTGATAAGAAATCGAGTGGAAATCGATTTATATGGAAATTGGTTATCAAATATGTGAATAATTAGAAAAATATGTTAAGAAAAGTCAAAATCGTTGACTTAAGACTAAACGTATGAAATACGTTAATATGTGATCAATGTTATTGATATACATTGAATAAATACACTAATACGTATAAAACGTATTAAATTTATAAGAATATCTCTTTTGTGAGAAACGATTTCATAATTGAAATCATTTTATCGAAAAACGTTAGTATGAGTTCGACGTTTAACCTAAATGGTTAATATGAGACCGTAGATTATATTACGTCTCTATCGAAGGACGAGAAATTATTCGTTAAGATCTACGATGAAAAGACGTATCAATCTAATTAAAGAGTGCGAAGTAATATTATAGAAAATTATCAAAGTTTGTTAGACTTTGAAAATCTCGAAATACGTGACCGACGCACTAAATTAACTTCTTACGTAAAGGTGGGACGCGGACGTGATCATTGGCGTAGGAAAAAATTGTTTAGAGAAAGTCTACAGTCCAGGTGGGCTTTACTATACTCGAAAAGATAAATTGCTTACCAAATGATTTATTTACGATGCTTATTTGCAAGAAATGATGAGGAAATGATTATTTAATTACCTGCCTAAAATATTTATGTTTTATGTATGTATCATATCCATGATCGAATGATGAATGTTGTTGGGTCGCTCCCAACTTATGAAATGTTGAATTCGTATCCTTGTTAGTACCTGTAAGGATGATTGAGAATTCGTATCATGTGCCGGAGTGGCAAGGATTTTTGTGCACTATTTTGTGACTGTGTGCTGAAAGGGTGCTCGGCCGATCACGGCGTCCGTGGGAGGAGGCCTCCTCTCCGGCGCGATATGAGTTTATGAGATGAGGAATGATGATGTTATATGAGAAATGAAAGGAAATGGATATGGATCATACATACAAGGAAAATGCTTGGCCAAGCGACGTTTATAAAAATGATGAAAATATTTTAGTAAGCACAAGGCCTTTCAAATAAAACTCTTGTGTCTTACCATGATGGGGCAGTGTAATTCAAAGATGATAAAATGTTTTTGCATAAGTCCACTGAGTGCATTCTTGTACTCAGCCCTGCATGTTTGTTTTTAAATGTGCAGGTTGAGCAGATGATGGATGGAGGCGTGTTGAGTAGTCGGAACCCCTTTTGATAAAAATATGTTAGAAACCTTGACTACACATCGTCATATGTGTATTCACACGTCTTTTCGTTGCAATAGAACTAAGTTATGTTTTGATGTTGACAGTTGAATTCCTTCAGATCATTTGAATTTTTTGTTAAGGATCTGTAGGTCTCTCTCTCCATATGTAAATTATGTATGTTTTGTATATAATGGTTGAAGCTTCTTAGTTTACTCGAATTTAGTCCCACAATTCTATGATTAATTGTCTTTCATGTTCCTTGATTTTTGTTCCAAGTATTAGTCCTCGTTAATCCGTCCTTAGGATTAGAGGGCTGTTACAAGTAATGAAAACAGATTGTATATTTTTGTATAGTAATTTTGAACGTAATGAAAGCAAGTATATTTTAATCTCATTTGCTATTAGATTACGCGTTATTAATTGTACATGTTTTAAATAAAGAAATTAACTACAGTTGAAATTGAAAACCGTAGTACAAAAGATATATTGACTACAGTTTGATAAGTCAACCGTAGTCGTTATGTTAAATTGACTACGGTTGTAATAGAAAAAGCGTAGTATATAAAATATAAAATTTGGCATAAAAATCGTAGTAAATTTGACATTAAAACCGTAGTAAAATATATAGACTACGCATAAAACGCGTAGTGTATATGAAATTCAGTGTAGTCTATAGTAGGTATAGACTACGCTTAAAAAACGTAGTGTACGTGCGAAATTAATTGTAGTCTATCGGTATAGACTACGCTTAAAAAGCGTAGTGTATATGCGAAAAGTGTAGTCTATAGTCGGTATAGACTACGCTTAAAAAGCGTAGTATATGCGCACCTAGTTTTCTCTACACCACTTTTCTCTACGATCCAAAACGCACATAGACTACGCATTTTATGCGTAGTCTATTCTGTTTTTTCTAGTAGTGGTGGTCTAGATTGAGTACTACATACTATCTGGGGACCGGGTACTACGGGAATCCAACCCTACATATATATATTTTAAATTCAAGGTATAATTTTCTAATGTTATTGACTTACCATCCAATTCTATAACCTACTTTATCCAACTTCAATTAGAAAGAAAAATAATATAATATATTTAAAAATAAAATAAAAATTACATATATATGGATTCATGGGTTGGATCTGGATCTTAGAAATCTAAATCCAAATCCGGATTCTAAAGAAATGGTTTGAATCCGGCTAGATCCGTTGGATCCTATTTTTTGAAGATCCAGATCCTGAAAAATGGATCTGGACTTACGGATCTGGACCGGATCCACGATCCACTGCAATCTCTACTGCCGACGACCCTGTTGTTCTCTCTTTCTTCTCGATGAAACGTCCAGCAGCAAAATAGCCATTGCCGCCACCATCCTCACCATGGATCGCACTGGGAACTCTCGTCTCTGCCTTCTCTTCACTCGATGAAACCAGGACAGTGTCAACCATACTCTCTTCGGCGACAATCATCAACAGCCTCCCAGGACACTATCACCACATCGTCCCTGCCTTTATTCCTCGACTGACAGCAGCAAAAAAAATGTCGCCTTAGATCCATTGCTGGTTTTCTGTCATCGACCGAGCCCTAAATGGCTCGGTCCACACATTAACAACATAGGTTCCAACAACATCTCCTATGTTCTTTAAGCTATATTTTTATTTCAATTTCTCATATGTATTTAACTCAAACTGTAACAGTGCATAGCTCTCTATACTTTATCCTGTATGTTTGATGCCTAAAGATGTGAAGTTTGGTGGTTCTTGTCCAGAGAAATTTCTTGAGCTTTATATGTTTTATTGTATCTTCATTTGCTTCATAAGAATTAAAACATGGATAGACAAGTTGAGTTTATAACCTTATGAAGTTCTCGTTGTTATTTCATTGTGGTTATTTTTAAGAAGAGAAATGGATGCTTCGAAGCTAATTGAGGATGATTCGTCCATTTTCCTATGTTTGCTGCCGAGAGCTTCCTTTCACTTTCTATTTATTTTTGTTTCTTTTCAACTTGTGCAGCAATTCATCAGCTTATGTGATATTAAATGTTGTATGCTTGCTAGATTATAGGGAACTCAATACATAAGGTGTAGGGGTGTGGTTTGATTGCAATTGTTGGGGAAAGTAGAGTGATTTGGGGAGGAAAGTGGACAAAAGTAGAGTGATTTGATGAAAAGTTGAGGGATGTAGGGAAAAGACTTGATGTGATAAATTATCATGATCTAAATTCATCCGACTCGTTTACGCTCATGTATTAATTCTTAAACTTTGGTTAATTCCTATTTAATATGATTCTATAAACTTTTATCGAGTTTGATCTTTTAATACTCAATTACCAATTTACGATTACATAAAATATAAATAACTATGTATCCCGTAAAATTAAAAATACTAAATTGTTGTCTTGATTAATTATTTTAAGGAACGCAAAATCCAAATAAGACTAATTAATCGGCTATGATAGTATTCAAAGATATACATGGAGAGATGAGCATGAGGGAAAAAAAACTCAAGATTCTTCCTCCAAACATTCTTCGAAAGAATCATCAAAATCTTCGAAATATTTACCCACAATCATTTTTAATCGGATTGAGTGCCACTGGCCCTCTTAGTCTTGACAAGTTCATACTTCACATGGATTCTTGGCATCATGATCACCACCAAGGCGTTGGCAAGGTACTCGAAATCATAAATTTTATACTTCAAATGGATTTTTGGCATCAAGATTTCAACTTAGGAACTTGTATTTATTTATTTAAATTAAAATTTTGGTTCATTTTTTAGGGTTTTAACAGATTGATTAGCATCTAATGATGTGAATGAACAGCACCGGCAGAGGCACATTTCAAGAAAATCAATGCTGCTCATGAATGTTTACGAATGAATTGTCTACAAGGACACATAATTACCCCCACGGGAATTTGAATCCCTATTGCCTCCTTGAAAGAAAGATGTCCTGAGAAAAGTCAGGTTGGATTGTTCTTCAAGCACGGCATGCCTCGATATTTGACACTTGACACGTAAACACGCCGGCTAAAAAGCTGGATTGGTTCACTTCCATACTAACCAAATCGTAAGCGGAATAATCAACTTCGAATCTAGGATCCGCACCTTCCCTTCAGGGCTTCATGGGATCGCCAAAGGCCTGATCCGCACTGGAGGTCCTCTTACGAGAACTTTAAATTTTGAATTATCTCGTATTTTTATTATATTTTTATATCATGGTCCGTCATTAAAAAAAATTACAGTTGTATCGATTCATATTGTCTGAAATGATAAATTATAATTTGCCTAAAAATTGGCCAACAACTAGAAATTGGCAACACAAAAGTATAATGAAGCTTTCAATATATAAACACGAAAAAGAGCAAAAAAGAAGACACGGAAAGAAAGTTTACAAAGCACAACTCCTATTGCAGATCAATTGCTAATTTTTGTAGAAACAAATCAAGCATGTGAAGAAACCTAATTTGTTCATGTATCTTGTAGAGCAACATCAATAATAAATTTCTGCCTGTAAAAGGCAAATATTTTTCAATCAACACTACATAACTATTTTCCTGTTTCCTTCTACAAAAGTAAATTATTACAAAATAATTGAGAAATCTGTATGCACATATCTTTCACAATTTAGGAAACCAAAACAGCAAATGATAACGCAATAATTGCAGAATCCATAATTTTGAATTACAGAAAATCACAACCCAGTAAAATATTCAGAAACTAGACGAAAATGCCACTGTAAAAACTCATCAATTCATTGACCAACCACACCACATAAAAAGGAAAGATTAGAACTTGAAATATCATATTCAGCTAACTTCAAAGAATCACTCCAATGGCCTCCTCGATTTCATCTCAGAGCCTATTAGTAATGCATTCTGCTCGTACTTCGTCGTATCCATCTTCTGCCGCTGCGTATTTTCTGGAAAATCCGGTTAGAAATGGAGGAATTTGCGGATTTTCGAGAGGGAAAAGGAAACTAAGCAGAAAATGCAGGGCAATGGTGCAGGAAACTGTGCAAGGGCCTTCAGCTACTTATGCCAGAGAAATGGAAAGGCTCTCTGCTAAAGAATCTTTACTTCTTGCAGTGAGTATTTGTGTTTCTTTTGATTTAAGGATTTAAAGATTCCTTTTTTGTGGTCAATGATGGTATGTATTCTATTGATTTCTGTAGTTTCTGAAAGAAATGGGCATGATTTGGTTGCTCAATCTGTAATTTGGGTTAGCTATATTTGCCGCTAATTTGCTTGAAAGTTTTTTTTGTTTTTTTTTTGTTTTTTGGGTGCATAAATTTGGCGAATGTAATATATCCCTCAGTAAAGATTTGTCTATTTTCGTGGTATTAATGTTACTCATTACTAAGTTACTGCTTTGTGCTTGTTAATGCTTAAGCTTCTGAATTTTAAGGTTTTTCTAATGTGGCAAAGGAAGAAATCTAATGTAAAAATAATCAGTACTAAAAAGGAAGTGCTTGTCATAATATACCGATGTTATCTGTGAATGTAGCATTGACTTTTGGAATTTCAAGAGAATGTTTTGAAGGTAGATTGATCAAACTGTGAATGTACATTTATAATGTCAATGATTAATTTGTGTGTTTCAGTTCAAAGATGCTGGAGGATTTGAGGCACTGGTCACAGGGAAAACAACGAGCGTGCAACAAATAGATGTGAACGAGAGAATAGTTAGCCTCGAGAGGCTGAATCCAACTCCAAGACCAACAACGTAAGATGTTTACTTCTGTCAAAGCATCGATGTAGCATAGGGTTCTCGATGAGGTTGTTCATATTGTGTTATCAGCTCTTCAGGTCTCCTTTTTTCGAAGGCAAGTGGAATTTCGAGTGGTTTGGATCCGGAAGCCCTGGGCTTCTTGCTGCTAGGATTTTGTTCGAGTAAGGTTCATTTTAGTTGTATCTGAACTTAAAAAATCCCTTGAATTCAGTTTCAATAATAGGAGGTGATAATCTGGATTGAATGGCATTGTTCTACAGGAGGTTTCCTCCAGCATTGGCAAGTTTATCGAACCTGGATGTATTGATCAATGACGGATATGCAAATATTTCTGCAAGTGTGAAATTCTTGAATTCGGTAATGGACTGCAACTTCTTTGGATAAAGGCATGTGTGGCCCTTTTAATTTTTTTATAATAACTTAAATATATTAGTGCAGCTGAATTGACAGGAAATTTGAATGGCTCAGTTTATATAAGTCACCATATGAAATAATAGTTAGTTGAAGATACTTAGTAATAAGGTGATCCTAATGCTTATGAACACAGAAAATGAAAACGGTTTTGGCAGATTCAAAGCTAGAATCTTTTTACAGTGCAATATGGAGCTTTATCCCCGGATATCTCTACATACCAAAGGGTGATAAAATAGAAGTTCAGCTTATGGTTCTGCTCCCCTTATTGGTTGAGAAAGATCTATGTTCATTAAAAACTAACTAGTATTTTTGGCCTATAAGCAGATAGAGAGCAGATTTGTCGTCTCCACCCGACTATCTGTTGAGGGGCCACTTAGAATGAAAGAGGAATACGTCGAAGGAATATTTGAATCCCCAAAAGTTAATGAAGAAACAATGCCTGAACAACTAAGAGGTGCTTTACTTCAGGCTACCAACACGTTGCAGCAGCTTCCTGTTCCCATCAGGGATACCGTGGCTAATGGATTTAAGATCCCTCTAGGTAAGTATTGTAAGAGGCTTGTAACTCTCAATTATTCAGTTCTACTTTTCAAGGAAGGAAAAAGATCAAATCTGTATTTTTCATTATAAATTTAATGGATTTTTATGCTCATCATGTTTATTGTCACTTAGAATTAGAGGCTATTCCTTTTGATATGTGTAATCCTCATAATTCTCAACCCAGGTAATTGGGATGTATAATTTCATTTTCTGTTTTGATGATGCTTCTATCTCAAATCATTTATCAGAATCCTTAGTTTAGTATTTGGCCTTTTTTTTTGCATTTTGCCTTAACATAGTTATTCCAGTCCGTTTTCTGGATCTTGTTCTCCTCTTATTTTAACTCACAATACCGTCAACTGTTGAATGATGCTGTGAACACGTTGCAGACGTCTTTCTCCTTGTAAAGCCAAACTATGCCTTTATAGTTGGCCGCGCCATCTAATTCATGTTTTTGCATCCATCATGTTTATATATTTTCTTCTTGCAGCAATTGCTGTTTGCGTCGTTTAGCCTCTGCCAATCACTTATGCTGCATCAAAGTTGAAAGTTTCTAACAACCTATTTATTGTGTTACTTGGTTTTATCGGTTTTCAGGCGGGACATTCAACAGGCTGTTTATGATATCTTATCTTGATGAAGAGATCCTGGTAATATTTTTATTTCATATTGCTGATTATGGACTATAAATCTCTTACATAATGCAGTGGCATCACACTCGTAAATCCAGACTTATGAATACGATTATCTTAAATTATATAGCCTAAAAAATAAGAGTTATTTCTCTATAACTCATAGTTATACTTGGTAAAGGAGAGTGAAATACAAATTTTGCATACAGTATGAAAATACTGTATCATTGTAGCATTTTCTTGATTTCTTGTCATTTTTCAGCCAGTATTTTGATGCCCTTAATCCATAAAACTCACTCCACATTTTCCAAATGTCTAAGGAATCATGATCTGAGTTCTTGATCTAGATTCTACGTGTACAAGGAAGATTCTTGATCCGTGTCACTCGTCTCACCCCATTACTTGTGCTGCAATGAGTTGAATTCTTTCTGTGCAGATTATACGAGATACTACTGGAGTACCCGAAGTTCTAACAAGACTGGATCCCGGGCCATCGCCTCTAGTAGAACCCGTAACAGAATATGAAAGCTGAAGGCTCCTAACATAGCATATGTTCCTGTAAAAGGATAGCCAAAGCAAAACTATGGTTTACATATACTTTCCTATTTATTTATAATACAATATTGTTATGATTAAATAACTTCCCCTTTCTGTGGGTGCAAGCTGAGATCAGCTTTTAGCAGTAGTTGCTGCAGGTAACAACTAGCCGCGGTAGTTATCAGAGTTGGTTTATATATTGAAGCCTTCTTCTCCTTTTCAATTTGTTCACATTTCTTTTTTGGAAATTAATTAAAAGTGGGAAACGGGCAGCAATTTTCTTGTCTAATGTTGATTTCTAGATTTGTGGATATATAGGAAACTGTCAAACGTAAATGCTGAATTTTCCTCTTCAACGAATTGTGATTTACTTGTTTTGACTTGGGATTTTGATATCTTCCATTTTTTGAGCATCACTTCTAGATTTATTTTGTTTGACCTGATATGATCAAGTCCTTTTCATGGTTAATTGGTCTTAGTTTTGTCGTCTCCTCCTTCGTATGTAACTACTCGAAATCGAAATTAGACTGGGAATAGTACCTGAAAATAATCACTTGATGTTTAAATCAGTGGACAATTTATCACATAGGTTGTCTTAGAGTGTAATTATATTTAAGATTTTGTGACAAGTTATCATCACTAAGAAAAATCTGGATTGGAGATTTTACATCGTTTATGATAACGTGTGATGCGCAACAAGTGTGTGTATACACTGTTAACAGACAAAATAAAAAGGCCAACTTGAATAAATTATTATTGTTTTCGGCGTATAGTCAAACCTAAGCCCTAATTGATGTAGGCTGCTTATTTCATTTTTTTTTCGGGAATCTATGTTTTTTCAACTTCTTTTTATTGCTTAAACATGTAATGGATAATTAATCTGCGACAATTTCTATTGCCAATTGCGAATACAATTGACTTTGACTTTGGACCTTCTAAGTCAATTTTAATTCCTTTAAATATACCTAGACTTAGCCCTCAATCAATCATGAATGCATTTATTTTATGTCCTCTAATAAATTCATTACTTAGTGTAGTTTTTGGTTATATTTTCGTTTTACATTTTCGTGTTTTACGGATGTAAAATTCTTTAAATCACCGCTCTCTCGAACAAAATGAGGGGTAAAAAAAGTAGAAACGATAATAAAAAGTGAAAAAAAAAATGTGGATCATTTAAGATGGTTGAGATATGCTTTGACCAAAGATTTGAATTACGTCATCATGTTTGATAGTGTTTGGTTGGACGACAATGGGGATCATCAATGTCTTAGAACGTGCTGATTATGTCGTGCAAGTTTATAGATTTTTATACACATGAAATGAAATTTGGGGTAATGGAAGAATACTTGCAAGAATTAGTACTTTTCTGATATCGTCTTTGGATACTATGACAAACTTAGTTTTTCTGTTTATATGTCTATATGTATGTAGATCAATTTTCTTTGAAACCTTATTCCTTATTTTATTTTGATTATGTTTTCTTGTAGCAATGCATACTCTGTGACATCAAATACACTTAATTATTTGAGAAATGACGTTGTTTAACCGCATCATCTTGTAAACATAAATTTGAATATTATAATTGCAAAAATCGTCATGTTTTATATTTTTAGGGATTTATTTTTAAAATCATGTGGAAACTAAAAATAGGCTAAAGTTTGTGCATTTTTTGGACAATCATCCAAAAATTATAGGTTGTAATAGACAAAAACCACATAAAGAACCAAAGACAAAAAAAGGCAAAAAGAGAGAGAAAGAAATGGAGTTCAAGAAAAGATACAGGTGGAATCCAAGTAGTAAAATGGCAAGGTTTGAAATATTAAAATCAGTTACTTGAAAATCATCCA
The DNA here is from genome assembly GCA_036937905.1 of Salvia rosmarinus. Taxonomy (NCBI): domain Eukaryota; kingdom Viridiplantae; phylum Streptophyta; class Magnoliopsida; order Lamiales; family Lamiaceae; genus Salvia; species Salvia rosmarinus. The sequence goes on from CM072821.1 coordinate 15,430,919, forward strand.
AATGGAGCCTAGAAATGTACAGATCCTTTCTTCTCATCTCCTATACCAGAATGCAGAAAAAGGCACAACACCAAATTAAATAGATATATTTACATCCCAAATTAGAAAACCTCAAATCATCCGAGAACAAACAAATCAAGGAAAGTACCAATCATAATTACTCACTAATCACAATCGAAAACTCTAATTATTTAATCCTAATAATCCTCCACTAATCCTCATTAACTTTAATCAAGCAAGCTGACATTGATCTCCATAAACATCCTGCATCTGAGCTGTTGTACCTTCGAAATGTTGAAAGTGATTAAGCTCATGCATGAATCCATCAATTTCCCCAAAACCACCCAGAAATCCACCTCCCGAATTCGCACTCGTCCAAATCTCTTCTCCCTCCTCCTTCACTCTAAATTCTGCATGGAATCCAGTGGTCACAGCCATCTCCATTCTTGGCTTCTTCTTTCTCGAGTCCACTCTCTTTCGTTTTCGCCCTGTCGTCGCGGTTTTGATCAGGCTTGCCGGTGAGCCTCTGCACCAACTCCCTGAAGTTTGCAGCATCAGTCTTGATGATCTCTGGTGCAAATATGTGGATTATTCGGATTTTCGGCTTCGTTTTTGAAATCGTTTGTGAGATTCTGTGCACTGCTAGGTTTGATGAGGCTGTTTTCGAGCAGCAGATTTGATTTTCCATTGTCATGTTGTTGGAAGTTTTCTGAGATTGAGAGGGAGAATTTTGATGGGAGGTTGGTGTGATCGTTTGAAAAGAAAAAGAGTTGGGATATTTGTTTATATAAGTGGGAAAGGGAAAAAATGTTTAATATGAATATTGGACAACACAGGTAAAAGATTAAAATAAGATTAAATAGACAACTAAGAAGTCTATCTGTGGAGGCAAGAATTGGATGAACCTTGCTATGAAATATGAGAGAGAGAGAGGGAGGTAATAAAATAAAATGGTCACTTTTTCATACCAAAAGCATATATTCTATGCATCCATGCAAATCAAGGGTTTTGTTCTTAAAATGACGAAAGGGGTGCTTTACATATTAGGGTTAATTACTAACTATACTTAAAATGACGAAAGGGTGCATTAATTAATATATTAGTTAGGTAGGTGGTAAAAATGTAAATAAATAGGTTATTAAGGGTAAAAAGAGAAATATTACTAATATAATACATGAACTTTCACATATTTTGCAATTTTAGTACAACCTTTGAAACATTGCAATAATATCATTACCTTTCAATTTGTTACAAAACTAATACCCAAAAATATTTTACTAGATTATTGATGTACCATGCCTCATGGGAGCTGGCAGCGCCAAAGTGTGGCAGCATGACCTTTGTATTATCGACTCAACTAGTATTACGCTCGACGTGTTAAATCTTTGACTGAAAAAACTGCAATGTGATGACATTACTGCAGTGTTCGAAGGTTGTGTTAAAATTGTAAAATTAGTAAAAGTTCGTGCTCTAATTAGAAAATAATCCTAGATATTATTAGATGGATGTATTTAATTACCACTACATCTAATTAATTAAACTAGCCCTTTAGGTTAGAAAATATGTAGTTGCCAACTTGCCTAAATAAAGTATTGCATAAATTAATGCTGTCATTAATCGTGTTTAGTTGGTCTCCTCTTATCTAAATTAGTTTCTAAAATCGTTTTCTTGATTGACGAAAGATATATTTTTGTTCAACTTTTATAAAGTTTCAAGATTTGACATATTCAATATGGAGTTCTTCATGAAACTTTGCATTTTTACACAAATTTGGGGAAAAGAGTTGTCCTCAACTAATTTCTTACTCAACCCTCCTTTTCGTTGCGACTTTTAGATGTATGACGTTCCTCTCTCTCTCTCTCTCAAAAGAATAGATTAACCTACGTGATTTCATGACTTACAGAGATATGCTGACCAGTTATGCAATCGTGGCTTGCATTTTCAAGGATCTCAACTTGATTCCCACGGAGGAAAGTGAAATCGAGGTTGTGGATTATTCTCGCTATACCTTATCGGGTAGGTGTAGGATGATGGCGCTAGGTCCCAACAATATCATCTGCGTGGGACGGGTTATGCGAGGACGTCTGATCGTCTGTAATCTTCGAGGATGTGATAAAAATAGGAAGGAATGTCACATTCCGCCGACACCGTGGTGTGTTCCGAACCATCCGATAGAGCATTAGCCCCGAGGGTTTCATAACTATGTACGAGACGCCTTGAGGGCCGGTCTTGGGTTCGCTATTTCTATCTTTTGAGCCTCCGTGAGTATTTCAATCCCTATCGCCAATTCACCCCAAACCCATTAGGTCGGTAGTTGAGACGGGGTTAACTTGCTATAATATAGCCGGAGGAGTTCTCTTTTGAGCTCTTGATGCGATTTTTAGCCAGTACTCAAGAGGGCTGTACTATCTTCGCCTCGACAGACGCTTAAAGTAGTCAACCCCGAAAGTGTCGGGTGGCAAAGAATTTTTCTTTTGAGGGTCATGGGCATCCGATCTACGGTTGGGGGATGGGTAAAGTGACGGATATAAACTTAAGCCCTCGACTGGTAGAGGATCACTCAACACGCCGTGAAGTTTCTAGAATTCACCGAGACAGCCTTAATGATGCCGGGTTGAGTGTGCACAGTCGCAGTTCGGACGGGTCCGAGTCAGGTGGGCGAGGCACCTCTTCTCATTCTTATAGTTCGACCTCTTCGACTAACGCGATTTTCTTCTCAGACAGCAGAAGCTTAAGCACACAAAGGAGGTCAGCAGCCGCCCGTCCCGCCTGCATCACCGGACGGCTGCGAGCCTTCTAAGAAGAGGCAAGGCGGCCGGGCCCACCCCGGCCGTGGTGGTGGAACACCCGCCGATCCGGTCAAGGGTCCGCACCGATCTCGAGCTCCCGCCTCGAGGTGAGGTCCCGCCCATGACGCGCGAGGCACCGATCTCCGCCGATCTTCCGCCTCGCCTAGTCATGTTGTTGTTTTTTTTTTTACGCGCTACTAACCGCTTCGATTTGTGGGACACGCCTCGATCGCGAGCGAGACGCGCCGCATGGCCGATGTTGTTGCATCCCGCACGAGGAGCTGGAGAGAAAGTCGTCATAGCGGAATCCTCGGCCGGTGCGAGGAAGGAGGTGGAGGTCGCAGGGCGGCCGAGGCCGCCACGGAGGGAGGCGGTCGGCTTGAGGCCCGCTACCGAGGTGGAGTACGCCGGAGGAGGTGGCCGATGCGGAGAAGAGATCGGCTGATCGGACAAGTGCTTTGCCGGGCGGGCAAGGACCCATGTCAAGGCCTTCGCCAAAGAAACTTATCGAGTGAGTCCTTCTCCGCCTTTATCTCCGATCCGCCCGTGATGAGGCCGCAGTGATATCTACCCACCGGAGGGTTGGCGCCACGATGCCCGATTTTGACAAGGCGGCACGGTTGGCCGAGATTGATCGAGGGCGGTGAACTTGCAGATGCCCGGTGCTTGCCGGGCACCGCCTTCCCCGTGGTGGAGGCTTTAGCCTCCTTCGCCGCTCCCGACGCCGAGGTCGTGTCCCAATGCAGGTGGATGAAGATCCCGAGCCAGGAGCTTCGGCCGAGGCGCGGCCCGGCCGAGGAGAGGAGGAGGAGGAGCCGAGTTCGACGGCCAGTCGACCAGCAGTGCAGCAGAAGCAGGAAGCAAATGGAGGAAGCGGGAGAGCCGGAGGCCGGCGAGTTCGAGAGGGCCGAGGTTAGTGGGCCTGCTAGGTAAGTCGAACCACCGGGGTCGATAGGACCGAGCCCTTGTAACAAATTTTTCCGTATGCAATAAAAATATTTATCACCTTCGAGACTCAGGTTGTCTTTTATTTATAGATTCGCATCTCAATACTGGGACTCGACCATGAATTGTCGCTGTCGAAGGGGTCCGAGGTGCCCCGCCGAGAAGGACGAGGAGGTGCAATTGGAGGAGTCGGTCCGCCGAGTGACCCAAGTTTCGCCGCCATGGACGCGAGCTCGCCTTCTTCCGAATCGAAGAAGAAGTTGACCGAGGCCGATCGGGAGTGGCCCGCCCCCGCCGAGAACGAGGCGTCAAGTTGAAGGTCGCGCAGGCGAGTCCGTGGGCGGACATATCCGCCGACGCTATCCAAGGACGCTTGATGCAGGCGATGAACAACTCGAATCGACCGCGAGAGGCTCGCTCGGTTGTCGGAGCAGCAAGAAGACGAGAGGCGCAATTCACGAGTGGTGGGACTACCATATCCGGCCGACGACCGAGTCCGAGCTTGTCAAGGAGGGCATGGTGCCGAGGGATGAGGAGGGCCCAACAAACAAGAAGTTCAAAGCTCGCGTCAACTCCGTGGTGAAGTTTATGGAGATGTATGACATCGTCCGAACGCCGCATGCCCGGCGGCGGCGAGGCAACATGGCTCGCCGACCCGATAATAGAAGAACCAAGAGAGGAGGGCGGCCATCCGATCATGCCGGTGCCGAGGTTGATGGGTCCGCAGGGCGGATCATCCGGGATCCTCGGGAGCGGACGGCGACCGAGGACCTCAGTGTCGGCGTGAGAGCTTGGTAGGGGGCGAGGTCGCACACACCGCCTGTCCGGTCGTGGGTCGGGTGTGACTCGGGTTCGTCCCCCGCCCGGATGCCAGATTGCGCCTCGCCACTCGGAGTGTCCCCGGCGGGTGAAGATGACTCGAGTCGCCGCTCGCTCGGCCGCCCCGAGCGCGCCGAGTGCCGGGAGCGAGTGTTGCAGTGATTCCGCCTTATCGACCGGGTCAAGGCACCGAGTTCGCTCCTGCATACATCGTCGGCCCGAGATTTTGTAGAGAATTGGTGCAGCTTCAGCAGGTCCCGGCGAGGTGAGCCCTAAGCCCTGGATGAGGCTATGTATAGTATAGACCTCAGATGTAGATATAAATGTATTTAGACTCATTTCAAGTGTATATTTTCCCTGAGAGGTACAAACATAACTTAGGACTTCGTTTTGGTCGTAAATGTATTTATATCAGATACATAGGTGTGTATTTTCCCAAATAAAGGGGTATAAACGAGCTCAAGCCCTATTGTCTCAGATATGGCTTGGTACTTTGTTTGTAGTCGTTAATGCATTTAGACTTTGTACCGAGTGCATATCTTCCCAAATAAAGGGGTATGAGATGGCGAGATCGGTCTCGATGTCGCTTGCATGTAGACGCCCAACTTAATGGGTAATCAGATGCTTTGCGTGTAGACGCCCAACTTAATGGGTAATCAGACGCTGCGTGTAGACGCCCAACTTAATGGGTAATCTGACGCTACCCTACTTGGTGGGATTTTCATCTTCGTAGGCGCCCCTGTGAAGGTTTAGATGTGGTATATCCGAATGGATGTTCACATAGATGTAAGACGAACGAAGTGAAATACTCATTAGAAAAACAAACGCTTTATTAAACAAGTAAACAAAGATCGCACATCACCAAAACAATAGAGGGCTAACATGTCGCCGATCTAAAATCAAAGCTATGTAAAATACCTCCTTAGATGAGTTACGTGTCAGTTCGGGAACAAGTGCCCTGGACAGTGGGCGAGCTTATAGGCCCTTTGCCGAGGTCCTCGTGAACGCGGTAGGTCCTTCCCATGTCGGATCAAGCTTGTTAAGACGCCGGCTCGGCTTGCTTCATTATTCCGTAGGACGAGGTCGCCACCTGAGTGTGGAGGCCTTTACTCTTGTTGTAGTAGCGCGACCGGCTCAGATTGGCTTCGCTTATGATGCGCGAGCTCGCCTCCTCGAGGGCCAAGGTTGGCCCGCAGTCTCCTCGCCCCTACCGATCGGGTGGAGAGTGCGAGGGTCGCGCCGACCGATCGGCCAGATGACGGCCTCGGTACCGTGAGACCGTGCTAAAAGGGTTTCCCGCGCCGTCCGAGGTGTGGTCCGTAGACTAGAGGACTTGAGGAGATTTTCAGCCCGATCGCCTTTAGCTCGATCCACCTCTTCTTCAATCCTTGTATGATCGCGCGGTTCGTCACCCGGCCCCGACCATTTGCTTGCGTGTGCGATCGAGGTGAAGCGTTGATCGATCCGAAGCTCTTCGCACCACCTCAAGTTTTTGTCGACGAATTGCGCCGCTGTCCGAGACCAGATGCGGTATGCCAAAGCGGCACTATATTTTTCCACACAAAGGTTTGAATCCTTCGCCGTGAGGCTCGAAAGTGGCTCGGCCCGACCCATTTTGTGAAGTAGTTCATGGCTACGACTAAATATCGGTCGACCGGTGCTGGTCGAATGGGCCAACGATGTCGATCCCCACCGCATGAAAGGCCACGGACCGCAGCCGCCCGATCGGCCCCGAGGCGCCTGACCGTGGAGTGGATCCGCACTTGGGCACTTCGACGAGCTCGGCCGATCTTGCACGAGGGCGGGCAAGAGTATCCCGACCTCGCCTTCTTTGAAAGTGCTAGCGACCCGACGTGGCTTCCACAAGACCCCGGTGAATTTCGCTGAGCACATAGTCGGCTTCTTCGCCCGAGGCATCTCGCAGAGGGTCAAGGTAAGACTTCGATAGAGAGCGCCTCGTGCATGAGATACTCGATTTTGCCATCATCTTTTGGCTTCGAGCCGATCCGAAGGCAAGGCGCCGTGTTCCGTGTAGCCTTCGTGGAGACATCCAATTCGGCTCTATCTCGTGACGATGCCGACGTGGGACTCGCTATGCTTCGAACGGATCTCTCCATCGGTGGACTTGTTGACGACGCAGCTAGCTTGTCGAGGACGCCACCACTGTTTTCCCTGGGATTCGTGGATCAAGACCGAACGAGGTCAACATCTCCTTCGCTTCTCGAGGTATTGTTTCATTCGGTCCTCCTCGCCTCGATTTTCCTAACACCGTTCACGACGACCAGGAATCGCCAAGATTGGATCTCATCCACCCTCGGCCCTTAGCGAGGCGGAGTCCGGAGAGGGCCTCATACTCCACCTCGTTGTTGGTGGTCGGGAAGGTAAACCGGAGTGCGTGAGGCGACTTTCGCTTATCCGGGCCGAGGAGAAGAATGCCCGCCTCCGCCGCCTCGATTGCACGAGGCTCCGCCCACGCACATCCGCCAAAGAACCATCCGGTGAGCGAGGTCCGCCTCCGCGCGGTGGGATGACCGAAAGCGAGGCGTTGGAGGAGCTAATCTTAGCGGTCGACGGGCCTCAGAAACTCGCTTCTACCAGAAATCGCCGAGCTTGCCTTTATGGCCGGTCCGTGGAGTACGAGATATCGTGCTCGCCAAGCTCTAGGGCCCACTGGCTATTCGTCCGGATGATTGTGTTTTGACAAGATTTGCCTCGGGGTAGGTCGGTCAAGACTGGACGGAGTGAGCCTGAAAGTAGGCTCTGAGCCGCCGCTAGCATTCACCTGCTGGTGCTACCTTTTCAGGCCGGCGACCTTGTCTCCGGTCCTTCGAGTGCTCGGCTGATGAAGTAGATAGGAAGTCGCCGTCCGACCTCGCCCCGCACCAAGATCAGATCGATTGCCTCGTCCGAGGCGCTGCCAAGCAAGGAGAGGAGTTCGCCTTTTGGGGGCACACGAGGTGGGCGGTCGCAGGTACTCCTTCACCGTGTGAAGGCGAGGTGGTGCTCTTCCCGCCACGCCAAGTCCCGGCCTCCTCAAGATTTTAAAGAAGGCTGCTTCTCAGGCAGAGAGAGGAACCCATCGAGGCGCGTGCACCCGTGAAGTTTGTGGACCTCGCGAATGGTTTTTGCACTGCATGTCGAGCACCGCCTTTACCTTGGTGGGGTTCGCCTTCAGCTTCTTGGGAAACCCAACACCCCAAGAATTTCCCGCTTTTACCATGAAAGTGCATTTTGGGGTTAAGTTTGAGGTTGGCCGACCGAGGAGTTGGAGGATGGTGCCGAGGTCGCCGCGCAGCCTCCGCTCGACTTTGACTACTATGTCATCGACGAGACCTCGACGATCTCCCCGATGTGGTCTTTGAATGTTGCATCCACCATCCTCCGGTAAGTAGCCCGGCGTTTTGAGGCCAAGGGCATCTTTCGACGCAAAGACGCCAAGCCTGTGATGAATGCAGTCTTTTGCATCCTCCGGCTCATCAGATTTGGTGGTACCCTCAGATAGATCCGTGAAGTCGAACATCTCGTGGCCCACCAATGCCTCCACCTTCTTGTCAATATCGGGCGGGTAGCAATCTTTAGGCGTTGCTTGTTGAGGTCGGATAATCGACGACACGCGCCACCCTCCGCCAAGCTTTGGACCACGATCGATTAGCCATCCGTGTCGGTATTGACCGAACAAGATCTTCGCCTTCGAAGTTGAGTCACCCGTCCCTAATGACCGGCCGCGCTCCGCCGAATATCCTTTTCTTTCGCGGACCGGCTTGGTGGCCGGGTCGATGTTGAGGCGTGAGTTATGAGCTCGGGTGACACCCCGGCCATATCGAAGCGGGACCAAGCAAACACGTCCCTATATTCTTTCGTGGTCGATGACGTGTCGCCGACGTCCGCCGCCCCGGTGCCGACTGACGACCTCGAGGGATCGCCGTCGATAGTTGGAGGTCCCTGGTCAGTCATCCCGGTGTCGGCCTCCGGCCTCGAATTGCTATGCCCGGGCGAGGCCGCATCTTGAGTTGAGAGCCGAGGCATTCTTTTTGCGGTCGCTTGGTCCTCGACGCCGAGCACTCCCACCGGGCGGAATTTGACGGTGAGGTGGTAGACCGAACAGACGCCTTGGTGGCGCATGCCAATCTCTCCGAGGATAATGTTGACGGAGAGTGAGCCGGACCGGGAAGAACCGATGGCCCCGGTGACCGACTTGGGAGCCCGCCTACGGTGACCGGAAGCGGTAATGACCCACTGGCCGGATCGCTTCGAGTGAAGTTCGAGCCGGGAGGCGCGGGAAGCACCAATGCCTCCGACCTCGCTTATCCGCAGCTGGAAGATGATGTCGACGGAGGCTCCAATGTCGATATAGACCGGTGGACGTTTTGTTGCCCACCGCACTGTATGGTGATGGCGCCCGGTGCGGTATGATCTTGGGCACGGGTCCTCCTCGAGAACGTTATGTTCTCACCATCCCGAGTCGCTGTTCTTCGGCTCTTGAGGCCGGCCCGGCATCGTTCTTGGACGACTCTCGTCCCGGGGATGCCCAAAGAACAACATAGACCGCCCATAGCGTTGGGACCTTTGTCCTCGCTGCTCGGGTTGGGTCGCCACCGGGTCGGCCGCGTTGTTGCCGCCCATTCCTTCTCGCAAGGCTCGCGCTTCTGACCCACTCGTCCGAGGTAATTTTTGAGGCCCCACCTTTAACGAGCTCGCCGATCCGTGAGCCTGTTTCTGCAGCCCTCGGTATCATGACCATACCCTTGGTGATAGTCGCAATACTGCCTCGTGGACCTCTTCGATCCCCTTCATGTGGGCGGGGCCGGAAGAGCTCTGGTGGAGCTCGAATATTTTCGCCTCGATTTGAGCAGGGAGGCGCCTCGGCGGCAGGTTGGGCCGAGGTCCGAGCCTAGACTCCGCCGCCCTCTCGATTCGGTCAAGGCGCCTCGCGATCGTGCCTCGACTTGCCGTCCGGCTTTTTTCTGACCGCCGTCCCATTTCGCCCGATCCGACTGCCTCCTCGACAGTTGTCCACCAGGTTCCAAAGCTTACTCGCCGCCTTTGGTTTCTCCCCGTGATTTCTTTGTTCAGCCGGTCGGATCCTGCTGAACGCTGATGATGTAGAGATCGTTGTTGTCGCCAATTTTGAGCGACTGATGAACCTCGAGACGAGTTCGACATCGTCTCGCCCCGCCCTGGCGGATTGTGAGTAGGTCGGAGGAAGGGTCGCTGGGGCGGCATCTTCCGATAGAAGCGCCACTGAACTCGATCCATGAGGTCCCGAAACAAGCAGTATGTCGCTCGGCGAGGAGGTGAACCAACGCCGTGCGTTGGAGATCAAGACTCGGGAAGATTTTGCACATGTGAAAATCTTCCATTCCTCGGTTCGCCATGTTGGTGGTGTAGCGAAAAGGAAATCGAGGGTCTCCGAGGCCATCGAGGTCGCTATATTTGGTGCCCCAGCATCACCGGGCAGGGCGTGTCTAGAATTTCCCGAGAAGGGAGATGATTCTCCGCATCGGCCGAACCCGGAGATCGCTGCCATCTCTTTCTAGGGGTGGGGATCGATGGCGACGCCTATCGCCCTCCGGGGAGTTCGACCGCCTTTCTTCCTTCGCTTTCGCCGACCTCCGGCCGGCACGACGAGGTGGAGAGCGGCCGCACGAACGGCGAGGGGCGATTGGTGGCGGCTCGCCCGGTGAGCGGCTCCGCGAACGAGGTCGGCGGCTCGCCGCGGTGAGCGGCTCCGCGACGCGACGCGATCGCGCTCGCCATCACGCCGAGGCGAGCGCCGATCGCTTGGATGAGGGGCGGCGCCGGGAGGCCGTGGTGTTCAGCCCGGCCCTAGAGGACCCGCCTTTGGTCCTCTCGTTGATAAGCTTGAATGGCCAAGATTGGCGTGGAGGAACTCGCCACAGCCGGCCGAGGACCTCGTGGGACGAACGAGCTGCTTGCTCGCCCTCGCTGAGGTCGACATCTTCCCTACGCTGTGGGGAGGCGGTCCCGAGGTATGGAAGCATTTTCCATGTTGCCTCGGAGTGCGGGCGCGGGCGTCCGCAATCTCTTTCCGCGACCGAGTGACCACCGGTCGCCCTCGGCCCGGTTGTTGCCAGCGTGGCAAGGCGGTTGTGCGTGTTCTCGCCATTTAGTTGTAGAGGAAACGAAGCTTTGTTGTTCGTGGTTCCCACAGACGGCGCCAATGATGAATCTAGCTATGTGAATGTGCGAGATTTATATAAAGCAATAAAGAACACCTGTGCTTTTTACGTGGTTCGATCGTTAATGAGATCTACGCCCACGGAGGAATGATTCCTCAATACTTTTACTAGAGCTTTTCATGCAGAGTATTGTTATGCCTTGTATTCGAAGAATTGCCAACCCTTCTAACATCGTTTTCCTTCTATTTATACAGCCACCGCCTCGCGCGCCCACCTCTCCATTGGTCGTGGTGTGACTCTTCCTCCGCATGCCTCCATTGGCCGGAGCCGGACCTTTCATCTTACGTGCGCCACGTGGAGGTGGCGCCCGACCTGGTTCGGGGCGCCCTCCATCGCCTGTGGTAGCGGTTCGGAGGCTAGGGCTTTAAGAATGATTAGGGCTCGCCGGCTCACCGCGCTGGGCTCGCATCAATGTTAGGCCGGCTCGCTTGGGCTAGTGGGCAATGGTTCTTATTTGAACCAAACTCTATGATTAATATATGTACATCTTGATCTACGTATATAGTTATTTTGTTTGGAAATTAAATATTTGGAGTTTTACATTTGTATATATTTCTACTTAAAACTTTATTTTTAGCATGCCTGTTTGTATTTTTGTATTTAATTCAATAGCCGGACTCCTGAAGCAATCACTCTGTCCCAGCAGTCAATTTCCGAATCAACAATTTAACTTTTATTATTAAAATTCAATACTATATATATGAATTTGGTGTTTTCTCCTTTGGCTGTTGTTCTTGTTGAGAAACTCTCATCCACTTCTTATTTAGCCGAATGAAAAAATTAATGAAACAGACGGCCCATTTTTAGTGAAAATTGAAAACATTTGTTATTTATTCAATTGTATGTTTTCTTTTATAACTCAGTTTCATGAGTTTGTATATGGGCAAGAATAAATTGGCTCTGATGTTGAAAATCAACTTACTTTATATATGCTGGTAGCTAATTACGAATATGCCATATAATTTATTAATAGTATCTACATATAATATAATCCTTCTTTACAAATATGTCCTTTAAATTGTGGATTAATTGATTTTTTTAATAAAAAAAAACTGTGGAACAATTGTAACACATGTCCGGGGGGAGGGGATCCATGGATAAAGTCAATGAAACAAAAAGAAAATAAAAATTGAGATAATAAATTCATATTTATTTTATTTTTGACACACATCCAATGCAAAAGAGGTATCCAAGTAAGAAACTCAAGTCTCAAACTATCTGAGGTCAAACAAATCCCTTCATAATTAGGCTTAAAATGACAATTAGGGTAGTACCAACCAAGGCTAGCTTTTTCAACTGAAAAAAGTTAAGCTTCTTCCAACTTCTTACTATTGTATGAATAAAGATTAGGATGTGAATACAAGTCCAACTACTCTATAAAGAAGTTGTCGTCTTTCAAAAAGTTGCCAAATTACTTTTAATCATTATTTTCTTTCTCATTCCAAGTGAATATATATAGATAAATAGATAGTTGTGTATATGTTATTAGTGTTCGTGTATTAATCCACTCTACTTGAGGTCAAATGTCTCAAGTTTAAATCCATAACGATGCCTTTAAATTTCTTTGTTAATTGATGAAAAAAAATATTTGCTTTTATAGGTATATAATTCGTGAGAAAGATGGAAATAAGTTGATGAGTTTTAAAACTTTTTTATCAATTGATCAAAAAAACTGCTTGCTTAAAAACTGGAAATAAGTTAATGAATTTTAAAAAATGACGTAACGCTTATGTACCAATACAGTGGCAGTAAAGTAAAAAAGTTGGATTTTGATTCTCATCATTGGAGCCATCCTTACATCCTTAATCCAACTAAAAAATGAACGATTAATCACTACTTATGAAGTTAATACTAAAATCAAGCAAGCTGAGACAGCAGCCCATTGACATCCATGCTCTGAGATGTCGTACCTTCCAAAAACGGACTGTGGTTGATTTCTTGCATGAACCCATCAAACTCTGCAAAACCACCCAAGAAACCACCGCCTGAATTCGCGCTGCTCCAAATCTCATCCTCTCCTTTGATTCTCTCTCTAAAATCTGCATGGAATCCAGCTCTCATAGCCATCTCCATTTTCTTGCTTGAGGGAAACATTCTTGGCTCTTTCTTTCTTGAAACTCTTGCCTTCGTCTTCGTCACGCCGTCAGCCGCCTTGGGCTTGCCGGTGAGCCTTTGCACCAGCTCCCTGAAGTTCGTTGCGTCGGTTGTGATGATTTCTGGTGCAAAAATGTGGATTATTCGAATTTTTGGCTTCGTTTTCGATATAGTTTGGGAGTTTCTGTTCATGGCTGGAGGTGTTGAGGCTGTGTTTGGGCAGCAAATAATGTGGTTTTCCATTGTAAATGCGGTGGGGTTTTGAGATTTAGAGATGAGAATTTGATGGAGAAATGAGTTTTGCTTAATCATTGGACACCATATATAGGTAAGAGAGGCAAGAATCAGATATGAGAGAGAGAGAGAATAAAGTATGGGAAGTACTGAAACAAAATGGTCCCCAATTCTTGGTATCAACATCATATATTCTATGCATCCATGCAAATCCAAGGGGTTTGTACTTGAAATATTAACAAAAGGAGCATACAGATATATGTTGTGACGAGTGTATATATTTAATTATGATTAAAGCCTTTATGGTAGAACAAGAAGATATTGATTTGGTTTTGTACGAATTCATTAACTCACTCTACCAACTACGTTATACATTGGCTGATATCTAATCTTTTGTAATGTCTGTGGGTGTTTCTATTATATATTCTTTAGTGAAAATTCCATAGCCGGACTTCTTGAACCATTATGATTTCTGTCCCCAGCGATCAATTATTTAACTATGTGTAAGTCTTTCTCCTTCGTCTTTTGTACTTGTAAGTACAGATCTCAAGTTTTAATGTGGTATGTTTTTAGTTATTTTGGCCGATCATTATAAATAAGCAAGTAGATAAACCACCTGTGGATTTAATGTTGCTGTATAAAATTCTTCATTTTATCGACGTAAGCACTTTTTCTCTAGTTGGATTCCAATGGTTGAGTAATTTTTAACAGCGATGATATATGTTACTATTAACTCACTCAATAAAACCATAATCTCATACAATTTTTTTGTATAAAAAGAATATAAGAATTTAGAAAATGATAAAAATAAAGAGCATTTAGGCGGCCAAATATTATCTTTTTCAGAATAATTATGATCATAATGGTAGACGCACGAATATTGGAGAGATTGTAGCAGATCATGACGGCCGTTGGATGTGCAAGTTTATGTGAGAAGATCTGCGTCGAAATATCAAGCGGCCCACGCTTGAAGCCCATTAAACAACGTCATTCCGAACACGAGGCTCGTGTGCCGGTTGGGCTGGCCCACACGAACGATTCTTAAGGTGGCGCTGCCACGTGGCGTTGCGGTGTGCGCCGGACCGTTTCAACGTGCTCCCATTAGCATTCCTGGCAGTAAGGGTGCAGATTTAGCTGGATTCTCCTGCTTTAGCTAACGTGCACGGTTCAATCAACTCGTTCCCTTTTTTTTATGTTCTTTCTTTTTCTTCGTGTTTGGTTAAGGGCACGCCATTTTGATTTTTATAAGGGCTTTTTTCAATACTATTCCTTTCTTCTTCTTCTTAGAATTCGTGGTTATTAGTTGTAAATACACTATGAGTGCGAGTCTCGTGATAGCCCATAAATCGCATTAACAAATTATGCGTGACTCGGTACAATCTGAAAAAGATATGAAAAGAATCGATATGATTCGAAATAAATAATGAACTCATCTCCTCTGTCCACAACACCACCTAAGTGGCTATAGCTTCATTTATTTGTAGGGTTGAGCTTTAGTGTTCTACTATTTTCTAAATGGGACGAATCTTGTTTTGATAGAAAACACTAAGGTTTTGGCTTTGGGAATAGATTTATGAAAATAAAATACTCATGCTCTTGTTATGATGACCATCTTGATTAGATCTGGATTCCAACTGTTAATAATTCAATCGGTATTAATGAAAATTTAGCCATGTACAGTATTCGTAGAGGTGACAGCAGGAAAAAGTTGTCTAGTTTCCACAAAATCTTGACAGATTTATGTAGGCTCATTTCTCTTGTGATACCATAATTAAGGAACGAATTTCTTCAAAAAAATAAAATTAGAAGAAGAGCCCAATGGACTGGTTACTGGTGAACAGAAACATGGGCTAGAGACACACAAAAGATAGTATTAAGAAAAAGGATTTGTTTTGACAAGTCGAAGTTTGGACTTCAAAACAACAAAACATAAATAGTTCTTACATAGCCTTATTCCATCCAACATGAACCAAGACTTGCTAGAACACAAAAGTTCCGAGTCTTATTCAACCGACATGAAACTAAGACCTTTTTCGAAACACAAGCAGCAACCAACACAACCTAGATTTTAACCATAAACAAAGCAGAATCTCCTACAACAAACAGCTCAGAAACTGCATTCCTACATTTTCACTCTAAAGCTTGTTATTGTACCAAAACACACCTTTGTTCTCGTCACCTTCATCCGGCTCGACGTAGATGCATTCCTTTACTTCTCTGAACATGGCCTTGAAAACGGGCATCCCATCGAACTGGTAGTACTTGCCCAGGATTGGTTTGATCGCCTTCGTTGCCTCCATTGCATGATAGTGCGGCATGGTCGAGAACAGATGGTGTGCAACATGAGTATCCGTTATGTTGTGGAAGATGGTGTTGAGAATGCCGTAATCTCTGTCGACTGTGGCCAGGGCACCGCGCAGCCAATCCCACTCTGATGAGTCGTAGTGAGGGAGGGAGGGGTGAGTGTGTTGCAAGAAAGTGATCAAGACGAGGAACCCGTTCACCACGAGCAATGGGCCACCGTAGACACAGAGAACCCAAGCAAGTCCTTTAGCTATGGACAGACGGTACAGCCCATAGGTGATGGCAAGAATGCCGGCATCAGAGAGGAATATCTGAGCGCGCTCACGATCAGAGTAGATTGGGCTGTTCGGGTCGAAGTGGCATGCAAAACGGTCGTAAGGCCTTCCGGAGACGTTGAACATAAGGTACAAAGGCCAGCCTAGAGTGAGCTGGACAACGAGGGTGATGACTCTGCCGGGTGGGTTGTTCATGTACTTGGCAACCCAGCTGACTCCTGACTTGACCTTGGGGACAAACACCTCATCCCGCTCCAGTGAGCCGGTGTTTGAGTGGTGGCGGCGGTGGCTGTACTTCCAAGAGAAGTACGGCACGAGGAGGAACGAGTGCAGGACTAGGCCGACAGTGTCGTCTAGCCACTGGTAGTCACTGAAGGCATGGTGGCCACATTCATGGGCAATGACCCATACACCAGTTAGGATGCAACCTTGGCATATCCCGTAAAGAGTCCAGGCTAGGTAGGAGAGAGGGTGGGGCAGCTGATGGATGTAGTTTGTGGCGACATAGTAAAACAGAGAGGCAATGACAAGGTCATACACAACGTAGGAAAATGAACGAGGAATAGATCGCTTGAAACAATGGGGTGGAATGGCTTTCTTGATCTCTCCGAGCGTAAATGGAGGCTTTGTGTGCGGAACTCGTTGGACAATGTCGGATTTTGCCTTCTTATCGGCAGGGGGTACGGACATACGCCCTCCAGCACCCATTGTTCAGCGACCTGCAGAATTAGGTGTTAGTTTATTCCAAAGCTGAGGTTGAAACTTCAATTATGAAACAACTATTTATAAGTCATAACAAAATCAAATGAATATACTTTTCAAATCCAACTGCATCACGCAACTACCTAAACAGTAAAATTGACTTAAACTGTATGGATTTATACTGCGCCCAACTTATCTACAGGCAGCTATTACAATACAGCAACGAGGACAGAATAAGGAGCACAAAAAATCGCCTGTGCTAATTTATAATGCGCAGTCTTGCAAAGCATTTATCATTCTATTGGATCATCACAATTATAAAAATGTTAATAGTGAAAATATTCGCTCTTAAGTTTCTAATTTGCAGTATAACTGTAACCACTATTTAATTACTACAGGGGCAATGGAAAGATTTAGCAGGGGAGAGATAGAATTACGGAGCACAATCATTGACCAATTCTGAAGCAAGTACAAACAATAAATTACAATTAAAATTGATGCTTGACCACTAGGAAGGGTGAATGAATAATCCCTTAATTTCTCATAGAAATTAAATTCTAATCAACGAAATACAGCCTAGAACATAAACATCATAATAAGGAAATATCATTGGCTCACTAGCTCGGAAATTATCCTAACCCGATTTACAAAGAAATCTAGCTTAAGATATACTTAAGATCATCACTTCTCCAACACCTACAGAGCTTTCTGAGATATTTAAAACAGTATAAACGTCACATGCATTAAAGTTGGCCTCACGTGAGCATAAAGCATAGTTTAAGGTATACTCACAGAATGACAATCACAATAGCCTTTAAGAGTATTTTGTAACAAAAAAGATCCAATAAGAAACGATAACTGGACCCAGTTTAATTATATATAAATTTCTCTCATGCAAGATATTTAGAAAGGAAGTCTAGACATTTCTTTGACCGTGATTAATTAAAATCATTAAAGAAAACCTTCGATGTGACCACTGGAAACTGCAGAGAAGGTGAGTTTCAAAGGCGCAGCTTAAGCAAAATATGTGATTGTGTTCACGCATTAAGCCCACTTATTGGACAATCCAGCATGATTACAACACCATGCTCGTTAAACAGCTGTTAATCTTTTTTATTTGTGGCCCCCGAGCTAATTAACAGACTAAATAACAGAAGCAGCAACTATCGTAGGATTTCAGCCTCATAAAGCATTGAGTCTTTCATTGTCAAGCAATCACATCAAAATGGTCGTTCCGAAAATAGACCGATACTTGCTAGGAAAACCACTTTATGGACAAAGCAAGTTGGCTATATAATATCGCACAAAAGGGAATATTACATGATGACATAAAAATAGATAAAATGAAACAAAAATTCAATGTCAAAAATATTAAACTTAAGTAAACTGCATATATAATATTAACTAAAAACAAAAAACACCGAAGGCTGAAAGCAGACTTGGCCACCAAGCAGTTTGTCCTGTCTGCTAACTGCCCACGTGAAAACTTGAGGCTCTAATACAATCCTTCCAACTACCAAACAAGCATTCACAGAGTCTGAAAGTGGAAAGTGGCAACACATGTAAATGAAAGATGCACAAGCAAGCTATTTATGAAAGTTGGAAATGAGACCACTGCTTAGAACGCACATATTCTATCTCATTAAGAAATCAAGTGAACAAGACAATAGATGAATTGCACTATCCCATCAATTGAATGTTATTTTAATAATTTTGTGCCGATTAAATTAATTAACTTTTATTAGAGACTAGGAAAGGGCGACCCAGAGCACATGGTAGCCCAAAAAACAGAAGGCAGCATTACTGTCTCTGTTAACTTAGAACTTGACCCCTGCACCAACCAAAATAATTAATGGATATATTTGATTTACTTCACATTTACAAAGTTGTAATTTGTGGTATAATATTAAAAAACTATGAGAGGATCTGAAAAAAATCTGGATCTTCCATAAAAGAATAATAAAACCAAATCCCATTCAAGATGGATCAAAAATAATATAATTCAGGTAGTGCATGGATGCCACAACAGCTGCAGAGTGTAACGGCATATATTTTATGTCATTGATAATTAAAATATCTCAGATATTTAAGAGACTCGGAGGGTGCTTCATCTCTCTCCTCCAGCCCAAAAAAGAAGAAATTGATTAAAAGGTAAATCAGCAAAAAAACTTCATTTTCTGTTCCTTTTCAATTTCCCAAAGGTACGGCAAAGTGCAGAAGTAAAAAGAGATGCCCAAAAGGTGAAAATCGGGTCATCAAGACGCAAACTTAGACTTTATATCCACAAATCAAACCGCAGTAACATTTTTTTTAAATGTGATTCCCGATTTCATGGAGAGAAAATAACCAAACAAACACCTCCAATCCAATCCCTTATTACAGATTCAGCATGTAAATACAGCAGATCACTCAATAATCTCTCATAAATCACATCCACAGCCAATCCAGATCTATTCAAGCTTCTCCGGTAATCAGACCAAAAAAATCGCATGCAGGGAAAGAATCGTCAAAATCCCCAACAAACGACACAAATCAGAAGAAGATCTATGCACATTTTCCCAATCAAGCAAAAATAAAACAGAAACAATCAGGCATCCAACATTCATAGTACAGCAGGCAGCAAGAAAACGCAGACGAAAGAGTCGTACCTAAGAGGGGGAAGGGAGGCGGTTTGTCACTCCTGTTCGGAGGAGGGTAGTGAGAGAAAGGAAGAGGTGAGGTTAAGTGCAGTGCTGAGTGGCCGGCAAGCACCACAGCGTTATAAATAGAGGCGAGGCGAGGCGAGCTCACGGGAGTACCAAAGCAATGGGCATCACCCGCTACTTAAATTGCTTTTTCGTTTTTCCCTCCCCCATAAAGGGCGGGGCCCACCCCATGGGCCCCACGCACCCAACAGCTGCTACCTCTTCTTGTTCTTTTTCTTTTTCTAGTATATCGGCCCATACTAATTCATTTATATGTTATTTTATTTTCTAGTGTGAAGAAACAATTGTAAGAATTGACCTTTTGAAGCATATTCTGATCGTATATTTTTATTTACTAACATTGATAATGTAAACTTTTACATTTTTCGGAATTAGTCCATGAAATTTTGACTTGGAGAAAGTTACTGATACATATCTAAAGATCAATAATTCCGTAAAGGACGGCCACTATTTTAAACGGGCATAATTTTAATCCTCCAGCTTGAAGCCACAATTCTAATTTCTTCCCGAAAGCATAATAACGTCCCACTGTATTGTGATGCATCAGGATTTAGAATCCAAATCTATATCTTTTTTAGCTCATTTTTATTTCTATTTTCCTTTTATAAATTTTATACATTTTCTAAGTGGATCTCAATTTTAGGCATAGATTTTTTTTTCATGTTTTATGATAAATCTAATATATGTTAGTATGCAAGATTTATGTAAGCGAAGAAAGTTAACACCAGAACTTTTACGTGGTTCGATCGTTAATGAGATCTACGTCCACGGATGAGTGATTCCTCAATACTTTCACTATGTTTTGATTCACGGTGAGTATAGCTAAAAGCTCTTAGTATTCAAGAAGTTGTTAACCTTCTACATTCGATCTAACCCTATTTATACATATATGAGGGCCCCAAGTGGAACCGATCCTCCCATGTAGGGACTCTTGGCCTACGTGTGTAGGGGACTGCCTCTTGTCCATAGGGGCATGTTAGCCTTCCGCCGCAGGGACGTCGGCCATGCAAGGTGGCGCTGATTAGGGTTTGAGGGCCGATTAGGGTTTGAAGGTGGGCCTTGGGCTTAACCGCGTGGTCGCATACTAATGTCGGGCCCACTCGTTTAGAGCTGTCGGTGGGCACTGTGTGGTTGGGCCATATCCCATCATAGCCCCCGGTGAATAGTCGGGAACAACCATGCCGAGGTGAAGTGAAGAATGCGCGTTCTTGAGGTAGGATGTTGCTCGGTGATCTCGTTCTCGAAGGTTTCTCGATCTCTTTGGTGTCGATTTGATCGGTTCGCTGATTGAACCGAGGTAGACGGTTTGGCGCTCGGGCATCGCGCCGCTTGTTGGGGACCGAGCCGAGTCGCCGGTCGTTTGACAAAGATGTCTTGCGAAACGAAGTCAAGTCCGACTGGATAGGGACCTGCATGAGTTACACCGAGGTCCGATCCGGGCGGCACCGCTCTTCGGAGGATGCCGAGGTCCGACTGAGTGACACCGCCTCCGGGGATGCCGAGGTGTGGCCTTAGCGGCCGACTTGCGGACGCCGAGGTCCGAGCTGGATGGGGATGTTCTTGTAGGGGACGATGTCCGTTGGCGGGACACCGAGGTCCGATCTCGGCGAGCCACCTTCGATGTGGAAGCGAACGAGGTCCGAGGTCCGAGCCGCTTGAGGTCAACGTAATCATCACACGATCGATCGCGATGCTGCTTACCGCAGAGTACGCCATACGCGTCGAGGCGGCGGTTAGGCGCCGAACCGCGTCGTCGCCAACCCACATCCAATCGCGGGTAGCACGTGTGGAAGTTGAAACGGCCGTTTAAGCGCCACTGCCCATAAATAGACCCAAATAAGGCAACTGCTCACTTTCTTCTTCCACACTTTGCATCGAGATTATACTTTTGAAAAATTTCCCACTTTTCTCGAACTTGTTGAAGGAGCCAAACATCTCATGAAAAGTAAGTATGTATTCTTCATCTTCTCCTTCTCGCTCGAAAATTCGGTTCGCTCGGTTTACGGCCTGTGCCTCCGATATAAAGGACTATATGTGCTATAACCGCCTGGGTAGGTCCATAGGACTTAGTGCTAGGGTCCCGCCGGTATCATCGGTATGGGACGGACTTAGGGTTGGCGTGGCGAGATCGAGGTTGTGACCGGAGGCTTTTGAGATAACGGAAGAATCAGTATTCCGGAGGAGGCGTGGTGGTGCCTGCCGCGACCGGATGATAGGGCGATGGCCCCTCCGGAGGGATTTATTACCGTGTATGTAGATAGTTTGATAGCTGGCCTTAGGTTTCCTTTGGCCCCAATTTTCCTTAGCTTTCAAGAATACTTTCAGATCCCCATATGTCAGCTGACCTCGAATTCCATTAGGTCGGTGGTGGGCTGGGGTTGTCTGCTATGGCGTTGGGGAGGAGTTGTCCTTCGAGGTCTTGATACGTTTTTTTAGCGTCAAGGCCATAGGAGGGTGTACTATCTGTCTCCTCCGGAAGCTTAAGGCAACGGCCTCGCCGAAGGTGTTCCATGGCGAATAGTACTTCTTCCGGTGGTCGAGGGACATCCGAGGTATGAGTGGGGCCTCGATGCGATGAAGGACGTGAAAATCAAGCCCCAGGCCCCATGGAGAAGATCTTGAACGACCTCGGTGAGATAATATCCATTGATTTCGCCGAGGATGACCAACAACGCCGGCCGAATGGCGTTTATAGGTCCGGGCTCCTGGCTCGGGTCGGATCGGGGTGAGGCACCCCACTATCCTTATTTTTGTGTACTTCCTTATTCTTGTTCTCATCAACTCCTTATCTTGTTTTGCAGTGAAGCTCGATTCCCAGAAGAAGGCGGTGGATGTGGCCGAGGAGACCCCCGGAAAGTCCCCGAGCTCGCGGTCAAGAAAGAAGGCGAGGCGGGCCGAGGCGGTCAAGGAGCCCGTGGTGGTGGCGGGCAAGGCGCCCAAGGTGGAGGCGGACAAGGCGCCCGAGGTGGTGGATGACTTCAGCTTGTTGGTGACGGCACCTCAGCCGAGGGCGGACACTCATCCGGATACCGCATGCAGGCGTCGGCTTCCAGCCTTCCTATATCCTTCCCCAGGTATAGGTCTCTTCTATATTTCTTGATGTTTCCTTCGTGATACATTCCCCGACCATGTTGAATTTCGTGATGTCACTTGATGACGGGAGCTGCACCACATTGCGGGTATATTACCAGGGCGTCTCTCGGTATGAGGCGTCGGAGAGGGGCGTCTCCTGCCGAGGCCGCAGGATCACACGCCGAGGCCGCGCCGCGAGGCGACGTCGGCCGAGAGGCCACGGCCGAGGTCGCGAAGAAGGCCGCCGAGACCGCCCTCAAGAAGAAGGCATGGGCCTTGGAGATGGCTCGGGCCGAGCTCGAGTCGCGAGAGGAGGCGATCGAGGTGAAGGAAGATGGTCGGAGGAGAGTGCACTCTTTGGAGGTCAGGGCCGATGTTAGGGCCTTCACCTGTGAGACTCATCGAATCGAGACCTTCTCCTCCTTATCTCCGACACAGCCGCCGTACTCGGACGAAGGTGGTGTCGGACCACACGGAGGGTTGGCGGCCCAGATGCCTGATTTCGACAAAGTCAAACATGGTTCGGTCGAGGTCGCCCCCCAGACGATGAACAAGAACTATGCCCGAGTGATTGCCGGGGCTGGGTCTTTCCCCCTTCTAGAGGCTCTGGCGTCTAGCTCCTCCCTTCTGATGACGGAGGCCGTTGCCCAGTGCAAGGAGGACGAAGATCCTGAACTCCAGGAGCTTCTTACCGAGGTGCGCGTCGAAGCGGAGGAGGAGAAGGAGGAGTCGAGCTCAGAGCTTCCTTCCAAAGGGGGTCTTGCGCCGCAATGCCAAGACAAAGCAAGTGGAGGCGGTGAGCCGGCATGGGGCCCGAGGTCGGTGGACCTAATGTAATAAGCTAATTTGTCGGGTCGATGGGACCCGACACTTATAAACATTCCCACTTTTTGAGTAATAAAATTTATCACTTTCAAACGTGTGTTGTCTCTTTATTTATAGCATTCCGCATCTCAATATCTTGGACTTGATCATGAATTGTTGACTGTCGAAAGAGGTCCGAGGTGCCTGGCCGAGAAGGACGAAGAGGTGCTATTTTGGAGGAGTCGATCGTTCGAGCCGACTCAAGTTTTGACAAGTATGGATGTCACCGGCATCATCCGCCGACTGAAGAAGAAGACGCAAGAGGTCGATCGAGAAGTGGCCGCCTCCCCGGTGAGAACGAGGCGCTAAAGCTAAGAATCATACAACTCGAAGTCCGAGGACTTATCCGCCGATGTGATCGAGGACGGTGATACAATGCGAGGCGGCTCGAGTCGACGACGGAGGAGCTAGCTCGGATCTCGGAAGAGCATGCAGAGTATGAGAAGGTAATCCACCGATCTGGTGGAACTACCATATCAGAAGCCGACGATCGAGTTCGAGCTTCTTGGCGAGGGCATGGTCTTTGAGGGATGAGGAGGGCCTAATAGCAAAAAGTTTAAAGCGCCTCGACTCCATCATGAAGTACATGCAGATGTACGAGGTCGTTCGTAAACGACGCATGCCCCAGCCCCGCAGCGAGTCTACAGCGGGCTCCACTGGTCCAATAATAGAAGAACCCGAAAAGAAGGCGGCTCGCCGATCACGCCAAGTGCTCCGGTGATGGGTCCGGTGAGAGGAGCATTTAGAGGTGGTCCTCGGCGGTCGGCGCCCGGGACATCATGTCGGCGTGGAGGGTGGCGGTCGGGCGGGCGTGATCGTGGCGGCGTCGGGCTCGAGGGGCCGAGGTGTGACCTGGTATAGGAACGCCTCCGGCCTGAACCCATCTGTCTTGGCTCGAGTGCACCGGAGTAGGCCGGGTGGTGCCGACCTCATTGATTGGGTGGAGGGCACCAGTTCGTTCCGGTATTCATCGCCGACCCGAGATTTTGTTCGAGCGGTGCAGCTTCATGAGTCCGTATGAGAGCTCGGAAGCCCGAATGAGTTTGTATATAGCTTAGGACTTTGTATGTAGTCGTAAATGTATTTAGACTCGTTTCAAGTGTATATTTTCCCCTCGAGAGGTACAAACATAGCTTAGGACTTCGTTTTGGTCGTAAATGTATTTAGATCATATCTGATGTATATTTTTCCAAATAAAGGGGCATAATTTGACGAGATCCGATCTGGATGTCTTTGCATATAGATACTTCAACTTAATGAGTGATCCGTATGCTTGCATGTGACGCTCAATTTAATGAGTTGCTGTATGCCTCGCACTTAGACGCTCAATTTAATGAGTAATCTGTGAGCGCGGCGCCGCTAGTGAGTACCCCTACTTAGTGGGTTTTTCATCTTCGTAGGCGCCCCTTGTGAAGGTTTAAATGTGGTATATCCAAATAGATGTTCACATATGTATAAGACGGTAGTGGAATACTTATTCGTAAAAACAAGTGTTTTATTGAAAAGTAAATAACATCGCACTAGCAAAAGCAACAAGAGGACTCCTTATCAGATTTTGTGTGTGTATGTTGGCCTAGTGGTAGAGTGGTTAATGCCCGAGGCCAAAGGTCTTGGGTTCGAGTCCACCGTGACGCAGCCTTTAAAATTTCTGTATTACATTACCAAAAAAAAAAAAAGCAACAAGAGGAGTAATCATGATGTCGATCCAAATCGAAGCTATGTAAAGTACCTCCTTAGATGAGTGATATGCCGTGTTCGGGATAAGTGCACGGATAGGGTGAGCTAGCTTGTAGGACCTTTGCCGAGGTCCTCGTGAACGCGGTATGGACCTTCCCATGTCGGATCTAGCTTGTTAAGACGCTCGGCTCTCGGCTTCATTATTCAGTAGAGAAGGTCGCCACTTGGAGTCTGGAGGCTTTAATCCTTTTGTTGTAGTATCGGGACCGCCCTGTGCTTACCGTTTATGAAGGCGAGTTCGCGTTCTCCTCGAGTAGAGTGGCAAAGTGGCGGGTCGGACGGCCCGACCCCGGGCTCGTCGGGCTTTTAAAATTTTCAGGTCGGGTCGGGCCGGGCCCGAAATTTTTCGGGCCTAAAAATATGAAGCCCAAACCAACCCCGGGCGGGCTTTCGGGCGGGCGGGCTTTTTTTAAATAATTTTTTAATTTTTTTAATATATAAAATTAATTTTTTCATTTCAGGCGGACGGGATTTTTTAGAAGAATTCAAGTGGAGTTTAAGAGGAATTTGGGGGATTTTTGAGTGTGAATCAGATGAAGCATTCAACAGGGGCGGACCTACAGGAATTAGGGTAAATATTTTAATTTTTTCTTGAATCGGCATTCTGTCATTATAGCAAAATGCCCAGACTTTAATATATATTCTTCCAGTAACAACTCTCTATCTCTCTCTCAATAATATTGGTTCAAATTAATGAGTGGATATTAATTTGATGGAATTCATGATTTTAAAATATCTCATATATGGATGAGCATTTTTTCGCATGTCCTTGTAGAAGTAGTATTAGACTTTGAAAGTAATTTAGTTGATCAATATGATTTTCGAAATTAAACTTTTCACCTCTAGCTAATATAGAAACTGAAAAGTTAGTAGTTCCTAATTAATATAAATTTTGTAAAATTCCATATGTGATACATATGATTGTCAAAGATAATACATTAATTTTATTTGAGTAGACACTTGTACTACATACAAATTAAAATATATCGAGTATTTATGTTTGTCTGTCAAAATTTGAGTAATTATATATTATGTATCCTTTAATTTCAAAATTATAATTTGAATAGAGGCCGGAAATTCTAAAATATCTATATATATTTCAACTAAAAAAGCCTAATATATATAACATTGTGATGTTTGTCTGTGAAAATTTGAGAAAATAACAATGTTTTCACATAACCTTTTTGGTTGTAGCAGTCTACGTACATGCCATGTAGTGTGTATATATATTGATGAAGTGATTCAATAAACCCACTGCTCGTGCAACGCATGTAGAAATACGTATAACTTTTAAATACATGGCAGATATCAACGTTAACAAAGAAGTAGCAGTTCCCATGGATGAAGGAACTCCTCCAGTCCCAGCCAGACTCGGACAATCTCAGCGGCGCATGCTGTACAGAGTGCCAGTGCAGCTGGGAGAGAACAAGAAGCACATTTATGAGCCGGTAGTGCCAGGGCCGGTCCTGACAAATAATGGGCGCAGTGAAACAAAAAACTACTTTTTTCACTATGGAGATACAATTAAATATATCGAAAAAGATGCATAATATATCATTTATAAAAGATTTTTTTTTTTTTTTACAAAATTTGGACCCCCAAAAGTTTATAACAAAATTTTGGGACATTGAATATTTTTTTTTGAAAGAATATTTATATTAATATAAGAGGATATATAAAATTATGGGTCCCTAAAATTATGGGCCCTGGACGGTTGCCCATGCTCGCCCGCCCTCAGGGACGGCCACAGGTAGTCTTCCCTCGCCCATACCACCACGGCCGGGAGCCGCAATTTCAGCAGTTGAGCAACTCAAGAAAGAGTTACGAGATATCTTCAGCCAACGAAAAATCAATTTATCGGGCGGGCTTTTTAGCCTAAAACCCGGCTTTTGGTTCAAGTCTTGAGGCCGGGGTTTTTTCGGGGCTTTTTAGGCCCGTTTTTCGGCCTTTAATTTGAAGCTCAAACCGCCCAAACCCGGGCACCGGGCGGCTTTCGGCCGGCTCATTTTGCCGGCCTACTCGAGAGCATCAAGGTCGGTACGCAGTCTTCCTCGCTCCCGGTCCGGTCGGAAGTGAAGAGGCGCGGGCTTGTGCGCCGATCTCACTAGGTAGATGACTACCGGTCCCGTAGACCAAACCGAAAGGGTTTCTCCGCGAAGTCCGAGGTGTCGTTCAGGGACCAGAGGACTTGGGGAGATTTTCACCAATCACCCTTAGCTCGGTCAGCCTTTTCTTCAATCCTTGTATAATCATGCGGTTCGTCCACCGGTCCGACCATTCGCCATGCGTTGCTCGATCCGGATCTCTTCACACCATTCCTTGAAATTTTGTCGACGAACCGTGTCGTTATCCGAGATCGACGTGCGGTATGCCAAGCGGCGACTATGTTCTTCCCACAAGGTCCGATCTTCCCGGTGCTCGGTCAAACGGACCAACGATGTCGATTCACCATCGCATGAAAGGCCACGGGCTCTACTGTGCCGCTCGGATCGGTGCAGGGTAGCTGACCGTGTGAGTGGAGCCGCACGGGCACTTTTTGACGAGCTCGGCCGAATCTTGAATGAGGGTAGGCCAAGAATATATCGACCTCGGCCTTCTTTGATAGAGCTCGCGACCCGCGGCTTCCGCAGGATCCTCCGTGAATCTCATTGAGCACGTAGTCGGCTTCTTCCGCCCGAGGCACCTCGGGAGGGTCAAGGTAAGACTTCCCAGAGAGCGCCTCATGTATGAGGTACTTCGGGATTTCGCCATCATCTTTTTGGCTTCGAGCCGATCTTGAGGTAGTGCGTCGTCTTCAAGGTAGACCTTTATGGGAGACATCCAGTAATAACCCGAGAAATTTAAAACTTCGATTTTTAATTTCTTTAGCTAAATCGAAATTTGAATTTAGAGCGATTATTACATTTTATAATCGTTGACGTTTCGATTTTACTTTCGAACGAGGAAATTTAAACGAATGTCGGAGAACGAATACATTTATAAATCGAGTTAGATATTTTTTATGTGGGATAAATAGTCTAGTCAAACCACATCATTTTTATTCCTCATAATATTCCACTTTTTCCCTATATAATCATTCTTTCAAACCTCATCTTTTCATCTCTAAACATCATACGATTTTTACGCACCACCATATCTCCTCTCATGTGCAAGCAAAGAAACTCATTTTCTCCATTTCCATTTCACAAACCAATCGACAGCAGTGCGTAAGAGCCAACAAATAAATTACTATCCTTTGATCAAAACAACAACAATGCAGACTCATCCACCACTTCATGTGTTCCATATCACTCCATTTCATTCAATCACAATATTAATATGTTTTATTTCATCGAACAACAGCATATATACATATATACCTATTAGTTTCGAACAAATGAAAACATAGATATGGATATCTTGGGCTACTTCTGAACCTAGCTATGGACGAGCCACTAGGGCTCTACCGTCGAACGTCCGCCGTGGTCAAGCAAAGAAGGTGGCTCGGGGCGGTGGCGGCATGATGTCGGGCGAACCCAACCGGAGCGACGGCAGCGGCGCTAACACCGTTGACCGAGAATGGACGTGGCAGCCTTCAAGCCTGTGAGAAAGGAAAATGTTAAAAATTAAACAAACAAAAATTTGGGAAAAAGGGCATATCCACAAATTGCGTGTGTGCGTGTATGGATCCGACGACGCCGAGGACGATGCGATGGCAAGAGGCGACGCACGTCGCCGGGGAGCCAAAGGCCGCGACAGTGGCAGGAAGGAAGATAGAGTTGTGGTCTCCGTGGAGGCGCAGCAGACGGACGACGGTGACCGTTCTCCATAAACGAGGTACGGTGGCGACGCACGCCTACTGGCGATGGCTCAGCCGGAGATGATGGCGGCGACGGCGATCCAGCAGGGAAAGAGAGACGTGCGCGACGGGTGTGCGCTTAGACGCCGTGAGAGAACCGAGAGAAGATGGAGCCGAGGTCACGGCGATCGTGCAGCTCGCCGACCAGCGACGGCTCACCGGAGACGTGAGGCGGTGATCTTGAATATGTGTGTGCGTGCGCCCGGCTCGAGAGATCGATTGAGAGAGATGAGGATAATGATGGTAGGTTGCATTGAAATTAATTAGTTTAGGTCTAAATTATTTGTTTGGGCTAATTTTGGGGCCAAAGGGTGTGGGCGATTTTAATTCTTTTATGCTAAACGAAAATGGGCGAATTAAAATGGTGATGGGCTTAATTAGTTTAATTCATTGGGCGAAATTAATTGTTGTGAGTGGGCGAAAATTGTCTTATTTTCATGGGCGAAATTAATTAGTTTGGGCCTTATTCATTTGGCGTAAAATATTAAATGGTTTGGGCTTTATGACATTGGGCGAGGAATTATTCATTGGGCCCTTGTAATAAATTAATTATGGGTAGAAAAAATGGGGCTTCTGGAAATTTAATGGATATGGGCCTTAGAATTTAAAATGAAAGATGGGCTTTTGGAATTTAAAATAGCTTTTGAATTAAATTGATATGGGCTTCAATTAATTTGAAGATGGACTTAGACTATTTTAAATGTTGGGCTAATAGTTGAATTTGGTAATGGACTTGAACTATTCATCTATGATCCATTAAAATTAAATTAAGGATTTAATAAATTTTATATTAATTACATATGAGATTTAATTTTAGTAATTAAATTTTGGGATTTATTCTTAATTAATTAAATAATAACTTAAATATCAATTATCTAGAGTGAATTAATTAAATTAATTAGATTGAATAAAATCTAATTTTTAGAAAGTGAATAACATAATTAATTAATTATGTTAAGGAATAATTTGAGAATTATTCTTTTTAAGTGATGTATTTATGTAATGAGATGGACTTATGTAATTTATTACAAAGATGTGATTAGAAATAAATTCTAATTAGTGGATATCTAAGATGAAATAAATTAATTTGATTGATTAATCAAATATTATTGGACTATTAAATTGATTCATTTAATTAATATTTAATTATGGATTTACTTAATTAAATTGGAGAATTAATTAAGTAATGAGTTGATTATGTCAAGTAGATGCTTGAGGAAATATTATTTAATCAACTCTAAATTATAGAGCAGTTGATAGAAGATGATTGATTTATAAGAAACATTTATTGATTGTGTCTTATAGATACGGGTCTCTGATAGAATATGTGGGACGTGTGAGACGAGAAACACGAGGAAACGTTAGTAACAAATGAGGATTAGAACTCAAAACGTTGATACGCGTTAACAAATGACGAAGATTAGTTGTGAACTTAGGATTCATAATAATTTATACGAAACGACGTGGAGAAACATCGATGGAAGGAAGAATGCAACGTCAAGTGTCATCTATCGCTATGACGAGACCAATCGAATAGATGAAAATAAATGTTAATTAAATCATATCGATGACGAAAATCCTAAACCCAAAGACTTAAAAGATATCGAGTTGTCAAATCTAATGATCTTCTCGAAAGAAGCGAACGACATACTAAATCATATTTCTACGTGATAAGGTCCAACAGGACGAAACGAAAACAACAGAGGATCGCCGGCACGCACTCGAAGGATAACTCTTGAGGTGGGCTTTTCTTGAAACAAAATGATTATGCATAACTCAAAGCATGATTTACAAAAGCTTTATGAAATATTATCGCATGAACCGTTATCGATCGCCAAATATTTATGTTTTGTTGTGTCCATATCTCGAGGTTGGTTTGTCCAAATGTGGGACGAGAATTGATTAGTATACCCAATGTGGTATGTGAATGAGTTTGTCCACCAACGTTAAAAAGAGGTAACGATCGGATCCGACTTAGTTGAGGACTAACTCGGATTGTGTACACGCAGGACCGTGTGTTAAGGTTAGCTACCTCGATCGGTCACGGCGACTATGTGTAGGTGGCCACCCATAGTGCGCGAATGAACGAACGTATGATTGACGAATGAATTACCGATATGGAACAACGTGATAAAATAGTCGCCCCGACACTTTTGGAAAATGATAAAATATTTGATAGGCATGAGTCTTTAACTAAAATCCTCATGTGCTATTGTGGGCGCTCAATAACTTTTATAAAGAAAATGTTTTCGCAATGAGTCCACCGAGTACTTTTGTACTTAGCCCCGCATATTCGTTTTGATGTGCAGGTTGAACAAGGATTGATGATGGGTGCGAGGTGGTGCAAAGTGGTAGTGGTTTTGTTGCTTTAATTGAAAAGATTTTAGAACCTTGAGCATGCATCATCATATGTATGTTCACACGCTTATTTGCCGCCAAACTCGATGTTTTGTTGGTAATCGCTGATTATGACCGCTTTCATATCGTATAAACCGGAGGTCGCACTCGTTCCTGAAATGCGCCGATTGGGTTAAACTTGAACATGGAACCTTTTGGCAAGTCTTCCGTGACTTGAGTTTGTACCGATCTGATGTATTCCTTTCATCCGTGCATTTATTCGCAATTGATTGGTTAATCGTATTGGTTTAAATTATATATATCCGCGCATTTATCATACCGGTGGCGATCCATATGATCCGTACTTCCTTAGGAAGTCGGTCGTCCAAAGTGGTATCGAGCACTTGTTTGCTCAACCCTAGAAACCCTTTCCTCGAATCATAAGTTGAAAGTTGAGTCTTGAAACTCTTGGTATTTGATTGCCTTTACTTGGATCTTAAATTGAAAGTTGAGACTAGAAATTATTTGTGTTTGACTACCACTACACTGCACTCCATCATCGTCCTGCTCAACGAGGAAGAAGGTAACTATTTCAACTGAAAGTTGTTTTGAAATGATGAAAGTTTATGAAATATGAAATGGGCTTATAAAAGTCGCATTGGGTTGAAAGTTGAAATATGTTTGAAAGGAGAAAAAGTCTCGAAATTTCAAATGGAGTTGTTGTTTCCAAGGATTTTGAAAAAAATGAATAATTGACATTGAAAAGTTATTTTGAAAATAAGCGATTGTTATGTTGAAAAGAGTTGAGAACTCGGGTGATCGATAAAGGAGTGATATGAGAATATCAGTTTATCACATATATGTTTTGAGTTGTGTTTACTCCTATATGCAAAGCATGCTAGAGACATAATGTAAATGAGTATGTTTCCTATGAGAACATAGACTCTTAAGACGCATGATCCCTATTGCGCCGAACTTAGTATGAGAACATAAGGTATCCCCGATTGAACGGAATACTAAGGAAGAACGAGAACATAGAAATTATAAGAATCTCAATCCGAACGGATTTGAGGATAAGAATGCAACTCTACGTTGAAGCGATTGTAATGGAGGTTCGCATTTATTACGAGTCCCAACCTCTCTCTGAAGAAATTCAACACTATACGCATTATTTCTATCGTAGCGATAACGAAGAATCAAAGCATAACGTTAAGAAAGTATGTGTAAAAAGAAAGAATGAATTTTGAGTATTGCGGGAACGCATATGATCGAATGTTATGATTCGAATGGAAATAAAGGTTTCATAACTCAATGAGAAATGGTGATCACTTAGCCTTTGCCCGAAGGCTAGACATTGAATGTTGTTCTATCCTAAAAGACCATACAGTCTCTTTTCAAAGACCAAACTATGAAAGTAATTTCATAAGTACTCAAGAATATAAGATATAAGATGGTGGTTCGAGCGATGTTTACGACTAAAAGTCCTTTATCCTGTAGAACCATACCCGAGAAGGTTGTATATTCCTACAGACGTATCGAGGAGACGACGCCGGTGAGTTCTTAGCTCACTTCATGCGATACTAGGCTACTGTACATGGACGTGGTACATCATACTACGACGGCGCATCTCGACCGGTTCTGAGGCGCCACCGATTAGCGGTGTACACATGAGATATCATCTGAATACACATCGTCGTCAAGAGAGCTGATTTCGTTCCATCACCACCGAATCTGCGTATTCATGGTATACAGAGTCAGAACTATGAACCGATTTCGAGCGAGAGAACACATGGCATGATGAAAATCTCGAGTGGCTCCACCCGAGATGCCTCGCTTAGCATCTAATGGACTGCGTTCTTACCGTGGTACGTGAACATATTCGAGGTCGGATCTTCGCCCTCGACAACTCACTTTTCCGATCCTACCACCGTAGGATTCCATCCCGTCATTGCTTGCGGGACCATCGTTGTCGATCATTCCATGCCAAGACTCACCCCATCTACCGGCGCGTTTCCCCGCTTAACCTACCACGATCATGTAGATCGACGAGTCACGAGCTTAACCGAGTGTGTCGTGATAGAAGCTTGTGTCCATCTTTCGCTTCTTCTGTTTCCCACCAATGCCTACGAGGAGATCATGACCGAGATCCGCCGAGGCCCGCTACTATGGAAGAAACTAGAGTCATTAGAGTCTCGAAGATCACGGCCCCACACTCAATGTTGAGGTTGAGGAGGATGATCTAAAGGAGGGTCCAAAGGAGGATCCTGAGGAGGACCTACCTGCTGACAATGAGATGGAGAAAATTGATAGTACTCATACTCCCGGTTCTGACTTTGTCATGCTGAGCCCTATTTACACCCTGGGCGATTATGGATCTAGTTATTTAAGACTAGAAAGTGTTTTGTTTATATAAGATTGCATATTTGGTGATGCATACGAGAACGATGAGTCGTTCTGATACGAACACTTATTTTAGTATTTAAATATTTGTATGCATCGTGATTAGGTACGTGGGGGATGCCGATATTAGTTTTGGAGCATCATACTCCGTACCTGGCCTCTTTTGGTAAATCTCAAAAACACTGATGAAAATCCTTGTAGAGGCATTTGATTTGATATGATGATAGCTCATCGAGAGTAATTAGTTTTGATGTCGTATTACATGATGTCGACGATGTGCTGACTTACGCGTATGATTATATATACATATCGCTACCGAGATATTTAAGATCCTGATGGATGGTATAAGAAGATGTTTGATTGCGTATATATAAGAGGGATTGAAGAGCTAATCCTTGGTTAGAATCCGCCAATTTTCAACGGGACTGGGAATCTCGTGGATGCGGAACTAGGGATTCACGCTAGAACGAATCCTTAAATTCCTTTATTGCACCTCTTAAGAACGCTTATCATGCGTTGCTTTGCAAATGATTGGTGCAAATGATTTCGACGGAAGCGAATAGAAAGACCTTATATGAATAGGAACTAGAAGCTTACACAGGAAGAGTTCAAGGAGGAAGTGTACGAGAAGTACATTCCCAAGAGCTACCGTAAGATGAAGCGAACACGAGTTCTACAATTTACGATAAGGAAAGACCACGGTCACAGTCACGACCGTGCATCCTCCCGCGAGATGTCGCGGTATGCGCCTCGCTTGTTTGACATCGACGAAGAAGAGAACCGAGAAGTTCGAAGAGACTCGTGATACGATCCTCGCCAATCGGTTGAAATTGACGCGAATGCGTAACCTAGAATCGAGATGAAAACGAAGAGCTCTTGAAGAGAATAAAACTCATTAATATATTTGAAATCAAAGCTTAATATTTCGTGAGTTTACAAGCCTCTATAAAGGTTGAAAATTTTAACTGCTTTGCTCGAGCTCTTGTGATTGGTTCATTGAGAACACGAACCAAGTCGGAATCAACGAGCTTTAGGTTGCATCACTCTATCATGAGATCAGAGTATCACTAATCGGTCATGGAAATCTGACCTATCGTGAGGCCCTTAATAGAGCATTGGACATTGAGAATGCCCTGCCTGAGGATAGGATTGTCGTTGTACATCCACCGAATCACCAAGGAGATCGTGGAAAGAGAAAGTGGGAAGGACCCCACTAAGGTCAAAGATCAAATGTTGGCCAGGCCGACATGAGGCCATGACAGTGAGTAATGTGCCATCTAGGAACGAACGAGGCAATGGACGTACCATAGTACCCGCGTCTAGCGGAGGAAACTAGATATTCGTGAAACTCCCTGTATGCCCTAAATGCCATAGGAGTCACAAAGGAGTCCACATGTTCACAATGATGAATGTTTCAAATGTGTCCAGAAGGGTCACTACTCCAGGGACTGTCCAGGGATACGCCAATGAGAGAATGGCCATCCCAATGAACCGAATCGAGTCTGACAAATCCGCGCTATCCACGCTCAACCATTCTAGCAACAAACCCTGGTCCGATACTTCCAGCCGAATCAGTGACCATATCAACCACAACAAAGAACGACAATAACAATGGCGACAACCGCAAAGAACAAGATCGCTAACTCAATAACAACAACAAGAAGAAGAATCGCAGCAGAGAAGAACGACAACACCATCATCAACAACAGCAACCGCCCCAACAAACTAGGACCTACGCCTCAACCAGGAAAAGAAATTCCCACAGAGCCGCCAAGGAACCAAGGAAACTTGGCAGGTATGAGAATACTCCTCCACCACCGTTACCCTCTTGTTTGACATCTGGCGCCCGCATTCTTTTATTCTTTCAAGCATGCGTAGAGAACTTAGGATCGATCCTAAACGCTTGAACAAATCATGAGAATATCTTCTTGATGGGAGGTATAAGAATGGTAACCCACACATGCTCGAACCTAGAACTTGGACTAGGTTTACTTGAGTCACGATGATAATCTTCACGTCATACCTATGATAGATGTGGATATAATCCTAGAGATGGATTAGTTAACCGAAAATAATGCATCTATCCCTTGCAATGAAAGGAAATTTTTTTCCAACATCTCGGAAAGAAACCTATAGACTTTCACGGGATCAGCATTGGAAGAGGAGTCCCAATCATATCCGCGCTATAAGTAAGAACATTGCTAAACAGGACAGATGACCACGTCTACCTTGTCTATCTCGAGGAGGAAGACCAGAATAAGAGAATGATAAAAGACGTTTCGATTATGAGATAATATTCCAATGATTTTTCAGATGAACTACCTGGATTATCGCCGACTCGACAGATTGAGTCCACAATCGATCTCGAACCAGGTTCGGCCCCTGTGTCGAAAGCCCCATACCGGATGGCACCAAAGGAACTTGAGGAATTGAAAATCCAACTACAAGAACTCTTGGAGTTTAGTTTCATTAGACACAGTGTATCTCCATGGGGAGCACCTGTCCTTTTTGTGAAGAAAAAAAAATAGTACACTGAGGATGTGCATAGACTATTGAGAGTTAAACAAGATAACCCTAAAGAATAAGCATCCTCGCCCAATCGACGATCCGCTTGATCAGCCTAAGGGAGCAGGAGTCTTTTTGAAGATAGACTTAAAGTCTGGATACCATCAACTAAGGATTAGACCCGAAAATGTACCTAAAACGGCTTTCCTTACAAGGTATGGTCATTTCGAATTCATCGTTATGCTATTTGGACTTACAAATGTCCCGACAGTATTTATGGATATCGTGAATATGGTATTTCACCCATGCTTAGTCAAATTTATCTTAGTATTCGTGGACGATATCCTAATATACTCCAAGAATAACCAAGAACACGAAGAGCACTTGAGGGCATCGCAAACGCTGAGGCAAGAGCAACTCCTCGCCAAGTTTAGCAAGTGTGAGTTTTGGTTAGCGAAGTGACATTTAGGTCACATCGAGTCCATTGAGGGAATCAATGTAGACCCATCGAGGATCGTCTGAGCTCGAGAACGAGAGTCACCACAAGAACCCGAATGAAATTGAAGCTTTAGATTTATCGGCTACTATCAAAATTTATCAAGGATTTTCAACGATAGCCGACCCATGACCCAATTATTGAGAAAAGGAATCAAGTACACTTGGACCGCGAGCGTGAGACTAGTTTCGAGAGATTGAAGGAGTTCTCGACAATAGCACTGCACTCATGAAGCACAAGCGGATAAGGAGTACACGATCTATCTGCATAACTTAAAGAATGGATTAGGATGTGTTCGACGCAAGAGGTATAGTTATGCCCATGCTTCAGCGCGATACGCCTACACGAGTTGAACTATCCCACGCACGACACCGGAATTAATAGCGGTCATACATGTCTTAAAGATTTGGAGTTAGATGTGAGATCTATACTGACCATAAAAGCCTGAAGTATTTCTTCGAGCAGAAAGATCTTAACATGAAGCAATGAAGATGGTTAGAACTAGTGAAAGATTACGACTGTGGTATTAATTACCACCCAGACAAGGCTAATGTTGTAGCCGATGCCTTGAGTCGCAAACCGCACCCTAGTTTGGGATGTCTCCTCAGTCATGAGGAGATGCTTATAAACGAATTTTAGAATATGAACATCGAAGTTATAGAGCCGCCTGAGACGATAGAAGGATGTATTGCAACGTTGATTGCAATCCCAGATTTAAGAGCTCGAATATTGGAAGCTGAGAAGGAGAGCAATAAGCGGGAGGAAGTACGAGCCAAAATCAAAAATAATAACCACAAGAATTTTTGAGTAGCAACATATGATGCTTTGCTATATTATGGGAGAGTGTTTATTTTCAAAAAGACGAAGGGCTTAAGAGTGAGATCTTGAGAGAAGCCATGAGACATCTTACACTGCACACCCCATAAGCACCAAAACGTATCGAGATTTCAAAGAGAAATTTTAGTGGGATGGAATGAAGCGAGACGTAGCTTCATTCGTAAAACGTTGTTTGACGTATCAACAAGTGAAAACACTACACCAGCGACCGTATGGAACCCTACAATCATTGGACATACCGTAATAGAAATGGGAATATATAGCCATGGAGTTTATTAGGGCTACCCAAATCACTAAAAGAATATCTGCGAATTGGATTATCATCGATATTTGATCAAGAACGTATTTCTTACCGATCATAATAATATGAATCGTGTATATTAGTACAATTATGCGTTCGAGAAATTATAAGTTTACAAGGAGTTCTAAAGACTATCACGTCGATATAGATTCAACAAATTTACATCCGATTCGGACGAGCGTAAAGGAATTGAGAACTCAATTGCATTTCGAGCATCGTTTAACCCACAAACGGATAGACAATCGAGAGGACCATTCAAAAGCTTGAAAATATGTTGAGGCTGTTGTCCTGATAGAGGATGAAATTGGAACAAGTGTTACTACTGTGGAATTTCGTGTAACCACGGTTATCAAGCAACTAGTGGAGTGAACCGTAGAAACGCTTTATGGAAAGAATGTCGATCACCACTTTACTCGGATAAAGCGGGAGAAAGAACAATATTAAGACCCGACTCTATAGGAGAAATGATTGAGATTATGACGGATCCGCCAACGGATCAAAGAAACCTAAGATCGACCAAAGTAAATGCACGACAAACGTCGTAGAAGTTATATTGTGATATGGGAAATAAAGTTTTCTCAAGATTTTCTGTTAAAAGGAATCATGAAATTCAAAAAAAAAAGAAGCGGGACCACATTTCGTAGGACCCTATAGAATATTGGAAGGATATGACCAACAACGTCTGATTGGCATTGCCGTCAAGTTTGGAAACGTGCATAATATGTTCCACGTTTCACAACTCAGAAAGTACATACATGACCCCAACCATGTGATATCACCGTATAAATTGTCTTCGATGACAATATGAGTCATGTAGAAATGTCTACGGAAATTTTGGACCGACATATCCAAAAACAAAAGAACAAGGAAATCTCATTGGTGAAAGTTGTATGGTTACACCATAGACAAGAAGAAACAACTTGAGAATTAGAATCTGTTATGGATGAAAAATACCCAGATCTTGTCCCAAGATTAGCAAATTTCGGGACGAAATTTATTTTAAGGGGGATGGTATGTAATAACCCGAGAAATTTAAAACTTCAATTTTAATTTCTTTAGCTAAATCGAAATTTGAATTTAGAGCGATTATTACATTTTATAATCGTTGACGTTTCGATTTTATTTTCGAACGAGGAAATTTAAACGAATGTCGGAGAACGAATACATTTATAAATCGAGTTAGATATTTTTATGTGGGATAAATAGTCTAGTCAAACCACATCATTTTTATTCCTCAGAATATTCCACTTTTTCCCTATATAATCATTCTTTCAAACCTCATCTTTTCATCTCTAAACATCCTATGCATTTTTACGCACCACCATATCTCCTCTCATGTGCAAGCAAAGAAACTCATTTTCTCCATTTCCATTTCACAAACCAATCGCAAAAAAAGTAAGAGCTAACAAATAAATTACTATCCTTTGATCAAAACAACAACACATGCAGACTATCCACCACTTCATACGGGTTCCATATCATTCCATTTCATTCAATCACAATATTAATATGTTTTATTTCATCGAACAACAGATATATACATATATACCTATTAGTTTCGAACAAATGAAAACATAGATATGGATATCTTGGGCTACTTGTGAACCTAGCTATGGACGAGCCACTAAGGCTACCGGTGTCGAAAACGTCCGCCGTGGTCAAGCAAAGAAGGTGGCCGGAGCGGTGGCGGCATGATGTCGGTGAACCCAACCGGAGCGACGGCAGTGGCGCTAACACCGCTGGACCGAGAATGGACGCGCCTTCAAGCTCGTGAGAAAGGAAAATGTTAAAATTAAACAAACAAAGATTTGGGAAAAGCGCGAGATCCACAAATTGCGTGCGCAGGTGTGGATCCGACGACGCCGAGGACGATGCGACGGAAGAGGCGACGCACGCCGCCGGGGAGCCAAAGGCCACGACAGTGGCAGGAAGGAAGATGGAGCTGTGGTCTCCGTGGCGGCGCAGCAGACGGACGACGGTGACCGTTCTCCATAAACGAGGTACGGCGGCGACGCACGCCTACTGGCGATGGCTCAGTCGGAGATGATGGCGGCGACGGCGATCCAGCAGGGAAAGGGAGACGTGCGCGACGGGTGTGCGCTTAAACGCCGTGAGAGAACCGAGAGAAGAGGGCCGAGGTCACGGCGATCGTGCGGCGGCCGGCCGACCGCGGCGGCGATCTCGAACACATGTGTGTGCGCGCGAGAGATCGACGAGTGAGAGAGATGAGGGGGGATGATGGTAGGGTTGCATTGAAATTAATTAGTTTAGGTCTAAATTATTTGTTTGGGCTAATTTTGGGGCCAAAGGGTGTGGGCGATTTTAATTCTTTTGGGCTAAACGAAATGGGCGTAATTAAAATGGTGATGGGCTTAATTAGTTTAATTGATTGGGCGAAATTAATTGTTGTGAAAAATAAAATTGTCTTATTTTCATGGGCGAAATTAATTAGTTTGGGCCTTATTCATTGGGTAAAATATTAAATGGTTTGGGCTTTATGACATGGGCGAGGAATTATTCTTGGGCCCTTGTAATAAATTAATTATGGTACGAGAAAAATGGGGCTTCGGAAATTTAATGGATATGGGCCTTAGAATTTAAAATGAAAGATGGGCTTTTGGAATTTAAAATAGCTTTTGAATTAAATTAATATGGACTTCAATTAATTTGAAGATGGACTTAGACTATTTTAAATGTTGGGCTAATAATTGAATTTGGTAATGGACTTGAACTATTCATCTATGATCCATTAAAATTAAATTAAGGATTTAATAAATTTTATATTAATTACATATGAGATTTAATTTTAGTAATTAAATTTTGGGATTTATTCTTAATTAATTAAATAATAACCTAAATATCAATTATCTAGAGTGAATTAATTAAATTAATTAGATTGAATAAAATCTAATTTTTAGAAAGTGAATAACATAATTAATTAATTATGTTAAGCAATAATTTGAGAATTATTCTTTTTAAGTGATGTATTTATGTAATGAGATGGACTTATGTAATTTATTACAAAGATGTGATTAGAAATAAATTCTAATTAGTGGATATCTAAGATGAAATAAATTAATTTGATTGATTAATCAAATATTATCGACTATTAAATTGATCCATTTAATTAATATTTAATTATGGATTTACTTTATTAAATTGGAGAATTAATTAAGTAATGAGTTGATTATGTCAAGTAGATGCTTGAGGAAATATTATTTAATCAACTCTAAATTATAGAACGGTTGATAGAAGATGATTGATTTATAAGAAACATTTATTGATTGTGTCTTATAGATATGGGTCTCTCGGATAGAATATGTGGGACGTGTGAGACGAGAAACACGTCGAGGAAACGTTAGTAACAAATGAGGGATTAGAACTCGAAAACGTTGATACGCGTTAACAAATGACGAAGATTAGTTGTGAACTTAGGATTCATAATTTATACGAAACGACGTGGAGAAACATCGATGGAAGGAAGAATGCAACGTCGAAGTGTCATCTATCGTTATGACGAGACCAATCGAATAGATGAAAAATAAATGTTAATTAAATCATATCGATGATGAAAATCCTAAAACCCAAAGACTTAAAAGATATCGAGTTGTCGAATCTTAATGATCTTCTCGAAAGAAGCGAATGACATACTAAATCATATTTCTTACGTGATAAGGTCCACATGGACGATCTGAAAACAACAGAGGATCACTGCACGCATCTAAGAAGGATAACTCTTGAGGTGGGCTTTTTGAAATAAAATGATTATGCATAACTCAAAGCATGATTTACAAAAGCTTTATGAAATATTATCGCATGAACCTGTTATCGATCGCCAAATATTTATGTTTTGTTGTGTCCATATCGAGGTTGGTTTGTCCAAATGTGGGACGAGAATTGATTGGTATACCCAATGTGGTATGTGAATGAGTTGGTCCACCAACGTTAAAAAAGTGGTAATAATCGGATCCGACTTAGTTGAGGACTAACTCGGATTGTGTACACGTGACCGTGTGTTAAGGTTAGCTACCTCGATCGGTCACGGCGACTATGTGTAGGTGGCCACTCCATAGTGCGAATGAATGAACGTATGATTGATGAATGAATTACCGATATGGAACAACGTGATAAAATAGTCGCCCGACACTTTTGGAAAAATGATAAAATATTTGATAGCATGAGTCTTTAACTAAAATCCTCATGTGCTATTGTGGGCAGCTCAATAACTTTTATAAAGAAAATGTTTTCGAATGAGTCCACCGAGTACTTTTGTACTTAGCCCCGCATATTCGCTTTTGATGTGCAGGTTGAACAAGGATTGATGATGGGTGCGGTGGTGCAAAGTGGTAGTGGTTTTGTTGCTTTAATTGAAAGGATTTCTAGAACCTTGAGCATGCATCATCATATGTATGTTCACACGCTTATTTGCCGCCAAACTCGATGTTTTGTTGGTAAGCGTTGATTATGACCGCTTTCATATCGATTAAACCGGAGGTCGCACTCGCCTCGAAATGCATACGATTGGGTTAGACTGAACATGGAACCTTTTCGCAAGTCTTCCGTGACTTGAGTTTGTACCGATCTGACGTATTCCTTTCGATCTGTGCATTTATTCGCAATTGATTGGTTAATCGTATTGGTTTAAATTATATATATCCGCCGCATTTATCATACCAAATGACGATCCATATGATCCGCATTTCTTAGGAAGTCGGGTCGTCACACATCCGATTCGGCTCTGCCGGTGATGATGCCGATATGGGACTCGCGATGCTTCGGAGTGAACTTCC
Source organism: Salvia rosmarinus (assembly GCA_036937905.1). Taxonomy (NCBI): domain Eukaryota; kingdom Viridiplantae; phylum Streptophyta; class Magnoliopsida; order Lamiales; family Lamiaceae; genus Salvia; species Salvia rosmarinus. Next base: position 15,473,163 of record CM072821.1, read on the forward strand.
TCCACCGGTGGATTTGTTGACGACGCAACTAACTTATCGAGGATATCAGCCGGCGGTTTTCCTCGCGGGATACGATGAATCAAGTATGTCGAACGAGGTCGATCTCCTTAGCCTTCTCAAGGTATTGCTTCATTCGGTCCTCCTTGGTCTCGTATTTGCCTAACACCGGTTCACCACTATCCGGGAATCTCCAAAGATCCGGATCTTGTCCACTTTCAATTCCTTAGCGGTGAGTCCCGAGATTAGCGCCTCGTACTCCACCTCGTTGTTCGTGGTTGGGAAGGTGAACAAAGTGCATAGGTCACCTCTTGTTTGTCGGGCCGGAGGAGGAGGATGCTCGCTCCACGCCTGTTTGCATGAGGCTCGCCCACGTACATCCGCCAAAGAATCATCAGCGGATTAAGGGTGGATTCTTCCACCGGGCGGGCGTTGGGCGACCTCATTGGTAGAGCCAACCTCGGTGAATTTGGCCTCCACCGTGAAGTCGTGAGCTTGCCCTTTATGGCGGCACCGGGAGTACGAGATGTCGTGCTCGCCGAGCTCCGATGCCCACTGCTATACGTCCGGATGATTACGGCTTTGACAAGACTTGTCTCAAAGGTAAGTCGGTTAGTACACGGACTGAATGGGCTGGAAGAGGGCCGAGGCATTGCTCATGCGTTCACCAAGGCCGTGCTACCTTTTCGAGGTGGTATACCTTGTCTCAGAGTCCTTTGAGAGCTCGGTGATGAAGTAGATGGGAGTTGTTGTCCGACCTCATCCCGGACCAATATCGCGCTGATTGCCTCGCCGAGGCGGCAGCACAAAGAGAGAGCTCGCCTTCTTCGGGCGGTCGGGGTGGGCGGTCGGTGAGATACTCTTTGCGTGAAGGCGACTGGTGTTCCTCCCGCCAGCGAAGTCCGGAGCTCTCTCAAGATCTTGAAGATGGAAGTCGCTTCGGCACCGAGATAAGAATCACTGAGGCGCTAGACACCCAATGAGTTTGTGGATCTCCGAATGGTCTTCGCACTTGCATGTCAGCATCTTGTTTTCACCTTAGTGGGATTTGCCTTGTGCCTTCTTGAGAAACCCAGATCCCGTGAATTTTCCGTCCTCACCATGAATGTACACTTGTGGGTTGAGCTTGAGGTTGGCCGACCGAGGAGTCAAGGATAGTTCGAGGTCGCCGCGCAGCTCTCCGCTTTTCGACTCTCGACCACGATGTCGCCGACGAGACCTCGACGATCCGCCCAATGTGATCTTTGAATATGGCGCCCACCATTCTTTGATAGGTAGCCCCAGTTTTCAGCCGGGAAGGGCATCTTCCCAGATGCAAAGACACCAAGTCGGTGATGAATGCTGTCTTTGGGCGCCCTCCCGCCCATTAGACTTGGTGGTACCCTGTATAGATCTAGGAAGTTGAAGGTCTCACGACCCACCGGTCTTCCACCTTCTTGTCAATGTCGGGAAGGGTAGCAATCTTCGAAAGTGTTTGTTGAGGTCGGTGTAGTCGACACACACGCGTCATCCTCCGGCTTTGAACCACAATCGATTAGCCATCCGGTTGGGTACTGACTTCAACAAGATCTTCGCCTTCCTGAGTTGAGCCACTGTCTCTTACGACTGGTTGCTCGCCGCAAACACCCTCTTCTTCCGCCGAACCGGTTTTGTAGCCGGGTCAATGTTGAGGCGATGAGTTATGAGCTCGGGTGACACTCGGTCATGTCAAGTGGGGACCACGCGAACACGTCCACGATTCCCTCGTGTCGCACGACACTCGCCGAATATCGGTTGGGCCTCGGACGCCGACCTTGACAACTTTGGAGGGGGTCGTCAGATAGTCAAGGTCTTGGTCAGTCGTCCAGGTGGCAGCCTCGAGGATTCTCAGAATTGCTATGCCCAGGCAAGGCTACATCTTGGGTTGAGACTCGTGAGCACTCTTTAGCCGCCGTTTGGTCACCTGGATGCTTAGCACTCCCACGGGGTGGGTATCTTGATGGTGAGATGGTATACCGAGCGACGGCCTTGGTGGCATAGAGTCGATCTCCCGTGATGATGTTGTGCGGAGAAGGAGCTCGGACGAGGAAAAATTGAGTGGCCTTGGTGATCGACACAGGAGCACGCCCTACAGTAACAGGAAGGGTAATGACGCCTCGGGTTGAACCGCCTCGAGTGAAGCTCGCAACCGGGAGGGAGTGGGATGTATTTCAATTCCTCCGACCTCAAGTTTATCCGCATACCGGAAGATAATATCGACGGAGGCACCGATGTCAATGTAGACCGGTGGATGTTCTTGTTGCCCACCACGGCTTGTATCGTGGTGGCGTCTTGATGGGGCATGATTTTGGGCACCGGTCGCCTTTGGAGAACACGATGTCCTCACCCGCCCGAGTCGCTTGTTCTTCGGCTCCCGGGTCGGCCTCGAGCTTCATTTTTAACGACGACCTCGCTGTTCCTGCAGGAGCCCGTAATGGCATGACTGCTCCATAGCGCTGGGACCTTCGTCCTCGCCATCTTCGGGTTGAGTCGCCGTCAAGGTCGACTGCAGTTGTTGCCACCGTTATTTTTCCCCGCGCTTCTTGCCCGGCCCGATTCGGTCGAGGTATTTTTGAGGCTCCTCCTCGACGAGCTCGTCAATCTGCGAGCCCAGTGTGCGCAATCCTCGGTATCGTGACCATACCCCGTGATAGTCACAATACTCCTCTGTGGACCTCTTCTCGATCCTCCTTTCATAGGAGAGGGCTTTGGGAAGAGCTCGCGTGGAGCTCGAATATCTCCGCCTTGATTTGAGCGGAGGCGCGCCGCTGTGGTTTGTCCGAGGTCCGAGCACGGATTCCAGTGGCCTCTCGATTCGTCTGGCGCGATCGATCGCGCCGACTTGGTCATCCGCTTCTTTCTCTCACCGCTCGTCCCAGATCTCCCTCTTCTTTCGATCCGACTCGTCTCCTTTGACGAAGTTGTCTACCAGGTTCCAAAGGCGACTAGCCATCTCCGGCTTCTCACGGGTGATCTCCTTGTTCAGCGCGCCGGGTCGGATCCCGTTCTTGAACGCGTTGATGATATAGAGATCGTTGCTCTCATCGATTTTGAGAGACTCCTGATGAACCTCGAAACGAAGTTCGACATCGTCTCGCCCCGCCATGGCGGATTGTGAGCAGGTCGGACGAGGGCTCTTTGGGGTGGCATTTTCGATAGAACGCCACTTAAACCGATCCATGAGATCCCGGGCGGTGTATACTATTTTGGCGAGCGAGGTGAACCAGGCGTCGGGCGTTGGAGATCAGCACCTGAAAGATCTTCCATTCCTTGATTCGCCATGTTAGTGGTGTAGGCGAAAAGGAAGTCGGAGGGGTCCCCAAGGCCATCGTAGGCGGCGATGTTGGGTGTCCTATACCGCTGGGGCAAGGGCGTGTCCAGAATCTCTCTGGAGAAATGAGAGATGATTCTTCCGCTCCGGTCGAACCCCGGGAGATCATTGTCATCTCTCTTTGGAGGGATGGGAGACCGATAACGGCGTCTATCGTCTCTCCGATGGGGAGTTCTGCTCCGCCTTTCTTCCCTCCTGTTTTGCTCGGCTCTCTGGTCGGCATGACGAGGTGGAGAGCGGCTCCGCGAATGGCGCGGGGGCGAATGGTGGTGGCGGCTCGGCCGCGGTGATCGGCTTCGGACGTCGGGGTGCTGTGCACGTTCTCGGCTATCACGCCGAGGTGAACGCTGGCTGTTTCGGAGGGGGGAACGACCTCGGGTGCCCGTGGTAGCCAGTTCGGGGGCTCTGGAGGGGCCCGCTCCTTTTGTCCTCTGGTTGAGGAAGCTTTGGAATTGGCCAAGGTTGGCGTTGAGGATCGTCACGGCTCGGCGAGGGCCTCGTGGGACGAACGAATCGTCTGCTCGTCCTCGTTGAGGTCGGCATCTTCCCTTCGTGAGGACGGCGATCTTCGGAGGTGTATGGAAACGTTTTCCATGTGGCCTCGTGTGTGGCTGCGCCAGGCATCCGCAATCTCCTTCACGTGGCGCCGAGTGACCACCGTCGCCCCTCATGTGGTTGTTCTCGACATCGACGGCGGTTGCACGTGTCCTCGCCATTAATTTGTAGAAAACGAAGCTTTTTGTTCGTAGGTTCCCACGCACGGCGCCAATGATAAATCTAATATATGTTAGTATGCAAGATTTATGTAAAGCAAGAAAGAACACCAAGGCTTTTACGTGGTTCGATCGTTAATGAGATCTACGTCCACCTGAGGAGTGATTCCTCAATACTTTCACTATGTTTTGATTACGATGAGTATAGCTAAAAGCTCTTAGTATTCAAGAAGTTGCTAACCCTTCTACCTTCGATCTAACTCCTATTTATACATATAGGGGCCCCTAAGCTGGAACCGATCCTCCCATGTAGGGACTCTTAGCCTTCCGTGTGAGGACTGCCTCTTGTCCATAGGGCCTGTTAGCCCTTCGCACTGTAGGGATGTCTCGCCTACGTGTAAGGTGGCGCGATTAGGGTTTGGGGGCGATTAGGGTTTGAAGGTGGGCCTGGGCTTAACCGCGTGGGTCATGATAATATCGTGCCCACTCGTTTGGGCTGTCGCTGGCCTGTGTGGTGGGCCATATCCCATCATTTTATGAGACGGAACTTGATATTATTTAACGTAATTGAATCAATTTTATCTTATGCAAGCCAAGCTGAATCGTTACTTTTGCCAGCTCGAGTAAGAAGTGAGGACTGATGTAGAGATGACAATTATCCTCACCATAATGAGAAGGGGGTAGGGCAAAATTTACCAGTGTTGGATATGGAAACTTACACCTATATCAAGTTCGGGGTGGGACGGGGTACATACCCTCCCCCATAACATTACACTTTATACATCTTATCAAGTTATACTTAGTATAGTTAATCAATTTAATTAATTGTATTAATTTATTTATTTTTAAAAAGTTACACTTATAGATTACTATTATTTCTTTTAAGTTTTTTATGGATTTTATGTCCGATGCATTATGTTCTTATTATTTAAATAAAAGATTTATCATGTTAGGCTTTAATTCTTTTGACATGTACCCTTCTTCTAACTGATAATCCCTACCCTTCTACGCCTTTATTCCGACTTAAATCCGGGGCCGGAGGTGAATTTATAGGGCGGGTTTAGAGGTGTAAAGGCAATACCTGACCCTCGCCCTGTTTACCTCTGCAGATTAATTATTGGCGTGATTGGTAAATTTAAGTAATTACTATATTGTGGCTTTTGCAAACTTAATCCATGCCTTGCAACAACTATGCATAATAATTAACAAAAAGTTACTTCGAATAATAAAATAAATGAGTTCGTAGAAGAAAGCTATAATTTTACTATTATCAATCCAAGTTACCGACCATAAACAATCCAACGATTTTGCGTGCTATATTATGTGAGTGATGCTTCTCTGGTCAAATATCGCGAGTTTGCAAAAAAAAAAAAAAATTGCATCTCGTCAACATTAAAATCAACTTTGTTGCATTGAATAGTTTTATATTATATGTTATGTCTAGTTTGAGGATTATTACATATAGGAAAATAGAAAAAATAAAAATTAATGCCTAATGTTGATGTATTATTATATGTTCAAATTAACTAATAGCATAAACATATAGGACTCGAAGAGAATAAATATAAGGTGGTAAACTTAAAGAAGTGCAATAAAAAAGCTAAAATTATTTTAGAACACTAATTTCGAAAGTCCTATTAATTTTTTTTTAGGTCCACAAAAGTGAAAGTCCTTGCTCCGAAAGGGAGTCTATCTTCCATGAGGCCCCACACTATAAGAATGTAAATGAGGAGAACCAATGTATAATATCCACAAAAAATCATATAAGAATATGAAGACAGTTAAATAGCTAGAAAGATAAGTGCATAATGCAAATAAAGAGTTGAACTAATGCATAATACTCACAAAGAGCCCTATGTCATGTGAATGCATTTAAGTAATTAGAAGGACCAATGCATACTACAAACAAAGAGCCCAAGCCTGTGCATAATGCTCACAAAGAGTCCTATGAAAATGTGAGATAGTTAAATAGTTATGAAGATCAATGCATATTGCTCAGAAAGAGATATATGAGAATGTGAAGGGATTAAGTTCCGGTGATTCAACAGTTAAGTAGCTGGGAGGACTAGTGCGTAGTGTCTACAAAGAACCAACTAAATTTGCTATATAGAATTGATTAGGAATAAAAAAATTATAGTAATTCCATATAGGATTGAGGATCAATGTGTTGCCTCCAATATGTTTTTCTATATATAATTGATTAAATAGTGTAGTAAATAAACTGTTAATTTGACCAAATTAAATTTAAAAAAAAAACTATTTATTGGGTCAACTTAAAATAAATAAACTATTGGTGTTGTAGTTTGATTGATATTAATATCAATCATTCCACCAATTCAAAGTGAAAATTTGGTTGAGACTTAAAGAATAGAAATATCCTTTTATATAGGTTCTCATTTGACTATATTTCATAAAAAACCAATGTGGAATTGTAGAGTAATTAGAATGCATAAAATGAAGAATTTAGAAAATTAGGAATAAAAAATTATAGTATTCCACATATGATTGAGGATCAATATGGTGCCTCCAATATATTTTGCTATATAGAATTGATTAAGTAGTGTAGTAAATAAACTTTTAATTTGACCAAATTAAATTTTAAAAATTATTTATTCGGTCAAATTTAATTAAATAAACTATTGGTTTTGTAGTTTGATTGATATTAATATCAATCACTTCACCAATTAAAAGTGAAAATTTGGTTGAGACTTAGAGAATATAAATATCATTTATATAGGTTTTCATTTGATTATGTTTCATAAAAAATCAATATGAGATTGTAGAGTGATTAGAAGGCATAAAATGAAGAATTTAGAAAATTAGGAATAAAAAATTATAGTAATTCCATATAGGATTTAGGATCAATGTAGTGCATCCAATATGTTTTGCTATATAGAATTGATGATATATATTAAACCTATAGGTTACGATATTAATTAAATAGACATGACAATAACAAATATTAATAATATCAAAATTTCCCCTCCGTCTCAATAATTTTATCTCAAACTTTTGAGCACGTAAATTAAGAAAATTTATATTTTATGAATAAAATAGTATTATGATTTATGAAATTTGAGATATTTTATATATAAAATAATTTATTTTTTATATTTATATGTAAAAATAATTTATTTTCTAGAATAAACTAATAATAATGGGATAATTCTAGAAAAAAAACCAAAAATATTAGGATGAAAAAAATATTAAATATATCATTTCAAAGACACTAAATAATGAAGATCTTATGAGCTAATAAAAAGGTTTAGAATTCAATTCTTACTATCACCATTCCTCCTACTTTAAAAAAATAAAAACAAAAAAAAATATTACATATAACACGAGATGCTTCGATGATCACGCCCGATGTTTAGCGGCGATGAGCAAAAGTCCACTTTATTAAAAATAGCAAAAGTATGGTATTAGTCATTGTGTCGAATTAATACTTTCTTGAATTTTCATGGGGAACTATCATAAATCAAAAAGTGTTTACACTCCATATTCAATTGTGAAAATACTCCATTTTATTTTTATTTTTATTTTATTTCATTAATATATTTTAATTCAAAAAATTGAAGGATTCCCACTGACTATGCACCTTTGCAAGCATCTGCATGCAATCCTGCAAAGTCAATATATGTTTTGTTTGTTAGAACATGTGAGTCAATAGAAAACTTGAAATGATTGTGAATTATGATTAATTGATTGCACAGTTATTTTTTTAAATAAATTTATAATTATACTTAAATATACAAATTCTTTTAAAATTAATCATTAAATCAAGACTGAAATATACAATTAAGCTCAAATAATTGACAAACCTATTTCCTATCGGAAAGCATCTGATTAGTCTTCTTTATTATTTTTTGCAATTTTAATTAGGGCAAATACTACATAACACTCCAACGTTTTCAACTTTTTATATCCATGTCTCAACGTAAACATAATAACAAATCAAATCATAAACGTTGCATAATTTTAACCTATGTATCCCGATGGCCGTAATCGGGCCTATTTTGCATATGTGGCATAGTATTTCGTACTTGTTTTGCCTGTATGGCAGACAAGACATGAAGTAAAACGACGAGAAATGATGTCGTTTATGTTGTACGTCTTTATCTTCTTTAATTCTTTCACCAAAATCTCATTTGTTGGACCCTAAATCGCCAAGACAGGGTTGCAAGTTTTTCAAAAGATTGTCACCTTCTTGGACTCTCTCTAACCTTTAACCGTCTCTAAATCCTATAAACCTAATTTAAATTTCATGTCTCTCAACGATGTTTCTCTCTCTTAAACTCTTCTTCGTTCGATATGCAACATTTGAGAGTTGGACCTGATAAACATACTTTCCTTTATGTGTTTAGTCGTGCGCTTTGTTTTCTAGCTTGAATGAGGCATGTTCAAGAGGATGCATTGAAGCATTGTTATGGTCTTTGTAAGAATCTGAGGGATGCGTACATGGTGTTCGATGAAATGTCTCAGGGAACTCTTTTCTTGTGGAACTCGATGATGAATGTTAATGTGAAGTGTGATTGGTTTTATGATTCATTGGAGCTTTTTTTAAGATAACAAGGAGTTTATTTGTGACGGACCAGATGACTTTGGTGAAATTGATCGCATTAATTTATTTAAAAAGTTTACTAGTCATATTTTCCTTCATTATTTTCCCATAACTGCAAAATACACAATCCATCTCAAACGAAAATTCTAGACTTATTCGAGAAGTGAGGAAGTATCTTTTAGGCGATCACGCTTGTTATAATAGATCGCGTTTGTTTTTATCGTCGTCGAGAAATTATTTATTAGTTATATATGTGTGTAGGTGGATAAAATGACTGCGAATAATAAGGAAAACGAGATGGCAACAGAAAGAAAAAAAAAAAAAAAAAAAAAGACACGAGACACAATACAGAGCTCCGCAAGCAAGAGGCACAGGAGCACAACGCCGCCTCGAAACAGGCTTCCAAATCAGACAACGCTCGTTAAACGCCATGTCATTCCACAGGACACGGCGGCGGTGGAAGGCGTTGCTGGTAGTCAGGATGTGTAGTTTTTTGTCTATGAAATGAAATGTTGTCGTTTATTTTCCTCCTTTTAGTCTTTGTATTTTAAGCCATCAGTTTTCTATGTCACGTATCGGCGTGAGATTCTCAACTTTGGAATAAAATAGCTCTTGATAATTTGGATGGATATGTCTTCTTTGGTTCTATAATTTGTCCTGCATTTCCCATCTATTATTTTATTTTTAATTTTCGCTGTCGTTTCCATTTTAGCTCCACTCCAACAGTAAATCACACCATCAATACACATATATGGTTAAAATAAATGAATACAGATTCATCAAGAAAGAATTCTAAATGGCAAAAAAAAAAGTTATCTTACTTTTCTTCCTTTTAAATGAAAAAAATGTTGTACATTCATGAAATTAATTGTGACATAATAAAAGATCAAATCAGTAACTAATAGAAAATTTGGATTCTGGTCACCAGTAAGGCCAAAATTGTGAGAGCAAACTTTAGGAAAACATACTAATTTCTTATGTGAAAATGTAAACTTTTCCATAAAGAAACCAGACAAAACCAAATTAATTTAGCAGCATTCTCCATCAGAAAAAGAATTGCAAAAAATATAACAAAACCCAAAATAAATTATCAAAACTGGTAATGCACGAGACGCAAAACTGCAATGAATAACCAGCAAAGTGCTATATAAATGTGTCGCACATAAGCAGGTTAAACAGAAAAGTACGACGATGAAAATGGGATTACTCAAAAACCTGTTTTACGTAGCTCAGCTGCGCCATGGGCAAAATGGCATCGATCTCCAAATGTGCATGAGCCTTTGGAGAAATTTTCACAGAGCTTGGTCTTGAAGTTGCTTCCTGGGTTCGGAGGGCCTCCACTGCCTCCGAATGTTTTCCCAGGGGTGTTACCAGCTCCAATGCTGACAATGAGCTCTCTCACCAGCGTGCTTGTCTGTTTGATTTGCTCGAATGTGCCCTCCAGCTCAATGTTTCTTAGACCGGGATCTGTTTCATGGTCCCGAATGGATAGCTTGGCTCCTGTTTGTCTGCAGATTTGTTTGGAATTGACTCCACCTTTACCAATGATGGCACCAGCTAGGGAAGCATCCACACTGATCTTGGCTGTGGCTGAGGCACCGAAACCGGCTGCAAGTCCTTGTACAGGTGGTGGTTCTGCTCGGGCACCAAAATAGGGAGGAACAGGCCCCATTGCACGAGGATCTTCTTGAGAGTGTGCGATAGGTCTGCCGATCTCCCTCTCTCCGTGAGCAAAGTGGCATTTGTCATTGAACTTGCAACCTTCGGCACTGTTGAATTTGTTGCATAATTTGGTCTTGACAGCGGCTGGGGACAAAACATTCTGGATTGGCAGAGGCCCAGCTGGTGCCTTTAAGGTGGGAGCAGGAGCGAGATTCATCATCTGGGCTACAGCTTTGTAGCCACCGGGAACAAAGTGAAGGAAGTGGCAATTCTCACCGAAGGGACAGCCAGCCATGCTGCAGAAAAATGGAAGCTTATAAAGCTGCCGCACAATTTTTGGTGCAGCTGAAATAACAGCGTAAAAGAAACCCGTATTATCCATATACTTGGGATTGAAGAGCCTGACCATCCGAATCGATCAACCTAGCTAGTCTAATTTAAATAAAATATCAAGAAATCACAGGCTAATCGATCGGTGACCCTTTCCTTTAGTGATCCGTTAAAAACATAAAAACTCCCAGAGGTACACAAAATGGTTACAAGATTGACAAGAAAAATTCTCGGAAAACTGATGAAAAGAAGGTCCAAACAAAATCACTGGTGTACGGTCATGCCTAATACTAATACACAAAAAGATTCAAATAATTGGAGGGTCACTATAACACAGTTCAAAATACTGAAAAGTTGATTCTCGAACCTCAATAGTATTTGATCTGAGATTCAAACCAGAAAGAAGAGGCCAATTCTTCTGCTTTTTAGTATACAAGCGAAGTCGTGCTGAAAGAAGCCTTCTTCCACTGTCAAATCCCTACCCTCTCAAGTCTCAACAAGATTCTATATTCCCTCTAAACATGTTCCTCAGAAAGCTCCCAAGGCATTCGTTTGTACATTATGAAAGCTTACACTGGTTTGTGACAGTGATGAATCTATAACAATCAGCAATTCTAGCTAATGAATTGAAGTAGAAATGGTACTAGATCCAAAATAATTTTGAATATTCGAATTTACTTATGATGCTGTATCAATAATGTCAGGTTGTGATTTGTGAAATAACTCATTGATGATAGTATTAGAACTATATTGGTAGAAGAAATTAGTACAGATTTTATCATCACTCGCATTGATGCATGTCAGTCATCATTAAGATTCAAATTTTACATTAGGTAGGTTGAGATTTGAACCTGAAGAACTTCGTGCAAGGCTTCGATTTGCTTCCTATACCACCTGATAAGGAGTCCATTTCTGTTGCAAAACATTAATTATTTATTCTCAGTTAACTTTCGTCTATTTTACCGTCATTACCATAAGTTTAGAGAGAAATTGATTTTTACTTATTAATAACAATAAAATTAAGGGGGAATTTAAACAATGTTGCTAGTGGAATTTGTCAGCTAAGCGCCATATGGAATCAGAACCACAAGACATATCAAACCAGAATTCTTGAAGTGATAGATTATTAGCCAAACTGTCCCTCATGAAAGATGACCATTTATTTATTTTTTTAAATGTTTCTTGAAGTAAGTAGCAAAAGTATTAGCTCAACTGTTGTTTATTTGAACCTGAACTTTTTTTTACAGATCTTTTACGACAATTTAAACTTTTAATAATTTAAAAGCAGCTTCCATAAAACGGCTAAAGATTTAAATTTATACCTTTTATTGTATTGAACGCACGAAAAATCAGACAGGATCCAAATGAACATTAAAAGCAAATTATAACAAACACTAATTAAGCGAACCCTCACACGTAAAACCGTGTAAGTATATGGAAATAATAATACAGAATGAGGTTTAAATTATTAAAAAAAAAAAAACAGAGCACGCGAGACATTCATGCACTAATCAAATACAGTTAAGCTTAAAATATGAAAGTTCATCAAAAATAAAAATTAAAGAAAACGAAATAAACCTGGCTTAGATCTCTTCGAGCCACCATTAGCAGTCAGGTCGAATTCAACTCTGTCTCTCTTGCGAATATCCATAGCTCCGAAGCTGGCAGATCGAAGCTCAAACTCAAAATTAAAACGCGGAATATTCGATTCCAAAGACACAAGAAAAAAGAACCTGCGAATAAGAACGGTGAAAGTAGGAACTTTAAGAAACAATTGTTAGAAACAACCACAAATCCAAATCTAGCTAGGGTTTTCCCGAAACGGGAAGACGCGCAGAAACAAGGAAGCAACTGATAATATTGATAATAAAATTTTCGCGATGGTGAATTTTCTAATGGGATGTGTATTAAATTTAGTTAAGAAATTTTGGATTCCGCGCGCGATTTTTCAGATAAGGAAAAAATCGAAAGGGATCCTCGATGTCACGTGCTGTCTGTTGATGAGCATGAGCATAGGGAACGGGACCCGCCAAGCACGTGCATATGCCAAGGTGCTTTAAATAAGTAATGGGCCTGGCCTGCTGGTGTATTCCAATTCCAAAGCCCAATATTTAATATCTGCAACAACTCTATGCAATTGCAGACGACGGCAACTATTAATTCAACTGTTAATTGGAGATTAATTAAGTAATTAATTAGGATTTAGAAGGTAAAAACGACTTATTAGCTGTTTTGGGGAGTTTATAAGCTCAACCAAACACCCACCAATTAAGACTTATTTACGATTTAATTTGAATGTATCTTATAGTATTTCGGTCACTCATAAGCTTGAAAAAAGGTTTATAAACTATTTTGAGGAGCTTATAAGATCACCAAACACCCACCAATTAAGACTTATTTACGATTTAATTTGAATGTATCTTATAGTATTTCGGTCACTCATAAGTTGGTATAACCCATTTTAAAGGCCCAATATTCAGAGATCGATATATTGTTACTACATTCGAGAAAATTGCACAATTTGCAAATTGTTACACAAATACTGGATGATCATATCTGAACCGACACCATGAATCTCACAGAACTGAAAGGTTTTAGTCCGTTCGATTTCGGTTAACAAAAGTTTCATTAGTTCCAATCAATTTTATCCAACTGCACAAACCACATGCTCACCCTACAAAACTTTTCACGATTGGGCACATCTTTATTACAAGAAATAAAATGTGCTGGGTCATAATGTAAGAAATCTCTAGTCTATTTTGATAGCGCAAGTACGAAATTAATGTAAAGTTCAACACCCGTTGTAGCATTCCTATTTAGTTGTTACTACTATACATGAATATTCCTAGAAGGGTGGAAACTCCCAAATAATGCCAGCCTCAACTGCTAATAAAGCATTCTAAAAGATAAAACAAAGTTGAGAAATAAAGAACCAATCAGCCAAACTATGCACATCTACTTCCAAAAATAAACAATAATGACTACTTAAACCTTGAGCCAAGGAGAGATTGGCCTATCAAATCCCACATAACAAGAATAAACTAAGAACTTTTCAAGCTTGCATGACGGCCAAGACTAGCAGATCAATGCGTGATTACGAATTTTGTCAATGTATCATCTGAATTTTCGCTTCCCTTTACGAATGGCAGCAGCCTTGTCAGCAGCTGTATTACTGTCACTTTCAGGTGAATCTTCCACGATGGTCTGCTCCTGAATAACCAAACCTCGGTTCCTACACAATTTCCTTATAGGAGTTGAAGGCTGTGCAGCTTGGGATCCATCAAACTGTAAATCTAAATCAGCATTGCTTGATTCATATGCCTCGAGTCTATGTGGCATTAGTTCCTCCCCGGCAACAACAGATTCCAACATTGACTACAAGTTGACAGTATCCAGGAAATATAAAGATATGAAGTCTGGTGTGAGCAATTGATAGCAAAAATTGAATATATAGGCCAAGAAAAATTGATGTTTGTAAGGTGAGATAACAAATAATCAGAGACAACAAGTGGCTATAAGTACCTTCCAGTCCTTAAAGTCATATCTGAATATAAAATGGCTATAAGAAGACTCGCCAGATTGAATTGCATCGGCACTAGGAGCATTCTTTGGGGCTGAAAGAAGAAGCAAATAGAAGTGAGTGAGTGAGGAGATAGGGAAAAGATTATGAAATTCAAATCAATTTTACCCCGCCAGAGAGCAAAAGGTATACTTACAAACCAGATGTCGTCCAGTGTCATCGACTGAGATCTCAGCACGCCCATCTTTTATAAGAAATGATAGAGCAAATAAATTTTCCACAGTTTGTGCGAACGACTTCCGATTTATGATTAGATTTTCAAGCTTGGCTTTGCGATTCTTCCTCAATATATTAAACATAGTAGCCATATTCTTATCAGTATCTGTTTTGTCATTACTATCAGTTTCATCAAGCTGTCAAAGAAAAAGAAAATGTATATGAGTCAGTTTCAGCTATCTGCTATCAGCACACACTCTTGTTATACAAAGCTTGGTGCTTTAGTTCCCAATCTTTACCTCTTCTGGCCGGGAATGTTTTGTAGGTTTTGCACGCTTTCTATGAACCACAGCCTTACGCTGCTTCAACTCAGTGTTCATGGGCCCAACCCTGTGGTGCATGGTGAACATAACTAAGTTAGGCATCCTGCTAATTCATGAAAAATAGCAAAAGAAACAAGGCGAACTGTAGAATAGAAGATTACATTGTACGACAACCAGGAGCATTCCTAAAAACAACAGAGACAACTTGCCCAATGTCTTCCCATCTTATCGAACACCTTAGCTCATTTTGGCTACTACTTGATCCACTTTCTTGTCCAAAATCTCTAAGAAGACAACTAACAAAATCTGAAGGTGTCAAGCCATCACTGTTATACGCTTTAACAGAGGTCACCACTGTATTTGTGATGTCAAACAGAGCTTCAGCATCTGCTACTTGTTCCCTGGGCTTTTGTACTACACAAGGAAAAAAAAATCTAACCTCAATCAAACTAGATTCAAATACAAATGTACCAATAAAATATAACATTGTGGAAACGGGTAAAGGATAATGACATAATGCTAGTCTAGTCAAGCAACCAATGAGTCTTAATAACACCGAATAAAGTGTTTCCCTGATGAATGATTACATAGTAAGATGTTACGTCACCCAGCTCTTCCCAACAGTCATTGGCTTACTTCTTCTTGCATCGTTATATAAGAAATCAAATGTTCCACAATAATTCATGTAAAAGTTAAAATTCAACCCTCCATTAATCATTTGCTATTGACAAAAGGTAGTTAGACTGCAAACCAACTTCACATGTGAAACAGTAGAACACTTTATCCATAAAAAAAAATAGCATAGCTATCTAGAAAGAGAAGAAGAGTTCACTGTTCACATAAGAAAAACATGCAATTATAGGTACACGCCAACTTTACCTAGCTGATGCAAGCTATCTACTTCTTCGATAAATGATTTGAAGTTATGAGAATCAACTTTTGATATATCATCCTTCTCATCTGCACAATAAAATACAAATACAATATAAGAACACGATAAGTATAATAACAAGTCAAAACTTACCTATACAACCAATTAAGAAATAAAATATCCACTCATTGATGCAGGAACCAAGTAGATGTGCAACGCGAGACGCAAGGGTAAAAGCTTCACTGAGATTACCTCGTTTACTTATCAACAGAGGCAGAAATAAATTTCTTACCAGTTATTATCATAAATTTCCTCATAATTTGTAACCATGTACAGATAGATTAACGAAAAAGACTATTAAGCTTCATTATTTGATTTCTTTGAGAAATTAAACCCAAAGCCTCGACAAGATTTTCAAACGAATACATTCCTTGAGATACAGTACATATTAAACAAATAAATCAACAACAAAGAAACTTATATTTTAGAGGACCGAAAAGTGCAAACTCAAAATTTACCGCATATTCGGTTCTTGAACGTGAGGTACTTGGACCGAAGAACCCTGCGCTCAACAGCAACGTCCTCAGCTCCGCTGTCATCCGTTGCACCTTGTGCTTCACTGACATTCTGCTCACTGCTCCGGGTAATCCGACTGTTACGATTAACTATCTCTCTCTTTACGGTTCGCATCGCTTGTCGTACTTCGATTGTTCATAAAGTCAAGGCTGGGGATTTAGAGAATAGAGAGAGTAATAGAATTGAATTCCTAAAATCTTTACTTTTAGGGGGCACGAATAGGGCAAAATAGCTTTGAGGGAAACTTGAATAGGGCAAAATGGTGAGATTGAGGGAATTGGGAAATTCGAAAAGCAGAGGGAATACCGAAAGGGAGGGTATAACTGGTTTGAAATATTTGAGCGACCGCCCCTCTCTCTCTCTTAAGTGTTTGAGGAATGATTTTACGCGGTAATCTCCAAATTTACTTCATTTAAGAAAAGTAATTTCTTTTACTGTTTACTAATATATACCAACTGCTTTAAGTAATTACGAGTCAATTTTAGTTACTTCGATTAATATTACCTTATACAGATAGAAAACATTTTTTTCGGTTTGTATATTGTTGGCAAAAAGAATTTCTCATTCACCTTCTGAAATTTGGAATTCGTCTCATCTCTCATCTTTCATTTGTGGCAATGTTCGTCATTCATTAAATTTACGTTAACTGCACAAGAAAAATAACGTTTTGCCCTCTAATTATTTTTCTTTTTTTGTGCATTCAGAAAACACTAAATACTGTTCAATGCTTCTAGGGCTTTCATTCCAACTCGGATTTACACAAACACAGCTGACAAGTGACAACATACATAACACAGTACATATGTCTCAAATTATAAAGTAAATTCACGTGACTAAAGAATCACAATTCATCCCACTAACGTTTCCATGAATCTAATCTGTCACATTTGATTTTTCAAATATAATTTACAAGCTATTACAAAAATGTAAAATTTTTATTATATACTCCAAAAATAACAACTACAGATTTCCTATGAATTAAAAAAAAAAGTAAATAGTTTTCATTTTCATCTTAAGCTCCATAAATTCTGTGAATTTCAATACTTGAGATTTTCTTGTGGTTTAGAACTTCAAACCAAAGAGAACGAGAGGAGAGAAACCTTTTTTTACCATTGAACAAGAGCAAATGTTGTAATTTCCCTGTAGAGGATGTGCCTGCATTGCAACTTGCAAGGATTCAAAAACAGAACCGTGAAAAAATATTCCCCCAAAAACTGCAATCACATTGTTCAAACGAACAAAGATTAAGCAGCAGAAACACCACTTGCAAGAATACTATGCTACACCCTAACATATGACAATTAATTATCTCCTGTTGGACCTTCTACAATCCTATAAACGGCACTGTGTATAGCCTCCGACATCATCGGCATTCACCTCCCAGAAAGAGCAACTCGCAACCACCGGGAACCTTGATTTGCAGGTCATTGAACAACACTAAACAGGTCTATCTTTCTGTTCGTTTAATCCCCGATAGCACAGCAATCATATCCCCCAACCTTGAGCAGTCGATAACTTCATTGACCAGGAGCTTCTCGATCCTGAGATTAGCCATTCAAAAAACACGGCGACTCTTCCATCTGAAGCTTTGTGGCGTCTTGTTTTCATCACCAGCTCATTACCCTATATCCGTAAATTCAGGAAATTTTGACAAGTCGTCCAGCCCAGATGTTAAGTCCGGTTCATAGTTGGACGAGACCAACCCTGTTTCCAAGGGAGGACCTTCATCCGTGTCGAGCAGGCTGGTACCTTCCAATCCAAGAATTCCCACTTCAGAAAAGGAGGATGAAGAATCATCAAACCTCAGGCTGGGGTTAGTTGGCATCAATGGCAAACTTTGGAATACTTCAGTAGAAGTTAGATGTTGCGATTCAGTTTGATCTTTACTTGCTCTTCTAGACTTCGATTTAGAAGGCTTGACTGACTCAGAAACAGGGAGCTTGTTTTTTCCCAAATATGGTAATTGTGGATTCCAGGACCTGTTATCACCTATAGTTAATCCTTGTGATTCTTCCCCAAAACAACTGTTGAAATGTGCCGCTGATGCAGCTCTGGAAATGAAGAGAAAAGATATAAGATTAGGTTGCTTATCGAAACTCACAGTTTAAAGCAACATTGGTAGCATTTGGGGTCCATTTGAAGGAACAATGAATACAAGGAATACTCTATGAAGCGAATGCGGAGATCTTAAGTAAACTTAGTATAAGCCAACACATTGACAATCCACAGCCTAGACACACAAACAGAGAAATTATTCTATTTCAATTCACTAACCATTGTCCAAGAAAGAGAGTCCACAATTGTAAAAATCTGAAGAAGAGATAATACCTGAATTGATTCTCAACTGCGGCCCTAGAAGATTTGAAGTGCCTATCCTCTCCAGCATACACCTTGAAAGATGTTGATGGATCTGCGCCAAGAATTGAAACATTAACAATAGAGGGAAGCGGTAGAGCTTCAACCCTATCTCGCTCAAGCTCAAGTGTTAAATCCAAACTCTCCTTTTCTATGGGAGTATCCTCCCTATGGTTGATGACGGGTTGCCTCTCATCCGTTTGAAGGCTGCAGCCACTATTCAGAGCAGCTGCTACCAACTTCCCGCACTGATGCAAATTAGAGAATCCCAGCCTCTCTGGTGATTTTCCCAAGGAATGCTGATCGCTGACGGAGGCAAACAATTTCCGGGACGAGTAGAACCCGTTCTGAATTAATAGAGCATTGCCCTTATGGTAGGAGCGTGAGAGATTCCTCCAAGTGGCAGAAAGCACCGCAAAGAAATGCTTTTGAAGAAGTGGTTCGTGATCTGGTAATTCAGAAGTGATGCCAAGCAGTACCCGAATATTATCCTAATGCATAAAATATAGCATAAGACAATAGGAAATACATGTAATGATGAAAATTGGAGCCAATTAATTATTGAAACACTAATACCACAATCAACGAGAACAAGCAGACATCTAAACAAATTACATTCAAACTATATTTGTATCAGATTAAGCCAAGTCCCTGCAGTTGTATCCTTGGTTTAAGGAACAACTCGCTGCTTACTAATTTTCACCTATCATAAGAAAACACGTTATTTCTCATGGCCGGGACAAACATACACACACTCTTCAAAAGCACTGCCTGGTGCTATAATAACACTACAGGAAATTGTTTACTGGCAGGGAAACAGACTATCATACCTCAGTTACCCTAAGCGGACCCTTCCCAGAACCAACACCAACAGCTTTGTCATTAGTTGTAACATCGTTAACCGAGAAAACATATCTTTGAATTAACTCCCTAAACCTCTCAGAGCAATGGACGGGATGACGAAACCTGCCCCGATATGATCCACCATCGCTCATTCCATACAAGATTTCACTTGCCAAATTCCAATTTGGGCCATACTCATGGATAGCTGCACATAACGCGGCATCTTCCTTTGGTGACCAAAGATCAGGAGAAGGGAGGAAATCCTTAGACCAAATGTTCCCTTTCTTTTTTAACTTTTCAGGTTTTATAGTGAAAACCCGTTTTAGAGGCAAGCTTGGGATAGAAAGCTTTCCTCGCGCCTTGTTTCTACTTATTTGCTTTTCACTATCAAAGAAACCATTATCACAAATCTTCAATTCTTTAAGTTCATCTTGATGCTTTCCAGAAGATTTGTGATATAAAACAATGTTCCCATATTCATACGCCTTCGACTTTTTAGACTTCTTTCTGCTTCTCTGTTCTTCATCATCTGAAGCAGGTTTACGTTTCTTCTCTTGAGTTGAGCAGGGTGATAAAGCATCTGAAGATGTGACATTGTCATCATAGATTAAGTCATCGTCAATAGACATAAGTTCTATTGATGACTCTTCTTTTACAGAGATGGATTTCGAAACTAGAGCTCCTTTCTTCAAAGATTTGAACTTGGCTTTTTGCCTTTCTTTTTGGTTTTGGTTTTGGTTTTGGAGTAACGTCATCCCTGCTTAGACAGAAAACAAAGTAAGCTAGACAGAAAAGCTGCTTGATAAAATATAAAGTAATGCACATCTATTATGGTTTCCATTCTTCTGTATAAGAGGAACTGCAAATGCGTATATATAACATGCTAGTTTTGTAAGAGAATAGGGTCAGCCAGCAAGTATAGTTGTTAAGTAACTCGGATCTGGCTTCAGTTAACGTAAACTGGAGTTAACATAAAACAAGCGTCTCTGAATACTAAAGAGGGCACCTGACGAGATGTCTACCAAGCCAGTCATATGTATACCAATAACAAAATCCATACATTAAATCATTCATCATTAAAATCCTAAAACTTAGTCCATATCAGAATATTTTTATACTAATAGAAATTTTATCATTATCTAACAACAACAATTCTAGGAAAACCACGACTCAGTTACAGTATATAGACCCTCCTCCCCTCCCAAGTGCACATCGACGCATCCATCTTAATTAAACTTCATAATATAATTGCTATTTAACTCCAATTTTATGACACAAATGAGATTTCCACAAATAACATGCTCACACTCACATTACCAATATTTCATTATTCCTCTTATATTTCATACTTCTCAGCAGAAATACCTCCCTTCAACTAAATAATTTGCCCCATCATAGCAAGAACCATAATGAAATCAGAAAGTGCCATAACACTAGCCATTGTTACCTAGTCTCCTCTCAATCCCAACTAGAAAGCATTTCAAAAGTACTTTTTGTGACATATACTAACCTTTGAGAGTCTGAATTACCACATTCTAAAGCCTCTTTTTCCTGGGCTTCACGTTCCATATCTTCCATCAACTATTAGATAGTGAGTATTAAATATTAGTTAGGAAGAAAAATCTACAACCAAAGGAACAAATCAAACGAGATGAAAATCTCAAAAATATCAGCAGACGTTCAGTTCCTTCTCAATCTTATACTTTAACGTAAGTGCTGCAGCATACCTGATGATGTTGTGCTAGTGCTTCAACTTGCTGCTTATATACTTCAGTTGCAAAATCAGCATCCCAACCTAAACAACAATAATTAAATTAAGATAAAGTCTCCATGCATGTGAAGATGAACTTCTCTAATTTTCTACATAGATCGACTAAGGTGAATTTTCTTTTCTAGAGATTTGATGAAATACAATAATTCTCATTACAGTACAGTTTCAACAACTACCAACAAAATATGACAAATCATAGAAAAAACGAAAAAGCGAACTTGACCGTGAAAAAGTAAAAAATATGAAGATAGTAAGTAAGAAAGCAAAAGTCAAGTCACAAAAGAACATTCATCTACAATCCAGGATATAAATTCAAAATACAAAAAGCAAGTTAAATCCAGCTTATATAGAAAGCACAGCATAAAAAACCATCGTGTGTGTAATAAATTATTATGAAGGTATTTGAAAAGGTAAACACACTTTGTAATCGAAAGAAAGATGCTATATAGTACCACGATTTTCTTGCATACATGCAATATTTGTAAAGACAGAAACATAAAAAAGTCAATCGTGAGGAAGTACATACTTTCATACACCAACGGTTCTTCATCATCATCAATCTCTGCCTCCATATCATCCTTTAACTTCTCAATGCGCTCTAGCTCCCATTCAGCTTCCTCAATTTGAGTATTGGACTCAACTGCAGTCTTGTCAATAATTGGGTCCCACAACTCAAGAAAGCGTACAGCATATCGATCAATTGGGCGTAGCTGATCCTCGAAAGACAAGATAGCCTGTCCAGCTGCAGCTGCAGCTGCGGCCATCTGTTTGACGTCAGCCAGCATATCAACGTCATCTTCAGTATTTTGAAAAGCAAGGGCTCCTTCCTCAACTGGATGACTTTCACTCACAACATTGCCCTCATCTGATTTTATATTCAAAGCAGTCTGTTCGACAGGACCATCAGGCTTCATTTCCTCTTCATTGGCTAGCTCATCATCCTCCAACTTTCCAACTGCTTCTTCAGTGAACTCTTGATTATCTACAGCCTCTTCTTCTTCAACTTTCTTTAGCGCCATGTAGTCTGCCTCATCTTCAGCATTCTTTAATGCAGCTTCCAAATCCACACAAGATAATGTCATCTCACCACAACTCTTGGATGTTTTGTCTAGTGGTGTATCCGTTTGGGAAATTGTTCGATGACCTGAAAACAATTCTATTGGATCCAGTTTCTTAAAAAAATCTGTATTGTAGCTTCCACTTTGTATAACTAAATTGTCCAGAGCCCTCTTCTGATTGGCCTTTTTCAGAATATTCTCTTCAATAGTGCACTCACTTATCAACCTATATATGTGAACTTCACGTGTCTGGCCTATCCTGTGACACCTATCTTGTGCCTGTTGATCCATGGCAGGATTCCAGTCACTATCGTAGAAAATCACAGTGTCAGCCCCAACTAGGTTGATGCCTACACCTCCACTCCGTGTCGATAAAATAAAAATAAATATCTTGGGGTTTGTATTAAACCTCTGCATGAGTGTCTGCCTCTCTTCAGGCGGAGTGGAACCATCTAGACGCATGTAAGTGTAACCATAGAGATTGATGAATGCCTCCAATACATCAAGCATCTTTGTCATTTGGGTAAATATCAGAGCCCTATGACCCTCGGATTTAAGTCGCCGGAGCAGAACTGCAAGCTCTTGCAGCTTACCACAGTCAAACTGGATAAGTCTTCTATCTGGAAAGTAAACTTGCCTTCGGACAATAGCAGGTCTAAATGGAGTAAGTAGAGGGGAAAAAGCTTGTGACAATGTGTCTTTAAATGTTTGGTGAATAAACACAGGCGATCCACCCTTACTGCACCAGGAAACTGGGGGAGGTGCGCGTGCAGCAGGTATTGCAAACATGAAACTACCAACCTGATCAGCCATCTTTTCAAATCTTTCAACCGGAGAAAGCACAATATCAGCAAGCTTAGATGAATATAGATAAGACAAAGGATTGTGCTTCTGATTATGAATATCGTGGACAGTATGCTTGACACTGACAAGCTCCCTGAGGCCAGTAGCATATATGGGTTTTCTCCTGCACCTTATTGAATTCCACCAAGCAACTGCTGCTGCACGCTCTTTCATTTCTCTCAATCTCTCATCCAACAGTGCCTTTTGAATCTCATCAAAGATATTTGTTGAATGCATGTTGTTCTTTTTCTTGCATCTGAGCCAATTATCCTCCAAACTAGACAGGTTCACACGTTCCTCGATCAAGCATGAAGGTGTAGCAATAGTTTGGATTTCTTCACTCTCCCAAGATGTCATGAAGAAATCCAGATGAGAGAAGACAAATCCTAAGCCACTAAGGTCAACAGTTGCAAATGGCCCAGGTGCAAGCATTGAGCAAACAGAAGAGCTGAGTTGCATGTCTATACCACACATATCAAAAGAACTGACAATTGGACGGCCTTCAAATAGATCAGGATGATTGCAGACCTTACGAAGTTGCATAATAACACTGATCATTCCAAAATAATTACCATTAGCTAGAGTAGCCTGAGTCTCAGAGCTAGCAATAAAGTCCTCGTATAAGTTACGTTGCCTCCTTGACAGCCTACAGCATATAACATGTTCATGCTTTGAAGGAAGCTGTTTCTCGACATCTCTTTTCAATCGGCGAAGTAAGAAAGGACGGAGTACATTGTGCAGTCGGTCAACTACTTCTTTGTTTACTTTCTCTTGTCCCTCTACCATGACAGATATAGGATTACTGAACCAATCCTTAAATTCTTGGTGAGATTGAAAAATATGTGGCATCAAGAAATGCATCAGAGACCAAAGTTCCATAAGATCATTCTGTAATGGTGTACCAGTTAGTAGAATACGCCTCTTGGAGTTAAAATTGAGTAACGTCTGCCATCTTTGTGACTTCCAATTCTTTATCAGATGAGCTTCGTCCAAAATAAGGTACTTCCACTTCTTCCTCTTGAAAACCTTTGAATCCTGGATGACGAGCCTATAAGTCGTAATGCAAACATGAAACGAATTAGGTTTCAACCATCCCTGCCTCTTTATCCTCCGCTCCTTTGCACTTCCAAAGTATGTCAATATTTTGAAAGCAGGACACCATTTAAGAAACTCAGTCTCCCAATTGAGCATGACACTAGTCGGAACGACAATGAGATGTGGACCCCAAATTCCCTTCTCACAAGCTAGATGAGCAAGCAGCGCAATAGTCATAATTGTCTTCCCCAACCCCATCTCATCAGCAAGGATTCCATTCAGTCTCTTCTCATACATGGTCACAAGCCAATCCAAACCAATATGCTGATACTCACGCAAGGGATACTTTAGAAGGAAAGGGAACTTCGTTCGCACTTTTGTCGTCGAGAATGTATTACCAGTTGGCTGTGCTGACCTGGCAGCTGCTGCTGCATCAGCAATTATATTTTCACTTTGCATCTCTTCTCCAGATTTTCCCAAACATTCAGCTTCTTCTTCTGGATGGGAGCATATATCTAGTTCTAATCTATTAGATTCATCATCAGGCTGCTTAAGGTCAGACTTTCCATGTTCAGGTGAATCCAATAACTCCTCAGAACTAGAAGTAGACAAGGATCCAGAGTCATCATCTACATCTTCACTGTCATGATCCTGAATGGTAAAAGTAGCATCAGAAAACTATCTCCACCCAACAAAGAACAGGAGGGAGGGAACAGGGAACTCCTCGACATACCTTCTTATACCTTGCAAGCAGTTCCTCTATAGAAACTTCACTTTCTTTCTGGAGAAGTGCAATCTAAAAAAATAGCTTATGATTACCATCTAAATTCAAATCAATATCACGTTGCACAATTATGTGCAAGAATAATTGCCTAAATAAAAGGTGGAAATCAATATTAAAGTTCAAAAGTTTGAGAATTCAGGACTTCAGAATATTAGAATCCGTGACCTTACCTCGTCTGCAGTATTAATTGGCTCTGCATTTGCTAATTCTTCTTCCTCCACAAGGGTTGTCTCATCATCCTGGATAACGACCACAGTTGCCAAATAAAGACAGACATATTCAAAAATTATATTAGCAGATGGAATTAAAATGTGAAATAATGATATATAATGTACCCAACTCTTTTAGGTAATACTGATAAGAAATTGCAGGCGCCCTTACAAATGAAGAATGGTGCAATGAAAAACATGTCAAACCATCAATCAATAATCAAGTGCTTACCATGTCATATTCATTTTCTTCCCTGGCTGAGAGTACAAAATCATCATCTTCCTACAAAAAATGAAGCAAATCAGAGTTCATCATAATCTGAATTGTATCTAATGCGAAACATGGAAAGAGCAGGCAATAGCAAGAAAAGGTCGGAAAAAAAAAGCAGATATCAATTTGAGAAATCCAGTAGCAAACATCATGAAGGAACAAGCAAAAACATAATTTCAGGAAAGTGGCTGAGATCTAAAAAAAATGCCATAAAAATGATGAGTAGCAATATGCACAAATTAACAGACTTATAAATCAAGCAGCAACTTATATTCAGATATCAAATAAACACTCCTACCTGTTCGTCATTGAACTCATGTGAGATCTGCTTCCTCTCTGACTCGAGAAGTTTCTTCAAAGAACTTCTCTTTTTGTAATCCTCAGCCTCGGCACAATGGTTTTCTGATGCAGACAAAACACCATTACTTTCAACCTGAATACATCAAACAAGGAATATTATGTTGAGTATTAGATGTTCTTTACAATTTACAACAGTATATATAAACACATACAACTTACACAACGACGACCAGGTTTCCCAGGTGAGCTGCCTTTCTCTATCACAGGGGCATCTCCCATGGCATCTTCTTTTCCTGAAAAAGATTGAACGTTAGAGTCGCAAATAAATACATAGCAGCATGATAAGACCTAACCATTAAGTTCATTGTGCTCAGTTGTTCCAGGTATATCATCATCCTCCTCAGGACTTTTTCGTCTGCTGCCTGAGCAAAAATTATATTAATCAACAGTAGTCTTATATGATAACCATAGAATATAGAGAAGAAACAAAAATTTCAGAGCTAAATTTTACTTAACCTTCCAAAATGACATAATAAAGAAGTACCTTCATGGGCAGCATAGCGTTTCAGTATCTCCTCTACAGGTAAATCAATTTCACTTTGTAATGCTGCCAATTCCTCTTCCCGCTCTTCTGTAGTGATGAGTGCTTCATCCACATCAACAGTGCGCTCATCATCTTCCTGAAGGCAAGAGAAGGAGACACTCTATAATAACGGCTGTAAATAAGAGGACAAGGTTTAATGAAGACAAAATTGGGGTCAGAAAACAGAAAATGCACATTATTTTTTGCAAACAAGCACAGGAACAAAGTCCATTTCCTACAAGCTCACAAACTAGATGGCCAAGATGCCCAATGAATGAAGACAATCCTCTTTGATTCCAGAGAAATATAATTTAATCCACACAAAGTGCACGACTTCCTTTATAATCTTCAGACAATCAGCAGTGGTCCTCCAAGAAAATCATAAATCATAAGGTATAACATATTATTATCAATGAAAGCTGGCTCGAGGTTATCTTGAGTACGAAAGTCTCGCTACATTGTCACGAAAAGATTATCAGCCCAGGTCAAGGTCAACTTGCCAAAACAGTTACAAGAAACAGATATAAAGGGGATTAAGTGCTGGAAAATAAAATGCATGGAAACTGCAACATGTCTAATGCAAATATCTTCCAACAAAACTTAGATGATATTGCTTAAATCTCCAAGAAAGATAAACACTATTGGGAGTTGAAACTTACAGATTCTTCTCCAGATTGCAAATTGTAATCTTCATCTGCAGCTTGGACATCTGACTGGGATCCTAGCATTATCAAAGGATCAAAACTCAAACAAGCTATAAAAACAGTAGAACTGACAAATGTCAAAATTTTATCACATACCATTATCTGATTCGCCACCTCTTTTCTCAGAAGTACTCGGATTTGCTTCAGCATTGCATAAGTAAGATGGTTTGCAAAGACTCTGTGGATTGACAAGATTTTCAGCCAGCATTGATGAATACCTAAAAGAAGAGGTGAAGAGCATCAGTATTTCCATAAATAGGATAACACAGACTAAGTTCTTCATGAAACTGCTGATTTGACCCTCCTTGGAGATTTTTCATCATAAAATTCAGAGGCGGATAGTCAAAAAGTTCCCAAATAATATAACACCTTTCAGTTTGTCCAAGAAGGAACTCAAGCTGTTTATCAAGAGCTTTCTTCTTTTTCACATCAAGCTCTAACTGATGTTTGTATAACACCTGCACTACCATGATGACCAGATATTTAGTCAAACCAGTGTATAAAGCTAATCATAACAAAGCAAGTTCCAGAGATGACTTGCCAGCTTCTCTATTTTTATCCAGAATTTCTTTACATCCTTGGAAATATTGAGGGCAACTTTTCTCAACTTCTGCTCCTCTTCCTGATCAATTTTGTTCAGCACTACAAATTATCAGTGGACTTAAATAAAGAATTGTAATCACATCAGCCCAAAATGAAGAAAAAAAACATCATTTCTTCAAAGGTCCTCACTCCTCCGACTACATGCAAAATGAAAGGAAAAATGTGCACCTTTACTCTCTTCTCCCCTCTTGTGGCCTGATCAAGCATGCCCTTGCTGGCTCGTATGGCAACTTTCTTTGCCTGAGCCAGCTTCCATTTCCTCTCTGACTCAAAGTCCTAGAAACTAATACAATGAGCAGAAGGAAAAGTATACAAA
The DNA here is from genome assembly GCA_036937905.1 of Salvia rosmarinus. NCBI lineage: Eukaryota > Viridiplantae > Streptophyta > Magnoliopsida > Lamiales > Lamiaceae > Salvia > Salvia rosmarinus. The sequence goes on from CM072821.1 coordinate 15,500,956, forward strand.
GTTGAAAACTAAGCAGCCAATTAGATATCATGTTGCAAGAAGATATACTTGGTTACCTTTGACAACCAGGCCATCTCTTCCAGGACATGATCCCAATGTGTTTTAGGACGTTGAGGTTCTTTTGGAGCTTCAAGGGCCTAGGTTCAATAAAAAAAAGTGCCAGTACAAACTATTAAAACTTCACAAGCAGAAGATATCGGTGATTCTAAGCTCAAATATAATGATAGGACATTGAAATGCCACATACTCCAGTTTTTCTCATCAATTAAGCTACTATGTAATGTGTGTTGTGTGTGTGTCTCAAATCCCCAATCTTCTAAGATCCAATCGAAGAACAATAATATGATCTCGCACAGTGATAAGTTCAAAACTTATGGCTTTATATATGTGATCTATATTAGATTCAACCAAATGCAACTTTAACTATATGCATAGACAACACATAATAACTAACAAAACAGGATTCCGTATCATGGGATCCATGCACTTTAGCCTCCCTTCATCCGAAAGCTACAACTAAGAAAGTAGGGATTGTGCAGCTGCAATATAGACAAATTTTAGGTATAGCAATAAAAATTAATAGATCCTAGAGTGACTGAAAAATTCCAATTTATGAATCAGATCTCCAAATGAATCTTAGGATATTAAACCTCCAAGCCCTTGAATTCTTCCAGGCATATAAATTATGAGTTTCAGCAACAAACTCGGAATTGTATTTGACAAATTCACTATCAAAGATTAAAAAAATTCTATGTTAACTTAAGTTATAAATAAAGTATGTATTCAGCTGATGAGTGGTGCAGTAAATGTTTTGGAGCCTATTACAGATAAAGTCAGCAAATATGAATTCAAAATCCTCACCTTCTGCCGCTTAGCCCGTGATTCATGGTCAAGTTTAGACCTTGGACCCTTCGAGGCCATGACTATCAGTATGCCTATCTCATAATTAATACTACAAAACAGAACATTGTTTCAAACATAAGTTAGTGCAATACTTATAAGCAACAATGGGACTCAGATAGTCCAAATACTTGGGGAGCACTAACTATATATATCTTGCAAATAAGAAAGATACAAATAAGCTCACAGAGACAATTCGTGCAGATATACCAATAAGAAGAATAGAGAGAGGCATTACAAGGAAAGCAGAATTTGAATAAAACCAATAAAATCTCATACTGAGAAGATCATCAAATATGATAGCATAGAGGAGATTCTGAACTAACATGAGCACAACTATCAATAATTATGTGGAGCAATAGTGCAATACCTACAAACTTAGGCAAAAATGAGACATGTCTGGCATTATATCTATAAGATGCTCAAAGCCTATGTTTGATTGTTCCCATTACAAACCATCTCATTCACATTGATTAGTAGTCTTCCTTTTCTTTATGTGGTCAATTGCTAAAATGCACTTGAGTGCCTCCTCAAAAATGTAAGGTAGCACTCACAAACATTATGTCAACCACTGTCAAAATTTCAAGCCACTCGGCTAATTACACATATCGTAACTATAAGTGATTTTATTTCAGCAGTACATTTGTGAGTGAACTCTTTGCCATTCATAACTCTTACATCACTTTTGTAGTTCTATGAAAGCACATGACGGCTAAGAAAAATAAATGCTTGAGAATTCCACAACGACAGCATGAGCAATAGGCTTCTAACATGTAAATTAATCCTTTAAGTGATCTGGTTGAGAAACTCATTAGAGTAAGGACATACAGCCACAACATGCGAGTCTCAATATCGAGAACAACTTTTGCAAATGGTATGCTCATAAGAAAGCTGTGTGGAACATTATTTTAATCAGATCTTCATCCTCAGCAAATAATTGCCAGTATAAATTTCTTTCTGGTGTCGTATCATGGGGCCTTATCATCGAAACCTAAGTTATTCCAAACCATTTATGACTTTAAAGACACAACAGCCACAACATACGAGTCTCATATCGAGACAACTTTTGCAAATGGTATGCTCAAAAGAAAGCTGTGTGGAATATTATTTTAATCAGGTCTTCGTCCTCAGCAGTAACTGCCATTATAAATTTCTCTCTGGTACCGTACCATGGGGCTTTATCACCTAAACCTAAGTCATTTATTCCAAACCATATGCCACTTTAAAGACCCAACTTGAGTTCTCCACAATATCATCACCTAACAAGTAACAACTGGTGGTTTCATACAGCCAGGCATTCTCCATCAATGAAAAAATGCTACCAGGACAGCAGTGTGCAAGCTAACTTAACCTCTCCAATCTTACAAAACATAAGCAAAACTGGATTCACTAATTTCGTCGGTCCATGCAAGTGTACGCGCACATCCACACACAAAAAACACCCATGCAGTACTTACAAAAAAAAAGGCAACCAGTATAGTAAAATGAATTGCAACAATCAAAACCTCAAGAAAAATGTAATGAATTTAAATTAACGAATTATTATCTCCTACACAAACGAACAGACGTTGAACTTATCATCAAAGTAAGGTCAAGAAAAGTACACGACCCGGCCCACAAGAAAAATGAAGTAGCTAAACACAAGGCACTTCAGCTCAACAGAAACATACTTCAAATATAGTAAGGTAAAGTTAAACCCCAACACTCCAGCCAAAAAAACATAGCTTCAACAATGCATGCAGCCATTTGCTTCACATGACAAAGGCTTCTTATAGGCAACTCACATAAATCATACTCAACAACCCATAAAAAACACACAAAAACTACACAAATAACACCAAATATCAACGGGCAGAAACTACAATGAAAGCAACCCGAGAAAAACTTACCCCAAAACGCCCTTTCCACACTCAAAGCGCCGCAAATTACCAAAAGACGAACAAAAAAAAACTCCCGCCCCTCAGCAGCAGAAACGGAAACAGCTGTGCGCGCGCACACACTGGAAGGATCTAGAGAACCCCAAAAAAATGGAATGGAAAAAAGAAGTCGCCGGAGAGCCCTAGGGTTTTCGGAGAAAAAAGGTTGGGGTTTAAGCGCCGGCGGGTTCCGACGAGCCTCAGATCCGGGAAAAAATACGTACACGAGAGTGTATGTATCGATCTAGGTGCGGGTAAATATATATCCGGTGAAAATTAATTAATATTTAAATATCTAAATTTGGTTTTTCGAGGGGTTTTAAAATAAAAATAATTTAGGAGAAAATTAGGAGGAAAAGTGAAATTAGAGGCAACGACTTGAGGGAGGGTGTATGGAGACGTTCTATATTACTGCGGTGATGATATGGTGGGTGGGTGTTTAATACTGAGGGGGCTGATGAAGGATATTTTGACGGCTGTGATTCGTTTGCCAAATAGGCCTGATTTAGGGGGCGGGGGTGGAGAAGTGTGTTTGCTTTGGTCTAATGAAAAATGATTCCATATCTTTTTTGCTTAAATTGAAACTTTATTTATACATAACATGTTCAGACGGTAGTATATTAGCATAAATTCAAACTCAAATTTAGGTATTGTGTATAGGATCATAAACAAGTATGAGATTAATATTGACTAGTTAAATTTTGATATGAAATTTTTTCTGATATGAACTCGATTTGATGCATAAATATGAAGCTCGAACTCGGTGTGAGCGCCTTTTTGCAGGTTCGAGCTCGCTCGACACATAACTATAAAATTTGAATTTTCTTCAAGCTCAACTTTTTTAAAAAGTTCGATTTTTCAGCTCTTAAAATATAGTTTAACTCGTCGAACTTGAGTTTGTCTGATTGCAATATACAAATTAAATACGTTATAATCAACAATAATATACTTCATTCGTCCATCAACAACTTACATCGTATCGTATGACACGAGTTTTAGGAAATTGTAATGAGTGTAAAGTGAGTTCAGATAATAAATAAATAAATAGATTAAGCATAAAAAATATGGAATAAGTGTTTCCAAAAATAAAAAAGGAAAGTTTTTTTATGATTTTACCAATAATGAATTAAATGCAAGTTTTTGGTAGATGGATAGAGTATTGAAGCTCGAGCTAGAGTTATTTATTTATTTATTACCAATAAGCATGTAAGTATAATTTGTTGTTTGTAATACGGATGTCGATCGGGTCATCACACTCGGATTATCAAACTATTCAGATCAAGTAATTTGGGTAAGCGTTTTTTTCGGTTCATAAATTCTCAACTCTAACCCAAAACATTAGAGTTTCTGTCTAACCCATCTGGCTATAAAGCTTACGAAAAAAAATTAACCTATATTTTTTTCTTGATATTCTTATATTCGTAATAAACAAATGCACACACAGATATAATTTTGACAATTACAAAATTCAAAGACTAAAAAATATCCAATAAAAAAATTAAACATTATATGAAAAATAATAATACAATATTCAACAATATTTTTCTCATAGTATCTAAAAATGAATCTAAAGTCTAAACACATGAATATCATCCGATTAGTAGCCATACATTTTTCCTCAATATGGTTCAACTCGTCGTGATTTTAAAATGAGTAAGAAATTTCTTAAAATAAAATTAGAAATAAATAATAATTTATTACAATTAAAATGATATTTAAATTACATTACGATATTGAAAATAGAAAGTGATAATAATTAAATTATTTTTTATAATATGCCTTGATTTCATACTCCAAATAACTAAATAATATGGTAAATATCAATTTATGTCATAATATTTCACGATCTTTCAATTAATATTCCAATATAAACATATTGTTATTTTAATCTCCAACGTTTCGAAAATATTCTATTAATGTCCCGTCGGTTGAATTCCGACGTTCAAACGCATATGTGGCTTACCATAATGCACGTTGGACTCCATGTCAATAATAAAAAAATATGGAAAATCAATTGTCATTCTCCACTGACGACCCTCACTTCATCCCATCTCCAAGGTCGTCGTCGCCATCAAAGCTATTTCGACCGACAACTCCTCCTCGGCATCATCGCACACTCGCCGCCGTCGATCTTCCCCTTCGATGCCTCCGTCCCGGGGAAGACACGCATCAAGCGCTATCGAGCAATTGGTCCTCTCTCCCATTTAAAATAATCTTAGCATCTAATCCCACTGTACCATTTAAAATGTCACAATTTTATTTTTTGATTGTCCAATTACAAATGTTTTATTCTATTTTAAAAATAATTATCTCTTCAAAATGTGTGGGTCATACTCATTTTTTGTCCATTTAACTATTTTTATCTTTTCTCCTAAATACTCGTACCCAAAATAAATTAAACACTTTAAATGAGTCGGATGGAATATATTATTAAAAATAAATATTAGCATATAAAAGTCAAATATTAAGTCTCAATACAAATCAATCATGATCTCCAAACATAAATTCAACCTATGTTTATAAATAAAATATATCATCTCAAATAAGGTTAGCAACAAAAATAAAATTTTGAAATGAATAATTTGAAATTTATAATTACAATGATATAGAGAAAAGAAGAAAAAAGAAAGAGAATTTTAATTTTTTTTCCAGCCCACCAGCTGACGTGCGACCCAACCGGGCCAGCCCGATTAACTTGTCAACTAGAATAAGCTTGTTCGAATAGCCCGATTTTGAATTCAGGCCACCTAATATGCTTCAAGTTGGATTGACATACCTAATTGGTAATATCATTAATTTAAAGTATGAGATAGAAAACTTGATTTTGTACAACTTTTCCTACCACCTAATAGGCTAGAACATATGTTCATTTTCCTACCACCTAATATTACAATTTTCCTACCACCTAATAGGCTCGCAAATATGTTCATTTTGTAGCTCGAACATGTTCGTGAGCTTGTATAGGCAAGTTTGACTTCTTGATTTAACGATTGAATCTCTCACAAGCCTTTTACAACTCGACTTCTAAAAACTTGATTTTGTACAACTTTCGTTGTGGATTTATAATATAAATATAAATATATATATATATATATATATATATATATATAGATATGTGTGTGTGTATAGGAGATGAAATGATAATTTGATAGAAATAAGAATGAATCTGCACTTTTATTATTTGGATCAATGATTGGGATTTAATTTGGATGTGCTACAGCTTTTGTGTTTTGTGTGCTACGTGTGGATTATCGCAAAGACTAGAACCCTTATTGTGTTACGTTGCAATGAAAGATGTGCTAAACTAATATATTTAGCATATGTCTACGAAGATATGAAATATGTGCTAAACTAATACGTGCAACATAATAATTACGATTACACAAATAAATATGAAAGATATGCTTGACTTGTATATCTATTCATATTTCTACACTTATTCCTATTATCACATGAACCATCCCATATATATATATATATATATATAGGGGTTATATATGAAACTCATAATGTCGAAAGTAGGAATAGTAGATATCTTTCATATGGTACAATCGAATTAATGTATTGCACATGAAAGTTTAGCACATATTTCATCCATTCGTAGCACATATCTAAATATATTAGTTTAGACATCTTTCATGCAACAGAAGACAAGAAGAGTTATAGTGTTGCACAATAATCCCAGTAGACACAAAACACAAAACCCAGAAGACACACGAAAATTAAATCTCAACAATTGATATAGCAAATGGGCCATATTCATTCCTATTTCCTACCAAATTATCTATTCCTACCGATCCATCTCCTATATATATATATATATATATATATATATATATATATATATATATATAATTAATGTGATGTAAAAAAGTGGCATGGTACTACCGATTTTTCTTATTTTTACGATAATTCAATCAATCATCACACTATTTGAATAGTACATAGAAGTGTAATCCTTAAGGATAATTGCATAATAAATTACAAATATGTATGCATTTTGCAATTATTAATTTATGTTCAAACATTTGCAAATGAACACTAAATCTTATTAATTTCACAATCGACGTTATCCCAATTTTTTGATGACCGAAAAGATGAGATGGACATCAATGTGGACTAATAGACCAGGTCAACTTAGACTAAGATGTCGTTCAATATGTTATTATATGTATGTATATATAGTTATACGGGGTAGGATGTTGTTTTACTAAAAGTTGATCCTCATAAGTTTTCGAACTATTTTCAATCTATGTTGGCATCCATCTCATCTTTTCGATATCCGATAAAAAGAAATTGGGAGGTTTCAATTGCAAAAAAATAAAACTTAAAAATGATATTCGTTTATAAAGTTACAAAGGCGAAAGTGAAGTTATAAAATAATTATAAATTCGTGATTTATGTTGAACTACCTCTATATCAGGATTCAATTTTTTCTACTTTTAACATAATGTCACAAATTTATCATTGAGTATCCAAAAATATCGAATGCTACACTGAGAGATTGAATAAATAAATTATATAGCGTGCAAGCAACTGCAAAACAACCGACATATGTTTTCGAATTAATTAGTCTGATTTTATTTCAAAGCTTTGATTCCGTAATAGTGGGCCTTTGTTATTGGGCTATCTCTTTTATAGCAAGCAGCCACTGGTTTGGCATAGCTTTTCATTTTGGCCCATTACGATGGTAGATTCATTATATATTATTCCGAGTTTATGTTTAAGACATGAGTATATTGTAATAATTTGTTTACATTGATATAATACTGTCCAGTTAGGGATCCAAATCCAGCTGTTTTTTCTATTGTTTATTCCGAAAGGCTCCAGCTTGAGGGAAAAATATCCATTTCATAAACCTAAAATCGTTCTTATAAAGCTAGACGATTAAAACATATTCGTCATCCTCAACAAACAAAATACAAGAAAGAAGAAACTGAAATAATTTGAAATATTGCAACAAAATGTAACCTAAATTGGGTCCAGCAAATTTGAAAAATTTGGGCTAATCCCAAAACTTTGAATTTCCACCACCACTTTTGTTGCTTAGTAGGAAAAAGTCAATAAATATTCTACATCAATTAAATTTAAATATATTTCCAAAACCATGTAAATCCAAAATATTTGAATTTCAAATAAAATCTAATTTCAAATCTCCAAGTCGCTCTCTCACACATCATGACCTCCTTGAATTCCAATCATACCCCGACAATAATTTCCACCATCTTAATTAAACCCTACGCATCTCAAAACCGAACACCAAAACCGTCATTTCCAATTCTCAACATACGCCAGAAAACCAGGCTCCACCTTACCTACCTCTCCCTCCGCCCATTCTTCAGCCACATCTCTGCCGCTTTCTCCTCTCTATAAATATCTCCACCAGCACCACCCAAAATTCGACACTCTCACACCCAATCTCACGCAGCAAACATTCATTCGTTGAAGATGAAGGCTTCACTCAAATTTAGGGATGAGCAGAAGCCATTGCTTAGAGCTAAAATCCCACTAAATATCATGAATTTCCCTTTCCAATCCGGCGTTTCCGCCGGCGATTCCAAAGAATTATCTCTAAACCTTGGCACTTTTCTCGATTCCGGCCCCTCGATCAAATTTTCCTACCGCCCAAATGATTCGCGAAACCCTTTCAGCTTCGTCTTCAAGACCGGGATTGGGCATTTCGGCTCGCCCAATAAAAGTCCTTTGGTGATGAGCGCCGAGTTCAATTTAGTCGGGAATCAAAACCCTAGATTCTTCATCCATTTCAAGCCCGATTTGGGAGATTTCTCGCTGAAGAAGTCGCACTCGTCGGCCTCGGTGAAGAACCTGGGCGAGAAGTTGAACGCCGACGGAGAGGATTTCGTGGATAGTAGGTATTTCAATGGGAACGGGTTTTTCCCTGCAGCGGAGTCGAAGAAGGCGGGGATGGTGGTTGACGGGCTGCTGAAAGGTGCTGAGCTGACGGCGAGGACATCGGTGCCATTGCGCGATTTCGCGATGGTGAATCTCAGGTGGGGGTTTAGAGTTCCACCGCGAGAGGCGGCGGATGAAATGGATGCGGTGGTGGTGGGGAAGGTGAGTGACCGGATGGCTGGGATTAGGCTACCGCTCTTAGTGATGGATAAAATTGGGATCGAACACGTGGCGAAAGCCTATTCGAAAAAGGAGAAATCGGGGCCCCTGTATGATAACGTGGTTGAGGCGTGTTTGGGGGTGAAGAAACAGCTTGAGGTTATCCAAGCTGAGAATGGACTGCTGAGCAAGGCTTTGATCGATTTAAGATCTGACGTGGCAGCCGGAAAAGTGAATTTATTCTCCGACGACCACCGGAGCAAGTACTCCGGAGGCGGTGCCGATCGAAGAGGCGATAGCGATAAGACATCTTTAGAGAAGGAGGCATCAAGAGCTTGAAAGTGTGTTTAACTCTTTTGAAATTTGAAATTAATTATGTTACTCCATTTTATATTCATATAAATATCGTCAAAGTTATTGGATCCATTTAGGTTGTTCTAACTTCTAAATCGTGAGTCGAAGTTCATTTTAAATTAATTAAGGTTCTTTTTTATGTTTACGTTCCACAATACCTTATTTAGGCTAAATTGAAACCATCAAAAAATCAACTAACCAATCATATTGGATATTTAAAAAAAACTAAAATAATTATTTGATAAAAAAAACTAACCAATGATGGTGGTCTTTTAAGAACCAACCACAAGGTCTCATCTATTTTAACGTATGGGATGGAGATATTTATCTTCTTCCTTTGGTTCGTTTGTTTTTATCGTGATTAACATAAATCATTATATATGTTACATATTATATTAAAATAAAAAATATCAAATATATATTTTTTCATTCCTATGAATAAAGGTCAAATTTACTATATTTAAACACACACTAGAATTCTCTCATTTTCTACACCTGTGATTAATTTTTAATTTCATATTTGAGTGATTTATAATTTTTCTATAATTTAAGTTTATTTTTAATACTTTTTATTTAAAATAATTATTTATGATTAAAAAATAAAATAATAATATATAATATTGTGGTTCGGTTGATTGAGTATGTGGAGGAAAGATAAATTAATTAATTAAATATGAAAAGATCAATTGATTATAAGCAATAAATTAATATAATTGCATCTTAGGTGAACGTTCTTACACCAATCTTGTGGACTTTATTGGGCCGCATTGCTTCAGATTATGGGCTATTACTTTTGGATCACTTGCCCTACAGCCCAATTTATCTATCATAGTCCAATTAAGTTATCTTTCAGGTTTTCTTAGCAGAAAAATCTAATAACATAAATAATGGCAAGACACTTGGACCTTATTACATACCATATTACAACAATAAATACATACAAATCCAACAACATCTTAACTTTGTTAGATTCTTATCAATTGATGCAAGCCCACACACTATAATGAATGACACAATCATGATCATAACACAAGCACAATCACTACACTATACACAACCATGCCTACACAATGGATGACAAGATATCACGAGCAAAACCATCACAATCGACACGCACGTACGATCTACAAACACAACAAGTGCATCGCCATTAGGCGAAGTAATTGTCATGTCGCCGGTGACACATTTTTTAAGTCGTGTAAAAAATCAAGATGTCGTTATGTCCGCAACAAAAAACCCATTTAAATATAATTAATCATGAATAACTCACGAGGTTATTTTATTTCATTTTTTCTCTTTCTCTACCCCACATTAGTTTGCAATTAACAATGTAGACATAGAAAGCATTTAACTGAGATAGACCAAGGTGGGGCCCGGCCGACAAGACTCGGTCCCGGGGCTTGACGAACTACAGTAGTAATATCACAAAGTTGTGTGCATGAAAATTAACAACTCATCATGCCCATTCTTACAACCTTAACACACTTAGAGATATGTAGGAATGTCGTTCTCTTTCTAGGATTAGCTGGAATATAGTTAAATGTCTGAACTATTCTATATTATGCACTATCTGATCGTACGTAGTTTGTTATTTTGGCTTTACGGGCCCCAACTTATTATGGAGAGTAAATTGTTTGTGTCAAATCTAATAAGGGTTGGATGAGATTGGGACAGGCGAACAATAGTTTTGAATTTCAAATTTCATCGAAGCTGACATTCTACTTAATTAGTTTGCCTTTTTGTGGAAAAAGTGAAGTTACCTAAATCATAAAGTGGGTGGTGGGGGTGGGGGTAAATGAGACCCTCTATTGTCAATTTGTGTCCTCTATTGCATAGAAAATGTCGTAGAAGACTCGAATATGTGAAAGTTAACAACATTAATTCGTAGTTTCGCTTATGAAAGTAATAAAGAACTTATTGCCACATGTCTTAATTTTTGGTACAATCATATCGACCCAAAAATAATGCTTCTACTAATATAATTCTGAAACTCGAGGTAATCATATCAAACACATGTAACTAAACTATACTGAAATTTATATATATGTTATGCGAACCATGCAAACTATATCATATCCATTTGAGGGCCTCATAAGTCATAATCAAGACTCTTCATTTATATAAAAAAAGATGAACTTGCAAATAGTAGAAAAGTCTAGTTCCAACATTATCTCAAGTAATTAAAATTAGAATTTGCACAAACACCACCAATCACATCACCCCTTCATCCCCAATATTAAAAAAAAATTATATATTCCCAAAAGAAAAAGAAAAGAAAAGAAAAAAGCCCTAATTAATCCAGTCAAGATCACACAAAACAATAGCCCAAAAAAGTGAAAAAAAGTTACAGTTATGTAATAATCAAACGCTTCTAGCCATCATTTCTTGAAACCTTCGATAAGATTCTTGCTTCTCCAACCTGAACTTCTCATGGCAGTCTGCGATGAACAAGTCAGCCAGCCTATCGATCTCATTGCACGACTCCTCGTCGCCTCTCTCCTCCAGCCACTGCAGGTACTTGGACAGCTCGCCCTCGTGCTCCGCCCCGACGTCGCGACGGAGCGACGTGGGGACCACGAGGGAGCCCCAGCCAGGATAATCGTTGAAGCAGAACTGCGGCACGGTGCGAGAAGACGAGCACCAGTTGTAATGCAGCCTGAAAGAGCCGAAATAGAGCTTCTTTTGCTTGCTCCTGCGCAGTGGGAACTCGACCAAGTGGATTAGCTGCAGGTTCTTGAAGATTTGGATGAGGAGTGATTTGGCTTTGGAGAGGGCGCGGTAGAGGTGGGAGAAGATGAAGGTTTGGAGGAGGGTTTTGAGCTTCATGGATGAGAGAGAAGATGGTGGTGAGTGAGGAGGGGAGGAGGGGGGTTTGATGGAGAAGAGATTGATAGAGTTGAGAGTTTTGAGTGATGAAGGGAAGACATTTTCTTGGGGATGGGGGTGGAATGTGTTTTGCTGAGATATATGGACTTTATAGAGGATCTTGGTTTCCAAATTTTCACTAGTTAGTAGGTGATTTTAAATAAAGTGCCAACAACTTTGCATATCATTCAAGTGGGAATTCCTTCCTTTTTCTTTTTCTTGAAAAATGAAAATTATATTAAAATTACTAAGCGTGTCTTCATCTTGTCTTTAAGTGAAAATGATCTTTCCTTAGCATGTTGAACATCCACATAAATTTCCATGTAATTTGGTGACTTATTTTAGGAGCTCAATAGCCATATCCTACCCTACCTATAAACAACACTAAACTTGGTGACTTATATTAGTAGCTCACTAGCCATATTCTACCTATAAACAACACTCAACTTGATCGGATTGTATATATATGATCTATTTATTTTAAGTAAATAAATCGTCTTCCTTTTTAAGAAAAAAAACAAAATAATTCACCTAAAACGATGAATTATTTTCTTTTCTAATCGCCGAAACTGTTAGTAGCATTGATAATATATGATCTTGAAATCTATAAGGAATCTTCTGATTTTAAAAATAACATACATTTGATAAATCTTTTAAAAAGTGAAGATGTAAGAAAGTTTTAAGAGAAAATTAAAAAAGTAACAGAGGCCCAAGTCTTGCGGCTGGGCTTCAGGAATGAAAAGCGGACTGTGTGAAACTCGATGAGATAAACAAGCCCGATTCTTCGCTGCATATTACTACAAACGTCTGTTCTCTCTCTAACATGCTCTGATCTAGACAAAAGCTAAAGATCAACAACCCTTTCACTAAAAACCTCAATTTTCTTTTAACTATACAAAAAGTGCATATGATCCTGTTCCAATGTTTTTAAACACTTCATCTCCAATCTCAATATCATTGTTTATTTTTATATTGGCTACTTTTTTTTTTCTTTTCCTTTTTCTAATAGGAAGCTTAACTGTTATTGCACGTACACCTGCAAACCCCTTATTTTAAGTTTTCTGATCGATCTTACTCTCATATACTCCCTTCGTCTCGGTATTACTGGCTCCTTTCTTTTTGTACGTAGATTAAGAAATTAAGGAAAAATATGTTTTGTGTGTAAAGTAGTATGTGATACAAAATTCGAGCATTTTTTAGTGTAAAATTGTTTCCTTTTTTGAATGGACCAACATTAGCGGGACAGTCCGAAAAGAAAAACGAGCAAACACTAACGAGACGAAGAGAGTATTATTTAGAGTTTGAGGTGGTCTCCTATGCGGACGTCCGTATGTACGAATATTGACACTTTTCTTCAATACGAATGATATTTTTCTTTAATATAAACGATACTTTCGAATTATAACATAAAAAAGTAAATGACACTTTTTTTATAACAATTGATACTTTCGAACATCCGCATATGAGTTTTTTATGTTATAGTTCATATCGTTTTCGAGACAAAATCTGCCCAACTTTTTAAAATATAGTCCATGTCTTCGATATTGACAAAATAATACATATTCTTTTGACATGACCAACTTTTCCAATACAGGATAGTCACATTTTTACGTAAATTTTCAGTTATCCCATATTGGAGAAGTGACTGCAGTCTATATATTTAAAGACAAAATCAAGATATAAGGTATATTTATCGAAAGGGTAAATATCAATTTAAACCCTAAACTATACATATTTTATCAAAAATATCCTGAACTTTCAAAAATATCAATTTAAACAACAAACTATCATATTTGTATCAAAAATACCCTGTATTCATGATAGTTTGGGGTTTAAATTGATACAAATATGATAGTTTGGGATTTAAATTGATATTTTTAAAAGTACATGATATTTTTGATAAAACATGTATAGTTTAGGGTTTAAATTGATATTTACCTTTATCTATCGAAAGCATGCTATATTTCTTAAAAATGGATAAAAATTAATCTATATATTGATATTAACCCTATTTTTGATGAAAAGGTGAAATCCGTAACCAATGTCTACTTTAATAAAAATAAGATGCGGAACATTACCTGTAATTGAAAGTAAATGTTTAGTGCATTCAATAGTGGATAGACACTGGTCCAACTAATTAACATTAGTCTGCATTCATAATTTAAAATATACGCTTTCTGCATCCTAAAACAATCCTATTAAAATCTTATCAGAGTTTAAAATTATTTATCCTCCATGTATTCCGCAATTGCTAGCTTTTGGAGTTTGGTGATGATAAACCCTTCTTGTTTGTATTTTTCTACCATTTTTTCTTTTCCTAGTCAAATTAATTAATGTACCACAATGCCCTTTTAAATGGAGAAAAAAATCAGTTATTAGTCACATTTAACTAGTTATGCTACCATACCATCGATAGACTAATCTCTATTAGATATGTCATTATTGAAACAATTGTTGAAGTTCGTTTTCGAATCTTATACGTGATCGTTTTAGTTATGAGATCATTAATTTCAATGACTACACGATTATACGAAGACACAAACATAAATATAATGATTTTCGTGTTCAAATGATTCAAAATTTAGGGTTCTAGAACCAGTAATAAATCTATGAATTTATTGGACCAAGTTTGATCTTTAAGCAAACCATGAGTTAGATTTGTTGGAAACTTCGATTAACTAAAAGGGTCGGCTTTAATTAATTAATACAAATAGGTAAAAACAACGTAGAACATCATCCAAGCTGACACATGTTTTTATTTTGAGATCAGTTAATCACTCCAAGAAGCAGCCCAGAGATTCTCCCTCGTGATCGAAGACATTAATTTAGGGCTTTGAATTCGTGACACTTTCTTCAATATTTTAGAGGGTGTTTGGCTGAGATTATAAGCTCCACAAAACAATTTTATGTTCGCTTTTGTTAAAAAGCAGTTATAAAATTTGTTTTATGTTCTCACCAAACACCCTCTTAGTAGTTATTCGTAGCGGAATTAGTCAGGAGAGTATATATATCAGTTCACCAAATATTAGTAGGAATATTTTTATTTTATTTTTTGCCGTGAGTTGGAGGAGGAGAAAAATGAGGATTTGACCCCAATGTCTTAATCAAAAGTCTTTTATGTAGACATGGACGTTTAAGCTGTATATGCACTACAATTTGCTAATCACGAAAATAATTAGCATGGAGTGGTTGGTCTAGGATAAGAAACATTGGATTCCTTGAAGAATGGATATTAGGGATTTACTACATGTTTGTAAAGTTAATGTATTTGAATAAATTAAAGTTAGAGAATCTGGAAATAACACTAGAGAAAAAAATAAAGTTTGGACAGGGAAACTGGAGGAACAGTAAACAGAAAACACTTTAATTCCTGTAAAAGGTGAATTCAATATGAATTGGAAGATTGGAACACATCACCTTTCCTTTATTTTATTCCTTCGAATCTTTTTTCACCATTTTGGAAAGGGGTGGTCGTGAGACCCCCTAATTAATTTCTTAATTAATTAATTAATTAATTAATTATTATTAAATTAATTTTAATTAAAGTTAATTAATTTAATAAACCTTAATTTTAAATTATTAAATCATAATTAATAAATAATAATTTTGAATCAATAAACCCTAAACTTGAATTAATAAATATTAATTTTGAATTAATAAAACCTAAGTGGAATTAATAAATCTTAATTATGAATTAATAAACCCTAATTAGAATTAATAAACCTTAATTGTGAATTTATAAACTCTAATTTTGAATACTAAACCCTAATATTGAATTAGTAAACCCTAATTTTGAATGAATAAACCCTAATTTTGAATAATAAACCCTAATTTTGAATCAATAAACCTTAATTATGAATTAATAAAACTTAATTGTAAATTAATAAACCATAATTATGAATTAATAAATTCTAAATTTAAATTAATAAATTATAATTATAAATTAATAAATTCTAATTATCATTACTCACCATAATTAATATATAATTATTTTAACAAAAAATAAAACTGAACTCATTGTGAGACGGAGTTCACCCAAATTTTTGTCTTTTGGAAATTTCCACAATCTGAACTTTTTTGGGTACTTTGGAAATTTTGTGAAATCCTTCATTTTAATTTCATTCCCTTCAATTATTTACACATTTCTTTTTCCTAATTATATGTAGTAGAGCAATCAAAGTTAGGATTGAGTAGAAAATCAACCAGGTTTAATTTTATATAGATCCATCTGATTATAAAACTAAAATCTATAGTATATCTTCCCGAGCTAAGCCCACATGCCAAATGGGCAATTCCAGAGACGACCGACAGAAAATTGGTCGAGCCTTTTTCTTGGGGGGCTAGTCCGGCCCGAAATCAGTCCCATCCCTTGGCTCGGGTGAAATTGACAACTTTATTATAGTATTGACAACTTTATTATAGTATATTTTCCATGGCCCCGCATTAAAGTGTTGATATATATACAAAAATTACCCCAATTGTTTTTTGATAATTTTTTTTACTGCCTTTTATTTTAGGTTGCTACTACAGAGTGAAAGAAATCGATACAATCATTTGTAACCTAAATGCTTTCGTATTTTCAATCATTCGCACATGGCACAGTTTTCAACAAAATCTTTGGTGACGTGATTTAAAAGTTGTTTTTTTTTATGGGAACCCATGAATCGCTATTTTAGGTGCTTGTGATAGGTAATCCCACGTTTACGTGCTGATAGGCGCAAACCATACAGGACAGGTAAACCACACTTGAAAAACCAGGTGTGACAGGCGTTTGGTGGGGTTCGAACCTGTGACATTTCGACCACAGGAACCGACCTTAACCATTGGACAGTCCCTAGAGTACAAAAAAAAAAAAGATGTTCACTTGAATCAACATATGATGTATTTGCATACATCTTCAAAATGTGGTAGGTGCATTGTGCATATTATGGAATTAAAAATAATCGACTATGTGTGATGCTTATATAATAAATATCCATCGAATAAATGCTGACAATTGTTGCGTCGTCACTTCAAATACACGAAGTGATCAATTTGAATAACATATTTACCATTTTTGTTATTTTTATTTATTTATTTAAGATAAAATCACATAGACCATGTAAACAATACTAAGCGGATTATATGTGGTAGGTTCGATGAGAATATGTTGGTAAAACTCAAATCCTGATTTTGCAGGAGCATCAACAATATTCTTTTTTCACTCATGTTTTTGAAACAATAACATCTAAATGCAAATTCAAATATAAAAAGATATAACAAAATATTTTTCTAAACACTCGTGCCCAAAAGAAATAAGACATTTTAAATAGGATGGAGGGGTATAACAAAATATATATAAATGCAATTTAAGCTCCTTCTTATAGGCATATTGAAGCCCTGCCTACTTGTTATTTCATAGCCCATTAGAGGAAAAAGGTTTGTTCGAGTTACACCAAGTAGCCCATTTTGATTACTAAAGCCCATTATGATACACTAATGGGCCAAACGTTTTCAGCCCAGTCAATTGCATCCATCAAAGTTCTAAGACCAAAGTAGATGCCATGTTGTATAGTTTAGTTTCACATAGATTTTCGGTTGCTAACACAAAATTATCTGCTACTGAAAGAGCGGATCCGATCTAGATTAAAAATTAAATTAGGAAGTAATATTAAACCATAATTTTATTATCGAGAGTGTGCGGGGAAATCCTCATGTGTGAATTATTTGTTAATTATGTTGGTAAAATAAAGAAAATACACAATTTTAACCTAATGAATTGACTTTGTGATAATTTTAGTTTAATAAATCAACAATAACTTAATCAAGCCTAACGAATGGATTTTGTGACAATTTTAGCCCATAAATGATTTTTGGCACCCAAAAGTATAGTCGTCAAAGAGAAATGACATATAAAAAGCACAAAGCAGAAACGTCGTTGGATGGACTTACGGGTTACAAAGAGAATTGTACTTTTCGACGCTGAAAAATCATGTATAAGCTAAAATTGTCACAAAATCAATCCATTGCGCGATTATTTCTATGCCAATTGTACTAATTAAAATGATCACAAAGTCAATTTATTATGCTAAAATTGTGTATTTTCCTTAAAATAAAATATAATGCTAATTATTCGGCATAACATATTAACGCGCATGGAAATTCGGACCTAAAAAGTATCTCAATTTTTTTTGTTTAATTTTCCATCACGAACCTCATTAAAGATTTTGTATAGGTGGTCCAAAATCCTCCGAGATAAAAAGAATAACTTTTCAAAATAGGGGGTTGATATCAATGGCTTGCAAATTGATAGCTTATTCGGGTGCTAATTTGCCACTTAAAATATAGAGAATTAATGTCTCAAAATCGATTCTTTATACTATTGTTATTAGTCGGAGCATAAATCATTTACATAATGATAAATTCAAGAATTTGAAAATAGCCACGATTTTATTTGCGGTAAAATGAATTGATAGTGACAAAAAGTATATATGAGGCTCAAATAAATATAAGGCCTATATATTTTCATAGACTTGAGGCAACCGTCTCAATTGGCTTAAGGGAAAACCGACCCTAAAAAGTTCTTTCATATATACGTTGGCTTATAAACTCGTTGTGAACAAGGGTGGATACAGAAAAAAATCAAGGACTGTACTATTTTTAAAATTTACATGCAGTCACTTCAAAGCTTGCAGTGTCCTCTTCGATCGCGCCTTCGGTGGCGATGAAAGGTAATTAATGACGGGATCTTAAAACAGAGCTTATAAGTTCAACCAAACATCATCTTCGTCCACCCCTAACTCTGCGTGTGTTTGCCATTGTTCATCAATAATGTAGACAATCTTGCATGATGGATAGAAACAAATTAATTTTGAATCTATCGATTGAATTGACTAGATTAGGGACAAGAATTTTTCTTTAATTGTCTACCATCAACCAAAGTGCAAAATTCTTTCTAGCTAGAAGACCCTAATTCATAATGGAATTGTTCTTTCCATGAAGTGTGGAAATGCCATTAATTGAAAACCTTACACATAGAATATATTCCATCAGAAACTCTTTTAGTCATTATAATTAAAGTCGAAATACCATTAATTACATAGTGAAAATCTTGCACTATTAGTGGGCACAAATTTAAGGTTCTCTTTTTAGTGATATGAATCAGTGTAGAGACACCAACGTGGCTTGCACTATTTTAGTTTCCGTGTCTAATTTTAATACCAAAAAAATTCTTCTAATCGAAAATATATGCAGACGAATCTGAACCAAAAAACTGCAAAAAGTAATAATACAATAATAATAATATACATGTAATAACTTGAAAATTTTAAGATAAAGCATCTAATTCTGCTGCTTGTTTTGTCAATTCTTTCCCAGTACAAACAAATCAATAAAGAAATGAAACTTTTGAATCTTGTAATGGGGTTGGAGAAAAAAGATTGATCCTTCCATTGTTCCAAGCTTATTCCTTTTAACATTTTTTAAAAATATTTATTTTGTGCGTAAAACATACTATATACATAATGAAATAAATCAAGAAGATATGATATATGGACCTTTTCAGTTTTTGATAAAAGTCAATAAAATCATCTTTGCGACGGACTACAATCCGTTGTCCGAACCACATGACGAAGTCGGCAACTAAAGTTAAATATAGAATAATTCGGTGGTAGTCCTTTGCCTGATTTACAATGAACTTATATTCCGTCACTTGTTCTCCTAACGATAAAGGATTTGGAATCGGAATCCATTCATAGTTGATCGAAATTTTTGTAGTGACTTTGCATGATTGCTGGTTTTTTCTCAATGAAAAATAGAAAAGGAAAATAAAAACCAAAATCAAATTTGTGACTAAGAGGGTGTTTGGATGAACTTATAAGTTCTTTAAAACAGCTTATAAGCTGTTTAGGAGCTTATAAGCTGTTGCAAAGTGTTTGACAAAATAAGCTCTTAAGCGAACATAATTTGTGAAAATAAGCTCCAACAACTTATAAGCCCCTAAAAATAAGTTGGTCAACCCTAACTTATTTTTTCATAAACATATAAGCAACCATGAATGTACCAAAATAACATTATTATAGTTCGTTATTTGCTACACATACACTATCAACTTCACATCTCGTCAATTTTATCTCTCTAACTATGATTTTCTCTCTCTAACTCACGATTCTTTCTCTAGCTTATAAGATCAATTATCCAAACACTTTAACAATTTATAAGCACCTGCAACATTATCTCTTATAAGCTATTGGAGCTTATAAGCTCTCTAAAATAAGCTTAGCCAAACACCCCCTAAATATGATTATACTCCCATATATACTATTCTAGGCACTGGTTAATTTGTATTAAGAATCTGTGCTTTTTCTTTCCATTCTGCTATAAATACTTTTCTCCTTTCTGGTTCATTTATTTGAGGGTTGTTTAGAGAAATATATACGTCCTTTGAGAAATCTAAGAGACAAAAACATTATAATTAAGCAAAATGTCTTTTCTATACATGAATAACCATGTTTCTGCAGTACCAAAGTTCTGAAAAGTCATTTATATTATATTAATTCCTGGACCTTTTCTTATCTATTTTCCACATCTTATCCACTTTAGAAATTTCAAAATTTTGTCACGCATGCCGACTGTAAGAATAAACAGTCGCTAGCTACTTGCATAGTTATAGGGTTGTTTTCATGGTTCTTGGAAACCATTTTACCATCCTCATTGACTCGACCTTACGTTTCTTGATTTATATTTTACACATCGTATTTCATTACAACGTCTAAACGTGCCTCATTGCCAAACTTTTTGAGATTAAAAGAAGGAAACTTTTTGACTAGTGTGTATCGTACATGATTGATGATTCCGTTGTTGCCGTCAGATTCTTTGATTTATTCATAAGCACATATAGCTAGCTTTTATTTATGCAAGAACAGTTTAGAACTTTTCAAGAATTCTTTTTTCTTGTAAAAAAGTGGACTATTAAATTACTTGCGGTATTTACTATACAACTGAACCATAGTTGTTGCTATATATATACACATAATTCTTAGCTGTCACAAAATATAGGCTGTATGTTGTTGGATGCGAATTAAACGGCGTTTTCTTGTAATTTAAGTCAGTATATCATCGGATGTTATGTCTGAATATGTTTTGGATCCATTTGTTGTCTGATCAGACTTGGAAAGATCTCGTACGAGGTAGAAACGTGAATATTATTATTATTATTATTCGCAAGTGTAATTGTATCTTAAAAGGAACCCTTTTCTCTTTGCGCTTTAATAAGCTTTTTGTTTCAAGATCTTTAATGCAGAATACAGATTTGCAGTGGTATATTATTCCCATAATTGAATGCTTTTTTTCCTTACTTACAATTGGAGCCTTTTCTGGTTATTAAATTTAGGTCTGAATTTTGATAGATTCAAGAAGTTGTTAGGCAAGACTCACTAGCAATATATATAAATATTTTCTTAATGTTTGCAGAGCTAAGAATAATCAAGTACTCTAGATATTGAATATATACCCTGGTCCCTGCAGTATTCCATGTGAGATAATTAGTTACAGATGCCAAAAAATAATTTGAGAATCATTTATACGGGTTGATGGATTGGGTTGATTCCATGGTGAGGGAGGTGCAATGCACACCCCCCTCACTATTCATTCTTCTGATAATATTAATATTTTAATGAATAGTGAGGGGTGCATTCATTCATCCATGGAATCAAAATGGATGGACAAAGTTCCAGTACATAATTTGTTATTAATATTTTTTATAATAATTCTACTTTGGCATTGTTCTCTTCAAGGAGAGATTATTGTTTATTCCTATCCAGTTAAGGAATATAACTAACACACTTTATATTTCCAGATTTTTGCAGCATGTAAGAAGAAGAGTTTCCTCTCGTTTCAGATTCTTGAAATTTCACACTCATCACACTGTTCATCTACGTCTGATTTGCCACGTGTTCGATGCATGCTCGTCTCCCCGATTGAGAAAACCGACTAATCGGCAGCCGGAATTTCAGTTCCTATGCCACTTCCACTATAAATCTTGAAGATCAAACTCAATAGGAATCTGTTTTTTAGCTGTCTCAAAACATGAAGAGAACACAGTACAACTATGGCTATCCTAGTGAGTTTGTCTCAGAATTTCCTGACTATTTCCCTCAAAATCACACTGCTCATCACCACTCTCAAGTGGGAGTCCCAAATCAATCCACACAGCAACAACACAATTCTTGGCACGAAAATTCAACGGGCACGATCATAGGCCGGATTGGATCACCTGCTGCTGCTTTCCGTGCAACTGAGATTGCCATGGGCTTATCATCTCAGTATGATTTCCCAGAGACCTGCTCCCAGCAATCCAAGAATCTTCACCCGAGGCTGATAAATCAGCCGTTCCACCTGTCCGGAGACGGCCTTTTTCGAGAATCCCGGCTAGAAACAAAGCAGATTACCGCACCACACCACAAAACTACCAATCTTATAGAAATCAGCTGTTCACCAATCTTTCTGAGAGGGAACAAATACTGCAGCTCAAAAACAAGCTACTTGGTGATCTCGATGATTCAAAAGACGAAGTCCTTCTGCTCCATTCAGTCCAAATCATGATCTTGGCGTAAGTATTTCTTTCAAGAAATCAATTCTCTCCATTAAAGTAAGATCAGTTCTCTCATTTTTCTACGATGATGTATACAAAATTAGGTCTCACATAATCTATATGCACCTCATCTTGGGCAAATGAAGCAGTTTGGGAGGCCTCCCACACCGATCAACAGCTCATCATCGTCTGCAGCAGTTTCATCAAACAAGACGCGGATAAGGTGGACTCAAGATCTTCATGACCGATTTGTTGAGTGTGTGAATTGCCTTGGTGGCCCCGACAGTAAGTGATCGTGTTTCTTGATGTTTTGCTCTTTTATTCAACTTGAGGCTCGTGGGGATTTAACCAACATTCATTTGCAGAAGCAACACCAAAACAAGTGCTAAAGTTGATGGACACTGAAGGGCTCACTATTTTTCATGTCAAGAGCCATTTGCAGGTAAATAGATTGTCATATCAAGAAATTCTTGAATTTGATCGTTGTCTGAAATCTTGCTACTTTTCATCTTAAATGATTTCCGTTTTGTTGTAGAAATATAGAAACGCCAAATACTCACCAGAATCTGTGGAAGGTAATTAATTACATATCACAAAAATCTTCATCATCTGCATCTGATTAATTTATATTCATTTTTCTGCAGCCACTGGAAAAACAGAGAAGAAGACTAATAATATAGCAGAAATAGACATCAAAACGTAATATATTACTGCAAACAACTGATATCTATTATCTATTGTAACATATTCCTTTCAACTTGATCAAAATCATCCTTTTTTGCAGCGGTATGCAGCTGAAGGAGGCTTTGCAGATGCAGCTCGACGTTCAGAGGCGTCTCCACGAGCAACTAGAGGTATCTACAAACATACATTTCTGACTTCAAATGGGATGACAATGGACAAAATACTCATAGTACTGATGCTTTTTTGGTGCAGATACAGAGGAACTTGCAGATGAGGATTGAAGAACAGAACAAGCAACTGAAGATGATGTTCGATCAGCAGCAAAAGACGGCGCAAAATCTCACAGAAACTCGAAACACAAACAGCAACAAATGTCTGAATCCTAATATCTTATCCACCACAGTTAATTCGGATCCTGAGATTCTTGTCTTGGATGGCTCTGATGATGATATGGTTTTCCCGTCCAAGATAAGCTAGCCATCGATGAGGCAAAAAGTTCTTGATTTTCATCCGTGGATCAAGAAGACCGTAAGTGTAATTGAAAAAAGACTTGCGTATCTATAGCAAGCTATTGAGTCTGAGTGAAACATACATGTTTACATCTGTCTTCTTCTTTTTTGTCCATAAAGAATATACACAGCTGCTGCATTATTTGACAGACGTGATATTTTGATCAAACTTGAACATTTGATTTGAATCACGTTCAAGAATGTCCAAACTAGTTATTAAAACTTTAACAAGAAAAATCTGCGCACCAGAAATCTTGTGGACAACAGATGTAAATATGTGACAAAAAGCTTAGAGTAAGAAAAGAAATCAAATTCCCTTTACTTTACAGTTATAAAGGGATACATTAGTCACCATTTCATATCTCAAAAATAAATAAAGCACACACAATAAACCCCAGCCCCACCCCCCAACCCCCACCACACAACAATGACACTGATTGTTCATTTACAAAGAAAGTTGGTGCTTAATATATTTAATTATTTAATTATAATTATATATATATATATATATATAGAGAGAGAGAGAGAGAGTTATTGTAAAAACCCTCCTCAACGTATAAATTACTGAACTCATGAAATAATTTTTGTCTTGAAACTATTTGAATTCAAAAAAATAAAAATTCATTTATCATGGGATTGAATTCAGATATTTGAATTCATCAAATAAGGTGATGAATTCACCATAATATTCACAAATCAATGGTTGAAAATGATTATTATTTTATACTTTAAGATTCGTTTGTATTTGATCAATCCATATATATATATATATATATATATATATATATATATATATATATATATATATATATATATATAACGTGGGTCAAATAGTACTTTAACTTTTTTAAAACTAATAACTAATGTGGTCTTTTCATTTTTATAATCTAACGGTCAATATTAATTATCATTCATTTATTATTCACATATTTTAATGGTAATATAATTGTTTTATTTCTATAATCAAGTGATTTTATATTTTTATTTATGGTAACCATTCCCAAATGAAAAATCACTATAATTATATGAACAACATGAACATAACAACAAATTAGAATGTTAAAGATTCCACATACATAAATGCTACGATTACACAAACAACATGAATTATACGAACAACGAAGAATGAAATGTGAAAGATTTTTGAAATAAAGATCTCCAAATGGAATATGAGAAATTTTTGAGATGTGAACCTCCACTCGAACTTATTCAATCTAAGAGTGGTTATTGGTTCTTAATAATTTTCTCTATAAACAACACACACACACACACATATATATATATATATATATGTGTGTGTGTGTGTGGGAGGGGGGTGAGATTAATATTCTCTTTGGTTGTTTATAAGTGATATTTTGATTCGATTAATGTCTTCAAATACACGTGAGGGAATAGTAAGAAAATAGTGCTTGCAACAGTAATCATCAAGAAAAATAATATATGACACTCTTTCATCACCAAGTCGTTCTTTAATTTTAGTGGCATGAGTTTTAATAAATTGTAATAAATATAAAGTGAGTGAAGATAATATATAAATAGATTAATGAATAGTGAGATAAAAAAGGTGGAACATTGAGATAATAAATAAATATATTAATGAACAGTGAGAGTAAAACTATGGAATATGATTGTTTTTTTGTAAATAAGTAGGTAGATTCAGGTTAAAAATTATGATAAATTAATGTTTTCATAAAAGAAAAGTGAACGTTTCTTTAGACGGACCAAAACAGAATTAAATGAATATTTTTGGTGTACGGAGGAAGTACTATATATATATTGATATATGTGATTAGGTATAAACATGTAAAATTACACGATTCATTTTTATTTTTTTTGGCAACATATTATTGGGAAAATTATATCTTAATTGTATTTTGATTAAATCCCAAAATTATGAGTTTTAATAAATTGTAATGAGTGTAAAGTGAGTGAAGATAATAAATGAATAGTTTAATGAATAGTGAGATAAAAAAGGTGGAACATTGCGATAATAAATGAATATATTAATATATAGTGAAAGTAAAAATATGGACCATGAGTGTTTATTTGTAAATAAGTGGGTAGATTTAAGTTAAAAATTATGATACAATTAATGTTTCGGAAAAAAGCGGAACGTTTCTTTAGGCGGACAAAACAAAATTAAATGAATATTTTTGATGTACGGAGAAAGTACTATATATATATATATATTAATATATGTGATAGGTTTAAACATGTAAAATTACATGATTGATTTTTTTTGCAAACATGTTTGACGGCCTTTCGGTTTACCGTCGTTAGAGTACCGAACACGTCCAAGATACATTTATAATCTCATCCAACTTGAACACATAGTTAGTATATGGCGAGTTAAGGGGTCGAACCAAGAGAGCTGGTTGTGTTGTCACTCGAGTTGTCACAGTTTGAGTAGGAGGTTGCCCGGAGGGCAAGGTGTCGATCGGTGACGGTCTCGAGAGTAATGTCTTGAGAGATAGATCTTAATGAGAATGTAAAGCTGGCGAAACTTAAACACAAGGTAAAGAGATTAAATAACAAGTAGTTGGGCGAGGTTCCATGCGTTGAGATCTTGGTCGAGACATCGGTCATAGGTTCAAGATTTTCACCATGAGTGTATGTCGTGGTTAAAGGTACGAGGGTAGATGCCTTTTAGGTTGTCACGTACACGGGCCCCGGTCCTAGCTTGCCGTAGATTTTAGGACTAAGTCTGAGTCCCCACGCGCCCCTTGCAAGGCGGTCTCAAGATAGGTTCGTCCGTCCCAATGAGCTTTACTCACTAGACAACCCAACTAGCCACTTGGCCGGTCGAGGAGTGGCTCGCAGACCCTTTGCCCAAGGCCGACGGCTACAATCACCCACTCCACCCGCACTTCCGGGACGAGGAGACACTCGATGTCTTACTCGGCTATTGCTTGTAGCTACCCTCCCCAAGGCTACTCGGTCGAGTTAACGCTCGAGAAAGGAATAACATGTGTATAAAGGCCAGAGCTTGGGAACACCCACTCAAGGTTCTAAGGACATTTAGACATCACGACTTGTATGACCTTGACTCAGCGTGCTTCTCCCCAAGCCCAACCAAACCGACTACTCACGCATAATCGACATAAAAGCATAAAAGCGATAAACAAAAACATAATCGGAACCATACTTGAATAGAAAATCAAGCGTAAATCAAAAGCATTCTACATGGCGGTTGCTCGGCGAGAGATAACCAAATACATAATAATAAAGTGTTTGCCGTAGGACTTGTTTCTTCCTCACCAATCGCTCATGAAATGCAAGAGAAATAAAGAAGTTGAGAGAATTGCGGATGATGCTCTCTCCGAATGTTGTGTCGTGAATGCACACTGGAGTTCGAATCCTTTTGGGAGCCTAAGTAAACTCCCGTTTAGCTTGGTCAGCGCGGGCATCTCGAGGCGGCGAGATGGTGAGGTCGATGGCAGCTCGGGCCTCGGTCCCCGACAAGAGCTCCTCTAGCTTCAGTCTGGTAGATTTGTCTCATCTCGGCAGCTGCAGGTTGACCTTTCCCTTTTCGGCAAAAATCAAGCAGGCGGCAAAGAGAACCTTGCCCAGAATCTTTCCTTTTGCGCGCAAGTTTGCCAGAGATCTTATGCGCTCCATTGCATCGACTTGACCTCATCCACCGTGTCACTCCTCGTCCTTCTCACCTCTCTTCCTTGTCTCGATTACCTTCTTGACTTCACGTCAGCTCTTTGATCAGGCTCAGCTCCCATGCGGTACAGTGTCTTGGCAAGATGTCAGAATGCATTACCAAGATAGTCTTCGGGATTTTTACCTCTCTCACGGGAGGTGGCCTGATCTTGCCCAAAGTGTGTCTCAACCTGCAATACCCCCAAGTGTGTCCTCCCAGACACAAACACATGCAAAGAACACACACAAAATGCACTCTTTCTATGGCAAGGACTACCCCAAAAAAAGCACGAAAAATGGGCTCGTCACACTCACACACTTGAACCACGGTTGTCCTCAAGCGTACAAGCTTTCCTTGCCCAAAAGAAAAACAAAACACACAAACAACACACGCAAAAGACCAGCAAGGATAAGATGAAAACATAAAAAAGATAATCCGGCATAGGCGATTAATACATCTATGCATCAAGGTTAGTCAAGATCGGGGCAAAGCAAGTTTGTGGGAATTCCTCTCAAGCACTCAAACTCTCGGTGTTTAGGGTTCTCACGCTCAGTGATGACTTGATCAAGGAAGTACCATAGGCTTGCATGCCGTCTACTTTCTCTGCCCTATAGCTTGGTCTAAGTTCTCTATCCTTAGGTTTTTAGGGTTGTGTTGAGTGGCTTCTTGGCTAAGTTGGAAGTATTTAAGCTTGGGTAAGGTTGTCTTGACTTAGGTCTTGGGCGAATGTTTTCCATTTCCTCGACAAGATACTCACGGAACTGAGCACACTTATATTTTTAGGGAACTTCTTTTCTTTTATACTTTTAAACTTTGTTCCCCACCTTTTCTTTTCTCTTCTACACATTTTGAATTGGTGTACATTTACCCAATTTTTCAATTTAAGCTCATTATGCGGCGAAGGCGAGGCGTCTAATGTTGTGTTTGCCGAATGATACCCAAGGCGTACATATCCTCCCACTATTCTTATTCTCTCAATCCCGGGTCGGGAAGAGCACAAGATAATTTAAAAGAAAGCGAACAGCTCGAAGGGGCTAGCAAAGGACATATATATCGGGTTTATTTTCATTGTTGACCATGGCTATGAAAAACGCCTAAATCATCTAAGCACTCGGACCTATAGCGGTTGGGCTTTGATCAAGGCAATGAGCAAGTTCTAGCACAACCAAGTCGAGCATCCGAATATCACACATAATAAATTCATGCTTGCAATGATTTAGCATATCTGAGCTCAATTTCTCACGGTGTGCATCTATGCCCTTTTAGTCATACTAACCTTATTGATACAAGCTAAACATGTATTACAAAGCTATGCGAGATCATAACTATCATGCTCATCTCGACATCTTGGTCAACACACAACAACAACAAAAGCAGGGGGCCATCCACACTCACACACTTTGCTCGTGGCAAAGTGTTATCACCGATATGGTCCCGAAAAACATAAACACGCAAACACACTGCAGACAAACACAAAAAAAAAGCGGAAAACAAGAAAACAAAACACAAAACAGAGAAAAAAACAAAAACAAAGGGAGAAAGCTTGGGGGATGCGGTGGGTACCAATCCTTGGTGGCAAAGAATGCGAGTGGCGGTGCGGATTTGATCGAGGTCTCATGTATTACGACGAGGACGGCTTGAGTATCACCTTGGGCGAGCTCGGTGTTGTTGAAGGTCCCGCCTTGCCTTAGCCTTTGAGTGTCTTGGCAGCAGCAGGCTTCTCAGCTCTTCTTTGGATGGTAAGCTTGCCGTCCTCGTCCTCTACAATCCTTAGCATCTTCTTGATACTTTCGGTCGAAAGTGTCATCTCTCTCGGGGTCATGGCAAAGTCGGGGCAAGCAGCTCGTTCTCCTTGGCAAAGTTAGTCGGCAAGTGGCACAAGGAGGCCTGCCTTCTCCGCCCATTATGCTCTTCATATGTGAGATTGCGAAGGGCCTTGAAGTTGAGCCTCATCCTTTCGTGCATTGCCGGAGGATGAACAACTCGCTCTTCGATATGGTTTATTGCTATCCTTCTTGCCAAAAGATTATAGGAGAGGATCGGTGGCATACTTGCATGGCGGGTCCTTGAGGCTGTCCATGGCGTCACACGACTTGAGCATCGCCGTCCTTTCATTAGTTTTCCCAAATCCGGACCATTTCCGTCGGTGAAGTTTGGTACCACCTTGTTTGCTCCCACATGGTGGCTCCTTTGCCTCCATCAATGTCACCATGTTGAGAGTTTGGTTGAGCTCATCAACCGTAAACTCGTCGTTCCCGAGAAGAGTGAGCGTATACCTCTTGGCACTCCTTTGTTATGATCTATGTCGAGATCCGTAGAACTCCTTCACCGGTAGCGTTACCGTGGTATCCCGATCGAGAAACTTCCCCATCCTATTCCTTAAACAACCTATCGACATCCTCCTTGACTCCCGGTTGTTCGAGAAGTGCGATTCTAGCAGCTTTGGCACAACCATCTCCTTGGTTTGACTAGCTCCTTGGTATTCACCGTGTAGGACTTCCTCGCCTTGGCGAATTCGTCGCCATCTTTGCCTTCTTCGACGACCGTTCTCGGTGAGGAAGGCGTCTTCTTCTCGATTTCTTCCATCGGGTCGTTTCGCCGTCCTTGCCTTCTCCAAAGCATCGCGGATCTCCTTCCTCTGAAACCTCCTTCTCCTCCAGCACTTTGGTTTCGTGCGGCGGACCACGTGTGAGAGGAGGTCGGCATCTTCTTTGATGAGGCGGTGAGGAGTCTCCTTCATTTTCTCTTTCGGTGGAGGATGATTTTCTTTTTTTCTCCGTCTTCTCCGGTGTGTTCTCGGCGTGGGTGCTCTTCTTCCTCGGCGTCACGCTCACGTGAATGTCGTGGGCGTGGGCTGCTGTTCGCCGGTGAACTCGGTGGGGAGCTCCGTCGCGGATGCGGACTCCCGACGGCAACAGCTCTGCGGTGTCTTCTCCATTTTATCGGCGACTACTGGTCTTTTCGGGGTTAGCTCGGTTGTTTCTTCTTTGGACGTGTGTGCACCATGGGTAGGAGGTTAGGGTTTTTGTCTTTGTAGTTTGGGGAAGTTTTGGGGTGTGGTTTGAATGTGGGGGTGGACGAGGCGAAATGAGGGGGTAATAGAGCGTGGGTTGGGCGGTTATAGGGTAGTGGTGACATGATGGGGCGTCTCTGCGTCGGCCGCGAAATTCAACGTTGCCTCGTTTCCCGTGTTCTTGCCCAAGGCTGTTGCCTTTCCATCTGCAGGGCCTCCTTTTCACCTTATCTTGGGTTCCTTCTTGACCTGCAGTTTAAGAAAATATGCTCCTCGAGGAAGAATCAATCCGCTCGAGGAAGCAAGTCGAAATAACGGTGGGCTTCCCCACTCGCACACTTTACTGAGGCAAAGTGTTAAAAGTAACGAACCACCCCTTTGACAAAAAGGAATAAAGTATAAGCAATTAAATCGTACCCACGGGTTGCCTCCCGGGAAATTTGTTGTTTAACGTCGTTAGCTCGGCGTATTCCTTGAGCTTAGGCATCTTTAGGATCCTCTTGGGAACCTCGGTGGCTCGTCTTGCTCGGCGTCCCATTCTACGAGCCGGTCGTCCCATGGTAGGTTTTAAGTGCTTCCGTTCACCTTGAACACTTTCTTGCCGTCCATATCGCTTATCTCCACGGCTCCGTTCGGATGTTGGGCGTGCGATGTAAGGTCCCACCCACTTGGTGGTCGGCTTGCAGAGGCATAGCGGAACCTATTTTATAAGTATCACCATTGCCCATTTTGAACTTCTTTCTTTGATTAAAAGATCATGGGATCTTTTGAGCTATCCTTGTATATAAGCGGCATTGTCATGAGCTTGGCGAATCTCCTCGAGCTCTTGTATGTCGAGCTTGCGCTTCTCTCCTCGTCCAGTCAAAGTTGAGCTTGCGGATTGCCCGATGCGCTTTGTGTTCGGCTCGGCGAGCGGTGACACATCTTGCCAAACACCATCCGGTGAGAGACATTCAAATGGCGTTTTAAAGGCTTTCCGTATGCCCATAGTGTATCGTCGGTGAGTGCTCACTCCTTCTTGCTCTCTCCCGAGGCCTTCCTCAAGATAGTCTTCACAATGCGATTTGAGAGCTCGGCTTGGCCATTGGCT
This sequence comes from Salvia rosmarinus, assembly GCA_036937905.1. NCBI lineage: Eukaryota > Viridiplantae > Streptophyta > Magnoliopsida > Lamiales > Lamiaceae > Salvia > Salvia rosmarinus. Next base: position 15,532,578 of record CM072821.1, read on the forward strand.
TGAGGATGGTATCGGTGGACATCCGGTGATGCCCCATACTTCTTGAGTAAAGTATCGATGGTGGCATTGTAAGTGGGTACCCGATCCTTGACTATGGCTCTTGGCACACCGAACCGGTGAAGATGTTTGACTTGAGAAAAATGGCTACGGTCCTTGCGTCCGCCTTGGCTTCTACCCATTTTGACACGTAGTCCTTTGCTAGGAGTATGTATTGGTTTCCTTAGAGTTTGGCAAGGGCCCATGAAATCCATACCCCGTGTAGAATATTTCTCTTGGCAAGATAGGTACAGGCATCTCATTCCTCCTTGAGACATTGCCTCGCGTTGGCACTTATCGCATTCTCGGCACTTCGTAGCTATCCTTAAAGATAGTGGGCGATGAGAACCCACAATCGAGGATCTTCCTGCCGTTCTCTTGTGCCCAAAATGTCCGTCATGCTTTCCTTCTCATGGCGGTGCTCAAGGATGCTCTTTGCTCACCTTCGGAACACATCTCCTCAAGATCAAGTCGAGCATTGCTTCCACAAGTATGGGTCGTCCCATACGTATTGTCGACTCTCCTTTTGAGTTTGTTCCTTTGGTGCGTTGGCATCCCGGAAACACTCTGGTCGCGATGTAGTTCACCAAGTCGGCATACCACGGCTCCTTGGTGTAGATCTCAAGTAGCTCCTAAATGCGGAAATGTTGCTCGGATTGGATCTCCTTCATCCTTTCTCAAAATTCTGCTCAAGTGGTCGGCCACTTGATTACGAGATCCTCTTGTCTTTGATCTCAACGTCGAACTCTGGAGGAGGTATCCACCGTGTCGATCTTGGTTGTGTCCTTCTTTGCCATGAGATATTTAATGGCGTGGTCGGTGTAAACCACCGTCTTGCTCCCAAAGAGTAGGAGCAAAATTTCTCGGCAAACACCACGGCAAGCTCGCCTCCGTGGTCGTGTAGTGATCTGTGACGGTGAGGTCTTGATGCATAGTAGATGTGAAGCTCTCGCGCGATTTTACGCCCAAGCACGCGCGCTAACGTATCCGCTAGCGTCGCACATCGGCTCAAAGGGCATGCCCGTTCGGTAGCCTTATGATGGGCGTTGTGACAGTGCTCTTTCGATATCTGGAAGGCTTCTTTACGTCGTCGTCGAACTCCACGGTACATCGTTACGGAGGAGGCGGTTCATTGGTTGTGCTATCTTGGCGAAGTCCTTGACAAACCGCCGATAGAATCCGGCGTGGCGAGGAATCCTCGGCGCTTGATGTTGGTGGGATAAAGCGACTTGGCTATTATCTCCGCTGGCTTTGTCTACCTCGATGCCCTTCTCGGAGATAACATGCCCAAGGACAATTCCTCTCGACCATAAAGTGGCATTTCTCATAATTGACACAAGATTCTTCTCCACGCCTCTGCGAGAACTAACTCGAGATGTTCTATGCCTTTGGTGACGTCTTGCCATAAGCGATAAAATCATCCATGAACACCTCAATGCATTGCTCAAGCAAATCGGAAAATATACTCATCATGCATCTTTGAAATGTCCGGGAGCATTGCATAAACCAAATGGCATCTGACGATATGCAAATGTGCCAAGCAGGCAAGTGAATGTAGTCTTATCTTGATCTTCTAATGCCACACAAATTTGCATATAACCGGAGTAGCCGTCGAGAAGCGAAATACCTATTCGTGAGTCTCTCAAGCATCGATCAATGAGCGGCAAGGAAGTGGTCGCCAAGGTCACCTTGTTGAGCTTTACGTAATCTATACAAACCCTCGCACTGTGCAGAGTCTCATCGACCAGTTCCTTGCCTTCGTTCTCGACCACACATGCGTCGGTTCTTTGGCACAATGTGGATCGGGTGACCACCGTTGTCGAGGGCGGGGTAAATGAGGCCCAACTCGAGGAGTTTGAGTATCTCACCTTGACAACTTCGCCCGTCACGGGTTGAGCTTATGCGGGGTCTCGGCCGGTATGGCTTCGTCCCGAGCAAGATGTAGTGTTGACAAGCAGTGGGGCTGATGCCGCGAGGTCGACTAAGGTCGGCCGATGGCCTCCTTGTACTTGCTCAAGGCGGCCTTGTCTTCTTCTTCTTTGAGCGTCATTTCGAGCTTATGATCAGCGGCGGCGTCTCGTTGACTCGAGGTAGATATACTTGAAGTGCTTGGTGGCGTTTGGTGTAGCTTGGGGCTTTCTTGAGGAAGGTTACATCGTCTCCTTGTCATGCACTAGCGGTGATTGATAACGGTTGATCGTCCCACCTTGGTGAACTTCTACCTCAAGCACTTGATTGCCTCGGCCTCCTCCTTGTCGAGATACTCTAAATTTCGGTGTGTCCTTGGATGACTCTTTCGTTACCGTCCTTGACCATCACGTTGGCGGTATATCTCAACATCCTTCTCGGTGAGGCCGACAAAGTCCACCATCTCGGTGTCGATCGGAAATTGCTCGGCCTTGTAGATGTCGAGGTGACCGTCTACGGTAATTTGCATGTGAGCTTTCCGTGTCGCAATCGATCAGCGTCAGGGCCGTCTTGAAAGCGGCTTTGCCTAGCGACATGAGCCGCTTCTTGGTTTAGTCGCCCGTATTTAGAACGTAGAAATCGGTGGGAAAATAAGGTCTTGCACCTTGCGAGCACATCCTCAGCGATCGCCCGGGATAGACACTTGACTTGTGCGCGGTTGAATCTCAGCGCAAGATGGTGGAGTGGTCCGGTTTCAACTCTTGATAGATAGATAGGGGCATCACATTGATTGATGCCGAGATCGGCATAACTTGGTCTATCCTCGTTGTCCGATAACGCAAGGTATATAGAACATTAGGGATCGGTACACTTGATTGGGAGGTCTCACTTGAGCACGGTGAGGCGTTCTCCCCATTTGAAACTTGGCATCGTCCGTGTACTTGACTCTCTTGGTACCTGACTCTTTGAGGAACTTGGCGCACCTTAGCATCGAGGTCAAAGCAATGATCAAAGGTATGTTGATCTACCTTTGTAAAGATCTTGATCATTTCGTTCATCTCTTGACTTCTTTGTTCCTTGGCAACCTCCACAGGAAGGAGGTCGATCTTGATCTCCGTCTTATACGCTACCTTGGGCAAGAGAGCCTTCACCTCGAGTTTGGGTTCCTTGACCAAGTCCTAGACTTCCTCGGTTATGTCTTCTATCTCGACTGTCTCCTTGACTGGGGTTCCTTCCCTGCCTGGCAATTTCTTTCCGCTCCTCAAGTTAATTGTGTTGACGTGTGCATTGGGTTGGATTTGCACTTGAGCATGGAGTGTCCCTTGTTTTTGGTTGAGCTTTGAGATCTCTTGCGTCGAGGTGTTCATTTGGGTAGCATTGATTGCAGGACTCCCATTGTCTACTTTTGAACTTGTCGAGGTCTTGCACTATCCTTCCTTGGGTAGCTCCTTGATTGTGGACTATCTCGGCTAAAGATGGCGAGCTTGAGGTGGATTACGCCGAGGAGGTGCTTGATAGTGTGTGCCTCCGTACCTCAAGTTCTCATGATTTTCCACGGTGGATTATGCGATTGGCGGGGCTTCGACCTTGGCGTTTCTCCACCACCGTTGTTGACATGCCAAGGCATTCACTTCTTCTTCTTGACCACTTGTAGACACTCGTCAGGTGTTGTGGGTGGTGGCAAAGCAAAGGTGACACGCTTTGACATTCTTCTTGGCCATGGGGCCTCGTCGGGTCCATCATTTGTTTCATCATGGCCCGTATCTTTCATGTTGGATCCGTGCGAGTGGTAGCTTCTTGGCTGGGCATCGTCTTGACCTTGCATTGGCATCACCTCGAGACTCCTCGGCCCAGTCTGCGAGTAGTTTGAATGCCTCGCTGGGTTGTTTGTTGAGGATGGATCCTCCGCATGCAGCACTCACGAGCTGCCTCTGACTCGCCCTCAAGCCATTCACATAGTATTTGATCAGATATTGATCAGAGATTTGGTGATTGGGACACTTTGCCAAAATGGACTTGAAAGCAACACCAATAGTCGTACACCGTCTCGCCATTCCCCATCGGAGGAACTCGTCCTTTTCCTCACGCTTTGTATCCTTGAGATGGGATAGTATCTCTCGAAATTTACATTGGAGCCACCTTGGTAGTGACACTACCCGTAGCAAAGTGTCTGACCACTCTCGAGCACCGTCGTGGAGGTGAATGGAAAGGATATGAGTCGGATGTACTCTTTCTTGGCGTCATCCTTACACCTTATGGTGCTACACTCCATTCGAAGTCTTGGAGATGGCGGGGGGTATTCTCGACATATAGTGAAGCTTGGCAAGATCTACATAAAGAGTGCCTCGGCTCCCGGTTGTCCTCGATCTCGAGCAAGGTGATGCGAGGCGAGACTATTGTTCGGGAACATCGTCTCCGGCGTCTGCTCTCACGGAGGTGGTGGGTTTGTGGATTACTCTCCTCCATGTTGTCTTGCCTTGTACGTGCCTCCTCAAGGCGGGCGTTTCTCCTCGGCTTGCCTCTTCTCCGAATGGTTCTCTCGATCTCTGGGTCAACAGGGCTCTCCGTCCTCGCGCGCAAGGTTAGGTCGGACATGCAAACAAAAATAAAATAAAATGAATAACAACACTAGAATAGCGCGACTCCTAAACCTGGCGCGTAATCGGCGGCTCGGTTTACCGTCGTTAGAGTACCAAGACACGTCGAGATACATTTATAATCTCCTCCAACTTGAACACATAGTTAGTATATGGCAGGAGTTAAGGGGTCGAACCAAGAGAGCTGGTTGTGTTTTAACTCGAGTTGTCACAGTTTGAGTAGGAGGTTGCCCGGAGGCGAAGGTGTCGATCGGTGACGGTCTCGATAGTAATGTCTTGAGAGATAGATCTTGAGCAAAATGTAAAGCTGAAACTTAAACACAAGGTAAAGAGATTAAATAACAAGTAGTTGGGCCAAGGGTTCCATACGTTGAGATCTTGGTCGAGCGTCGGTCATAGGTTCAGATTTTCACCATGAGTGTATGTAGTGGTTAAAGGTACGAGGGTAGATGCCCTTTTAGGTTGTCACGTACACGGACCCCACCCAGCTTGCCGTAGATTTTAGGACTAAGTCTGAGGCCCTTGCCTTGCCCTTGCGAGGCGGTCTCAAGATAGGTGTTGGATTTGTATCTTGAAAGCGAGTTTGGTTGAGCTTGTATCTGATGTTTCTGTTATTGCCACTATTACAATCTCTATCACGAATTGATTACTTGATTGCATATATCATGTCCCTTATCTCGTATATAAGTTAGATCATACGGTGTGTAGAAGATCACGAGTGCGTATGATTGGTGAAACTAATGAGATATAAAAGAATCATAGTGAGACGACTTGAGGACGAGTTGTCGGTATAGGCTATGGTATAGATAAGAAGTGACTTGACTTGGTTGCTTGTCTGTCTTGATGCGTCTCGGCGTATTGATGGATCACGGTGAGATGAGTTCTTCTATCGACCGTCGTGAAGAACCAAGATCTCGGTGACTTACGATGATCTAAACCTCGATAAGGTATTAGGTGGTATGAGTTCTTGACCATCACTTTGACTTGTTATGGGTGAGGGTTTTATGTTCTAACGATATTCTCGCATCTTGGGTGGTGGCGATGCTTGTATGTCATGCTAGTTATCGTATCAGTCACCGTATCCGTTTAGGATGATGGCGTCCTTAAGGAGCTCAAGGTTTATTGTACTAAACCTGCGAGTTGAGTTAGCTCGAGTACAATAATAAGGTTGAGTGGTACTACTTAAGGAATTAAAGATATTAATTATTTTAAGTAGTCGAATGCTCTAAATAATTAATGGACGTGTGATATCTTAAATCTGAGGATTCGTAATGTCTAAGTCTGGCAGGCCAGCCCGGTAATAAAGGGTAAGTCGGCATTTATTCTCTAGTGGCATGAATGAATGTTTATAAATTAATTTATGTTACAGGTGAACATAAGATAATTAATTTATTTGAGGCCCATCTTTATTCCTTGCATTTGATCCTGGTTTGCCGTCAGGGCCGGAGCATATGGAAATCGGCCTCTCTCAAGGATGTGATTTTATTCTCTTTATCCATAAGGATATTATTATATTTATGGATATGCATGGATCCTTTCTAATGGGATTATGGTAATGCATTATAAATATAAGGTAGAGATAAGATCAAAGCTAATCCTCATTTATCCTATCATTATTCTCGAAAATTCTAGTGTGTATTAGGAGATTTTGAAAATTACTAGAGAGGATTAGGGTGATTTTCATAGCATTCTCCATAGATCGTCCTCGCTCGGCGTTGGAGATTGGGCGGCCAGGATCTGATCAGGAAGATCAAAGCACGAGTCTCGATCCGTTCGTCCGTTCATCCCGAAGCAGTTGAGGTAAACACGAGAAAACCCTACGTGTTGCAATTAATTATATAGGCATGCTGGGAATATAATCAATGTATGGTGAATTAATCATCGAGATAGATCCTGGGAGAGGCTAAACTCGATTTTCCTTGATAGGTTCGTCATGATGACTTTACTCACTAGATAGCCCGACTAGCCACGGTAGGTCGAGGGAGTGGCTCATGACCCCTTTGTTGGATTTGTATCTTTGAAAGCGTTTTGGTTGAGCTTGTATACAATGTTTCCCATTACCACTATTACAATCTCTATCTGAATTGAATACTTGATTGCATATATCGTGTCCCTTATCTCGTATATAAGTTAGATCATACGGTGTGTGAAGATCACGAGAAGTGCATATGATTGGTCGAGCTTAATGAGATATAAAAAGTTTCACTGGTGAGACAACTTGAGGACGAGTTGTCGGTATAAGGCTCTTGGTATAGATAAGTGACTTGACTTGGTTACTTGTCTATCTTGATGCGTCTCGGCGTATTGATGAATCACGGTGAGATAAGTTCTTCTATCGGCCGTCGTGAAGAACACAGATCTCGGTGACTTACGATGATCTAAACCTCGATAAGGTATTAGGTGAGTATGAGTTCTTGACCATCACTTTGACTTGTTATGGGTGAGGTTATATGTTCTAACGATATTCTCCGCATCTTGGGTGGTGGAAGTGCTTGTATGTCATCTAGTTATCTGTATCAGTCACCGTGTCAGTTAAGGATGATGGCGTCCCATAAGGAGCTCAAAGGTTTATTGTACTAAACCACGAAGGTTGAGTTAGCTCAAGTACAATAATAAGGTTGAGTGATACTACTTGAGGAATTAAAGATATTAATTATTTTAGCGTTCGAATGCTCTAAATAATTAATGGACGTCGATATCTTAAATACGGGGATTCGTAATGTCTAAGTCAAGCCGAGCTCACCCGGTAATAAAGAGGTAAGTCGACATTTATTCTCTAGTGGCATGAATAAATGTTTATAAATTAATTTATATTACAGGTGAACATAAGATAATTAATTTATTTGAGGTCATCTTTATTCCTGCATTTGATCACTGAGGTGGCCCGTCAGGGCCGTGCTTACATGGAAATCGGCGCCCTATCCTCTCCATGGTAAGGATTTGATCCTCTTTATCCATAAGGATATTATTATATTTATGGGATATGCATGGATCCTTTCCTTATGGGATTATGGTAATCATTATAAATATAAGGTGAGAGATAAGATCAAGGTTAATCCTTAATTATCTAACTTGATTTTCGAGAATCTATAGTTCTTGGGAGAGAATTTTGAAAAACAGAGAGAAATAGGGTGATTTTACGTAGCATTCTCCATAGATCGTCCTCGCTCGGCGTTGGAGATTAAGCGGCCGGGATACGATCAGGAAGATCAAAGCATGAGTCTCGATCCATTCATCCGATCCACCTCGTGATTGAAGGTAAACACGAGAAAACCCTATGTGTTGCAATTAATTATATAGGGCATGCTGGGAATATAATCGATGTATGGTGAATTAAACATCGAGATAGATCCTCGGGAGAATTCAAAATCGATTTTCCTGATTGGTATAGAGCACAGGATCGATATCTTGGCTCTGTTGGATTAATTCACGTTTGATTATTAAGTGCGATATATATTAATTGTGGATCTGTCGTTCATCGTGGCTCGTTTTATTTTTGTCGGTTTTGTTTTCCGTGGTTAGATTAGATTTTTCCTGTAAATCTTATCCGAAAAGAAAACGAGCAAGCATGAAAAACGAGGCGATGGGAAGACACGTCGGGCCGGGACGCCGTGGCGCGAAGGTCGCGGCGGCGGCGCGGCGTGCTCGGCGCTTCGCGGCCACGCCCTCGGCTGCTGCGCGTGTTTCTCGGCGGTTGGCGATCTTGGCGCCGCGGCTCGGCGAGCGAGCGGTGCGGGGGCGCGCGGATGCCTCGGCACCGCTTCGGCAGGCGTGTTGCTCGCGGCGCTCGTCGCGGTTCACAGGCGCCGCCGGCGCCCGCGAAATCGCGTGTTTGTCGCGCGAATCCCGGCGCTTCGTGCGGCGTGCGGGCGGCAGGGTAGGCGTTTGTCGCGCGAGATCCCAGTGACAGCGGCGGGCTCGCGATCGTGGTCGACCGCAAGGCAGCGCGCGCAGCGCGCCTGATGGCGGCGAGCATGGCGCGCGCGCGCGTGCTCGGCGGATCGAGTCGCTTTCGCGACCGCGAGGCAACCAGCGAGGCAGCAGCGGCGCCGCGAGTGGGGCGGCGGCGGTGTGTTGGAATGCGCGCATGGGCGTACTGGCCGCCGCCCAGCCGTTTGGCCTACCGGCCCAAACCCGGCCCGAACCGTTTTTCGGCCCGAATCGGTTTGTGGTCGGTCCGTGCCCGTCTGCGAGCCCGTTTTGAAGTTAATGAAGATCATGCTTTGCATTTCTATGTAATAGATTAGGCGAAAGTCACGAGTTCCACAGTGGGTCGCGATGAACATTTTATTTTATTTTAATCGTTCATTGCATGTCGTGGATGTTTAAATTATCGAAGCATGCTATGTATGTTTAAATTACGTGAACAAACATATTATATGTTTTCGTGATTGGATCGCATAGTAAGCATACTAGGTTTATCAGCGTTTTCAAGCATATTTTAGAATTACTGCGAGCATGTTTTACATGTTGAGTTCTATAGAAAAGCATGCTAGGATTACGTGATCTGCATGGACAAACCTTTTGAACAAAAGACTAAGCAAGTAACCCGACATATTAATTTTAAAATTAAAATGTCAAGACCTCCTATTTGATCTCTAAACAAAGTGAGGCCTTTGTGAGTAGCGTCCACAGCGTGGCTTCTTGCCTTTGTTTATCATAAGTTTGTTAGATGAGATTTCTAAATAAAACATTTAAATCTATTGAAGTGAGAGTTTCATGTATGGCGATCCACAGCGTGCCTTGCATGTGCGATTTTCATAAGTTCTCTAGAGATGGATATAAAATGAGATAACAAAAAATTTGGATTAGGCGGTATGGTCTAGTGGTATGTCGATTCTAAAATTCATTTCTTTATTAAAATTATGGTCATTGCTTAGACATCACCTCAGTGCAACTTCCATGAAGTCCCTTCTTGTGATAGTGATGTGGTCTAGTAAGGTCGATCATTAATTTCATTTGTCATAAGGATAAGTTGACATGGATTGAAATTAAGCGACTATATTTTAGTGCAGTCGGGGGTTCGTGTGTAGCGTCCACGTGTGGCTTGCATGTGGAATTCCTTGGGCGATTGGAGGTTTCAATCAATATTGTTTTATCAAAGGTTACAATATTATTGTTATGAATTATGTGCGATCGTATGCTTATGTGTTTACATTATCTTTTCGAGATATGTCTCTTACATCGATTATCGATATATCTACTTTAAAATCCTTATCAGGTCCGAATTTTATCAGTGGAAGCGAAACGTGAGAATGTTCTTCTTTGCGGAAGAAAATCTATTTGTACTCACTACACCCGTCCCGAGCCTCTAGGCGATTCATCTGCGATGAGGGCTTGAGAACACGAGAAATGGGACAAATCGAATAGAATGGCAAAGTGCCTTCTTTTGGTCACCATGTGTGAGTCCTGCAACTCCGACATCGAGATGGAAGATGCGACTATGATATGGCTAAGTCTTATGAAATCGTGTGAGGGGGTCGGACGAATCGCTTGTCGTAATTTGACAAAATCAATAATGTCGAGTTCGATGAAGGAAAGCGATTCGGTGCGTGACCATGTAAGCGAATGATCAATCTCTTGAGAGCTCGAGTTGGTTGGAGGATATATTGATGGCGTAGTCGAATCGATATGATCCTCAACACTTTGCCAAGTCTTTTGATGACTTCGTTATAAAGCGATCCTTTATGATAAGAGTTATACTCTAGATTCGTTCTGAGAGGATCTAGTAGCGGAAGAGCATAAAATGGGCAAGGTGCAGCGATCTTTAATCTGCGCCTCGAAAACCTTGCTTTATCGAAGATGAAAGGAAAAGTGGAATTGAGATGTTAAGGCTAAAGAAAGAGTGGGAGTGTCTGAAGGGCTCTGCCGGCGGTTTGAAAAGCGAATGAGAAGGGTAAGTGCTTGAATGCGGTGAGGCGGGCATTGGAAGGCTAAGTGCCCCCAGCTCGAGGCTCAGTCGCCATTTGCTTTAATGTGAAACATGTTTAGCGACTTGTTCTACCCATTCTTGGGTAGTAGACACAGTGCGTGATCATGTTTGTTACACCTTGCGGGGTTCACTGCGGACAAGGAGGCTGTATGATGGCGAGATAACGATCTCCATGGGCAGCGGCGAAAGTCGAGGCCGTTGCGGTCGGAGATGTTACTTTATGTTTGAGACAACAGTTTAGTTTTAAAGACGTTTTATATGTGCGGAGTTTGGTGGAACCTTGTTCTGTTTGAAATTATTTATTCATGGATATTACATTATTTTGATCTTGGTGTTTCTATCATAAGAAATGACAAAGTTATACGTGTTGGAACATTATATAATTCCTTTATACTATTTACGCCAAACATAATACCTATAACTATGTTGCATCGTCTACAAACCTTAAAGAAAATTTTCTTATGAGAGGCGACACCACATTTCTCTGGCATCTTAGATTAGGTCACGTCAATCTAAATAGAATCAGGCGGCTAAGAATGGGCGTTGGGTAATCTAGCGATTCTCCATTCCCGATCTGCGAATAAATGTATAGAAGGTAAGATGTCGGCCGGACCCTGAGCGAAGGGTTATAGAGCCAAAAGTGTTGGAGCTAGTCCATTCGACACTGTGTGGACGATGTCCACAAGCTCGTGGAGAATGCAGTATTTTGTCACTTTCATTGTGATTACTCGAGGTGCGATCGTATACTGCTACGCAAGTCAGAATGCTTTGAGAAATTCAAGAGTTTAAAGCGAAGTGGAGCGAAGCTTGGTAAAAGTATCAAGTCACTGCGATCGATCGCGGTGGCGAATACCTCGATAACGAGTTTATGGACTATCTAGTGAAGTGTGGGATTACCTCCCAGCGCCTTACACGGGCACGCCACAACAAAATGGTGTGTCGGGCGAAGAAATAGGACTCTTTTGGAAATGGTTAGATCGATGATGAGTTATGCGACATTACTATTTAGTTACGGGGTATGCCTTAGAAGCGTGACATACTTTCTAAATCTAGTACCATCAAGTCGATCGAAAAGACCCGCTTCGAGTTGTGGTTTGGGCGCAAGCCTGGTTTAAGCCACATAAGGATATGGGCGATCCGGCCGTGTCTTTGAACAAGAAGGCGACGAGTTGGAGGCTAGATCCGGCATAAAATTGTTTATTGGCTATCCTAGAGGATGATCGCTCCTTTTCACACGTGAAAGGCGTATATAGAAGGTAAGCGGTATCGTATCCACGAGGGATTGTAATGAAAACCTGAAGCTAACTCAACAAGATTCATCATTATCGAGCAACATAAATGGTTTGGTAAGATTTTAGGGCGGACTTCAATCAAGCAAGCGGTAACAAAGCGAAAATAAAATAAAGCGATAAACACTCGGATGTTAAAAGCAGATAAGGACGACTAACCACAGGATGCATTAATCCTATCCTGGCGTATGTTTATCATTCCTATTAACCAATTTTAATCGAGACAGATGGAAGATCACATATATAGCAAGCGGTTTACATTACGACAAAGCGGTGTAGATTACTAGTTTTCCACAATACATTACGTCTCTGGGTGAAAACAAGCAACTCAACAGATCACAAAGAATATGCTTCCCTCTGAATATCCTATCTCATTTCGACTCGAGGCTCATTCGTATCATGCATTGAGATCGATTGACAATTAATACAATTACGTAATTAACGACAACTAGATATGCATCAAGATTGATCGAAATTAACACATATAAATAAGCACGAGAATCATGAATCGATGCAGACGGTAAATAGCGATACGAGAATCACAACATATAGGATCGAATCATGCGAACCACAGGATTAGAGCGAAAAACTAGAGACATAATAAGCGGAATAAAATACGATTTAAACATAAAAATAGAAATTATATAAATGAAACCCGTATTGAGCGTCGATGAACAATCGTTGGGCTTGAATACCAACCTCGGTGAAAACGGAAAATTGCGAGGATTGTCCGGACGGCGTTCGGATCGTAGACAAAACGTAAAACTAATGAAGAACAATGATCAAATCAACTCTAGAATGAAAATAGATGGAAGCTAAAGCTAAAAATCTGAAAAACTTATGAAGCCCGATAAAAGAGCTGCTGGAATCGTGTGTGCTAACTTGGGGGCGCGGTGTTGCCGTATATATAGGCACCCCAAACCTAATTCTCCTACGCGCGCTCGGACTCGCGACCACGCCTCGCGATCGCTAGAGTATGTCTCGTGGCAGCTCTTCGCTTCGCTCGCCTCCTTCTTTCGCTTCGCATGGTTACCTCGCGACACAGGCTGTGATGCTAGCCAGATCGTAATCGTCTGATAGCTTTCTCGGCGGGCTTCGGCATTTCGGAGCACGAGGTCATGGTCGCGATCTCATTGGGTTCTCGTCTTGGGTTGCCTGGCGGCCAGCCTAGCGACCGCTAGGTGGTCGCTAAAGCTGAGTCGAGATGTGTATTTTGGCTCGTGCGTCGTTTCTTGCTTGATTTTCAACATATGGACCTACCTGACACCAAAAGAACACCCAGGCGATATCTTCTAGAAATAGATAAAACATTAAGAATCGATCGTGGCGCACATTAAGCGAGCTAAACTCATCTTCAAATATCAACTATAAGCGTGTAAAATGCGGCGTTTATCGGGACGAAGGTGGTTTATTCTATAGTCCTAAGGATCGGAAGGTCGTTATTAGCACTAATGCTGGATTCTTAGAAGAGGATTATATGACAAACCATAAATCCAAAGTTGAAATCATTCTTGAGAATTAGAAGATGATCGTATTCCACCACCGATTAAGCGAAGAGTGCGAGATGTAGGTAATACAGTGGGAGGATCGACACGGATACTTCAAGAAATTGAAGTGGGTTGAGTTCGAAGATACCGGCCGTCTGAGTGGCTCTATCCGACAAGTTGTGCGAGATGAGAACCACAAGTTCTGCGCACCATTGCCATTGTGTGGCGCGCCTGCCGTCGTAGTGGGAGGTTGTTCGTCGACCCGAGCGATTTATGTTCGTGGGTGAACCTTGGTTTAGTCCGGAAGCGAGCGAGCAATAAATCGACCCATGGATATCTGACGATCTGAAGACATTGATCACAGAATCATGGCACACCGCTATGGACTTAGAAATTGAGTCCATAACAACTATGGATGTATCGAAAAGACACCTCTACCGGATGGCGAGGAAGCCGTAGGTAGTAAGTGGGTATCTGAGAGGAAGAGATTCGGATGGAGGGTTTCGGCTTTTAAAAGGCGAACTTGTGGCGAAAGGGTACACTCAGTTGAGGCATCGATTTCGATGAGACCTTTTCGCAGTAGCAATGCTCAAGTCCATCGAATTCTTACAGCCATAGCATGACACTTGAACGCGAGGTTTGACAAATGGATGTGAAAACCGCTTTTCTAAGCGGTTACCTTGAGGAAGGTAGGGATATACATCGACAACGAAGGTTATGTGGTGAAGGGTGAAGAGCATCTAGTATGGAAGCTTAAGAAGTCCATTTATGGGCTTAGCAAACTTCACGATCTGGAACTTACGCTTTGGCGGTGGTAAAGTCTATGGATTTACCGGTTGCCCAACGAGAGTTGTGTGTATCGTTTAGATGTCGGCGGTGATGTGGTATTTCTTGCACTTTATGTAGATGACATTCTTCTAGTTGGCAACAATGTGAAGTTGTTGTCGAGGCGTAAAGAGTTGGTTATCCGATCAATTTCAAATGAAAGACTTAGGAGATCGTGTACATTCTTGGGATCGAGGTTTACCGATATCATGAGAGGAAAATGTTGAGCTTATCTCGGGCGTCTTACATTGATCTCTTGTGATTACACGTTTTAGTATGCGAGACCGCGAGAAAAGATTGCTACCTTCGGGCATGGCGTTCCTTTATCTAAGGAGTAGTCACCTATGACCGCAAAGGAGATAGAAATGAGACAAGTTCCTGCGACTTGCCGTAGTAAGTCTCATGTACGCAATCTATGTCTGAGGCCGATACGCTATGCGGTGAGCATAGTAGTGAATATCGATCTAACCACAGACAAGCTCATTGGATTGCGAAAGCATAAACTTCAGTACACGAAAGGACTCGAGATTATAGGTGGTTTACCATGCGGATAATCTAATGCCTTTGGGTTATCTGGACTCGTTTCAGTGGCCGTGATGAGAAAAAGTCTACCAGGTATGTGTTTACCTTGGGAGGTGGGCCGTATCTGGCGGAGTGCAAAGCGGCGATGCGTGCGGACTCTACCATGGAAGCCGAATATGTAGCCGCGAGAGGGCGCTAAGGAGGCTGTATGGTTCGAGAACTACCTCATGGATCTAGATGTGGTACTGGTTTGCCCAAGAGTATCATAGTTCTTGTGATAACTCGGTGCGATGTAAACTTCGAAGGAACCACGGACCCACAGGCGACCAAACACATAGAGAGAAAGTACCGTATCATACAATCGTGAGACCGGGGACATGTTGATTGAAAAGATTGATCGAAGGATAACCTAAGCGGATCCATTCACAAAGAGCACGCCGCAAAAAGTCTACGAAGTGCGTTCGAGGACTTGGATTGCGCTTGTTGGCTTACTTAGAAATGAAACTTTTGTATAAGTGGGAGAAGCAAAGTGATGGTTTTGTTTGTAATAGCTAGTAGAGACACATTGTATACTAAAAGTTTGCTTTAGTATAAGTGGGAGATTGTTGGTTGTATCTTTGAAAGCGGTTTTGGTTGAGTTTGTATACAATGTTTCTGTTACCACTATTACAATCTCTATCTGAATTGAATACTTGATTGCATATACTGTGTCCCTTATCTCATATATAAGTTAGATCATACGATGTGTGAAGATCACGTAAGTCTGTATGATTGGTCGAGCTTAATGAGATATAAAAGTTTCATGGTGAAGACGACTTGAGGACGAGTTGTCGGTATGAGGCTGCGGTATAGATAAGAAGTGACTTGACTTGGTTGCTTGTCTATGCTGGTGCGTCTCGACGTATTGATGGATCCGATGAGATAAGTTCTTCTATCTGACCGTCGTGAAGAACCTAGATCTCGGTGACTTACGATGATCTAAACCTCGATAAGGTATTAGGTGAGTATGAGTTGTTGACCATCACTTTGACTTGTTATGGGTGAGGGTTATATGTTCTAACCCAATATTCTCCACATCTTGGGTGGTGGCAGTGCTTGTATGTCATGCTAGTTATACGTATCAGTCACCGTGTCCGATTAAGGATGATGACTTCCCTAAGGAGCTCAAAGGTTTATTGTACTAAACCCTGCGGGTTGAGTTAGCTCAAGTACAATAATAAGGTTGAGTGGTACTACTTGAGGAATTAAAGATATTAATTATTTTAAGCGGTTGAATGCTCTAAATAATTAATGGACTTCTGATATCTTAAATCTGAGGATTCGTAATGTCTAAGTGCAAGCCCGACTCACCTTCGCTAATAAAGGGTAAGTCGACATTTATTCTCTAGTGACATGAATAAATGTTTATAAATTAATTATATTACGGGTGATCATAAGATAATTAATTTATTTGAGGCCCGTCTTTATTCCTTGCATTTGATTCTGGTGGCCCATCAGGCCCGTAACACTGAGAAATCGGCGCCTATCCTCTCCATGGTAAGGATTTGATCCTCTTTATCCATAAGGATATTATTATATTTATGGGATATGCATGGATCATTTCCTTATGGGATTATGGTAATGCATTATAAATATAAGGTAAGAGATAAGATCGGGGTTAATCATAATTATCTAACCTAATTTTCGAGAATCCCATAGTTCTTGGGAGGAATTTTCGAAAACCTAGAGAGAAATAGGGTGATTTTCCGTAGCATTCTCCATAGATCGTCCTCGCTCGGCGTTGGAGATTGGGCGGCCGGATACGATCCGGAAGATCAAGCACGAGTCTCGATCCGTTCATCCGATCCACCTCGCAGATTCAAAGGTAAACACGAGAAAACCCCACGTGTTGCAATTAATTATATAGACGCATGCTAGGAATATAATCAATGTATGGTGAATTAAACATCGAAGATAGATCCTCGGGAGAGGTCAAAATCGATTTCCTACACCTTTGCCCAAGGCCGGCGCCTACAATCACCCACTCGGCCCGCACTTCCGGAACAAGGAAACACTCGATGTCTTACTCGGCTGCTTGCATAGTTACCCCTCCCCCAGGCTACGGCCGAGTTAGCGCTCAAGGAAAGGAATAACATGTGTATAAAGCTTAGAGCTTGAACACCCACTCGAGGTTCTAAGGACATTTAGACCTCCGACTTGTATGACCTTGACTCAGCGTGCTTCTCCCAAGCCCAACCAAACCGACTACTCACGCATAATCGACATAAACATAAAAGCGATAAACAAAACATAATCGAAACCATACTTGAATAGAAAATCAGCGTAAATCAAAGCATTCTACAAGCGATTGCTCAGCGAGATAACCAAATACATAATAATAAAGTGTTTGCCCATAGGACTTGTTTCTTCCTCACCAATCGCTCATGAAATGCAAGAGAAATAAAAGAGAAGTTGAGAGATTACGGATGATGCTCTCTCCCGAATGTTGTGTCGTGAATGCACACTGAGTTAGAATCCTTTGGGAGCTAAGTAAACTCCCTTTAGCTTGGTCAGCGTGCGCGTCTCGGCGGTGGTGAGGTCAATAACTTGGCTCGGGCTTAAAGATCTTGAAGCGCAATACCCCCAAGCGTGTCGACAAACAAGGTCACCAAACCGATAAAAGGCTCGGAGTTAACCTTAATTGTATATTTTGAAGAAATAAAGAGTTATTTAAACCTTGATTTTTTGACTTGCCACGTGTCGTAGCCATTTTTCAGAATTGCAGAGCTATAATGTACGATTATGCAGACCCCGACAACGACGTATGATGATTCAAACGGGTAGAATTCAAACGACAAGTGAAATTAATATGATTGGTGTTCCCTTAACAACACTATTCATCGTTCGTTCCATAAATATGCATAGAATATGATATTCGAAGGTTACCAAAACGCTGCATATTCAAATTTTCAAAAGCACTTAGAGCTTATATTTCAAGAACAAACATCAGTGATTTTGAAGAAGATAGTTCAAAGTGTCATCAGTAAATCTCAGAGCTAACATATATTTATCAGCTCAAGGTTTCAGCATACACTCTCTTGTTTTTCTAGATCTTTACCTTATAATATCTCAAGCCTAGAAATACTGAGTTTGTCGTCTGTGACAACTCAAATTATAGTTGGAAAACTCTTTACTCAAAACCCCCAAATTTTAAGTAGAAGTTGACAAGTAAGCAACGAAGTGTTAGTTACTGAAAGCTTGATTTTCTTGCTCCTATAAGCAATAAGTTGGTCGACGCACCGTAAGCAATCAGAGGTTTTATAACACCAAAAAATATAGGAGGAACGCCAAATTAGGCGGGATACGAAAAAGGTTAAAGTCTGTATCTAGGTTTACTCTTGTACACGTAAACAAGATAAAATCCCGACTAATGGATTGACTGTGTTATCAATCCGTGGATGTAGGAGTTGATCTCTCCAAACCACATAAAAGCTAAGTTTTCTTTACTTTTAGTTCTTTGCTTTCAGTATCGTATTCACTTTGTATATTATTGAACTGAACATCACTAGCACACACAACATAATTATGTTTTGAAACACTCTATCAATGTCAGTTTGATACTGAAGAGACAAACTGAAAATTGACTAAACCAATATTCGACTAAGTATTTCACATCAATTTGAATTTTCAGTAAAGGCAAAAACGTAACCACCACATTCTGCAAACATATCAGTTATCAGTCCAACATACCAGCTGCCTCAGCTGTCAGTAAGTTTGCTAACTGATATCACTCCCAACAAGACTCACCTTATTTAAACTAATCAGCAGTATTGACACAAGTACTGAACTGACTTCAATTAATCAACGTTCTATTGATCAAGTAGAAGGTCCAATCTGGTCCATTCTTGAGTTAAAAGAAAAGGTTTTAATTTGCCTTAACTAGTGATTTCTCTTCCCCATATACCAGTACGAACCCTCTGGGACCATCACACACTTTTATGTCTTTGTATCTATGATATTTGTTTTCTCTCTCGAGATATTTTTCAATAGGATTTTCAGATAGTTAATGTTGGCTTTAGTAAATCATAAATATAAGGGTTATTTGCTTGTAAATTATTGAACTTTCATCGAATTCTAGTGTTACATACCAATTTTAAAATTTGCACGATAATTACCGAACTTTTAATTTGTTTAGATTTTGCATATGAGTGTGATTCCGGCCAAGACTAGACATGGAGAAAAATCTGAATTGACAAAATCGTTTGATGATTATAATAATATCATTTTTATTAACCAAAACGACATCGTTTAGGATTGAAATTTAATATATTTACCTGTGAAATAGATTGAGAATTACTAATGCTCTTCAAATTAAAGCATAGAACATGGCGGTTCAGGGATTGAAGTGAAGATCGAGAGATAAAAAGTGAGAGGCGTTGGAGAGGAGAGAAAGTTGGGGTTCTGCAATGGAGTGCGAGGTCTTCAATATAGCGGAAACTTCATAAATGCACAACCTGAAAGAATTAGCATGTTTAACAAATTAGAGAATGAAGAAGTAGTCATTGCAGAACACACAAACTTTCTCTCATCTACAATATCTCGATTGTTGCCTCTCGATCCTCTCTTCAATCCCTAAACCCCGTGTTCTATGTTCTAGTTTGAAGAGAACCAATAATTCTCAATCCATTTCACAGGTAAATACATTCAATTTCAACCCTAAACGATGTCGTTTTGGTTAATAAAAATAATATCGTTTTAATCATCAGATGATTTCGTAAATTCAGATTTTTCAGCATCCATGTCAATGTTAATGTTGGCCGGAATCACACTCGTGTGTAAAATTAGAATAAATCAAAAATTCGATAATTCTCACATAGATTTTAAAGTTGGTATGCAAAACCAGAATTTGTTGAAAGTTCAGTAATTTACAGACAAATAATAATTTAAAAAAGTAGAGATGTGGAAATATTTTATTTTGCGTAAATACCATCTAACATTCCAACGTTTTGTAACTTTTTACATTTGTATCACAACGTGATCATAATAAAAAATTACACCATAACTGTTGATTTTTTTTTAACATATGTGTCTTGATGACCGAAATCAAACTTATTTTACCTAGATGACACAATAGTTCGGATCGTCTATGCCTAGGTGTGACATGTGACATAAAAAAAGAGTACGAAAATTGTGAGAAAATACACTGCTTTATGCTCTTATTCTTCAACTCATACATTATTCAACTTATAATTCTTGAATCAATTTCTCCCCAATTCAATTCATTCCTCACACAACATCTTCTTCATAAATAGATCAAACCTTTACAAAATTCAATTAAAAAAATGAACCAATCTGAATCACCATCACACCTTCAAGACTCACGCCGTTGCTCTCCGAAGCCCCAATTGAGCAACACCACCACCTCCACCAACTGCAACGACACCGACAAAACCTCACACCTTCATTCGAATATGATTTTCAAGATCTCAAATTCAAGATCACAAGAGCCCCAATTTTCTGCTCCCAATCCTACAAATCGCTTGCAGTCATCTTGGCCACGTGAGATCGACTCTTACCTCGCTATGCGGCGAGTTCATCCTCAGTGCCTCACATGGAAAGACATCATCGTATGGCAGCAACCCGATTTGCAGTAGTTCACCAAGTTCAGGCAGGCAACGACACCATGAAGAAGCTTGTTACCGTCGGAAACAAAGTCTTCATGACGCATGAAAAGTTTCTAGAAGCTCGAGAATGTGTTCAAACTCATAGATATCCTCCCCACAACTAAAGACTTTTGGGAATTCATGAAACATAGAAACAATGTGCAAATGATGCCCACCACAAGGTTTTGTGGATTGAGTGCGCTCCCCACAGCTAAAGATTATTTGGGGAATTCATGAAATAGAGCAACTATGTGCAAATGAGGTGCCACCATAAGGTGTTGTGGATCTGAGCACGCTGACAACACCTCGTGCTTGGCCGTCTTTGACGACCTAATCTACTCCAACTCGTGGGACAAGATGATGAGTGCGGATGGTTTCGGATTTTCGGGTTTTTAATTTTATTTCATATGTATATTTGATGTGGGTTTCCGACATGTCAAGTAAGTACGACGAACCAAATTTCGATGGTCAAGATATTATTATGAATCAATTTAAAAAATTATGATCTAATTTATTATTATAATAGAACTAAAACACGAATGTAAAAAGTCATAAAGCATTAGAATGTTAAGTGGATTATACCCTTTATTATTTTGGCCCCTTAAATTAAATGAGATCAATATCTCTTTACGTGAGCAATAAGGTTATTACCTAACTTCCAGCAAAATTTTCGCATTTCATTTCTCTCTTTTTCTTTTTGTTAAAATTTTCACTAGGGTTTTATTAAACCCTCGGAGTCAGACATCTCCTCTTCAACCTAATACAGGAAGCTGCAGTGGCACCATATGTTCTCAAAGGTTACAACGCTCAAAGCCCCATGTCCAATCTCCTTCAAGAAGCCACATCAAGGTGAGAAACTCAGCTCCGGACTCAGTTACGCTGAAAAAGAAACAGTCTTTTTCTTTCCCTTAATTCTCTGCTCTGTTCCAACTATTGGGAAAATATATATTCATGAGCAGATTACAGATTATCAGAGCTCCCCATTTGCTCAAATGGATTTTTTTACTACGCGCAAATAGTAATTTTACATCACCAAAATCCAATCTTTATGTTAATGGGTCGCATTTCTTGTACAAAGAGTTAGTTTGTATGGAACTGAGAGCTCTTTTGATTTGAAAAATGGTGTGAATTTTGGTGCAAGTGGGAAAAAAGGGCGTGCGGTGAGAGCACAAGCACAATCTGCTTTGGTAGAGTACTTCCATTTAACTAGGAGTTTTAGGATCATGGATGCTGAGAATATGAGCAAGAATGCCCCAGAGTTTTTCAATAGGTTGATGAAGAGAGTGGTTATAGATGATGATAGCAAAATTAAACATTCCGTTACGCGTTTTTTGAGGTACCATCCGGTTAATGAGTTCGAGCCCTTCTTCGAGAGCATAGGGTTGAAGCATTCTGAATACGCCCAGTATCTTCCGAGAAATTTGATGTTTTTGGCTGATGATGAGTTGTTGTTGGAGAACTACTATGTTCTGTGTAACTATGGCATTGAAAGGAATAGGATTGGGAAGATTTTCAAAGAAGCTAATGAGGTGTTTCGGTATGACTATGGTGCTCTGCAGCCAAAGCTTAGATCTTTTGAGAATTTGGGGTTGAGACAGTCTCTCGTTGCCAAGATTGTCTCTGCGAGTCCTCATCTCTTGAGGGGCAATGTGGGTGAATTTGTCGAGTTTCTTGAGAAGTTAAAGAAGGTGGAGATTGAATATGACTGGCTCTTGGAGCATATATGCGAGGAGGATTCTTACAATTGGAAATGCATGCTTCAGCTCATGTGCTTATTTTGCAGGTCGGGGTGGAGCGAGAAGCAAGTCGGGGAGCTGTTTATGCAGCATCCCGATCTTCTGCTCGAGTGCTCCGGGCGCATCACCTTTGGCCTAATCGGGTTATTGTTGAAATTGGAGCAACAGTGAGTGATGTGCACACTCTTTTTCTTCAGTTTCCTCAAATACCAGTTTTGAAATTTACTAAAAATTTACATAATTCCTACATCTTCCTCTCCGAAATTGACATGGATGCCGTAGATATTGGCAAAATTGTCCGCTTGTACCCTGCACTTTTGGGTTCCATCGAACTCAAAAAAGTGAAGAGCATATTTAGTCTATTGTGCTGTGGGAAGAACAGGCTCTGTCAAATGGTCAACGAGGACCCGTTCACATTAGAGGCGTGGGTCCTCGGTAGGAGAGTTGAACCACTAGAGACGCAAAAGAGGACTGTTAAAATACTGGCTTTGAAAACTGAGTTTCTGATAAGTCTAGGCTTCAAAGAGGATTCAAAGGATATGGAAAAGGCTCTCAAAATGCTTCGGGGCAGAGGAGTGGAACTTCAAGAGAGGTTTGATTGTTTAGTGAAGAATGGCCTGAGTCGTGAGGAGGCGATAAAGATGGTCAGGATTTCTCCTCAAATTCTCAACCAGACTCGTGATGTTATTGAGACAAAATTCGGCTTTTCTTTGATGAGTTGGGCTATCGGGCGTCTGATTTGCTCACTCATCCCAAAATTATCTCTTACACAATTAACAGGGTGAAGCTTAGGCTTTTGATGTACAAATGGCTTAAAGGTGAAGGAGCAGTGCGTCCCGTTTGTCGTTGAGCACGCTCTTGGCTACTTCAGACAAAGAATTTATCAGGACCTATGTAACTCCTCATGCTAGAGGGCCTGAGTTTTGGAAAAGTCTGAATAAAAAACATGTCAATAAATAATTACTTTCGATTAGCTCTGGGACTGGGATTCTTGTGGCAGACAGGCATGGAGATGTATCATTCACCCCCTGAGAATCTGAATAAGGCAGATGATACATAAGTGCAGGTACATGCGAATTAAACTCGTAACATTTTATATAAATCTATTGATAATATTGCAATTATCACTGTAAGCTATATAGGCATGTGCTCACTGTTTGGTTTCTGCTTTTGATGCCCAGTTTTTCCCTTATTGTTGAAATGTGAATGCATGAGATCTTACTGGGAATTTCTTTAGTTATACAAGTTGTCATTGTAATATTGCTTCTTATATTTATCTTGATTTTTTGTCTCCTTTACCACTGTTGGGAATTGCTTTCACAATATATGCTGCTTCAGTTGATTTGCACAGCCCCCTAATGACATGTTCTTGTGCTAGCATTCAACCACAGATAATGATGCTTTGCTGAAAGAGGTTATGCTATGGCTGCAAAGGCGATGAAAACTCGTATTTCATATATGGCCTATGCTGGTTGGAGAATCGAGGACAAATCGAGGAAAGGTGTTTGCGTGAAACTCGTGGTTGGACAGTGTTCTTTTACCATATGTGGTTCTTATGCTTGTGTTTATCTCGAAATGATTCTCAGGTAGATGTCTGTAAACTAGGCAGAGAACTGAGATTGTTGAACTGGGAAATGATGATCTATTGAAATGGCGATTGCTAAAACTATAAAGGTTCATTCACATTTTGTAATTTCCTGACATTTGTTTTCTGGTTACAGGGCATGATATATAAACTGATCTCCTTTTCTGGTTAGTTTATTGGATCATAACCAGATATGTCATGCTTTTTCGGAGACAAAATACCATCTTTTGCTGCGGGGAGAGAGAGAGGATTTTGGTGCTCCAATAGGAGAATGAGAATACATTTCCCTTCCCTAAGTTGTTTTAAGTAGTGGAAATGAGCCTCTTCTCTCTAGTCTTGACCTGTTAGGATGGATAATACGCTGGTTGTTTTCTTGGGATATAGTTTAGTTGGTAAAATTGATTGTATTAAGAGGGTGTTTGACTAATCTTATTTTAGAGAGTTTATAAGTTCCAACAGCTTATAAGATGTAATGTCTCAATATTTATTATAAGTTATCAAAGTGTTTGAATAATTTAGTTTATAAACTCTGGAGAGAATTGATAATTAGAGAAAAAATTGAAGAGAAATGAAAATAAAGGTTATATGTTAGAAATAACAATTCATAGAATAATTATTTTTATAAATTGATTTGTAGATTATAAGATTATGAAAAAATAAATTGAGTTGAGGAGTTAATTTTTTGGAGAATTTACAAGCTATTGGAGTTTATTTTACAGTTTATAAGCTGTGTTTAAAAGCTTATTTCGTTGGATATTTTGCAATAATTTATAAATTCATAAATAACTTATAAGTTATTGTAAGGAGCTTATAAACTCAATCAAACATCTTCTGAAGCTAAAAGCTTACAAGTTTGAAATCGCTCATCCAAATATAAGTTATGCCTTCGAATTAAAGAGCATCTCAAATCCCTGATCTCTGCAAAGTTCATACTAAGCATCAAGATCATGAGATGTGTGATATTTAAATTCTAAAACGAAGTTAAGAACATGGGCTTCCAAAACCCAAAATGACATAAATGGGCCGCCGTTTCTCTAATTTTGTGCTGGATATCATAAGCTCATTATATTTTCCTGTAGCCCTAAAATTCAGAGAAAGCCGAGGCAAGGGCCAGTGGGGTCCACATAGACAGTTGTCCAGTGTGCGGACCCCACTCATGACTAAAGGGCATTTGTGTAATTTAAATTAGACACTTTTGGGTCATCATATAAGTATAGAAGATCCTCATTTTTAGGTTTCTAAAATTCAACAACCAAGCAAATAATATTATTTAGTGGAGTGAAGCCATAATCAATTTTATTAAATGAAAACTCATTTATTTAAGATCTATTAAAAATTAGTTTACATTAAAATCATCTTGAATTCAAGTCGAATGAAAATTTTAAACTTAAATTTAAATTTAATAATTTAATATTTTTGAATATGTGAAAAGATTGTGTTACACAAAGATTTACTGTATTTAGTGTCAGGTGTTGGTTGTCATTCTGAGTCTCAATTGTTGCCTACGAAATTACCTTTTTGCCCTCCTTTGTTTATTGTGTGATGATTATACTCGTCCGGTTTAGATATTTTAATGTCATTAATATATACTTGAGAAGTGATTAGTGGATTTCTATAAGATGGAATAAGTGTGATTAATATCTCAAAACGACTTTTCTTCACAAAAAAAAAGTCTAAAAACGACACTTGAATTGCATCGAGATTGTTCGATCTTTCAAAGCTACAATTGATTAATATTTGAGGGAGTACAAAATTTGGGAGTATTTGGTGTTGATTTAAATTATTATATATGAAAATTTCATGTTGCACGACTTTGTTTTATTGAAAAAGAGCAAATCATAATATAATTAATTATGTAAGAATAAAAATGTGTGGAGAGAAATTAAGTTTTGAATATTCACATATGTGAGTAATCATGAGATTCAACAATAGTTCAAAAAGTGGTAGAAAGATAGCGTAGCTTCGATTTGGTGCAGTCTTTTAATATGCTTTGTTATGGAGAAATATGGTAGTTGTCCTTTCCATTTAAGATCTTTAATAGCGATCGCAATTATTATAATTGAATTTTAACGACAATCAAATAATGTATATTATTTTGATTAAGCGTGATAGTAAAGGAATAGCTCACGATTATCAAATTACAAAAAATTCTCTAAATAATGGATATACTTTTATATGCAACGTTTTGGTTATTATTGATGAGATTTAGAAAATTGTACAACAAAACTAAAATTGTGAGTTTGATTGCTTAATATCTATTATATATATGGAGTAAGTTATTATTATAATCTTGTAAAAAAAATTATAATTAAACAAAATATAATAGGAATATAATGTGGTTTGCTTGTTGTGGATGTATGCCCTCCATCCACACAACCCATCTAAATATTATAACAAAATAAATACACTTCCACAGCTCTTCTTCCTTTAACTGCACAGTTGTTCCAAAATTTCCTCATTTTCTCTTTACCAGCTGTTGCAGACTTGCCTCCCTCTACTCACTACTTAAGCTCAATTTCAACCTTCAATTGGGGGAAATATTTAATCTTTTTCAATCCCACTTCATTTTTGATTCTCTTTCTCATTCTCTCATGTTTTCTTGATCTGGGTATTCGTTTTTCTGAGTCAGATTTATTTTTCTTCCATCATTTTACATCTAGACTTCATCTCTCTACTTCCGTTACTATCGAAACTATTCATGCAAGTAGAAAAGCGTACATCTAATTAGTGGGTTTTCATTTGCTACTTGATTGGGTCGATGATATTCTTAGAATATCTCCTTTGATTAAGGATACAAGTGGCATCTTTTTATTTTTGAGGTCAGCTTCATTTGGTATGCCCTTCCCTTCTCCCTTTTGTATGTCAAGCATTGTTATAAAACTGTTTAAATTAGTTTCTTTTGTGTGTGTAATTATTTTATTTTGGGTTGTTTGTCTTCTGATGTATTTCTCAAGAATTTGAGGTATTGCTCTGTTACTGGTTTATCATTTTTGTTTTATCTTGATTGGGTAATAATATATTACATTTGTTCTGAACTACGATGGTCGGTTTTTTTGTATGTTGAGTTATAATAATTGAAATTAAACCCTTTTTAGATTACTAAGGTTGCTTTCAGTTTCTTAGTGAGTGAACATTCATCTAGCTCTGTGGATATGCAAGATCAGGTTTTGGCTTATCTTGATTTAATCTATGTGTTTGGCTATACTGGTTTGGAGCTTTGTCCCCCCCCCCCCCCGGGTTCCTTTTTTTGGTGTTAACTTTGTGTAGTCCAAACTGCAATGAGGATATATTTTTTCGATTCTCAGTTTGTTATATTCATTTGTGCAGATTTACTATTGTTTGTTGAAATCGTTCAGTTTCCAAATGGGTAGAGGGAGGGGAAAAGGGAGGAAACAGTCTGCAGCTGATCATGACGATACTGCAAGTGGCGAGGATGAGAAGCTACCGATGAGGAGAAGAGGAAGGCCGCAGAGGCCACTGAAAGGTGAAGTCGAGGAAGAGGATAAAATCGTGATGATAGAGAAGGAGGAGGATAATGTTGAGGAAACAAAGAAATCAGCATTGAGTGAAAGTAAGAGAAACCCAACAGTTTCAGAGAATGGCATGAAAAGGAAGAGAGCCTCACACGTAGAGGAAAATGCAGAGACGGTGAAAGAGGAAAGCAGTGCAGGAGCCAACGCTAGTGCTACTGACTTGATCAAGTCTGTTGGATACAGACCAAACGGGAGTAGAAGGAAAAATAAGCCTAGGCGGGCTGCTGAAGTTGGCGTTGAGTGCCAATGAAGATTGTGATTTGACATTGAGAGATGAAGCTTTGGCAGCTTATAATAGCCCTTCAGTATTTCTTTTGTTTTCCTTTTGACTTGATGGTTTTGGTAATATCGTTGAGAACAATTCTTGAATTGATGGTTTTTTCATTAGTAAAGAAGAATTTTTCTTGTGTTTTTGTGTTAGATAATGCAAGATTCTTTATGAAAGTATTGGCTTTGAGTAGCCAAAACATTTTGATCTGCCATATGAATAGCTTGTTTGCATATCTATCCCTTCTGTTATTATTTTCTTTTTATTATCATGCATCAATATATGGTGCACCGAGTAAAAGTTCTTTAGTATTCAACTGTGAATGGTGCAGAAGTTCTAATTTTACGCTGATTAGAGGAAGAGGGAGAAGAAGTGGTTGGTTGAATCCACCAGGATCGACTCTACATGAAATTCAGGTAAAATTTGTCCCTTTTTCACTGCATAGCATTTTTTGTATTATTGCTAGTTCTATTATTCAACAGGATGAATGTCAATATAGAATGAAGGAAGCTCTGGTCTAATAATATATATACACGACTTCTGGCATTTTGGTATACCGTTCTTTATCTACCTGGTAAGTTTATGAGCCAATTTACCTCCAACCAGTCCTCTCCGAGTAACTTTTTTACCTATGTTTGGAATTTGCGTTGATTTTTGGTGTAACAAAATAAATTAATTTGCTTTACTTGAGTTAATATCTCGACTTCTGAAGAAACTCAGCTGAGATATGGCTACTTTGGAACATTTTTGTGCTCGTGTATGGTTGAGGGTTATAAGAGAAGATAGGTCGCATATAACAAGATATTTTTGCGTCTAAATATTCATTTCCCGTTGCATGCTTTGCATCAAATTTCAACATTTTATACAGTTTTAACTCTTTCCTTTGATTCCATTGTGAGGTTCATCATCCATGCCTGGTTATTTTCTCTGCAGCTGCAGGTTTACAGCTTTGTGTGCGTTGAGACAATGGAGATCAGGTCTGTGCTAAAATCTTGATTGATTCTTGAACGAACACGTTTATGATCCAGTTTTTGATGCTTGTCTGCTTCGAGTTCTGCTTGTTCTTTTGATTTTGCAGTCATCTTGATATGTCGGTTATAATGTTGAAGCTATATCAGACGCTGATGTGAGTATATATAATCTAATTCTTTGATTATGACATGATTCCTGCACTATTTTAGTTGTCTTTAGATGTCATACAATAATATCTCGTATTATATTACATCGTCGTAATAGTGATGTTAATATTTATACATGGCGTGTGTTGGTGAAGTAAAATATGAGATATGATCGAGAACGAATCTTGAAAGTTGCCAGATTGGTTACAGTAATTATTTTCTGTTTCTTGTACTATAGAAAGATTTGGAAGAATTTGGACCTAATGTAATTAAGGCCCGCTAGCTCTAAATGGGCTCTTATTTTTGGAAAATGAAAGATTCCTCAAATTAATTATGCATTGATCCAATTCAAACTAGCAGTATATGACAATTTAATAATCTCTGTGATATATTTAACTTGGGTAATTTTGTACTCGACTGCCCGATGTCAATTTTCTGATACGGTTGTTAAATTGATGTTAGAGTTCCAACTCAGTTGCCGCAAATTCCAGTTTCATCTGCTAACTTATGACTTAATTACTTTGTTGTTTGACACCTAACAACGAAATTGAAAATATGGTCGGACAATGCGCTACATGGGCCTCAAAAGACCTCAAACACATTTCAATTTTAACGTCAATAGGACGTTGAAATTTGGACTCAAACCCATGCTAAACTTGAGCCCATACATCATTCAAAATTTGTTGGCCAATAATTTGATTGTCTGGAATTCGATGGACAATCCGAAGGAACAGTTGGAAAGCTCTCAATAATAGCTTTCTATGGTACGCATATTGTTAGATTTTGGTCGTCGAAAAATGACTTGAAAGTTGATGTCTTGACACTTTATATCGTTTTTTGGATTGGAATTTGAATTCTGGTGTCACGTAAGATTAAATATGGCCAAAATTTTATTTTGACTTAAATTCTTAAAATCGATAGAGTTCGTGTATTTTTTCATTTGGTTAAAAATTGGATTTGACCATTACTTATGTATTTACAGACAATGAATCCTTTAAAAATAATTTAAATAGTAATAAATTACTAAAGTTCTAATAAACTCTAAAAAGGTAATAATTTCATCAATAGAGTCCCAATCTAGAAACCCTAAAGATAGGAAAAACGAAATCAACATCAACATAAGAAAAAATGAAGCCCAACATCATGTGTTTGTTTAATTGTCATCTATGAGGATCACATTCACATGGCAATGGAGCAAAATTTGTCATTGCCACCCCCTCATTAGCATATACTATATTTTCAACCAGCTCTCTTAAAAGGAAAGAAAAAAAGGTGTCCCAACTTATTTTAGTTGGTTAAGAGCTAGTATATTTGGAGTAAGGATCAAAGATTGAGTCATAACAACTGCAATTTGAAAGTTTCACTCTCTTTATGATGACTTCTTGTATGCACTATGTATCGGTCATCTTATCTACTTAATCATCGAGTTACCGTGATTTACTCAATCGATGAGCCACTGCGATTTAATCTTTTCGTATTCTCATTTGGTTGGGGTATTGAAATTTTTGAGAAAGAGATTCCCCTTTTATAGCAAGGAAAGAAAAAAAAAAAGTGTATTTCTTGATTCTGCCATTTATGTCAAGGATTAAAGCTGTAAATCTGCTTTTCTCTTTACCAAGTTTTCTTGTGTCAACTCTTGAAACCCTATGCAAGGTCAATTTTGGTCTGCCTTTGATCGTAACAGCCATTGCCATGTGATCCTCGTCAAGTACTCCACACAAAAAGACAAAAAAAAAAAAATTTCCACAATACATGTGGAAAGAGATTATTGGGGCATAATGTTGGACTTCGATATTTCTTCAACTTTAAGACTAACGTTTTTCTACGTTTTAGGGTTATTATGTTTCGGGGTTTATTACCAGTTTAAATTAGGGCTATTAGGCTATAAGTTTAAAATAATAACTTTTTTTTTCTTCTTCTTTGAGACAAACTACCCTAAATTTTTGATGTTTAGTATAGTATTGATATAAAGGATCCGTTTGATTGGTAGAATTTTGGAGTGTTATATATAGAGAGAGATTTTACTATTGGTGAAAAGTGAAACCCTATTACGTATTCCTTTCGTTCCATTATTATTGGTTCATTTTTTTTTATATTGGTCCATTTTCAAAAAAGGAAATATTTTTATATTAAAAAGTATCTCGAATTTCGTATCACATATTACTTTATATATAAAATATAATTCTTCTTAATCTACGCATAAAAAAAAAAAGAAAGGGACAGGACGGAGGGAGTATATCTTTCAATAGACACTTATCTCATGAATGGACAAAGGGTTTTCGACATATATATTTCAAATTTTTTTAACATTATAACCGATAATGGTGAAACATCAAATTTAAGAAAATGAAATTTTATGCTCTGCCACAAAATATTATTGGGAATGTCACCGCATTGAGATAACTTTTACTATTTGTATTTTGTCTCATGTATTTGTCTATATCTTCAAACTTAGATACTTGGAAGAGTCAAAACAAGTAGATAATGTTTCCCACTGTCAAATCTACAAATTTATGTACATCCACAATTTTAATGAATTTCGCCGTATACAATAGGTACAACGTCCATTTCTAGATATACCTACTATGCAAAATAAAATGATATTCGAGCATTATTAGTTAGTATGCTTTTATATTCATGTGGATAAAATATTTTCCAACATTGGGGGAAGATATATTTTACTTGATTACTGTGCATCTGCCTTTTCAGATGAATGAATGATTTTAGAAAGAATTTTCAAGTTTTCTTTGCAGTAAAAAGTTGTACAAATAGTACTTCGACAGATCAATGTACATTAAATCATCTAAAAATATATATTTATTCTTATATGGTCAATTCAAATTTTTGTACGAGTTCGTGCTTTTTAGTTGTGTTATAATAAGTGAAGGAGCCAGAAAATGAATCTTGGGGGCCCAATTAATTATAATTTTAAAATTAAAATTTAAAATAAATAAATAATATTGTAATATTATTTGAATGGAGGTAATTGTTTATACTAAATATATTTCTTCAATTATGTTTTAATATCTTACAAAAATAAAATAATAAAATTTACTTATAAATAACTAAACAATCAATCAATAATAGCTATAAAAATAAAAAAAATAAGAAAATTATAAGTGTTAAATATTTTAAATGGTATTATCTTACAAAACTCAAATCTTGATTTTCTTGTACCATTACAAATCAACAATTGAATCTAAAATTAATTCACATATAAAACATATTAGAGTAAATTTAAATAAATATTATCTATGACTATTATAATAAGTTTATCATAATATTTTTTAAAAAAATTGATTGTTCCTTAATTTACATATAAAACTTTATTATTTGTATCAATGTAAAACAAACTATAGAAAAAAGAAGAAAAAAGACTACAAAGTAGAGAAATAAAAAAAGAAAAGAAAATAAAGAGCATAAAATAGAGAAATAAAAGAAAAAGAAAAAAAAAATAAAGATACAAATAGAGAACGAAAAGAAATGAGAAGGAATAAAACCTGGTAGAAATAAAAGAAAAAGGGGAAAAGAAAGGAAAAAGGAGAGAAACGAAACGAAAGGGAAGGGGAAAAAAACAAAAGGGAAAAAGAAAGAAAAAAGGAGAGAAACGAAACGGAAAAAAACGTTACACTCGACAGGTATCGAACCATGGACCTTGGAAGAGAGGCGTAAGTGCTTAACCAACTGCCCTACAATACATTTTGAAATTATAAACGGATATATAATACTAATAGTTTTAGAAAAGTTGAGGTCCAAGGCCCCTGCGCCCCAATGTATCATAATTGGTTATAATCGAGTCATTGTACGTTATATAGAATTGAGTTATTGTACATTATATTGGCGTATAAATATATTAATTTTGAATCAATTTTGATTTTTGTACGAAATTTATAAATTATCACAAAATACATAAATTTAATGATTTTAGTGTATTTATCATAATTTCAAATTCAGATCAAATTAGATCTGATTTAGCATCTCAAAAATTTACTATAGACTAAACGGTTAGTGATATAAACGACATCGTAGAGTGATGATATAAAACATCATTGTTCCATCAAAATAAATCAAATTTTTTTATTTCTAGGATTTATCGCAACAACTCTCATTACAAAATCAAATCTTCTCGTTTGTTTCATCGTCTGATTCTAGTTGTGATCAAAACAATCGATATCCTCTCTCTACGATGTTGTTTATATCACTGATTGTTTTGTCTATGGTAAATTTTCGAGATGCCAAGTCAGATTTAATTTGGCTTAAATTTGAAATTGTGGTAAAATCACTAAAGTCATTAAGTTTGTGTATTTTGTGATAATTTTTAAAGTTCGTGTGAAAAACCAAAATTGATCCAAAATTGGTGTATTTATACGCCAATAACCCTATATAATAATATAAGAGAGTTTTAGTATCTTTGTTTGCTGTAAACTAGTATGTAATCAATCTAATTTCGACAGAAATTATTTAACATATTTATAAGTAATTATAAAAATTAGTTTTTAGTACAAATAAAAACCATTAAATGCTTTACAATATTCTGATAACTTTTCACAAGAAATGCTACGTGATTGTTTCGACGCAATAATATGGAAGATGTGTCATGCTGACACTTAAATAATTGTAATATTCACAATTAATCTCGCTCCTATACATTCATGATGTTTAATAATTTTTTAGTTTATTAATTAGTTAATTGATGAAACTTTTTGTTGTTATGAATTATCATAACATTATAAGAATCGAGAACTTAAATGTTGAGAACTCTGAAATTTTTAAAATACTTACATTAGCCAGGATGTGATGAAGGATGCCAGATTTGAAATTTAGAACTTAACAACAGTTAAAAATATCTATTTTTAATAATAATAATATAAAAATAATATGTATGATTACTTAATCTAATCTAATATATTATATACCTTATTTAGTTTAACACAATTTAAGCAAATTAATGTGGTTTTAATATTATCTTATATATTATATTATATCGATTTGAAGGCAAATTTTCCAAAAAAAACGTATATAACATAAAATTACTTTATTTCTTGCAAAACTGAAATTGTTCTTTACCATTCTCATGTACTTATTAATCTCTATTTAAAACTATGGACGTTGATGTATAAATTAATTAATACCTTATACACTTATTAGATAAAAAAATTTAAATTAAAATCCAAATTATATATATAATATTTTATGGAAATATTATCATCTTAAATAAAACAACAACATAATTCATTTTATATAGATAACACATTAAGATATTTATTGTATCCTATACTTAACTAAACAAAATGAATAATATATATATATATATATATATATATATATATATATATATCTAATTGAAATAATTTTATATAGATAACATATTAAGATATTTATTATATCTTGATGTTCTATACTGTAACATAAATAAACATCTTAAATGAAACATACTCTTATCACTTATGAGAGAAATCATGTTTTATCATGCAACATGATCATGTTTCTTATCACCATTCATCTTAATGTGTGTGTCTTAATTTAGTTCTACATATCTTGAAGTTACTTTAACATTGTATATATCATGCATAATTATACAAATATGCACACTCGATCCAAATACTTTTAAATTTTTTGATTATTTCTTTTTATAGAAAGCTCTTAAGCAGTCATCCTTAAAAAGTTAGCAATAGTACACCGAATTCTATATTCAGAGGAGATATCTAACAATGCCATTTTGTAAAAATCAAAACAGTTTATTCAATCGAAAATTATATTTCTTGCAAAATAAATGGTACCTTAGGAACTCTGACCAAACCATTCATCCACATATAGCTAGAAGCCACCATCATGTATTTCTTGCTGGAGTATAGCTACATATCAATATGCACAATATAGAATCTCAGATAAAAATCATCGTCTTTACTCTTCAAACTGCATAAATTAACCAACCAATATTTTTTGTTTCATAACATTTAAAGACAAAATAAACATCAAAGTTTAAAATTTTGTAAGGAATTAATAAGAATTTGATCATCAGTTATTTACCTTTCTCATATTCTATTTGGTTACCGATCTTGATCATCCTGATTATCTCATTAATTAGAAAACCACTATTGTCTACCAAAAAACATAACCTCAATAATGTAAAAGAATGGTGGTAACTATTGATCTTGTAACATTGAAAAAATTATGTCGAAGGTTATACATAATTACTACATCAATCTACAATCTTCGATTAGCTATAATTTCGAATTCAATCAATGCATAATTTTTTAGCAGACAGTCAATGCACTAATTTAATTGATTGATTTTATTTCCTTAAGTTAATCATTAAATAAGAACATAAGGAAATTAAACTGAAGATTCATAATATAGATATATGATTCAATTTACTAATGAACTATGTTATTTGGAGCAAAAAAATTAATTTCCGTTACTTCCACCTATGTCAATTCATGTAGATATTTGAGATAAAGGAGGAGTATAAGAAGATAATTATTAAAAAAATAAAATTTGGAAATAGTGGAATTTTAAAAAAGGAAAATGCTAAACGTAATGTATGTACATAATAAGACTTTTTTTGTCATTTTACACATTTTCAGAAATTAAGAGATTAATTGTATTTTAATTAAATTTATAATTTATTTAATTGCCCATAGTGATAATTAAAGAGAGGATATCACAATCTTTCATTTTGTAGAATGTAACGTGAGGTCGGTATTATTTCATCCCTGGAGGAACTTGCGCAGGTGCAATGGCGAGAGCCGAACGTTGGGCTTTCGTATTTTTAGTGTAAGAAGTGTGTGTGTGAAAGATGGGAGGGTTATGGGTTTTGGAGTCTATAATTCTAATTAACAAATTAATGATGGGAAGCTAAATTACTTTTTGAGTTTATACTTCTAATTACTCATTATTCGAGTATTTTAATTTCATTGATAATTTTTTCTAATAAATAAGCGTAGATAGCGAAATATATGAATACAAATTTATACAAATATATGATGAACCTATATATATATATATATATAATTATATAGTGGAAATTATTAGGATTAATTTGTTTCTAAAATTACTTGAATTAGAAAGAAAAAAAAATTAAACATAATCTAATAATATAATTATCACAAAATAGATTATGGGTAATTTAGTAATGATCTTATTACCATAAATAATGAATCGGGTTAAAAAGAATCCAACCAGTACAGTTTATATTTGAGGGTATTATCTACATAATATGTACGTTTAACACTATCCTTAAAAAAATAAGAATGAAAATTACAAAAATTGCCACGTAAGATGGATGATTATTATAGTGAGTAAAATATGTAATGCTATATAGGTATTATTATAGAAGATATATAGATAATATGATAGATACATAGATAGATTTAGAAACATAAAAAATACTGTTTGCCCACAGTCGAAATTATTTATTAGTTTATTTATATATTCATAATTCACATTATTGATTAAGAATGCACATATAAACTCTTATTACCTCAATGAAGATTCGATTGAACTTTGAAGCTGCAACGATTTTCCTAACAAAATATTATTTCAAATTAAAATGTTAGAATTGATCATTCCAACACTCAATTTTGTCAAAATCAATTAAAATCACAGTTTCATAAGTTGATTTAATGTAAAACAGACATCAAACGAATTATACAAATTGCAAGCCCCCGACTTAAAATAAATACTCCCTCCGTCCCGTTCAAGACGATTCATTTCTTTTCGGCATGGTTATTTAGGAGAAGGGATAAAGTGGTTAAAGTGATAAAAAGTAGGTAGGACCCACAATTTTTGAATAGATAATTATTTCCTAAAATGAAACAGACCATCTTGGGTGGGACAACCTAAAATGGAATACCTGCCATCTTGGGTGGAATGGAGGGAGTAATAATATAGCAATAGTCGGTACTACAACAAAAGTTGCCGTAGGAAAATAGTAAAGCTTAATGATACACGCTCAATAACTTAATCGTTATGGTACGGATTTAGGGGATGAGGGCTTTGAACAAAATAGTTTAAAAATAAATGATCCATACTATTTTCTAGAAGAAAATCAAGTAAATGGATCTACACTTTTTTAAGTAATATTTATAAGGCAAACACGATTTCTAGAAGCCAATTTATCAGTATATATAAAAATGATTTTTAGACACTTCTCTAATAAAATTAACAGTAATAAGAAACAATAGTAAACAAAGAAATTCGTCAAAACCAGTTTGATAATCGAATTCATACGAATCATACCTCGGTGAGGTGGAACCACAATGGTTGAGGGAAAAAAAATATTTGATATCTTCATATAGGGCTGACAATTCGTATCGTACATGTGAGATCGTTATCGTGTCGACACGATAACTACACGACACAACACGATAAGATTAAACACGAACACGATACACTAAGGATATACCTGACACGAACACCAACATGACAAGATATATACAGACACGAACACGACATGGATACGACACAAACACGAATATGACATGATTTTTTTCGTACGACACTACATGATAACGACACGATATGACAAGAACCGATAAATTCAAACCAAAATTAGAAAATAAATTAATAATAGAAATAACACAATAATAATAAAATTAGTGTTAAATAATTACAAATAATATCGGGTTATACGAAAATGACACGATCGACACAAACACTAATGCAATACGAAAATTATCGTGTTACGCGAACACGACATGGATCCAGCACGAACACGACATGAACTTATCGTGTCGGGATGATAAGAACACGAAAACTATAAGCTTAACACTAATCCATTAATTTCGTGATCGTATCGTGTTTTCTTATTATGTCGAAAATTGTAAGTCCTATCTTCATATATAGTTGAAAATGTATGGTATAATGTTTCCTTATTTACATATAATCTAAGAGATGGAAGTTTGTTGATTGAAGATTTTTAGGTACTTTCTTTGCCAATGGGTTGACCTGCATCCTTCCAAAATCAGTTTGAGTGGAAGTTAAGTATTGTTAATGTGGAAACTTAAAATATGGTATTATGAAAATTATGGTGAATAAAATATGGGAGCATGAAAGCGAATAATTTAGATAATTAAGAATAAAAAATCTAGTAATATCATATGGGATTGTAGATGAATGTGGTGCTTCCAATGTGTAATACTAGTATATAGAATTAGATCGATTTGTGCCTCTATGCTTGCGGAAAAGGACATCTAATATTAGGGGTGAGATTCGGTTCGGTTTCGGTTAACCGAAACTGAAATCAACCGAAATAGCTAACCGAAACCGATACCAATCGGTTAATCGGTTAACCGAATCGGTTAACCGAATCGGTTAGTCGGTTCGGTTAGCGGTTAATCGAAATTAAAATTAATTTTTTTTAAAAATAAAAAAATATACAAAATACAAAAATTAACCGAAAATAACCGAGATTAACCGAAAATAACCAAGATTATTTCAAATATTACAGAAATTATAATATTAAATTAAATAATTTTTACTTAATAATTAAATAAATAAATAAATAAATTTAGGTTAATCGGGTATAACAAGTAGGTTGTCGATTATACCCGATAATCGAAATTCACTTGAAGTGGGTTGATAGGATATGGCCCATTGACTTCTCGGGGCCCAACAGTGGACCTAACCTCTCATTGCCACTACTCGGTTCACGCTAAATGACAATCCCTAAACCACAATTATGGGTAGCAGTAATGAGGTGTGGCGGTAATCATGGGTAATAATGGTGGAGATCATGGTCGATTATGGGAGAGTTATGGCCCGCCTATCGAGGATTCGTGGGACATGAGTTACGTTTGTGTATAAATAGGAGTTAGATTGAAGGTAAAGGGTTGTAAATTCTTGAATACTAGAGCCCTTGGAATCTTGTTGTAATCGAATTATAGTAAACATCTTGAGGATCATCTCCTCCGTGGACGTAGATCTTATTCTTGATCGAACCACGTAAAAGTCTCTTGTGTTCTTCTTGTTTTCATAAATCTCTCATACTAGATTTATCATTGGCGCCGTCTGTGGGAAACTTCTTGAACAAAAAGGCGTGTTTTCTACAATCTAATGGCAAGGACACGTCAAACGCTAATCTTGTCGGCGATGTTGGTAACAACCGTGCGGAGGGGCGATCGGTGGTCACTGGCAGGGAAAGGGTGCGGGCGCCACCGGTGATCATACACACGATGGTCACATGGAAAATGCTTCCATACACCCTCGGTCGCCACCCCAACGAAGAGGAAGACACCGACCTCGATCTGCGGTGAGCAGGAGGTTCACCGCTCCCACGAGGTCCTCGGTCGGCGATGTCCGAATTCCTCAGCGTCGATTTCAATCAATTCGAGTTTCCTCAACGGAGGACAAGCGGGCGGGCCCTCAAGAGTGCCGAAGTGGTGGTTCTGAGCGATCGAGTGCGCCATCAGCGTTCATCACGACATAATGATCGCCCGATGCGGGTTCATTCATCCTCATACCCGCCGGCGGTCGTTCTCCACCTCGACATGATACCCGTGAAAATAAGCGGGAAAGAAGGGAGGAAGGGCGGTCGAACTCCCCACGAAGAGATGACGACGTCGTTATCGATCTCCTACTCCCGGAGAGGATGGTAACGAACTCCCGGTTGACCGACATGGACGATTATCTCTCGCTTTTGAGGAGATTGGATACACCCTTGCCATGGCGATCGGGCTCGAATATTCTTTGCATCACGATGGCTGGAGATCGCCCGACTTCCTATTGCTATACCACCAATATGGCAAACGAGGATGGAAGATTTCCATATGTGTAAGGTCTTTCAGGGTGCTAATCTCCAGCGCTCGGCGTTGGTTCACCTCGCCGCGAGCAGCATCCATTGCTTCAAAGACCTCATGGATCGGTTCGAATGGCGTTTTACGGAAGATGCCGTGACAACCTTCGTCCGATCTGCGCACAATCCGTCGAGGGCGGGACGAAACAATGTCAATTCGTCTCGGATTCATCATGGAATCCCTTAAAATAGATGAGTAACGATCTCTACATCATCAACGCCTTGAGCGGGATCCGACACGGAGCTACGAATAAAGAGATCACCGTGAGCGACAAAAGGCGACAAGTCGTCTTTGGACCTGGTTGATAACTTTGTCGAAGGGGACGAGTCGGATCGAAGAAGAGAGAGATGCAGGATGAGCGGATTTGAGAGAAAAGCGGGAGGATCGGGGCGGGGTCTTTGAGCAGCAGAAGTGCGTTCGAAAAGAATAAAGAAGGACCCGATAGAATCGGTGGGACCTCGATCAAACCAGTAATAACGATCGCCCTTTATTGAATCCGGTGAAATATTTGAGCTTCTGCGAGCTCTTTCAAAACCTCCTCCTATGAAGGAGGATCGAAAAAAAGTCAACGGGAAAGTATTGTGACTACCACAGTGCAGTCGCGTCTGAGAAGATTGCAAGTCCTTGGGCTCGCAGTTGACGAGCTCGTGAAAGAAGGAGCCTTGAAGAAGTACACCGGCCGACTGGGCGGGTAATAAAAGCGAGAGGAAAATGGAGGTGGTAACAGCTGCGGACCGACCTCAGCGGCAACCCGACACGAAGATGGCGAGGGCGAAGGTCCCAATGCAATTGAGCGGGTTTACGCTATAGCGGGCTGCCGGTTAGTGCAGCGAGGTCGTCGCTTAGAAATGAAGCTCGAGGCCGACCCAAGAAGCGAAAAACAAGCGGCTCGAGATGGAGAAAATATCGTGTTCTCAAAAGCGACCCGGTACCAGATCATGCCCACCGGGATGCCATTACAATACTGCCGTGGTGGGTAATAAAATGTACATCGGTCTACATTGACGCCAGACCTCCGTTAGCATCATATTCGAGCTGCATGGATAAACTTGATGTCGGAGGAATTCGGATACACTCTGCGCCTTCGATTCTGAGCTTTACTCAGGCGGTTGACAGAAGGTGTCATTACCCTTCCGGTCACCGTAGGGCGCCTCCAGTCGGTCACCAAAGCCATTCAATTTTTCTGATGCGAGCTCCTCTCCATACAATATTATCACAGGAAGAGATTGGTGTATGCAACGAGCCGTCTGCTCCGTGTACCACCTCGCCATTAAGATACCCACCCACAGTGGGAGTGTTAAGCATTCGAGGGGTGACCAAGCGGCGGCTAAAGAATGCCTACGAGTCTCAACCAGATGCGGCCTTACCACAGGCCTAGCAATTCTGAGAACCCTCAAAGTTGCCACCTCGGGATGATCGTGAGAGTCTTGACTATCTGACGACGATTCTTCCAAAGTTGTCGAGGTTGGTACCCGAGTTCGATCGATATTACGTCGGCGGTCGTGCGACTTCTAAGGAATATAGGGATGTATTTGCATGGTCTCCATTGGATATATTGGGTCTCGCATGAGCTCATAACTCATCGTCTTAACATCGATCCGGCCACTAAACCGGTTCGGCAAAAGAAAAGTTTTTTTGGCGGGCGAAGCGGTCGTAAGAGATGAGGTAACCCGACTCAGGAGGCCAAAATCACATGCGAGGTTAAATACCCAACTTGGATGGCTAATCCGTTGTGGTTCGAAAGCAGGAGGCGGATGGCGTATGTGTGTCGACTATACCGACCTCGATAAACCTTGCCCAAATGATTGTTACCCTCCCGACATTGACAAGAAGGTGGAAGCATTGGTTGGGCATGAGGTATTCATTTCTGGTTTATCTGAGGATACCACCAAGTCTTGATGAGCGGAAGGCAGCCCCAAAAGCGTTCATTCTTGACTTGGTGTCTTTGCTTATCGAAAGATGCCTTCGGTCTAAAAAGCGCTGGAGCTACCTACAAAGAATGGTGGATGCGATCTTGAGGATCACATAGGAGAAATTGTTGAGGTCTATGTCGATGATATAGTAGTCAAAAGCAAAAAGGCGAGAGCTCGCCATTGACCTCGAAACTATTCTTGACTCCTCGGTCGGCCGACCTCAAGCTCAATCCTCGAAGTGCACATTTGTGGTGAGGACGGGTAAATTTACGGGGTCTTGGGTTTCTCGAAGGCACAGCCAATCCTACCAAGGTGAAAGCGGTGCTCGACATGCGGATCCCAAGAACCATCCGTGAAATACACAAACTCACTTTGGATGCTGGCCGCCCTCGGTAGATTCCTATCTCGGGCTGCTCGAAGCGACTTCCTTCTTCAAGATCTGAGGAGGCTCAGTTTCACTGGCGGGAAGAACACCGGTCGCTTTCACGGTGAAGGAATATCTTACCGACCTGCCGACACTATCCGCCCAGCAAGGTGAAACTCTATCATTATATCGCCACCTCGGACGAGGCGATTAGTCTTTGTATTGGTGCGAGATGAGGTG
Organism: Salvia rosmarinus; assembly: GCA_036937905.1. Taxonomy (NCBI): domain Eukaryota; kingdom Viridiplantae; phylum Streptophyta; class Magnoliopsida; order Lamiales; family Lamiaceae; genus Salvia; species Salvia rosmarinus. The sequence continues at coordinate 15,574,369 of CM072821.1, forward strand.
GGACGACAACTCCCATCTACTTCATTAGCCGAGCTCTCAAAGGACCGGAAGCGAGGTACACCAACCTCGAGAAGGTAGCTCGGCCTTGGTGAGCATGGCGGCGCCTCGGCCTTACTGAGCTCATTCTATCCGGTGTTAACGGACTTGCCTCTAAGACAAGTCTTATCAAAGCCGAGTCATCAGGCGAATAGCTAAGTGAGCCTTTGGAACTCGGCGAGCACGACATATCATACTCCCCTGGGCCGGCTATAAAGGCAAGCCACTTGCAGATTTCTGGTGGAAGTCAAATTCAGAGGTCGCCTCTGCAGTGAGGTCACTCCCGCCCTCACTGCGAGAAGAACGACTTTGCACCACCGCCGGATGTTGGCGGATGTGCGTGGATGGAGCTTCATGCGAGGCGGGTAGCGGAGCGGTATCCTCTCCTCGGCCCATATAAGCAAGTGACATCGCCTGCGGTTTACCTTCGACCACCAACAACGAAGTGGAATCTGAGCATTGATCTACGGACTCAGCTAGCAAAGGAATTGAAAGTGGACAAAGTCCGGATATTTGGAGATTCGGTTGTGGTAAACCGGTATTAGGTACATCGAGGCTAAGGAGGATCGAATGAGCGATGCCTTGAGAAGCGAAGAGATCGACCTCGTTCGGATACTTGATATTAATCAAATCCACGAGGGAAAATAGCGGTGACATCCTTAGTAAATTGGCTTCGTCGTCGGCAAATCCGCCCGATGAAAAGTTCATTCGGAAGCATTGAGGCGCCTCATATCGTAGCGTTATCTCGGTGAACCGAGCTGGATGACACGCTAAAGCATATACGGAAGGGCACATTACCTCCGGATCGTTGGAGGCCAAAAGATGATGGCGAAATCCCAAAGTATCTTATCGTGAGGCGCTCTATCTGGGAGTCTTACCTTCAACCCTCCGAGGTGCCTCGGGCGGAAGAAGCCGACTACGTGCTCAATGAAATTCAGGGGGGTCTTGTGGAAGCCACATCGGGTCATGAGCTCTCTCGAAGAAGGCGAGGTCGGGATACTCTTGGCCCGCCTCATGCGAGATTCGGCCGAACTCGTCAAAAGTGCCGAAGTGCAGTTCATTCCACGGTCAGCTACCTCGGTGATCTAAGCGGTCTGCGAGTCCATGGCCTTTCATGCGGTGGGGATTGACATTGTTGGTCCGTTCGGCCGAGCACCGGTCGACCGATGCTTAGTCGTAGCCATAGACTACTTCACAAAGTGGGTCGGGCGAACCACTATCAAGCCTCACGGCGGGAGAATTGAGACCTTCGTGTGGAAAAATATAGTCTGCCGCGGCGATACCGCGCGTTCGGTCTCGGACAACGGCACCCAATTCGTGAACAAAAACTTCAAGGTGGTGCGAAGAACTTGGATCGATCAGCGTTTCACCTCGGTCGCACACCCTTGCAAGCGAATGGCGGACCGAGGTCACCAACCGCTGCGATCGTGCAAGGATTAAAGAAAGGTTGGACCGAGCTAAAGCGATGGGCTGAAAATCTACCTCAAGTCCTTTGGTCTACAGGACCACGCCTCGAGACGTCATGCGGAAACCCTTTCGGCTGGTCTCACGGATCGAGGGCATGTCTGGCCGAGATCGGTGGCATGACCAGCGCCTCTTCACCGATCGGGCCGGGAGCGAGGAAGATCTGCGAGCAAACCTTGGCGCCTCGAAGAAGCGCGAGCTAGCCTTCATAAGCGAAGCCAGTATAAAGCCGGTGTGCGGTGCTACAACAAAGTTCAAACTTCCACGTTCAGTAGGCGACCTCGTCCTACGAAATAATAAAGCCGATGGGGTGGCGTCTTAACAAGTTGGATCCAACATGGGAAGGCCCATACCGTGTTCACGAGAACCTTGGCAGGGGCTTACAAGCTATCTCACTTATCAGTGCGCTTTATCCCCGAACACGGCATATTTCTCATTTAAGGAGTGCTTTACATAGTTTGATTTGGATCGACTTTATGTTAGTCTCCATACTTGCCTGTCAAGTGCGATGTCATATATTTGTTGAATAAAATATTTATTTTTCAATGAATATTTCATTTAAACTTCATTTATTAGTATCACGAACATCTATTTGGATATACCGCATTTAACCTTCACGGGGGCCTCACGAAGATATAAAAAAAAAAACCACTAAGTAGGGTGCTCACTAAGCGCCGCGCTCGTAGATTACTCATTGAATTGAGCGTCTCGGTGCAGCGCGTCTGAGACTACTCACTAGTTTGAAAGTCTACATGCATACATCTGATTACTCGTTAAGTTGAAAAAATCTACATGTATAAGACATCCATAATTGGATTTCACCAAATTATGGCAAAATATCTGATATAAATACATTTACGACCAAGCGAAGTCCTAAGCTATGTTTATACCTCTCGAGAGGAAAACGTACACTTCAAAGCAGTCTAAATACATTTATACCTACATACAAAGTCTACACTATATCGCTCATTCGGGTTTCGGGCTCCTTCATGAGACTTCAAGGCGAGATAATTTTGAGCGAAGTCCCAGTCGGCGATGGATGCCGGAATAAACTCATGCTTCCACCCAATCTACGAGGTGGCCCCACCTCGGCCATTAGGGAGCGGTTTGACTCGGCATTGGGGAATTGATCCTGCACTGAGGCCACATCTTGACCGTGAGCCCGACGACGGACCGAGGATTATGCCCTTGTCCTCGAGATCTAGCTCTTCCACGTCGATTGGCGGTCGCGCGTGTCCTCTCCTCCATTTGCCGGCCGAGTCCTCTATCGCTCATTGTCGGATGGACCCATTTGCGGAGCACTTGGCGTGATCAGCGTAGCCGCCTCCTCTTCGAGCTCTTCAATTATGGGATTAGAGTTGCCCTTGTAGATCTTGTGGCGGGGCGGGGGCATGCGTCGTTCGAGACGATCTCATACATCCGCATGTATTTCATATGAGTCGGCGGTCTCTAAAATTCTTGCTATTGGGACCTCCTCATCCCTCGATACCATGCCTCCGCCAACAAGCTCGAACTCGATCGTCGGCTTGGATATAGTCGTTCCCGATCCGTGGATGACCTTTTCGTACTCTTCATGCTCTTAGAGATCCGAGCGACCTGCATTGTCGGCTCATTCGTTTCTCATGATCATCGATCGTCAAGTGGATCACATCTGCAGATAAATCAGCCCCACGGACTTGAGATGTAATCCTTGACTTTAACACCTCATTTTCAGCAGAAGGCGGGCCACCTCGCGGTCGATTCATGCAACTTTTGTTTGATTCGGTGGCGATCGTGGCGGCGTCCCACGGGCGATACACCGAGTCATTTCGGCGGACCGACTCTCCGGTGTGCCACCTCTTCGTCCTTCTCGGCTAGAGCACCTCGGACTTCTTTCGGTTTTGTTAGCGATTCGTGATCCGATCCAAGTATTGAGGTGAAAACGCTAGAAATAAAACAATGACGGGCATTTTAAAAAAGAAAGGATATGTCTATTATTATTCAAAAGGAAGTTTGTACAACATGGATCCTATCGATCCCGACAAGTCATCCTATTACAATGGGTCCCTTGACCTCGGACTCATTAAGTCGATTGCCGACCCTCCGACCTCCTTGGGGCTCTGCTGCTGCTCTTCCATTGGTTGCCGATCTGCGAAGAGGCGTCCGAGCTTGGACTGCCGCCCGGTTTGGTCCTCAACTCGGCAAGGAAGGCTTGAAGCTCTAAGTCTTCATCTTCCTTGCCTTGAGTTCTGACCTCGCCGTCGAGAAGTGAGGTGAAGACGCGAGGCATCCACCACGGGAAGGAGGTCGCCCGGCGATTATGCGAGCATAATTCTTGCATACCTCGGTGGTCGACCTCAACCCAACCGTGTTGGACCTTGTCAAAATTTGGTCTCTCGGCCGCCAACTTCTCGGATGGCCACAAATCACTGTGACCTCATCACGGCAGCCGGTCGGAGATGAAGAGGAAAAACTCTCCGACTCGATAAGCTTGTTGGCGAAGGCCCTCGGCATAGGTCCTTGCCCGCTTGACAAGGCGCTTGTTTCTTGTGACCGGCCTCCTCTCGACCTCGGCGGCTTCCTCTTGGTATTTGTCCACTTGCACAGGCCACTCGCAAGGCCGGTCCGGCCTTCTTGAGGGCACTCTCGCGGCCGTCTTTGCCACTTGGCTCCTCGACTTCGCCTTAGCAAGTTCGGCGTCGCCTGGCAAGCATCTAGTGCGGATTCGGCCGCGGCCCTCGATCTGTCATGACGACTTCCTCTCCATGGCCTCGTGTTGCGAGGCACCCTCAACAATAAGCCCGGCCATGCGGTGCATCTCACCGCCATCGAGGCGCGTCTAAATATGAAACAATTAGCAACAAGTAACAACAAGTTTACAAGGAGAAGGGTGGCGTATACCTTTGGGAAGGATAAGGAAGTCTTGAAGCGGCACCTCGGACTGCGGTGACCACGGACCTCGATCTCAACGTCGGGCCGGGGCATCGAGGACGGTCTGAGGTCTTCAGGCGTCCCTACCACGGTGTTGGGTGGATTCGCCGTCTCGCCTTCTTCCTCGCAGTTCCCTTCGATCGGAGAAGCGGGCGTGGCGAGATCGGCACATTGACTTCTCCGGTGGGTCAACCTTCACTGCATTCAACATGAGAATTTCATTAGCACGGCAAAATCAAGCGAGGGAAATAAAGATAAGAAGGTTGCCTACCGCAAATCGGACCGACCTGGAGCTTGACTATAGACACTCGACCCGGCATCATTCAAGTCGTCCTCGGTATAATTGATCGATGGGATCTCACCCATATCGTTCAACGCCTTCTCCATAGGGCCCGGGGATTAATTTTCACGTCCTTTATCGACCGGGGCCCCGCTCATACCTCGGATATCCTCGACCCGCAAAAAGTATCTATTTTGCCGGTGGGATACCTTCGACGGAAGCAATTTTAAACTTGAGGCGGTGCGGGTAATATACTCCCCTATAGACTTGATGCTAAAAAGCATCAAGACTTGAAAGAACCCCTCGCCTCGCCCATATGAGCTGACCCTAGCCCCACCACCAACCTAATAGAATTGGAGGTCGGTTGACATATAGGGATCGAAAATACTCACAGCTAAGGAAAATGGGGCAAAAGAAATCTAAGCCCACTATTAAGCTATCTACAAAAATGGTGATAAATCCCTCAGGAGAAAGCCATCGCCCTATCGTTGGGTTTTAGCAAACACCACCATGCATCCTCTCGGGATATAGTATTTCTCGTGACCACCGAAGCTCCTCCATCGTCAAGGTTGATTCGCCCCACCAATCACGAGGCCATCCCATACCAAGACACGGGTGAAACCACAGAACTAAGTCATGGATTGACTGGCGGTTATGGCATATATAATCCCCACATTGGGGTCTTGACGACCCGAACCCGTGAACGAGTTATCGGGCGAGAAGAGGTGAGAAGGTGAAGAATACATACTTACTTTTTACGGGCGGGATTTCGATTTCTTCAACAAAGTGTGAAAGAGGAATTGGGGATTTCTAAGGTTGTATTCTGCGGATTCAAACGTCGAAGGAGAAAATGAGCAGTTGCCTCGTTTAGACCTATTTATAGGATAAATGGCGCTAAAAATCTGCCGTTTCGTTTATTACACGTGCTATTTACGGTTGGATGTGTGAAAGACGCGCAGCGCTTTGAAGTGCCCAACTACCGTCAGCGCGTATGGCGTACCTACGGAAAAGCAGACCACGGTCGATCACGTGATGATTACTACGAGTTCGGACATCGGACTACGCCCGTGTCCTAATACGAGTAGTTGGTCGGACCTCGACCTCCTCCTAACGTCGGATCTCGACTTGACTAATGATTTGAGTTCGGTGTTGGGTCGTGCCCCGTGTCCACCCCGGATCGTGAGTATTCGGTAGGACATGCCCCCCTCGGATCGGTGAGTATTTCGGTCGGATATGACCACCTCGGATCGCCAAGTATTTCGGTGGATATGACCACCTCGGATCGTGAGGTATTTCGGTCGGATATGACCACCTCGGACAAATGAAGTGTTTTAGGTCATCACGGTGAATGACAAACCTTCAACGAAAATTGACGAAGCAATATTTCGCCTCGCAAAGCACATTCTTCGCCGCTTTCGGCAAGGCTATTCCTTGACTTTTCGGGGGCTATGATAGGATATGGCCCATTGACTTCTCGAGCCCAACCTCTCGGGCCCAATGAGTTGGACCTAACCTCTTGTTGCCCTACTCGGTTCACGCCTAAATGACAATCCCTAAACCCCAATTATGGGTAACGGTAATGAGAATGTGGCGGTAATAATGGGTAATAATGGTGGAGATCATGGTGGGTTATGGGAGAGTTATGGCCCGCCTATCGAGGATTAAGTGGGACATGAGTTACGTTTGTGTATAAATAGGAGTTAGATTGAAGGTAAAAGGGTTAGCAAATTCTCGAATACTAGAGCCCTTGGAGATACTTGCAGTAATCGAATTATAGTAAACATCTTGAGGATCATCTCCTCCGTGGACGTAGATCTTATTCTTGATCGAACCACGTAAAAGTCTCTTGTGTTCTTTACTGTTTTCATAAATCTCTCATACTAGATTTATCATGGGTAACCGATACCCTAACCGAAACCGATACCCGTTTAAGTTGGTGTTTCATACTATACGCGATATTATTATTAGTCAAGTTGGTGTTTCATACTATACGCGATATTATTATTTGCGGCCAAGCAAATGATAAGTGCGGGAAAAAATTATTATTTTGCTAGATTAATTTTTTGAGTACTAAAAGAGCTATGCTTAGGTAGGTGCAAAGTGAGTGAAGATGTGTCTCAATTATATTGGAAATTAACTAATAAATATTGGTTAAAAAGACAAAATTAATGTATATCTGACATATCTGCCTATAAATTAATGCTTACCACTATCTGGTCCTGCATCTCGTAATCCATTATTACATTAGATAAATACTTCTAAATCAAATAGTGTACTATATAATAAATATATGAATTAGTTATTATAAAAACATCTCATATAATATAAATTATGTATTAATGAATTATTTAAGTAATGAATTGGTTGTAAAAGTGTATGAATTCGTTGTTAAAGTGTCTGAATTCAATAACATGAAATTTTGCCTTTTATTATATTTGAACTCTGATGTACGAATTCATTCAATAAATTAATTATAGATCTCCAAGATTGAATGGTTGAAAAAAAATTCATATTGTATATGTTAAGATCAGTTTGTTTGACCGAATTCCTATATATATATATATAGTATTGAAATTATAACTATTTATTTATATTTTCATAATTTTATTTATATAATACACTGACTGCAAAATCATCACTCGTGATGCTAATGAATAATGTGATGTCGTAATTTATAATTTTACTTGTATAAATAAATATATATATATATATATATATATATATTGTTTTATAAATTTTGATTTACTTATTATATTCCTATTATATATTTAATTTAAATAATTTTTAAAAAGTAATTATACCTATAAGTTTATTATACTAGTTGAACATAGTAACCTTTTAAAATTCGCACTCGTATGATAATTATTCTAGTTTTGTTCAATTATGGGACTCATGTGACTCATTAATGGTTGTACAAAGTGAACTTTTAATTGCACAATAGAAGCGATAATCTATAGTTAATTTATAAGTCCAGCGTATTTTTTTAAAAAAATTAGCAATGCGCCGATTACTTTAGGTCATTATATTGAATTTTTGCCAAGATGAGTAAAGTTCTGTCATTGAAGAGATGAGTTATACCATGAAAAGTAGCCATAACAAAGTAGATTGATTATTGATAGTGAATACTAATTGGTCTAGTTACCTGATAAAAAGTACAAACATTTTTGTTTGGCATTTTAGTTGCTATGTTTGTAAGAGAATCTACCCCTTTATACCAGAAGTTCACATCAAAAATAAACCCTCACACATTATTGATCGATCTTAATTTCGTAAGGGAAATAAATGCACGCAAGAACACCAGAGATTTACGTGGTTCGATCTATGAATAAGATCTACGTCCACGGGGAGAGATAGTATTTGTGTATTGAAAATATGAGAAGTGATTACAAGAAGTGTAGATGTCCTTTTCCGTCTAATATATCCTCTATTTATACACGATTATGATAACATAGATCTCGAATCCGAGATCTATTCTAAGATAAGATTTGAATCATATCTCTCTCTAATTAGGATTCTCATAGATATGACCGAATCTTTCCGTTCCTCTTGGTTCCAAGCTCTCTTGGGCGGACTCGTATGGCCGAGCTTCATATCGAGCTTATTTATGTTGGGCTGAAGCTTGGGCACTGGGGTTGGGCGTATCCTATCATATCCCACAAAAAAAAAAGACGAGCGAGGTCGCGATGGGTTTGGGGATATTTGCCATAGATGTGTCCATGACGGGTGGAGCATGGTCGATCTAGTAGTTATCCTTGTATATTGACTTCGTATTTTGTCGGCCGACTTGATTAGTCTTTCACGATGTCTTTGGATGGGCTTCACTTGGCGAGGCTTTATGCCGAGGTTATTGATTGACCGCCTAACGAGGCGTTATGCCGAGGTCTTTGGTACGGCCGCTGACGAGGCGTTATCCGGGGTTTTGATTGACTTCGCGACGGCGTTATGCCGAGGTCTTTGGTCGGCTCCGCTGACGAGGCGTTATCTGAGGTCTTTGGTAACCGCTGACCGGCGTTATGCGAGGTTTTGAATGGTTTCGCTAACGGGCGTTATGCCGAGGTCTTTGGTAACCGCCTAACGAGGCGTTATGCCGAGGTGTTTGGGTAAACCGCCTTTATGGGGCATGAAGCGAGGCCGAAGCGAGATGCACTTATAGCATTTAATCGCATTTAATGTAGCGGTTGGATTCCCAATAAAGCGCATATTGGGAGAATAACTTCGCGATCGCCTTTCGCTTATCACTTGCACATTTCAATATTCAAAAATTGAAACCTCTTGTGTTCGAGAGATTCTTACATCGCCATTATCGTCTCGCGAGTTTCGATTGCTATCTTCCTCGATTTTAAAACCCGAAGTTATGGCTTCCTCATCTTCGTCACCTTCGTCGATTCTCACGTACGAGCGAACGTATCGTATGCGTGTCACCACGGATTCTCCGGTGGATTTTGAAATTATCATCTTGGTTCCCCGACCTACCTTGTGTAGATTAGAATATCCTCCTTATTATGATTTAGGAAAGGTTTCTTTGTTTCTTACTGTTTGACAATTCCTTCGATATTAGAGCTTGCCTCAATTTTTGTTAGGAATCATTTGGGTTAATTGCCCCTCGTCCGGGATAGGGCTAGCCTTCCTCCGTATGGTTTTGTAACGATATCGAGGGCGACCTTAAGTCGGTCTTCGTCTTCTTTATCCTTCCGTGTTTGTTGAGTTACAATGACTTTTGCTATCCCTTTGCCCAAATAACACGAACTCTTTTCGTCACTGACAGGCCTTGGTATATATGCACATAGGCATAAGCGCCCGTTGAGTCTAGGGCTCGTCCTTAGATTTTTGCCTTAAATTTAGTGCGGGGTGGTATTACTTATCACCCGTCGAATTTAAAATAAAGGCAGTCGAAGATATCAAGCCGCGAAGAAGTACTTCTTACGCGGTTTGATGGTTCTCTGGTCGCTTGGGCGTGAGAGGTTGGCTGATGTAGCCGTTGGGGATTGCTTGGTGATGTGGAGACGATCACGGGCCGGGTTGGCACGGTTGTGAAGCCTTCTCAGGGCGAACTAGCGGCGCGCGGTGAGCCCCTATGACCGCTATCGCAAGCGAGCCATGAGGTGAGGCCACACTTAGCTTTAGTGTCATAATATTTTTGTGTTGCTCGTATTGACTTGACATTTGTTATTTACGTAGTGGAATTCGTGTCCTCAAGGAAGAAAGGGTCGGAGTCCGAGGCCGCAGGTCGAGAAGCGGCGAAGACTACGCGAGGTCACCCCTAAGAGGGGAGAAGGCGTGACCTCGCCTCGGCCGGAGGCGTTCGTCGCCTCGGCCGAAGACTTCGTCGCCTCAAGCGAAGCATCCGTCGCCTCCAGCACCTCTCGCTCCGAAAAGAAGCGTCGTCCTCCTGCCGCGGCGGCGGCGATTGCACGATCCTTGGCACCGAGGTCGCACGTCCGCCTTTTCCAGGTAATGCCTTGTCGTAATTTTTCCGGTTGTGTTGAGGCTTTGCTTGATGTTGTTAGCTTTATTACGAGGGACCGAGGGGCGTAAAGGTTCAATTGGCGGTGTCCGAGCTTGTTGTCGGGCATCGAATGATCTTGTGGCTCATTTGAGCATTTGGCTCGTCACGTCCGTGAGGCTGGAGGGAGAAGACCCTTCTTGTGGCGAGGCGATCGAGGCGAAGAGAAGGCTGGGTTGCGGCGAGAGAGGCGAGCTTTGGCCGTGGTGGAGGAGGTCGGGTGGGGTTGAGGCTGCTGCAGGCGGGCGTCGCCGAGATAACCTTTTGAAGGCAGGCGGCGGCCGAGGCGGAAGGTCGGTTGAGTGCAGTGGGCGGCGGTGAGGAAGTCGAGGCGGCGGCTTCACGTACTTCTCCGCACACAGAAACTTTTATCTCGGAAGTTCTCTGGTGGCGAACAAGATGGCGGTTGCTAAATAAGAGGCGGTGTCAGACACATTGGATGACATCGCCGATGACTATCGACTTAGATAAAACTAAGTATGGATACGAGGTGGTGGAGGCGGCGCCTGCAGTGCGGTCTTACGTTGGTCTCGCTTGTTGGCGATGCGAAGAGCACGCCCGTTATTGATGCGGCCTCGTCCTCGACTCTGACTGTTGTCAGTCTGTCGTGCTTGCTCGGTGGATCGAGATCCTCTTGAGCTATCTGGCCGGTGAGTAAGGGCCGGAGGCCGAGGTGGCGGCTTGTGAAGCTTATAAGATGGCCGGGGTGTCGGGTCGAAGGCGAGAAGGAGGCCGAGGTGTCGACGGCCGAAGATGAGAAAGAGGCCGGTGGTGGCGGCAAGGCGAGAAAGAGGCGGTGGCGGCGGCGAGGCGGCGGGGTCAGTAACGAGGAGATGCGGCTCGGAGGCGATGGCGGGGTCGATTGATCCTTGTAACTTTTTTTTTTTTTTGTGTACTTGAGCACAATATTACGCCGCGAGGCCTTAATAAAATTTGTTTTTCTTGAAAGACTTGCCTTGCTTGTTTTCTCTTTGTCGATCTTCTCACGAAATGCGATGCTTCCCTTGGTTAAATCACATCGCGGTTTTGGCGGGCTATTGAATCAAAAGAGATCGAACTCTCCGTTTGAGGCGGCTAGACCATGTGCGGACGGAGGCGTCTGACTTAAAGGCTGCCAGAGAGGCGTGACGAGCTTGGCTCGCCTCTTGGAGTTGGAGGAGAAGTCCGAGATTGCCAAGGAGGAGGCTAGAACCATAGCGAAGAGCACTGAGAGAGGCAGTCGTCCACAGTGGTGGGATGACCATTCACGAGTCGAAGCAAGGTTGTTGAGGTTCTTTTCGTGTGCGAAATACGAGCGTGAGTATGGCAAGAAATCTGGCGGTTAACAGAGCGGTTCGTCGAATTAAAAGGCTCGGAGGCATATCAAGACCGTCGTTGCTCGACAACCACGGCTCAAGAAGCGCCCGGCCGGATCTGAGGCCTCTTCTTACGGGCTTCTTTGCTGTCCGGACTACAATAAATGCTCCGAATTTTGGCGATCCGGAGTGGCGAGCTCAGAGAGAGCGCTATGGCCCAAAACGGCGTGGATCCTCAAGGGCGAGCCGGGCGTCATCGGCGGCCGAGGTCGATCTAGCGAGCCGCATCGTCAAGTGGCCGAGGTGGGCTGGCGGGGCTCATAGTGTAGATTGAGGGCGAGGTAGAGGTAGGATTAGTATAGATGCTCTGTTGAATCCGATTTTGCTAGGGATTGGCTAAGCTTTTCCCGGCCTCCGGACCTCTTGACCTCGTGATGTACAAAATGTATAATTTGAAATAAAATTATTTTTGCTTTTGCGTTAACTCTTCGAGAGCACTTGTCCACAATTACAGTAACGATAAGAAGGTAGGTCGTCCTTGTTTGGCGAAGATAGCTCGTTCTTGCCGTAAACCAAGGTGGTTTATCTTCGTGCGAAGGTATCCGTCCTCGAAATAAGCGAAGGTATCCGCCCAAATGCGAAGCTTCCTCGAAATAAGCGAGGTGGTTAGTCCTCGTATGAAGGTATCCGTCCTCGAAATAGCGAAGATATCCGTCCTCATCGAAGCTTCCTCGAAATAAGCGGTGGTTCATCGCCGTGCGAAGGTATCCGTCCTCGAAATAAGCGAGGTATCCTTCCTAAACGAAGGTATGGGTTCTGTTTTGCCAAGTTTTATCGGGAGGGTGGTCCCTTCACGCGTTTGAGTTCGTCTTCGTATTAAGCGAAGGTAGTCGTCATCCGTCGAGGGTATTGTTGGTCCTCCGAAGAGGGTATTTTATAAGAGTTATGTGCATAAGTGACAAATGAAAACATGCAAGACAAAAAAGATAGAGAAAGAAAAGATTTTTATTGATAAGAGGTAATGGAACAAGGCGACAAGACTTGGACCCGACTAACAGGACTCGAGCGAACAAGACTCAACTTTCGACACTTATGCAAAATATCTCTTCAAATGAATGATGTGCCATGTGTTGGGTATTTGCTCGCGGACAAATGGGCGAGCTTATAAGCTCCTTTCCGAGGACTTCTTCGACCGGTAAGGTCCTTCCCATGTGGCTTCCAGTTTGCGAGCTTTGCGGCTTCTCGACTTCATTATTTACGAGCACGAGGTCGCCTACTCGGGCTTCGGGACTTGACACGGTTGTAATACCGAGCTACTTGTTGCTTGTACCGATCTTCCTCGATGTAGGTGAGGTCTCTTTTCTTCGGCGGATCTAGATCAGCTCGTAGATTTTCCCATTTGCTTGACGGAGAAGTGAATGGTGCGCGGCTCGGTATTCCGATTTCTGCAGGATCCCGCTTGGTTCCATATGCGGATCGTAGGGTGTTTCCGTTCGCCGTCCAGGGTGTTGTTCGGTATGACCATAAGACTTGTGGTAAATTTTCCACCCAAAGACCCTTAGCTCGGTCAAGACGGGTTTTGAGACCCTTCACAATCGTCTGTTGGTGACTTCCGTCGACCATTTGCTTGAGGATGGGCGGCCGAGGTGAACTTTGTTGGATCCAAGCTCTTGACACCAATCTTTGAATATCTTATCGATGGTGTGTCCCATTATCCGAAAGAAGGATATGAGGGATGCCGAATCGACATACTATGTTCTTCCGCACGAAGTTGAGGCGTTTTGCTTGTGATCTTCGCCGAGGGTTCGCTTCCCACTTCGTGAAGTAGTTAATGGCGACAATCGAATTAAAGTTGCCCGCTGGCTGCGAAAAGGCCTCGATGTCGATCCCCATCGCATAAATGGCCAAGGGCTTTGTGCGGGCGAGTCGGTCTGCGGTAGCCTTAGCGCGTTCAGTGAATTTGACACTTCGGACACCTTTTCACAAGGTTGAGTGAGTCTTCGAACATTGTCGGCCAATAGTATCCCCATCGCATGACTTTCTTTGACAAGGCTCGGGGTCCGATGTGACTTCCGCATGATCCTTCGTGCACTTCCGTAGTATGTAATCAGCTCGGTTCGGACCCAAGCATCTTAGGAGAGGCTGGAGGTATGATTTCCTGTAGAGAACTCCCTGCTCTAGTACATATCGCAAAGATTTGTTCAGGATCCTCCTGGCCTCGAGCTTATCATGGGGCAGTTCGCCTTTCTCCAAGTATTCTTGAATAGGAGTCATCCATTAGGCTCTTCGTCAGAGACTACGTTGACTTTGGCTCCTTCATTAGCATTATCTATGCTTCGATTTTGAACTTCCTCTACTGGCGGGCTTGTTGATGACGAGGCCAATTTGCTTAAGATGTCAGTTCGCTCGTTTTGCTCCCTTGGGATGCGAATTATCTGGAAGTGGGAGAAAGTTTGTTGTAGGCTTTTGGCTTTCTCGAGGTATTTCTTCATCCCTCGCCCTTTGCCTCGTCTTCCCAACATGTGGCTTCTGACGACTTGAGAGTCCTTATGAACTTTCTTGCTCGTGTCGAAGACTTTGAGTTAGGCGAAGTCCTGCGATCAAGCCTCATACTCTGCCGTTGTTCGTAATTTTGAACAAGAACCGAAGTGCGTATGTGATCTCTTGCCATCCGGTCCAGAGCAGATGCCACTCCATTGCTTTTTCCCGAAGCCCGTCAGCGTAGACTTGCCGGCAATCCTCCGGTGTTTTCTCCTTTGGTTGACCGGCTTTGTCGATATGGACTCGGGGACTTGGTTTTCGGCGAAGTGAGCCTCGGCGAAAGTCCGCTAAGGCGACCTTTGATGGCTCGACGGGGAAGAAAGATATATCATGTTCGCCAGTTGATTGCCCACCGCAATTCTCCCGAAGCTTCGGCCGTCAACACTTGTCGAAGTGGATGGTCGGTGAGGACTTGTATGGGATGTGCATGGAAGTATGGACGTAGTCTCCTTGCGACATTTACTAATCTTGGGCGAGCTTCTCCAAAGGTTGATACCTTGTTTACGGGCCTTCAATGCTCGGTGATGAAGTATACCGAGTCGGCGTCCCTTCTCGTACAAGGCGCACTTATTGTTTCGTCCGAGCGGCGAGGTATAGGAAAGGACCTCTCCTTCTTCGGAACGGACATAGTAGGAAGTTTGGCGAGGTAGTTTGGAGATCTTCAAAAGCGGACTTATGTGTATCATTCGGAGAACTCAGAGCCTTTTGAGTACCTTGAAGAAGGGTAGCTGCTTGTCATGACCTTTGAAAGGAAGCGGCTTAGTCTTGGCTATGCGACCATCGATTTGTGTGCGTCGTGAATGGTCTTGACATCTTCATTTCTAGAATGGTTTGAACCTTGGATGGGTTGGCTTTTAACCCTTCTTGTGAAACCCAACATCTAAAATTTTCCGGACGAACCGCAAAGCGTGCATTTACGGGGTTCGGTTTGAGGTTGACTTTTCGTAATAAGTCGAGGCGATCCGGAGGTCGGCGACACGCGGCTTCCTCCATGCTTTTACTACGATGTCGTCGACGACACCTCACATTCCGACCTATGTAGGGTGGAATATTTTGTCTACCATTCTTTGATAGGTAGCTCGCATTCTTAAGTCGAATGGCATTTTCTTGTATGCGAAGACTCAAGTCGTAATGAAGGCTGTCTTGGCCGCATCTTCGCCATCCATGAGACTTGATGATACCGCTTTATATAGGTCCAGAAGGCAAGACTTGAACCCGACCAATGCGTCGACCTTCTTATCGATCTTTGGGAAGGGATAACAATCCTTTGGGCAATGTTTATTGAGGTCGATGTAGTCGATGCATTCGCCATCCCCTCCTCCTTTCTTCACCATCACCGGTTGGCTATCCATGTCGAATATTTAACTTCGAACAATATGCGAGCTTTTAGTAATTGATTTACCTCGTCGTGGATGACTTGGTTTCGTTCATTGTAAAATTCGTTGCTACGAAGGCGGTTTTGTGCTCGGGTCGATGTTAAGCTTATGGGTGATGATACCCGGGGAGACCCCGGTCATGTCGAGGGGCGACCAAGCAAACACGTCTCGGAATTCCCTCAGGAGTTGGATAACTTGTTCTCTCAATTCAGATGCCTCGGTAAAGCCAATCTTGACGACCTTGAGTGGCTCGTCTTTGTATAGCGTGACCTCTTCCACGGGTGCTAGAGATAGGCGTTGTCTCTTTACTTCCAACTCCTCGGGTTTCTTTGGTTGCTATGCACATGGGTCTTTGGGTTGGAGCCCCTGCACCTCTTAGGCGACTTGTAAGCATTCCTTGGCTCGCTTACGATCCCCGGATCACGGCTACACCCCTTTGTGGGATCTTCATCGTCGGTGGTATGTTGAGCATAACGCCTTACAACTTTCAGCCAATCTCGCCCGAAGATGATGTTATACGGCGATTAAGCCTTCACTACTGAAGAAATGTACCACCTTGGTGGAGCTTGTCGAGCTTTCCCCACGATGACGGTGGCTCGATTATCCCTTCCGGCGTGTTTCCTCTGAGCGAAGCTTGAGTGGCGGCGGTGCTGCGCGGAGGCGCCTCCTCTACTCCTAACTTATCGAAACATTCCTTAAAAGGATGCTACCGATGCGCCATCGTCGATGTATACGCTTCACCAACTAGTTTGCGACCTTTGCTGGATTACTAGCGCATCCGGTGGGGCACTATCGCAGATGCGGGTCGTCTTCGGAGAAGGTGATCATTGTCCTTCGAGCCTCTTATTGATCGGTTCGCGGTATGTGGACTTGAAGCCGGCTTCGAGGAGGACTTCGTGACTCGCGGGGAGCCCGTAATGGTGGAGATGACTCCGTCATATTGCGGTTCGTCTTCTTCTTCGTCTTCACCGCGCCCGTCTTCTTGTTAGGGGCACAATTCCCCTTCGCTCGCTTCCTCGCTTTTACGGCTTCGTTGAGGGCCTCGCATCTTGTCCGGCTCGTCGGTCGTGACCTTTGTATTTTCTCGGGACCCCGTCACCGCACTAACACTCGATATCCTCCATGAGGTCTCGGCACTCCTCGTGTCGTGCCGTAATCTTCATGGAAGGAGCGAGACTTGTCCTTTGTTCGGCGTTTGACCCACCGTCATTGGTCGAGGTTTTCGAACTTATCCATGTGGAGTTAGTAGATTTACGCCTTGGCCGTCGAAGGTGTATTGAGGTCGTTCGGAGGTGCTTTGTGCGGTCGAGCACGGACTCTATGGGCGGCGTATTCTTTCAGGTGCTTCGTCGGCTGCTACGATCTCCTCGTCCTTCTTCTCTTCTTCCTTTCTCGGAGGATCCGCCTTTTTCGCCTCGCGCTTCATTCTATCGGCCTCGTCCGCCTTGGCGAACCGATCGACTATCGCCATAGCTCCGTGGCGATGCGGGGTTCGTGATTGACGATCTCTTTATATAAGGCCGGGCTGGATGCCGCTCGGAAGGTCGAGATGATGAGGAGGTCGTTCACGTCTGCGACCGGGCTTTCTTTATTGAACACGGTCATAAAGTCGATGGACTCGTTTCGGTCTTGCCTCAAAGTGAGGAGATGTGCAAAGTCATTTTGACTCGGCCTTACGGAAGAACCTTCGATGGAAGGCCTTCATTAGATCGCGGTGGAACCAATGCTCCCGGAGGTAGATCGAACCACCGTGGCGTTGTCGACTAGTAATTAGGAAGAGCTTGCACATATGAATTGTGTCGGCGTTGGTTGATCATATTGTCTCGAACTGCGAGAGAAAGTTACGTGGGTCCTCGATCCGTCATAGGGGTGATGCTCGGCACCGATATTTGTCGGGGGCGGGGTGTCGAGTATTTCGTTTGAGCACGGGTGACTATCCTCCTGTACCCGTCGAAACCACCTTCCGAGAGTGAGGCGAGTTCGTCGACCGAACTCGTTTTGGTAGTGAGGGCTGACTTCGCGGCGGTCGCGACGTCCTTTCCATGTTGTTCGCCCTCCCGCGGTCGGTTTGGGCCCCGACTTGTGCGGAGGTGTGAGCGCCCATGATTTGGATGCTAGGGGATCCACCTCGTCGCGGTGCCTCGTGTTTAGACGAGGCTTCGGCGTTCCTTTCTTCGGGATGTGGCCGACCTTGTGCTTGGCCGAGGTATTGGAGGAAGCTCTCCTTGTTTTTCTCAAGAAACCCCTTGACGGCGTCGTCAAGGTTAATCTGGGGAGCTGGAGGTTCTCCTTGGTTGCTGCTGCGATCTCCTTCACTTTGGTATCCTGCTTCTTCATGCAGGATGGGATTCCCTCGTTCGTCGAGGCTTTGGACATACCCGCCGGGTCGATTCCAGACCGGGCTTTTCAGTGAGCTCGGCGTGTCGACCGCCGTTGTTCTTTGTTGTTGCCGGTGGCGACTCGGGATGCGTGACTTCTGGTATACATCGTCGTGATTGATTCCCTATAAATGAAAGTTGATCGAAAACACAAAATTTCGTTTCCCACAGACGGCGCCAATGATCGATCTTAATTTCGTAAGGGAAATAAACGCACGCAAGAACACTAGAGATTTACGTGGTTCGATCTATGAATAAGATCTCGTCCACGGGAGAGATAGTATTTGTGTATTGAAAATATGAGGAGTGATTACAAGAAGTGTAGATATCCTTTTCCGTCTAATCTATCCTCTATTTATACACGATTATGATAACCTAGATCTCGAATCCGAGATCTATTATAAGATAGGATTTGAATCATCATCTCTCTCTAATTAGGATTCTCATAGATATGACCGAATCTTCTGCGTTCCTCTTGGTTCGAAGCTCTCTTGGGCGGACTCGTATGTCGAGCTTCATATCAGGCTTATTTATGTTGGGCCTGAAGCTTGGGCTTGGGAGTTGGGCCGTATCCTATCAATTATTAAAATAAATTAAGAATGAGAATTTTTGGATAAAATATAAAATAAAATGTAAACTTTATTAAATCAAGTCATCTACTTAAAATATTAAAGATAACATAATTAAATTGCAAAACTTGTTTTTCTGAAGTTTCATTGTAGCATTTAAGTATATTATATATGGGCAGAAAAAGGGATATTATCTAGTTCACAAGGTTGCAATTGCAAGCCATCATTCTGAAAAAAAATATCACGAGGGAATTTTTTTTCCTTTTGGAACAAGAAAAACAAAACGTTTAACTAACTTTTCACTAACTGGATTGTGCATATATTTAATGCCACCGTGCATAACTATCGTTTCATCAATTTAGCCTGTTCATAAGCCAAAATATGATTAAACCACTATTGTTAGATATTTAAAAGAAAATTACTACTCTCCGTCCTGTTAAATATAGTTCATTTTTTTGGTACATTTATTTAAGAGAACTGTATAAAGTGATTAAATTGATAAATAGTAGGTAGATAAGAGTATAAATTAAAGTGGTTGAAATGATAAAAAAAAAATAGGTTGGAGAAGAATATGAAGTAGTTAAAATGATAAAAAGTAGATAGAATTCATACCATTTGAATTGATAGCCAAATTCCTATAGACAACTTCAAAAAAATAAGACCAAGTTAGGTAAAACGGATATAGTATTAACGTAAAAAATAATATTATCTTACATTATCTGTAATTATTTATACATACACATACATTTTTAAATAAAACAAAGACCTTGCCAATCTAGAAACTCTTATTCCCCCACACCCCAAATGCACTTTCTATGTTCAGAAAAATGATACCTATTATTTCTATTAACTACAAATATCAATATATTCTCTTCAGTAATTACTAATATAAAAATATATTGTATCTATTGTTATTTTGATTAAAGAGTGGTTGTCATAACGCGTGTAGTGTGAATATATGCCCGAGTCCTTTTACATATTTTTAAAAAATTCTTCATTTTTTAATCAAGTTCAAAATTCTTCGTACTCACTGTGGATACATAATACATGTACAAAAATATTAAAAAGGGTTAATTACTCATAAATTCATAAACTTTGATATAATTCTGATTTGTCACATGAACTTTAAAATTTGAATGACAAACACGAACTTTTTATTTTTCTTATTTTTTTCATGTGATTAGTTCAGGAGAAATCGAAGTTGAGTTGGAAATTAATATTGCTGACATATATAAAATTTTGAAATTGAATTGACCATTTGAATTTAACGATTAAAATATTTTTATTGACTCAAATCTAATCTCATTCCAAATCCCTAACTTTCTATTCTCAATTCACCAATCCTTGAAATTCCTTTTTTATTCTTCACAATCTGTTCACAATTTGCCGTAAAATATCATCATCGATAGGTTGGCTCATAATTTGGGGGTTTGTTGCTGCCATTCAGAGAATAATTGACTCATTCAATGACGATCATGTATAACTTGTTGCCATGAGATTAGATTTGAGCAAGTCTCCACAACTCACAAACCAAACCAAAGACATGGAAGAAAATAGTAAATTAGAAACCTATCAAATTCAGACGGTAGTAGTTACTACTGACTAGATCTTGTTGCGAAAAACACACACCACAATCACGACAGAAAATAAAGAACATAAGAATTGTTTACCCAGTTCGTCTTTCGACTATGTCTGGGGGCGATGCCAAGCCAGTGATTTCAATATGAATTTCGGATACAGATTACAATGAGAAGCAACTATTAAATAGAGAATAACATAACCCTAACCCTAAGCCCATTAGGGTTCCGCTTGGGCCCAAAAATTTGGATCACCGAAATCGTACAAGAGTGTACCGTTCATTCAGGCTCCATACTCCAACAGATCTTTCACTTCCGCAAAGAAATCCAGACGAAGGTTTGGATCTTTTTATACAATAATCTTACAGAATGACACTTCATTTTGGACAATGAACTATATTTCAAGAGAATAAGTGCATTACAAACTGACGAGATCTAAATAAAAACACAAAACTATATCTATGAGGAATTAAAAATTAAATGGGAATGATCTAGCTTATGTAGCTCATCGAAAAGAGTTGGTTTTACGGCGCAGCGCTCGCTTTTGGAGTTGATTTGAGTAGAAACTTGAAAACATTAGAGTGGAGTGTATATTTTATGTGCTAACAATGCTGGAATATGCTGTTGGCTATGGCTAGGAACCGTGGTGTAGCGAAGAATTGAAATTTATCTTTTGCTTTTACCTGTTTTGTAGTTTGTTTTTAAAATTAAAATGTGGAAGAAGTTGTTGATAGGGATGGGATTGGACAGTGAGACGAAGAGGGTGTTTGGCTGAGTTTATAAGCTCCCAAAAACAATTTATAAGGTATTTTGTAAGTTTGAAAAACGGTTTATAAATTGTTTTGGGGAGCTTATAAGCTCAGCCAAACACCAACGAAGTTGAGGTTGTATTCGAACACGTTGAAAAGGGGTTGGATCCTCTACTGTTATATCAATGGCTATTAGCTTCGAATGTACACATCAACTTTGAATCTTATAGATGTCAGTAATATTAATTTCTAACTCAATTTTGATTTTATGGAAATTAGATGTATAGAAAAAATTTGAAAAATAGAAAATTTGTACATTATCGTTTAAATTTTAAAATTTATATGACATATCAAAATTGTATCGAAGTTTACCAATTTAACAACTATTAACACTATTAAAAATGAGTTATACATGTGTATAAACCACCAGCAGTAGAAAATGATGTGTTGTAAAGCTGCAGAGACCATCTGTGCCTCTCTCTCTCCTTCTTTGCACTCTATTATTGTGACAGTTAAGTCCCTTCAAAAACTGCTCCAGAAATCCATAGGCCTCAAGCTGGCGTGATGGCCCATTGTCAGGCTCTCTCTCTCTCTCTCTCCACACACATACCGAGTCCACGTAGATAGTTGTTTGTGCTATTTTATTACAGCAACTTTCCTTTCATTTAGAAAAAAAACGAGTTTTCAACACCGGCCCTCTGTTTCTGAGTCTCTTTGCAAGGTTCTATGCTTAAAAGCTCTCTGTCTGCATGTGTGTCAGTGCGTGTGTTTTGTTTTGTTCCTTCTTTTCAATTTTATAGCTTTTCAAGTATTTTTGGGAGAATACCAAAAAAGAACCCACTTTTACTTGAAAGACCCCATTTTTATCGTATTATATACAAAAATGAGCCCCCTTTTCTATTTAAAAATAATGCATGTGGGTTCAATCTGATTCAGAAAGCAGCAGCAATGGATGGGTTCTAGACAACAAGAATGGAAAAGGGCTCTTCTTCTTCTTCTTCCTCCCCCTCTTCCTCTTCCTCAGCTGGGCCGGACTCGCTAAATGGGTTGAAGTTTGGCAAGAAAATATACTTTGAGGGCGTGGGTTCCGGGCTGCACCAGCCCAAGAGCGGCGGAGCGCCGCCTCTCCCGCCGTCCCCGGCCAAGAAGGTTAGGACCTCGGCGGTGCAGGGTGGCCAGCCACCGAGGTGTCAGGTGGAGGGGTGCAGAGTAGATCTGAGCGATGCTAAAGCTTACTATTCGAGGCATAAAGTTTGTGGGATGCATTCGAAATCCGCCATGGTAGTTGTTGCTGGCCTTGAGCAAAGGTTTTGTCAGCAGTGCAGCAGGTCAGCTCTCTCTCTCTCTCTCCCCCACTTGATAAAGCAACATAGTCTGCAGAAAATGGGGAATTTGGGGACCCTTTATTTCTATCTGTTATTTTATTTCTGAACGTCGTGGCTTTTTCATTCCTACATGTGTTTGGTTCTTGTTTTGAGGTTGGGCTGTATTGTGTTGTGTATTTCTTGATGTTGATTGGGCTGTGCTATCATAAGGTGCTTTCCTTTTCATTTCTCTGTCTGGGCATATGGTCCAGTTAATTATGCTGTTGCTTTTAATGCTGATATTTGAGAGCTTCCAAGTTGTTTTGGGAAGTTTAGTTTTGGTGTGTGTTTGTGGGTAATATTGCTTGTTAAGGCTGTTTTTTTTTTCTTTTTCTTTCTTGAGTGTTAACTAATTCATGGATTACATGAAGCACATATGGTGGATACAAATACATGTAATTTGGCTTAGCTTCTGTGATGGGGATGCTCTAACCATTCAAATGCACTTGTAACTCAATTTTTAAGCCCTCTTATTTTACTTTGGGTAAACTATTATACATACAAACCTTCTGCATTTAAATGATGAAAATTATCTCAATGATCGAAAAGTTCCAAAAGAAAAAAAAATGAGTTGACAACGTACTAAATGTTGGTAGAAAAGAGAATAGGTTGCAAAAGTGTGAATTTTCACGAAGTATGTTGTAAATGTAGGAAATAAGCTATTTGAACTATAGAAGTAGAGAGTTCAAGGAATTTTTGTGTGAAGGCTTGACAGATGATTTTGAATTTTGCATTTGGCTTTGATATCTGTTTGTTTTATAAAATAATTTACGAGCATGGGGGTATTTATAGGTGATACCCATGTATTTAGACTCTAGTACGAAATTACGAATCACAGTCAAATTCATCTATACAAACGAAAAACCAAGAGTCTCGACTCTCGTTCATGTATTTTCCAGATACATGTATTGAACTTGCAAGACTTGTCAAGTATAAATCAACTTGATTAAATTTGGTTGTCACCAACAGTAATAATGATTAAAGAAAGCTACTAGAGTTATGTGGTAAAATGTTTTTTCTTTATAATTTTTTAGGTAAGCAAAGATATCTAGAAACTAGAACGTTGGCTGTAAATCTATTGATGATTTAGTACTTCTTGTCCTATGCTTGATTAGGGGCAGCCATTTCCAGCTAGTTGAGCTTAGTATATTGAGACATGTCCTATGCTTTAGTATATGAATGTAGAAAGTCATAGTTAGTTGAGCTTATGAAAAAAAAAAGATTTTGCAAAAATAAGATCGAAGACTGGTGCCTCTGTAAAACTTGGTTGCAATATTCAATATGGGGACAGAAAAGGGGAGAGTGTAGTAGTTCTGGTTGAATTGATTATATCCAACTATTTGAAGTATGTGTTTAAATTGAAAATTCTTGAGGTTGACATATTGAAAATGGATGCCGGTGGATAATAATGTCTATCATGGCTGTGATTAGTCGCGTGAGGGTCGTGGGAGATCCTTTTGGGGTACTTGCTGGAGGCCATTCATTACAGTAGGTAAATCTGGCAGAAGCAACTATTATTGGTGACATAAAAGAAGAGGGTAGAGTGATATTAATTTCTGAGGCTAATGCAGAATAATATTCGTTGTAATCTTCGAGTAAGACATCGTATAAATCATAGAAATAATATCATAGTAGAGGATGCGACAAATTTGGAACTATTAAATAATAACAGAAATAATTTCAAGTTGCAGTTAAGCTTATTTCTCTGATTTCAAGAGACAGATTGAAGAATTTGGTGAATTTGCAACTAGGCATCACTTTATCTACCTGTTATTCTGGTGATGAATCACACATTTTACAAATTTTTCTGTAATAATAATAGCTTCTTGTTAGCCTTGTTCCAGATTTCATCAGTTACCTGAATTCGACCAAGGAAAGCGGAGTTGCCGGAGGCGCCTTGCTGGGCACAACGAACGTAGGAGGAAGCCGCCAGTGGGATCTTTGTTGTCTCCTCGCTATGGAAGTCTCTCTCCATCCATTTTGGGTTAGGCATTACTGAACTCCTCTCTCTCTCTCTCTTGAATTTTAACTTTCATTGTGGTATCATATGTTTGATGTCTTTTCATATAAGAAGACCGTAGCAAATCCGGAGGCTTTGTGATGGACTTCAGCACTTACCCGGCTCTCACCGGCCGTGATTCGTGGCCAGATACATCATCGAGACGAGTAATGGGAAATCAAGGAAAGTACCAGCTTCCACTGCAGATCAACTCACAGAATCATCTCTCTGATCTTCTACAAGGTACAAAACCTTGGCCTGATTACCATGGTCCTGGCGCTTCCTCACAAGGATGTTTCGATGGGGTCTCCGACTCCTCCAATGCTCTCTCTCTTCTGTCAACCCAGCCCTGGGGCACGAGAACCCGGTCCACCAGCCTCGGTGCAAGCAATTTTATCAGCAACAATGGTGTGCTGCCCATGGTTCATCCATCCATTAACCATCATGGTGCTCCGTTTGCATACAACCAGGCTGATGATGGTGCTGTGCATGTGATGCCTCCTGATCTTGGTCGTGGGCAGACCTCTCATGGTGCCAGCAATGAGTTCATTGGAGAGCTCGGCTTGGCTCAGCCAAACGATGGCCACTTCCAGGAGCTTGTTCACTCGAGGGGTTTCGATGCTTCCCTCCAGCATATGAATTGGTCGCTTTGAACTCACGGCTGTTGCGAATGAACTTTGGTGAAAATCTTGTGTTTTTCAATAATCGACGTACTCGTAGAACACACGATGTTCTGTAGTGCTTGCTACTTGCATTTGTTTGTCTATGCATTGACGATGAACTATTTGCTGTTTTTCTTGAAAGTAATTGTCTGAACTCTCTAATATCTGTTGATAGTTTTTCATTTTTTGACAGTTAATCTGTTTTGGTTATATCAAGCATTCTGAAACGAAATATGGTATAAACAACTGAAATTTTCATCATATCAACCCGAAACTTGTATACAACAGAGAGAGTTGTCTCTAGTAATTCCAGAATGAACTAGGTAAATAAATGTGGGTTTTTTCTAGTACTAGGCATCATCCTGGTGCAAAACTAGACATGGATTAGGCCATTTACTAATCTCACAGGATGATAGATGGAACTCTTGGAGTACCAGAAACGGATTCAGTAAGTAAAGCTCGAGCTCGAGCTCAATCTGGAAGTAGCAGATATCTTGGATGCATTATCCCGTCTAGCTTGCCCATGTTCGAGTGGCAGTAGTTCGGCCAGGGAACCCGTTAAGCCAACAAATGATTCATGAAAGTTGTCCGATCCATTACGGGGGGCCATAAGATCATTGAAAGGATTCAGTATAGACAGAACAATGTCAGTAGGCACTGAATCTAGTGGTCATCTTCATTAATCCCGGGGCAGTTTGATGCGAGGGCCTCCATTGTCTCGTACTGAAAATGGTTAAGATGAGCAAGTAAGATGCAGCTTCCCAAAGACATGCATTTAGTATCAAAGTAGAGCAATTTTATTTACGGACATCAAGAATTTTATTTACCTGGCATCCACAGAAGAGACAGTAATTGAACTCGTTTCTCAGCTTCAGCAATATATTAAGCAAATCCTGCACCAAAGGAACAATATGATTAACAACCTAGTTTCAACGTTACAAGATTACTATCACAACTGCAAAGAGAGCATATATTAGGTTGTGGTCGAAGAGACTAAACAGATTTCAAGAGCTTAATATCTAGTTCATATTTCCAACCAAGGTAATCCATGATTAACCAAGGTGCACAGATTTAGATTCAAGAGCTTAATATCTCAATCATTAAGCATGGGATGATGGTATCAAGAGCACAGTCACTTGGACCATTCAAGAACTAAATGCAGAAAGAAACACAATCGTGCACGATTTCCAAATTATAGCACACAAGATAGCAATTTTGGCGTACCATTTCAACTTTAGAACTACTGTCAAGAACTCAATGCATATGGAGGAACAAATGTACCTCTTCTGTAATTTCTTCTTCCTCTTCCCCTTCCTGTTCCTCATTGTCCTCTTCCTTCTTCTCCACCTCAACCTCCCTATTTTCCAGCTGCGCCAGCGCAGCATCTGCCTTTCGGAAGTTCACTACGATTCTCCTTCCCTTCCACCGCTCCTTCTGATGACTCCCAAAGATCTCCATCATCTCACTCTCTCTGCTCTTATTTATCTCATATTTTGCTTTCTCTCTCCTCATCTTTGCTACCTCTGGATCTTCTGTACCGATTCCAGCCCTACCCCTTCTGATCTCAAGAGAAACGGGTTCAGCCCTCCCGGAGCATTCTTTGCCCAATGCAGAGCCAGGAGTGTAGCCCATTTGTTTCAACAGCTTGAAACCAATATTAGACTGTGGTATAGCAGAACCTGCATTTTCTAATGTTTGTTTATCCTCTTCTATTTGCTTCCTTTTCCTGTCGAGCTTTCTCTGCTCCTGCCAGTTTTGGAATTTCGATTTCTTGCTAGAAGAAGATTTCGACACTACAAGATTACTACGAGGATCCTGTAAAAAAAAGTGAAAAACTTTACTGGAATGCATAAAATGAACAAATTTCATAAAAGAACTTCAAAATTAAGTAAACGAATCAATCCTCTATATTAAACATGAGCTCAAAACTCAACTCCCAAATTCAATGCACCACTCTCTAATCTCGAACTCGCGAAATTTGCAATTTTTAAACTATAATAGTAAAAGCATTCATCCAAATGGAGCGTCGTGAAAATGAGTAACAATCGGAAAAGAAACATCAAAATAAGGGCAAGTAAGTAATTAACAAGGTTTCAGCTCTTGCGAATTTCTGGAATTAGGGATTCGTGAAGTGAAAATTAGAGAATTGCAGACAAATTAGAATGCGTAATGAATTTATACAGTAAAAAGTACCTTTTTCGAGGAAGATTGAGGAACCTCTGGTGGTACAAACTGGGAGAGGTCTCCCATGTAATCATCATCTTCGTCGCATCCAGCCATCAAAGCTTCCAAATACTTCAAATTTTGATTACAGAGATGCTCATGTTTTTAAATTTGTATAATGTATGCTTTTATAAGAGGGAAATAAGTCGATATTTAAACCCTAAATTCCCAAATGGTAAAATACGATCAGCAACATCTATATGCACAAAACATATTATTGCACTAACCACTAGTATGTTAGTTTCTAGTAAATTACGGTATGCCCTTGCTTATTTGGACATAATTTTGTCTGTTGAAAATATAATCAATTAATTTTGCTTCTTGATATGATATGTATTTTATATTTCAAAAAAATTAATTGAGTTAAATTAGTTTTCAAATAATTGTTTAAAATTTTTAAATAAAAGATCTCATATTATATACTCCCTCCGTTCCGAGTTTACTTTTTTATACGTCCCCCAAATTTGTTCCATTTATATTTATGAAAATTACACTACAAAATATTTCATATTTATTACGTTTAACAATATTATTTATTTATATTTTTTTACCACTTATGACCCATTACCATCTCTCATTATTATCCTCAACAACATTATTTATTTACATCTTTTACCATTCATAGTCCACCACTATCTACAATTAATTGATTTAATATTATACTAATATAGAACCTTTACTCCACTCACAAAATACTTTATAATTTTATTAAAACCCACATCCAATATTCTCAAAAACAATTTTTAGGGAAGGAGGAGTACAAGACAATTTCGATAGCTAGCTTAATTTGTTACCCTAACATTTTGGGTCCAATTTGCATTTGACCAATAAACCCATATTTGGAGTAGATCTCGTCTGCAATAAGACGGTGCCGAGTTGCTCAAACCATGACGACCTTTCCAACGGTTTTGATCCAATGCAGCAAATCCACTCCGAATTTACATTCGTCTAGAACCCATCGGAATAGAAGATCTCGTCTGCAATAACATAGCACCGAGCTGCTCAAACCACGAGCTTTTTCTAACTCATAAGTTGCAGTGAGGTTCTCCGCTACGAATTCAGATGTTTTCATAAATCTTTTCTGCAACAGGCTGTGATCCATAATCTGCCCCAAATTCTACTTCACTAAGATACCTGCAACCAGAGATAGAGACTTCTCCAACTTCTTTCCTTTCATTCAAGAGTTTGTAACCTTTGAGCAAGTGCTGATCCCTCCCGTTAGGCGCTGCGCGCCTCTATTCGAAGGAGGGATCACAACCAACGTCGGAGATTTGCAACAACAACTCCTCCAATGTCAAGAATATCTTCTCCTTCTCTTGATGCAATCCATCTTTTGCTGAGAAAACGTGGATCCGATCCTTGACTTCAATCCAGCTCTGTCCCTGGAGTTTCTTGACGCCCTTCTCTCTCATCGAAGCTCTCAACTTGGCCACATCTTTCCAGTTGCCAGCAGAGGCATGTATTTTGCAGAGCATGACATGAGCAGCAGAGTTGGAAGGATCAACCCTCAAGATATTCTCAGCAACGCGTCTTCCAACTTCAACGTTGCCACGGTTTTTACAAGCAGCAAGTAGAGTTTTCCATATCACTACATCAGGTTCAAATCCGAGCTGATTTACAAAAGCTTCTGCATCATGGATATGGCCAGCTCGAGCAAGAAGGTCAACAATGCACGAGATGTGCTCTCGTGTAGGGATCACACCATGCTCGTGTTCCATAGATTTGAACAGCTCTATCCCCTCATCCACCAGCCCAACATGACTGCAAGCAGTCAAAACTCCCACAAATGTAACCTGGTTAGGCTTTACGCCTCGTTCCTTCATTTGTCCGAATAGACTCAGAGCTTCTTCTCCTGACCCAGACTGTGCGTATCCTAAAACCAAACTACTCCACGAGACAACATTCGGGTCTTGCATGCTGTTGAAGACCTTTCTAGCTCTTTCAAGCGATCCACATTTGACATACATTTCAATCAATCCATTCATGACCATGATGTCAGAGTCGAGCCCATTCTTCACCGCACAGCAGTTAACTTGTTCCCCCATCTCTAATGTGGCAACTTTCCCACAAGCTCCGAGCACATTAGCCAAGATAATATGACCAGGTCTCCCATGAAATAGCAGCATCATTCTAAACAACGAGAAAACTTCTGCAGCCAGGTGCTGATGCACGCACATAGTGATTATAGCAGTCCAAGAGACTAGATCTGCACTGCCTCGAATGTCATTGAACATTTTATACGAATCCATATGCTCCGAGCAATTAGCATACATAGAAAGCAATGTATTACACACGGGAAGGTCCAGCATGAGTCCAGTCTTTGTAATATAGCAGTGAACCTGTGTCCCTTGAGAAAGTCTTGAGGGATCCGCGAAGCCACAAAGCAGGGAACGAACTGTGATATCATTCGGTGATGATCCCGAATGCCTCATCTGAGAAAATAACAGCACTGCTCCATTGGCATCACCACCATATGCAAATCCTGCTATCACTGCATTCCACGACACTATATCAGGATGTTCAATCAGGTAGAATGCAGTTTTTGCCAAATACAAGAAACCACATCTTGCATACATATCGGTCAGGGAGCAACCCACAAAAGCATTGTCTTCAAAACCATATTTAACACTAAACCCATGTATCTGCCTGCCATATTCTGGCTGACCAAGGGAGCCACAAGCTCTAAAAATGCTCCCAAAGATAAACTCGTTCGGGTGGTGGCTACCCCGTGACAGCATTTCCTTAAAACAACTCAGAGCTTCCATCTCATAACCCAGTTTTGAAAACCCTCCAATGATCGAACTCCAGGAAATCAAATCCTTTGACTCGATTAAGGAGAAAACACTCCACGCCTCGTTGATTCGACCAAGCTTGTTGTACATTGCAATGAGAGCATTTTGAGGTATTAAGTGGGAACCAAATTCAGACTTAATTACCCGGGCATGCAACTGCTCCCCCAAACCAGCCTCTTTCAGACTCGAACAAGCTTTAATCACACCTCCAAACGTGAAGTGATCGGGCATAAAACCAGACCGCTGCATTTGGATGTACGAGTTGATGGCTTCAATGTCCTCACCCTTCTGTGAGTATCCACCAATCATTGCATTCCAACTCGCCACATTTCTCTCCCACATATTGTCAAAAACTTTCTTAGCATCCATTGTTGATCCGCATTTTCCATACATATTGATGATGTGATTCTCAAGAATCGTATAGGGGAGCAAGTCAGATCTCGAGACATGGCGGTGGATTTTTCTTCCATATTCCATGGATCTCAAAGATGAGCACGCAGAAATCAGATGAATATAGGTGCTAGGATCAACCTGGCAATATGCTTTCTTTTGTGAGACATCGAAGGCGTGAAGGGCATCTCTGAAAAACTTTTGCTTGCACAAGGAGGCTATATACACGGTAAAAGGTTGTTTGTTCTTGAAACTTGAACACGCAGCATTGTGAATGCTGCGGTTAGACTGCAATCTTCGTATCATTTTCTTGTACAGAATACACTGGATACTTTCAAGAGTCCATATCTAAATCACAAAAAGCATATAGTCTGGATACACAAAAAGCAAAACAGCAAATGCATTCATCCAAACGAGTAGGGCCACTCCGCTTAAACTCATTACGTGCTTTTTGAAGCTCATCATCACTATTTCATTCTTTGTCGAAGTACTAAAAGACTTCAAAAGAAATCATCTTCCATCTCAGTTCTTGCTCGAAAGAAATGCTGATGTCAGCAAAACCACTTGAATCATTGTCATAGTCTCAGATAATATTGTAGAACTCAAACATTTAAATTCTCCAGTTTCTTCTATCTCACTCAAGCACAAAATTTTCGAAGATAACCTTTAGCAAGTGCTAATCACACACCTAACTTGCATCGCTAATTATGAACTGAGATTCCCTCAAAACCTTACTGGGGCAATTCGTCGAGCAAGTTGCCTGCAACTGGCCAAACCCGATTTTTTCACATGCATTTTACGATTTATGCCAACAGAACAGGAAAAGGCTGATTAAGTGGAGCGGAGCATCCATCAACAAAGCTGATGAGATAAATTCTCAAAATCCAGTCAAATCATCACACATATATGTAAATATATCTCACAGAATCCATGGAATGCAGTATGGAGCTCTCATATAGCTATCAATCTATAGGGGCTAGTTCCGTCATTTCCCATTAAGTGAGTAAATCATAACCCATTTTTGGCATTTGATTAATTAATTAATCTGATATGCTCATTATTAGACCCTGAGCAAGTGGAGCGCACGCGCATCTAACTACATAACCGTCTTCCAGCTGAATGGAGTCGTCTCATTTTCGCATTTCAGCTTCTTGTTCAATTCAATCACTACCAACCCTCTTTCTCTCTCTAGAGGTAACTCAAGCCATGATTCTCTGTAGTTATCCGAGATACTGTATCTACATACATGTGCTGTATACATTTGCATGCGCGCATGCATTACATATATGGGTACAGATTGAGTGTGTGTGTGTGTCCGTGTGTTTGCGAGGCATATTTTCAGGTTGATGAAGTTTGGAGCGCAGAATATTGTTCGAAATACTTTTCTTGATTTTCACATCTGCGATTATTCGAAGCTTCATTGATTTGAGCTTGTTCGAGTTTAATACTGTAAAATCAACCTTTTGCTTTCCTTAATTATATGGTGCTAGTCATTTCTTATTTTCGGTATCTTTATAGAATATTTTTTTGAAGGAGAATAGGCAAATTATGGCGAAGAATCTGTTCTTGCTGATTCTGGGTTTCTATTGGGCGATTATGGGATTCCAGTCTTGGGCAGCCACTGATGAATTAGAGGGTAAGTAGTCTTTATTTGAACTCCGATCTTGAATTACTGTTGACCGTTGATGACTGCTTCATTATACCAATTCCTTGAACTTTTTATGCTGAAAAATGGAAGAAGATTGTGCTTATAGTCTTAATGTAGGAAGAATTGATGAAAGGACTTTCATAGTTTGAGCCATTCTTGAATTTTCTGCAAGTTATGTAGTTGCAATGTTGTATGGTTTCATGTTAGTTTCTTGATACTATTTTTGGTGTGTTGTTATAGTTGATGGTGTTATTTTTCATGGTGTGATTGAACATAATGTACATACTTTTTGGTAAAGTTAAAGCCCATATGCAAAATGGTGGGAAAACGCATTACCCCTTTCACCATTTAGCTGAATGAGAGAAGCACTGTTTCACAGAAATCTTCTATCTTGTTTTGCTTTTGAAAAAGAAACTGATAATGAGCTCGTCTTATGCAGTTCAAGCTCTTCAAGATCTGTACAGGTCGCTCAACAAGCCGATGCAGCTGGAGCACTGGAAAGAAGAGAGTGGAGACCCTTGTGAAGAGCCCTGGACTGGAGTTCAATGCATCGGATCATCAATTATTGACCTGTAGTTCTTCATTATGGATATGATAATACAGATTTTTCTTGCTGATTGACTATAATAGTTACTATAACTTCTAATTTGTGTCATTTTTCCAGTAAACTTCATGGGCTGGGGCTAACTGGAAGGATTGGATTTGAGCTCTCAAATCTCAAAAGACTGAAGCAATTGTAGGAAAATTCTGTTAATTTCTGTGTTCTTCGTTTCAGCAGTGTGCATTATCAAGTCCTGCCTCGTAACCTATTTCAACTGTGTGAAAATCATTCTATTAGGGACCTCAGTTCAAATGACATTGAGGGATCAATCCCCTACAGTTTACCTCCTAACCTCACACACCTGTAAGATACTCGACTTATCTTGTTCGTGTAGAACTTTAGGCCGTTTGCTTCAAAATTTTGGAATAATATCTGTTTTGGTTCTCTTGAATGCATATCAGAAACTTCGCTGAGAACACGTTCAGTCAGAGCTTTCCATACTCGATAGAGAATATGAAACACCTCCGACATCTGTGAGTAGCTCTATGTTTGATAAGATGTAGGTTTTCCAACTGTATGATTTCTAAGTCGTGGTTTACTCTTGTAGGAATCTGAGCCATAATTCACTATCTGGATCTTTGGGAAATGTGTTTTCTGGTCTTGAGAATCTTCAAGAAATGTATGTTACATTGCTACATTCGTTGAAATTTCTTTTATTGTTTCTCAGTTCTAAGAAATGCATTCTTCTTTCACCAGAGATTTATCGTTCAATAGCTTCACCGGAGATCTACCTATCTCGGTCAAATCTTTGACAAACCTTACGGGCTTGTGAGTTTCTTTCTCTGTTCTTGATTCTCATTGTATTGACTGAAAAATACTAGAAACTGACATGAATTATTTCAGGTATTTGCAGAGTAATCAATTTACTGGATCAGTAATTTTCTTGGCTGATCTCACTCTCACTGACCTGTATGTATGTCTAATAATTGTTTTTGAATTTTTTTCCTACATATTTAGGTACTAACTAGTTCCAATTGCAGGAATATTGAAGATAACCATTTCAGTGGTGTTATTCCAGAAAAATTCCAAAATATAACCAACTTGTGGTATGGTGTAATGTCTTCAATTTATCTTCATCATTACATTCATCAGATTTGATTTCTGTAATTGTGTGGCTCGACTTATGCTTTGTTCAGGTTTGCAGGCAATGAATTTGTAAGAGAAGCAAATTACCCTCCTTGGAATTTTCCTACTGACTCTATGCCAAAAGAGCAGAACAGTCCAGCAGCAGCAGCAGCAAATTCTAGTGCCTTTGAGTACCATCCTTCTCAAATAAACGGAGCTCACGAGAAGAAGAAACTAGGTGCAGTTGGAATAGTTCTAATTGTTAGTGGAATTATTCTGGTTGCAGGAAGTGCAGCTCTTACCATTGTTCACAGGCAACGGTCCTTTGTGAGAAAACGCAGAAGCACAGTAGGCCATGAAGACTCAATGAAGTCTCTTCCCACTGATACATTCAAAGGTAAGTAGATACTTCATACTTGCATAGCTTTGTATAATTTAATGATTTGTAGAATGCAGCTTTTATTTGTATTTAAACCATGCTAACTACGACTAGTCAGCTATCAATGCTTTCTGGAATCTATATACATATTCTTATGTTTTTATTTCTTCGCCTATTTCATTTGCTTCGACTGGCACAGATTATACATCGGTGAGTGGAACAGGCAGCCCCCATACATCAGGGTTCAGCTCTTCACCGATGATTACCCCCTCCCGTTTGCCTGCTGTTCGGACTAGGACGCTGAATCTGCCCAGGAGAAACAAGAGCAAAATGGGAGCTGTCCCAAGAGTATACACCATTGCGGAGCTTCAAATAGCAACAAACAGCTTTGGTGAAGAACACTTTCTTGGTGAAGGATCCCTTGGTTCTGTTTATAAAGCACATTTTCCCGATGGCACGGTACAATCACGGAATTACATGATATTCAAGTAGCAGAATGAAAATCCTAAACAATAACATTTTGTGACATGTTTTCTCTTTTGGTAGGTCGTGGCTGTGAAGAACATAAAGACAGTGCCTCTATCCATCATCGAAGAACAGCAGTTCTTCGATGTGATTAAGAACATCTCGCGTTTGAAGCACCCTAACATAGTTCCCCTTCTTGGTTACTCCATGGAGCATGGCCAGCATCTCCTTGCGTATGAGTTTATCAGGAACTTGACTCTTGATGATGCTCTGCATTGTGTCGCCTACAAGCCGCTGAGTTGGGGCGTCCGCCTCCAGATTGCTCTTGGCGTAGCACGAGCTCTCGAGTAAGTAGAGAGCCACAATTTTGTCATTTTAGGTGATCCATCACTTAATCTACTTCATATCAAGAAAATGGTGCATTCTTCTTTTTTGCTTCTCAGTTACATGCATTCATCATTTGTGCCGCCTATTCCCCATAGCAACTTGAAGGCTGCTAATATTTTACTTGATGAAGAGTTTAAGCCCCATGTCTGTGATTGTGGCCTGGCTATACTGAGGCCTCTCTCTAGGAACACAGTTAAGCTCAAGGTACGCTTCAACTTCACTACTGTCTACTTCTTCTTCTTCTCTCTCTCCTCTCTGAAATTTGGATCTGTACATGAACAGGCTTCTGAAATGGCAATAGCTGATAGTGGCTACATTGCACCTGATAATCTACAGCCTAGCTCTGGTAACTCTAAGGCAGATGTCTATGCCTTTGGGGTGCTGCTGTTAGAGATTTTGACAGGAAGAA
This sequence comes from Salvia rosmarinus, assembly GCA_036937905.1. Classification (NCBI taxonomy): domain Eukaryota; kingdom Viridiplantae; phylum Streptophyta; class Magnoliopsida; order Lamiales; family Lamiaceae; genus Salvia; species Salvia rosmarinus. The sequence goes on from CM072821.1 coordinate 15,609,431, forward strand.
AACCCTTTGACAAGTATAGTGTTATTGTCTATAAACTTCTGTTTTACTTCCAACTTTCCCATTTTTTGCTATTGTCTCATAGAGTATTATTGTCTTCTCTATCTGTGCGTGTGCAGTTCACGAGCACCAGGAGAGCAATCTCTGGCGGGATGGGCTACGTCCAGGCTTCACGACAGCACATCATTAGCACAGATGGTCGATCCAGCTGTTAAGAATACAATCCCCTCCAAGTCTCTCTCTCGTTTTGCTGATGTAGTATCTATGTGTATTCAGGTATTGCAAAAAGACAAACTCAATATAAATTTAACCAAATGATGATAATAACTCTCTCTCCCTCTCATAAAACAGCCTGAGCAGGAATTCAGGCCCCAAATTGGTGAAATTGGGGAGTCACTAAGCCGTTTACTGAATCCAACTGCAGCAGACGTGGCAGAGGCAGACTTCGAGCGATCTTTCAGATCAACCAACTCTAAATTCTTTGGCTCATCACCCACACAAAGCTATTACTCTGTCTAATCCTGCTTTAAACAGTCAAATATCTCAAGGCTTTTTGACAGCAATGGAGCAATGATTTGTTTTGAAAAAATTTATAACATCGATTTTGGTTTTAGCTATTCAAAGGTCACTTTGATATCATGAACATAAAACTGTTGTTAGCAACTATGGTTATGAGTCTACAGACAACAAGTTTATAGAATTTATACATTTAAGCCACTGCTCAACAGTGTGTTAATCTCTCCAATGATATTGACAGGTCTTCCGTCGAAGAGTTTTGAAAGCGTAGTCTCACAAAGTTGCTTCAACTCTCTGGTTTTCACAAGAGCTGCTTCCTGCAAAATAGAATAGTAAAAATTGTTAGCAAGAAGACAGCGCTGGTGGTGATGAAAAGAAATGATTTGAACTACTAATCAATTAATGGAGTTAAAAAAAAAATGAATCAACTTTGCTAGAAATTAAACTGTAAAAGACATGCAAACTAATGTTACTGTCCGGTCCTCTCTCAACTGTGAGCTTGAAAAAAACCAACAAATTGCATAAGTATCATCCTTGCAAGTGAACTTACTTGTTTGGGCCATGAGGAAGATAATGAATTTTGCAACTCCAGGCGTTTAGCATAAAGGTCTTTCAGTCCTTCCTTTAACTTAGACTGGTGGTGCTTCTTTTCTTCCAGTGTAGTTACCAGACGATCCAAAAATCTGATGTTTAGAAAACCATGAGTATTAATTAGAATATCATAGGGCAAGACATGAAAACAGGCACCTAAGAGCCTATGGAATTGGTAAGTGAGAAAAGCTTTCCAGGAAAATAAATTTGGCCAATAATCATGTATCCACAAAGAATCAAATGAAAGTTTGAATCTATGGCGTTAAAGCACAAACTTTGAACTTCATGAGAACACAGTGAAACCATGTAGTCTAAATTATACAAATATTAGAAGCCAAAATGAGTATGTGTATGACAGAGAATAGTTTGGAAGAAGACTGTGGATACCTTTTAGAGTTGAGTATCATAATCATGTCCCGAGTCTTCCTATTTGTTAACTTTGAGATGGCTAACGATACATTTGATAGCATCTCACGGATGGAGTCAGAAGTATATTGCTGGAGCACAAATGGAGCTACTGATTGGACTTGATGTTGTAAAGATAGGGTTTCTTCATTTGTTAATTCAAGAAACCGTTGGTTCAGAAATGCTTTAACCTGATCTCAGTATCAAAGTGGAAGATAAACATAAGTAAGCAGAAAATAATTAACAAGATCTATCAAAAAGAGAGAAAGAAAATTCACTGGCATGTTGAAGGTTTTCTCCTTAGCAAAACAGTTAGGGCACGTTTGGTAGGTTAGTTAGGTTTCGTCTAGTTAAAATGTACTGTTCAATTGGGTTTTGTAACCCACCACTTAGGTAGGTTACAAATCCTAAAGAAATAGTGCAAAACAGAGCTACCAAACAGACGCATCCACCAAGCCCGTCATTAAAACACGGGCCGTAAGGATACGAAATAGAGCTACCAAACAGACACAGGATATTAATATGGGCTACCAAACAGACGCATAACTTTGTTATCCTGACGAAACAATGCTACCAAACGGGGCCTTAAGAGATATGGTACATAGGATAGGAAGGTCTAACGCTGAGTAAAAACCTCAAATAAGTCATCAAGGATCTTGTTCCGGTATTCTGTCTCCATAAGCTTACTCCTTCCTTGGCTACTTCCAGTTGCTTCGGCTTTAGAATAATGATTGATTGAACCAGATTCTGCAGGAGTGCTTGTTACAACAGTGCCCTCAGCCCCACCAACCTGTGGATTCTCAACACTTATATCCCAATCAATACCTGACAGAGACGCATCTTGAGCTGTGGTGCCTTCCATGTTTTCCACAACCTGATGAGTCTCAGCATCAGCTTTATGAGGAGAATTTGGCAAAGCATCACTAGCACTAACAATTTCATATGGACCCAACCCATTTCCATTTTCTTCTGTTTCCACAGCACCGATATCCCAATCAATGTCAGAACTCCCCAAAGTAATATCCCAATCAATGCTGTCCGCACCAATATCTGCTTCCACACCAGCCATGACTGCAGGTTCGTCATGTCTTACTTCAGTAGTAACAACACTAAGAACTTCAGGAATCACAAAAACATTAAGAGAAGGGGGACTTAGGCGAATGTCAATTAAGTTTGGCAACACCAGGCTAGGAGTTTTCTGCAAGGACAGAATTAGTTTTAAAACAGGATATTAGATTCACGATATGCTTATAAGTACCATCGGTAGTAAATCAATTCAAAAAAAACTCGTACAGCTTTCTCTGTATGAGCATCTTTAACAAATGTTGAGTAGAACTCAATGGCAGTTGTTACGGAATCACTATTCAATGCTTCTAACATCTGACTAAAAGTTCTTGGAAGAGATGTTACAGCTGTTTCGAATAACTCTGACCTGACATTTACACCCTGCAGAGCCAGACTCGTCATTCATGTACCAATTGCAGATCAAGCACCTTGGAATGAAAAGGATAGATTTAAAGAGAGTGCACCAAAAGCAAGAACCTGCAATCCTAGCTCCTGACAAGCCTCTGAATATTTTGCTGCTGAAAGAGCTGCATTTCTCTTTATATCAGCTTCTTTTCGCTCTAATTCCACAAGCTGTTGTTGACTCTTTTGGACTTGCTTCCTCTGATATGGGCTTCAAAATGAAAAGGAAACGATCAGTAAGAAGAAAAAATGTTATAAAGTAGGCTGCATATCAATGCTATGATTTTGCAAAAAAAATGCTACAAGCTTTTCTCACATTTCATAATTCACATTTTGGATCATTATCTGAGCAGCCTCGCCAAGAAAAATATGATCTTTCTCATAAGCCCGCACTATAGGCTCCCAATCACCCTGCCAAATTGAGGGAAATGAGACGTACTGTCAAAAAAGATGCTCTAATTGAGACAGATATTCAAAAGAGGATGTCTCTAGATATCTTACAGCAGCACCTGAAAGCCGACCAAATATATTACGGCTTTCTGGAGTTGACTTCAAGAGAATTTCATATATTTTCTTTGCTTCCAAGTAGCCAATTCCTGTAATACAATGGCAACAAGGTAGTCACCACTGTGATAACACATAATATAACAAACATAGAACTGTCCGACCTTAAACAAACATACTTCAATCCTATACAAATCTAAGCTAATCTCACATAAAAACTGTGGTATATTTTATTCATAGGGTTGATGAATATTTAGCTCTGTTTAACTTTTCCGATAAATTTCGGAAAAAATAAACCGAATAACATTTCCCAAGCAACACCATCTCTCTCTCTCTCAAGCACAAATGCTCAAATTGGAGTTTCACAAATACTAATCATCAAGGCTTAATAAAATAAAATAAACTGACTAATAAAGTAGCGATGACTTGGAGGAAACAAAAATGAAAAACAACTAAACAAATAGCGATCTAAAACCTTCGAGGTCGATGATTTGGAAAAAAGGATCAATGTCTTTGGGCAGTGCAGCAAACGACGTCGCAATCTTCGCCCTCACAGCCGCCATTCGCTTTCTCCAATCCGCAGGAATCCTCTTCCGATCCACCAGCCATTCTTCAATTCAACCAATACATCAACTCAATTCTTTTTTCAAAAAAAGAGAAATTAAACTAGAAATGATAGAGAAAAAAGAAATAACTTCAGTCGAACAGTTGAATGTAACTAATGATTTTACCTCCGAGACGAGCAAACGCGATGTCGATCGGGAGTTTCCGAATTTCGTCTTGATTCTGCATTTCTTCGAGCTGACGGTTTTGGTTGGATTTACCGAAGCATAAATCTGCTTTAAAACGTCGTGATTTTGGAATTTATTCAGCTCTGAAGTTTTGCAGTTGCGTTTCAGGCTTTTGTCATTTCCTTCGTCTGTATCAGAATGTAGCAAAGTAGCAAAGGCGTAATACGTGGGCTTGGGTTTTCGTTTAAATTGGACTACAAAACCCAAAAACAATTGAATTTGGGCAATCATATTCATCGTTCTATTTTTCCCACTATAGATCTATATCTATATGTAATATATTAAAGAGTGTAAACAATTAAAAATTGTTAGCAAATTATATTGCGCATGTGTAAATCATGAATTAAATAATTGATTTTATTTCTATTTTATTTAATGAAATTTATTCCAAAATTAAATAGATATGTGATTAATATTCAATTTTAACGACAAATAAAAGAATGACATGTGGCAACGACATCGGAGAGGAATAATAACTCAAATTACGCTAGATGAGCCATAAAAGGCCCATAAGCTCAAGCCTAAGCTCGAGCCCAAGCTCAAGCCCATAAGCTCAAGCCCAAGCTCAAGCCCATGGTTTGATGGCCCATAAGTCCAAGCTCATGGATTGATGGCCCAAAAGGCCCATAGGCCCATAAACCCATAAGTCCACTAGCCTACATCTATAAATAGGCCTTGAAGGCTCTCATAAAAAAAGGAGGAGAAGTGAAGTGAAGAAATCGAAGATTTGAAGAGCTCAAGACACTCGAAGAATCCTCTGCGAAGTATTCTCCGACATTCAAAGTCTTCTTCAAGCATTCAAGGCGTTCTTCGTACAAATCATCGCGTTCATCATCCAAATCATTCCAAAGTTGAAGATCTTCAAGGCGTTCTTCAACATTTCAAATCAAATCCGACGTTCGATCTGAAAACAAGACTGAAGTCCTTCAGATCAACATCGTCAAGTTCAACCTTCAAGTTCAAGGAGATCAAGGAATCACATCCCCTCCAAACAACTTGAAGAAATCCAAAGATCATTCAAGAAATCAACATTGAAGAATAGAATCAGAGGATAACTAGAAGATCGAATCCACTCAAACATATCAAATTCAAATCAAATTGATTTTGTATACTAATTTTGTATTTATAAAATTTAAATACAAAAATTTGTGTTACAGGAATCACTCTCCATACTATTTTCCTTACTAAACATTAATTACTATATTTTTTTTTTTTTTTGTAGAAAAATACTTATTATTTTGCTGAGAATTAAATGTAACTGTTTAAGATTTTTAAAAGATTAGACGTTTCATTTTTGTCTAATCAAGAGCACAATAAAAACGTATACCAATCTACGTTAACTATTAATTCTCTCGTGAGATGCACGGAGTATTTATCCTTCAATTTTTTTTCTTCTGATATTCATTACTGGTAATAAATTGTTAACTATATATGAATTTTTTTTAATATCCATTTAGAATACGTGATGATATTCTTATTTAAGAATTGAGTATATAACGATTTTTTATTGTACCATATTTTATTATCGAAATGTGATAGTTGTATATGTAAATAAGTTATAGTACGATTTACCATAGCTTGTGATATATATATTGATAATAAATACTCTTTTCATCCATAATAAATATATCACAATTAACTTATTTGGCGTCCACGAAAAGTGTATCGCTTTATTTTTAGGACATTTCTTTATTATTCAACCTCACAAATATTAATTATTTATCAAAAATCATTCATACCACACACAACATAATACATGGTAGGATCCATTTTCCATTCAAACAACATCCACCAATATTTTTATTAAAACTTGTATCATCCACAAGTGATAAACTTATTGTGGACGAAAGGAGTAAATAATATGAACTACTCAATTTAAAAAATCAAATTATTAATCCAAAAAAAACTCGAATACGAATACTTAAATTTATTCATTTTGAAAACTTTCTTATAAAAATGTATGTCGTACATGCACTGCTGTTATCATCTTTATCGCATATCAAGATTTTAAGACCACTATAATTTCGTACTCTTAAACAACAATGTAAAGTTGAACATGAAAAAAAAACGGATTTCTTAAGAAAAAGTCCAACATATGACAATCATTCCTTGACATTTGTTGATCGTCATTGCAAACGAAACAATAAGAAAGAATTGTCATCGTTCGAACTTGAAAGGAAGGTGCAGATCTGATGAAGTTAGCAACATTCTCATAATAACCACTTTTGGGCTATAATTATTTTTAGTCAAACTTTTAACCTCCAAAATATGGTCTTTAAGTCTCGTGACCACCAAATGCGTGTCATTGCACAACTCAATATAATGGTCAATATTTCTTAGCTGTATAACCACAGTATCGATCTTTAGATTCAGTTAGTGGTTCGATAGTCCATAATATTTCAAATCATTCAAAAATTCAAGTTTGTTGACATCGTTCAAAACATCAAGCTCGCTCGCATCCGAACAACATGTTTTCTCCGAGCTTAAGTATTTCATGCTCTCAAATGTATTCATGAAAATCATTTATTGATTAATCGAATCAACTGCATCGAATGTTTGCGCCAATATTGCTCTGCCTTGAAGATAAGATAAATCATCTAGAGCGGCCAAGGACGATGGACGTGTTCCCTTAACTATTGCTGCAATTAGATCCCTAGATAGTTTCAAATGAGTGTAATTTGATACGTTAATATTTGCATGTCCACCATTAACACTAAGCAGACCGTGCCCTACTGTTGCTACCAAATGAGAGAATTTTATAATTCAGTTGTTTCAAATTTTAAAATTTTGTTGCGTAGCCTCATATTTTTCATTAGTTTCATAAATTTAAAAGAGCTTATAAGTTTAATTATCCAAATATTTTTACAACTTATAAACTCTTGAGATATTTCTTATAAATTCCTAAACATCTTATAAGATGTTGGAGCTTATAAACTCTTTAAAATAAGCTTAGCAAAACACCCTTTAAGTCGATCAATCTATTTGATGGTGGTAAACAAATATATACATTTAAAAAAAACAGTCAATACACCCATAATATTTACTCTAAAGTTCAAATAACCTCTTGAAGAATACTGATAAATAAATAGTTGATAACCTCTTGAAGGAAAAACAATCAATACACCCGTAATATTGAAATGTATTTTTAAGTACAAATAGATACTGAATATTGTAATTGTTGAATAAGCCCTTACTGATGGATACAAAAATTACATTGGTGATAATTTTTTTAAGTATAAATAAACAGTCAAATAACCTCTTGAAGGAAAAACAGTCAATACACCCATAATATTCAAATTATTTTAAGTACGAATAAATACTGAATATTACACCCATAATATTCAAATGTATTTTATGTACGAATAAATACTGAATATTGTAATTGTTGAATAAGCCCTTAATGATGGATACAAAAATTACATTGAAGATAATTTTTTTATAATATATTAAATTTAATTTATATATAAATGTAATGATATCATCACTTTAATATAGTATATAGACATAGACAAATGGATAATAGAGCATTTTTGGGAATCAACTAACTACCACATTTCATGCTTTATCTAATATATATATATAGAGAGAGAGAGGGGGGGAGAGAGAGGAGAGATCAAGTAGTACTCGAGCCTGAGATAGTATGTAGTACTTAATCTCATCCCACTCATCTCATAGATCATATGGTTGAGATTTTTCGAATTTTTAAGCTTAACTTCATTGATTTCGCTACAGTAAGGGTATGTTAGTAATTTGATTTGTTATGTGATACATAAAATCAAACCATGCATGTAATTAAACAGAAAATTGCATATCATTGAACACAAAAATGCATATTTTTATATATAAACGCATACGGTTGAAAACAAAACTACACAATTTGATTTGTTATATGATACAGAAAAACGACCATGCATGATTTAAAACAAAAACTGCATATGCTTGAACAAAGAATAGCATAATGTTGAACACGAAAATGCATGTGATATTGATTTATCCATAATTTCTTCTCTAGTTTAGATCAATTACTTTTAGTTTCATAATTAGAAAGAAAACAAATGATCAACAAGAAATAAAGCAAATGATCAACAAGAAAGTGTTTATGCATATTGAAGAAGAGAGAAAATAGATATCGAAAATGATAATTTTTGTTTTAAAGCATGCAGGATTGTGTTTCTTTCTATGCATGTTTATGTTCAGTCGTATGCATGTTTTGTTTTTTAATATGCATGTCTATATATTATTATGCATATGCATGTTTATGTGTATCGAGATGCAAGTTTATGTGTATCAATATGCATATTCTTCGCAAATGACATCATCTCGTAGTCTCCTTCTCCGATTCACTTATTTCTCTGATTTCCGACAAACTCCATCGTAAACCACCGTCTCCTACTCCAATTTTCGGCGAACTTATACATAAACATCACCATAGCCACCATCTCTCTCGATACCTCAATTTTATCTCAAAATTCTATTTATTTTTCTTCCATTTCAAGCAACTAATCAATGATTATTCTATAATTTCAGGCAACGATCAGCCACCGCGACTGTCGTTGTCGTGACAGCCGCCACCGCTACCGCCTCCATTGTGTCATTGTTGTTGTCGGCTTCCTATTCTTCTCCGATGAACAGTAGCAGTTGCAGAGAAGAAGAAGATTACTGTGTTGCCCCTCAACGAAAATAATAAATAAATAAATAAAATGTTATGTCACGTGTCGCTTGTCCATGCTATTCACATGGTCACAACGTGTGGTTTAAATTGAGTACTACATACTATCTGAGGATCGGGTACTACAACTATATATATATATATATATATATATATATATATATATATATATATATATATAGTTGGGTTCCCGTAGTACCAGTCCCCAAATAGTATGTAGTACTCAATCTAGATCACACATTTTGAACATGTGACCGCATCACAAGTTGACACGTGGCAACTCTTTTTTCTTTTTAAATTTTCGCAAGGGAAAAAATGTAAAGAAATCAAATCAGCCTTCTTCTTCATTTCCTCGGCGGCAACGGCCGGCGACGACATCAATATACACGAACACAACAAACAACATATTTTGAAAGAAAAAAAAAGAAAATTTGAAAAAAAATGATGGGTTTTGAGAAAAAATAGAAGATAAATTTGATAGATAATTGAAGAATTGAGAGAGATGGTGGCTATGACGGTGGTTCACGGTGAATTCGTAGGTAATCGGAGAAAGAAGCGACAAAATTGACGAAGAATGATGGATGATTTGCTGTCGAAAACATAAAACTGCATGTTGATACGAAACACAAATATGCAACAAAACGTAAAAATACATTGTTGGCCAATGGGCACGCGAGCGAGCGCCCGCGTGCTGGGAGCGAGCTTACAACCGCGTGCATTATTGTGTTCAACTGCATGTATTTTTGTGTTCATCTGAATGCATTATTCATTTCAACTAAATGCATGGTTTGTTTTTTACAATCACATAACAAATCAAATTACTAATCTACCTTTACTGTAGCGAAATAAGCGAACTTAAGCTTAAAAAGTCCGAAAAACCTAGATGTAGACTAAATAAATTTTAAATTCGTTTAAGCCCAAGTTTTCAAAAATTTGAAAACTCCAATTTTTTAGTGAAGTGTAAATAAATACCCTTGCTCGTTTTATCCAAAAATTTCATTTAAATAATTTGGCATCAATGTATCATTCTCATATATGCAAGAGAAATATATATTTAATGCAAATTTCATTCACTTACATAAATCACATAGACATTTGATTTCACAACTATTATATTAGCATAACTATTTATTTTATATAAATTCATAACTAAAATATTACTAACATATCATGAATTCTTATTTAACTCATAATTCATGGTAAGTCAAGTTTCATACTTATAAACATTCAGATTTTCAAGTTCATTATTCAAAGAATGCACTTATTCTCTTTATTTTAGAAAATTTTCAAAATCTCACTGTAAAACTATCAACTTTAAACACCTACGATTTTTTACTCAAGATGTTATATGATATGAGACACACCATTATGGAAACCTAGGGAAGTCTAGTTTCATTCAAAAAAAAAAAATAGAACTCAAAAATTCGAAGTGGTTTAAGAGATATGTCCATTTTCCCAAGGTCTATCAAACCTGTGACAGTTTCTATAAATGTTCTTCCAATTTTTCAAAAAAATAGTAAAAATCATTTAAAAATTCTAGAGACCTTTCTAAGACGTCCAGATACTCCCAAAAGATTTTGATCTAAAAATTTTCACTACTTTTTCTTAACGTAAAAATTGTCGAACATAGGAGTTTTTAACAATGAATACTCTACTTAGAAACAATATTTTCACAAAAGAGTTTTCACTTCATGTCTTAACATTTCTCACACCAAAACAGCTCAATAACATATTACAAGTAGGAATACATCTAATAAACATTTCCATGGAAAGTCTTGAGCTACATACTCCATAAATTTCAAAATATAGGACACATATAATGCATTGTTAATTTGTAGTCATGCTCTCTCTTTCATGCTCAAACTTAAGTATTCATTCAAGATCATACTCTCATTCTTAGAGAAATCAAGGGATTTGACTTCAATAATTACTCTATACTTCAAATTCTTAAGATTCTAGACAAAAGAAAAAAGATAAAAATAAAAAATAGATAACCTTTGAAGACTTGGCCTCTCTCTATCTATTCCTTTCTTTTTCTCACCCTTTTCTCTCTACAAAATTTGAAATTGTGTGTACAAGAATGAGGGTGTTGCGGTGTTTAAGTAGAAGAGAAAAATAAAATAAAAGGAATGAGGTGTAGGGAGAAAGGTGGCTGATAGGGATTAGGGATGGGGTGATATGTGTGTGTGTCTTGTTTGACTAAAGGGATGAGAAAAAATATATCTCCACACCTTACCACATTCATACTATAATTCCCCTTTTATTTTTCACTTCCCTTCTTACCTCCTATACTTATTTTTTCTAGAAATCTCATATGACCTTGTACTATAACATGAGCAAATAAAAGAAAAAAGATAGAATATGGGAAGGCATAGTGTATGTATAAGGGTGAGTTGGAGTGTTGCTTGAATGTAGGAGAAAGAAAGATACACATTTGGATGTAAAAATCAAGACTTTACTTAAAACACTCTACAATTCCCTTTCACTTCCCTTGTGATCGTCTCTCTTATCTCTTTCCTAAATGAGGTGTGCAACATGTGATTTTGCATGAGAGAATATAATATGTGAATTCTTGCATGCAATATTTGAAAATGGTCTTTCTTTTCCTTAGCCATGCTTGAGACTGTCTTATTTATTTTCCATGCATGTGTTAGATACATATGTACATGGAACTATATGTTGACAATTTGAGTCATGAATTTAGTTGAATAAATTCTAAGGAAATATTCTCAATTTTCTTAAATTAATATGTTCATATTTAACAAGTTAAATTCACATAATTGTCAAAATCAGAACATTTTTTTTGTAAATATGAAAGTTTAATTCGTTTTATTTGAGCGTGAATTTTCTTAAAATCTAAACTAGGGTTATTATTTCCTATAAATTATTGAGGAAAAATTGGAGTATTAGAGAGAGGTTAGATATATCTAGTACATAACTTATTCTCATGGTATATGTTTTCTATATTTATTTTTAAAATATACGTATGCATGTCATTTAATATTCAAACTAGTTTATAATTTATGCAACTCTACATGTCTCCAATCAGATTACAAAATGAATATACTACCCATTTTCATTTCAACCTCATATTTTTCAATTCCATTTTGATTAATAAATATAAATTGTCTAATATTAATTAACTGTTTCGACAAAAATCCAATATTTACAAAATAAAAACCTATCCCCTGTGCATTGGAGTGTGACCAGAAAATGGCTATTGCTTCACTTTATCTATGATGGCACTTGATGCAGGTGTCATATCAGAAAATGTAACAATAGGTGACATGTAAGTATAGAGCTTCTATTACTACACTTAAAAATGTCCTCAAAAACAACGTGTAGTGTCTTGGAAGATGCCACAATATGTTGCCTAAGACTACACTGATCTTCTAGGCGAGAATTTATAAAATACCTCCCATAAATATTTATAATTACGTTTCCCCCCTCCAAATATCTATAATTTACATTTTCACCTACAAATGTCTAAAATTTATATTTTCATCCTTCAAATTTTTGTAAATTATATTTTCATCCCGCAAATATTTAAAATTTACATTTTCTTTATATATATATATATATATATATTTACATTTTCACTTCCCATGTATTTATGATTTTTTTTTTACATTTAATTGACTATAATTTTTAATATATTATTTTAATGTAAAAAAATACGAAAATCATATTAAACTATTACTAATCATCCAACAAAACTTAATGAACTGCTCATTGAAAAATATACCATGTTGAATATAAAAAAAATCCAAAGTATCAAATTGTCTTCTACTAAAACAATATAAAGCGCTAGACATCTTCTACTAAAACTGCACAAACATGAACAATATGCTTCGTGAATAGTTTCTTCGATCTGACTTGTGCCGCCTAACCATTGACTTACACTCCATATATTCTGAGAATCACAAACCATGAGGATAAGAGAGAATTCAATATTACAAACAAGCATATTAATCATCATAAATAACCATGCTAAAACTAGTATATATCAATATGAAAGTCAGGACTTGATATTGATATTTTCATGAGATATAGTCGAAAAAATAATGTTAATTGGACTACAAGATTGAGAAAATAACTTATTTGATGGATTCATTATACTAGACGTTTGGTAACTCAGCAAGCTACTTTTAAAATTTTCCTAAGTCACTATTAAAATAATATGGAGTCATTCAGCATATACATATCAAACCAATGACAGGAAGAATCTTCTCTTGATGATGCACAAATTTAAGGAAAATGATGTAACGATCCTTTAATAGTAGTAGCACACATAGAACTAGCAGCATAGAGTATGCGCTTCGAGTGTAAATACTAAATAGCATGTGAAGTCTTAAAATAAATGGGAAGCATAACTACATATTTATGTACAGTACAAATGAATAAGCATTTTAATTGATCAGAATCATTCTAGACTATATGTAAAATGCATTCAAAATGTATCAATACAAAATGGTGATAGGACATAAACCAAGAATGATTATACAAACAATACAATTAAGTTATTCAATTTATAGTACCTGCCATCCAAATATAAATCGAACAATTGTCAGTATTCAGTGGGTGTCACCTGCGTATACAAGGTAAATAGACACTAAGAATCAAACAAAAATATATTTGGTAATTATATGTTAATAAATAATTGACAAAATATACCAAAGAACTTGGCCAAGCAATCATTTCACCAATTGTCTGAGATAACTCTTGAAAATTGCCATAAGGTCTGACCAATTGCTCCTTAGGTTCAACCACAACTTTCACATTTACTTCATACCAATTCAATCCTAACATTTGTCCTCCAACTTTGTACTTGGATCGGTGCTATGAATACATCCTTTAGCAACGATTTTATTTGTGAAGAAACTTAGAGAAACATATGTTCCAACCTTCAAAAAATGAAACCAGATTAATAACCATTTCTAATATATATAATACCTTATATAATTGTCAAAACATCAACAAAGATACGAATAGGTACAGCCGCTATAGCATGTAGTGAGAGAGATTCAGATACAGTTGTATCTAATCTAGTGTTGACTTGTGAAGTATGAGGATTTTGTTGTGTTGCAAGCATAGCCTCTAGTTGTGCAATTTTGTTTGATACTCCACCAAGCAAATGATTCGATGTACTTATAGGGGTCTCATTCTATACATCGGAGGCGATTCCTCGACCCATCATTCTTACGTGACTAGGTTTGTCCTTACCCATGATTTGGGAAAATACATCATTGGAGCAATTGCATCTTTAGAACCTTCAAGAAGTTGATTACTTCGTTCTAGCATTGCTGCATCGTTTATAAAATATAACAAATCGATATACATTAGGAATTAAATTTGCGAAAATAAATTGCATAATGCATTTCATAAATTAAAAATATGTAATTGACATACAATTTTACTTGAGACAACATCACTTGAGTTTCCATTTGTAGAAACAAAACACGAACTAAATAGTTGAACACGGGTTGGACTTTCCCCTTGTTCTTTGTCTAGGAATATGTTTATTGTTAGTATGATACTGTAAAACAATGATTAAAAAAAAATAGAAGATAGCAAACATTATCAATCTGGCTTTAACTTGAGCAAATGACGTCTTTCATGTTCTTTGATTCATTAACTTTTTTGCACGAGCTTTTTTTATTTCTCTTACTTTCTTTCTAAGATCAAGTTAAAAAGGAGAAGTGAATGCACAACTTAATATGAAATGATTATTACATAAAGTAGATTTAGAATAAACCTTTGCGTCTTCTTCTCCAATAAGAAAGAAGTCGATCCATTGATCTTCCAAAACTCTATCATCCTCTCATGTATTAAATGCTCAATAGGTACATCAGCCCAATGTTTTGTTTTCAAAGAATGCTTCCAATTTCTCCATTTAAGCCCGATGGAGGATAAAATATACTTCTCGGTAGTAACAGGAACATGGAATCGTAACTACATCGGACATAGCAAAATACAACAATGTTATAAATAATATATATTAGAGCAAAAAAAGTAGTAAAATGGCAAGTTAAAATTAGTCGAAAAGCATAAGAGGACCAAAAAACAATAAATTTTGAGAAATTAAAAAACCTTAATTCTTATAAAATATTATTACCTTTACCACTTTCAGCATCTCATTTTTTTTGCTCTTGGCATGGCGTGCAATTATTAACATCTATTGGACAATATTTACCATTTCTTGCAATTGAACCTAAGAAATGGCAAAGCTTGCTAATTTCACTACCTATAGGTTGCCCAAACTTATTATATTCAACGAGAATCGGTGGTAGGTTTGAAGGGCGGCCCCAAATACTTTTCATATAAGTGGGTCCTCTAGTTTCATTTTCCATGATTTCAGCTCCAGATGCACTACCTTGAAGCACAAAAAGAATAGTATGACGAGTCTATCAATGTGAAGTTAAGTTTAGACAAATTATTATAGTACTGGATTGCTCATTACCTTGCTCTTTTTCTTGTTCTGTGCCAATACTCATATCCTCATTCTCCAATGGTGGCACACTCCCATGACTATGTTCAGAACGTGTGACCACATCTAGAGCTTCTTGACACGTATCTTCATTATAAATCCTTCTACCCACTTGAGTCCTAGTTGTAAAGCCTATAAAGTATCAACATAATATATTAAAATACATGTTAGATACATAACATCTTACTACCATCGACAAGCTGAACATAAAAAATAAGTATTAATTTGCTAAGATGAAAAGATCCAACTCAACCAAATAAAAAAGGGAAACATGAAGATACTAACTTGTATGAAAAAATAAATGCATGAAGCGAATAAGTTAATACATGTATTTCCAAGATTTGGCGTGAAACTTTGGGCATGAGCAGTACGAACTTTTGTAGTTGTCAACCTTTGTTGTGACATATCTTGTTCACCTTGCAAATTAACATTTTTTTACGTTGCTTCCGTCCTTTAGAAGTCATAACCGCATACATTAGAGTAACAAAATCATTTATGTTAATCAATTCTTATTTTTAAAATTCCCTATGTACAACTAATAAGATCCAATAATCAATAAGATACAATAACCAAGACTTTTTACCATTAAATTTTCAGTCCCAATTTTACACGCAAGTAGTCAGAGCAAGCGTCCCATAACAACATGTACAAACTCTAAAGTTCTATACAACTACTTTGATATTCAAACACATAAAATCTAACCCACGTAGTGTTCAAAGCATAAACAATTTCATCTTGTAATACAGAGAAGAGCTAACTAATTGTCTCATAACACCAATTCTACAATAATATTGGATATTATCTAATGTTTCCCTAAATGATCAGACGATGGGGGACAAACAAGATAATACCGTCTGCTCAATTCATAATCCAAAAAAATGAAAGAGATTAGCTCAAATAAGCCACGCACAAACTAAATTCAGCATAAAAGTTCAGAAAATTGAGAGGAAATTCCAAGAAAACAAAACTTACACAATGAATAATACGATAAAATAACAATTGCTTCTCTCCTGGGAACATGCATACAAAATTGCTATTGATATATCACAGTTAATATAATAAAGCATTTCATATAAAAGCATAGGTGACTGCAGCCTACTCACACAAAGCCTAAATCTCTATGTGAAAGTTATGTTGAGAATACTAATCGATAGGATACGGCCCAACTACCAGGCCCAAGCATCAGGCCCAATACAAGTAAGCCTGACATCAAGCTCGGCCGGATAAGTTTGGCCCAAGAAGACTCCTAAAACCGGTGGGAACGGCTCGGCCATATCTAAAAGAATCCTAATGGGAGAAGGCTTTGAATCCTAATGGAGAAGACTTGAATCCTAATAGGAGAAGACTTCAAATCCTAATGGAGAAGACTTCAATTGAGTCAAACTCATTATATTTGTGTATAAATAGAGGCTAGATTAGACGAAATAGATTCATTCACACTCTTTGTAATCGCTTTACACTCTCAAATACACAAACACTCTCTCGCTCCGTGGACGAGATCTAATTCAAAGATCGAACCACGTAAATCCTCTGTGTTCTTCCGCATTTATTTCCCAACGAAATTAAACCTTATCATTGGCGCCGTCGTGGGAACGAACAAGAAAGCTTCGCTTTCTACAACCTAATGGCGTGAACTCGTAAACGCTTAGCGCCGCCGGCGGCGACGGGTAACAACTGCTACCGAGGACGACCAAGTGGTCACACGGCGCGTGGAAAGCGGATTGCGGATGCCACCAGCGGACACACTCTAAGGGCTACATGGGAACATTCCATGCACCCTCGTGACCGCTGCCCGACGAAGAGGAAAATGCCGACCTCAATACCGATGAACAGGCGGTTCACCGATCTCGTGAGGACCTCGGCCGAGCCGTGACAATTCCTCAACGCCAATCTCGGCCAATTCAGATTTTCCTCAACCGAGGACAAGTGGAGTGGGCACCTCAAAAGAGCTCGAATCGGTGATCACGGGCCCGAGGTCGCTCTCCTCCGAAAACAATCGGCGTCACCTCGGCGCGATAGCGAGAACGAGCACATCGCCTGACGTCCGGCCGATCGCCGCGGCGAACCACCGCAACCACTCGCCCCGCGCCACCCGCGCATCGCCACCACCTCGTATAACGCCCACGCGGGGGACGGGAAAGAAGGAGAAAGACGGCCGAACTCCCCTCGAGAGACGATAGGCGTCACTATCGATCTCCCACTCCTCCAGGGAGAGATGGCAACGAGCTCCCAGGTTTCGATCGACATGGGAGAATCATCTCTCCTTTCTCCAGGGAAATCCTGGACACGCCTTTGCCCCAACGGTATCGGGCTCCTAACATCGCTCCCTACGATGGCCTCGGCGATCCTTCCGACTTCCTTTTCGCCTACACCACCAACATGGCGAATCAAGGTATGGAAGATTTTCACATATGCAAAATCTTCCCCGAGGCGTTGATCTCCAACGCCCGACGTTGGTTCACCTCGCTTCGCCAGAACAGCATACACTGCTTCCGGGATCTCATGGATCAGTTCAAGTGGCGCTTCTATCAAAAGATGCCGCCCCAGCAACCTTCATCCGATCTGCTCACAATCCGCCAGGGACGGGACGAGACGATGTCGAATTTCGTCTCGAGATTCATCAAGGAGTCCCTTAAAATTGATGAGAGTAACGATCTCTATATCATCAATGCGTTCAAGAACGGGATCCGACCTGGCGCGTTGAACAAAGAGATCATCAGGGAGAAGCCGAAGACAGCGAGTAGTCTCTGGACCCTGGTCGATAACTACGTCAAAGGAGACGAGTCAGATCGCAAAAAGAGAGATCTGGGACGAGCAGAAGGTCGAAAGAAAGAGGATGATGGGCAAGCAGAGGCATCGATCGTCAAGTGCCTTCGATAGGATCAAGATGGGTCCGATCGAATCCGGTGGGACCTCGGCCTAACCACGGTGGCAACGCTACTGTCTGCTCAAGTCAAAGGCGGAGATATTTGAGCTCACATCGAGCTCTTCCCAAACCACCTCACATGAAGGGAGGATCCAAGAAGAGGTCGAAGGATCAGTATTGCGACTACCACCAGGGGTACGGTCACGATACCGACGATTGCAGGAATCTGAGCTCGGAAATAGACGAGCTTGTTAAAAAAGGAACGCTTAAGAAGTACCTCGACCGCTCCACGAGTAGGTCGGGAAACAAGCTTGAGAGAAAGGACGGAGGTGGCAGCAATTGTGGGCCGACCTAAAAGCGGCGATCTCGACGATGACGACGCTCCCAATGCAATGGAGCAAATCACGCCATCACCGGGTTACCCATAGGTACGACGAGGTCGTCATTGAAATCAAGTCCGGAGACCGACCCCAAGGAGCCGAAAAATAAGCGACTCCGGATAGTGAGAGCATCGTGTTCTCCAATGACGACCCAAGACTAAAATCATGCCCCACCAGACGCTATTACTATACAAGCCGTGGTGGGCAACAAGAACGTCCACATGTGGTCTACATCGACATCGGCGCCCGTAAGCATTATCTTTCGAGCTGCTGGACAAACTCGAGGTCGGAGGATCCGAATACATCCCGCACCATCCAAACTACGGAGCTTCACCCAGAGGTGGTCCAACCGGAGGCGTTATCACCTTCCGGTCACCGTGGGACGTGCTCCCAGGTCGGTCACCAAGGCCATCCAATTCTTCCTGGTCCGAGCTCCTCTCCGTACAACATCATCCTTGGAAGAGACCGGCCCACGCCACCAAAGCCGCTTGCTCGGTCTACCACTCACCATCAAGATACCCACCCCGTGGGAGTACTAAGCATCCGGGGTGACCAAATGGCGCTAAAGAATGCCTACGAGTCTCAACCCAAGATACGGCCTTACCCCGGGCCTAGCGTCCCACCCACCTGAGGAGGTATTTTACATTGCTTTGATTTCAGATCGGCATCATGTTAACCCTCCTTTATTTTTTCCGAAGTACGATGTCATTTACTTTATCAATAAAACATTTGTTTTACTAACAAGTACATCACTTCGTCTCATATCTATGTGAACATCCATTCGGATATACCACATCTAAACCTTCATAAGGGGACACCCTTACGAAGATGAAAATCCCACTAAGTAGGGTACGCATACAGATTACCCATTAAGTTGGACGTCTACATGCAAAGCATACAGATTACCCATTAAGTTGGACGTCTACATGCACGCGACATCCAGACCGATCTCGCCAACTTATACCCCTTTATTCGGGAAGATATACACTTCTGTATACAGTCTAAATACATTTACGACCAAAACGAAGTCCTAAGCTATGTTTGAACCTCTCAAGGGGGGAAACATACACTTCGGGACGAGTCTAAATACATTTACGACTACATACAAAGTCCTAAGCTATATACAACTTATTCGGGCTTCCGAGCTCCACTCCGCCACGAATCACTGAAGCTACACCAGTTCGAACAAAATCTTGGTCGGCGATAAATACCGGGACGAACTTGGTACCTCCTATTCGATCGGCGTCACAACCCACTCAGAGGTTCTTTGAACGGCCGCAGCCTTAGGTCGGGTCAAACTCCGGCCTCCTCAGACGACCTCGCCTCGGTCGCCGCCTCGGCCTTCGCCATCTCGGCCTCGACATCGGCTTCCTTCGCCTCGCCTCTCGCGGACGACTCGCCTCGGCCCTCACCACCCCGGCTTTCGTCACCTCGGCCGCCATCGGAGCCCCGGCCTCCTTCTTCGCCGCATCCCGAGCCTTCACCTCGGCCACGACCTCGACACGAAGTTACATATTCAACTTCGGTAAGGTGAAGCCAAGCGACAGAAGACTTTGGCATAACGCCTCGTCAGGTGAAGCCATCCCAAAGACTTCGACATAACACCTCGTCAGGTGAAGTCAGTCAGAGGACCTCGGCATAACGCCTCGTCAGGTTGAAGTCAGTCAGAAGACCTCGGCTTAACGCCCGTCGGTGAAGCGGTCGAAGACCTCGGCAATGCCCGTCGGTGAAGCGGTCGAAGACCTCGCTTAACGCCCGTCCGTGAAGAAGAAGAAGACCTCGCTTAACGCCCGTCGGTGAAGCGGTCGAAGACCTCGGCTTAACGCCGTCGGTGAAGTGAAGCAGAAGACCTCGCTTAACGCCCGTCGGTGAAGCAAGTCAAGACCTCGCTTAACGCCCGTCGGTGAAGCCGAGAAGAAGACCTCGCTTAACGCTCGTCGGTGAAGCCGGTCGAAGACTCGCATAACGCCCGTCGGTAAAGCCGAACACCTCGGCAAGAGATACAAACAACACACGTGACCTAGGCGGACGCCTCGCAAGCACGCATACGATATACGACGTCGGAAGCATTGACACGCACAAAGTCGCCCGAGAAGAATGTCACGGATCGTTCACGCCCGCCGTCATAAACAACCCCAATCCAAGACGACCGCTCTGCGTCTTTTTTGGGGGTTGTGATAGGATACGCCCAACTACTGTGCCCAAGCATCGTGCCCAATACAAGTAAGCTCGACATCAAGCTCGGCTGGACAAGTTCGCCCAAGAAGACTCCTAAAACCGGTGGGAACGCAGGCGCTCGGCCATATCTAAAAGAATCCTAATGGGAGAAGGCTTTGAATCCTAATGGGAGAAGACTTCGAATCCTAATAGGAGAAGACTTCAAATCCTAATGGGAGAAGACTTCGAATTGGAGTCAAACTCATTATATTTGTGTATAAATAGAGGCTAGATTAGACGAAATAGATTCATTCACACTCTTTGTAATCGCTTCTTACACTCTCAAATACACAAACACTCTCTTGCTCCGTGGACGTAGATCTAATTCAAAGATCGAACCACGTAAATCCCTTGTGTTCTTCTGGCATTTATTTCCCTAACGAAATTAAACCTTATCACTAACCTTGTAATCAAATTGGGGGTTCTAAGTCTTAAAGAAATTAACCATTGGTTGCTGATAGTGTGGAAGGACGATTGGATTTCCTTCAAGTTCTTGTTCTTCTCGTAAGTTGGGAACAATCTTATGTTGCTGGGAGGAGAGAAATTGAAATGGATTAATCGCTTGGAGTTGTGGGAATAGTGTGCGATTGTGCGGTTTCATTCTCTTTCTGATTTGGCACTGAATATTTTTCTTTTGGCGCTTAATTTCTTAATTTGGGATCAAAGCTATCCAGATGATTTTTGAAGGGGAAAACTGAAAAGTGAATACAACCCACGTTTGCTAAACGAGAAATATAATTCTTTTATGTTATTTTAAGCTTCCATGTAATGAATATGGTAGGGCGCCGCCGCGATGTTTTGGTACTGGTCTACGTAAAATTAAGATGTTTGAATAATAACAAATAAAATAATATGCTATAAATCCCTATGATTGTTACACTACAAAAAATGCCAAACTCCCGACTAATTTATCGACAGGTAAGAAATCCACACCTTTTGTTTGCTAATAGGGAATACAGATGATTTAAGCTACTTTTCTAATTTTTAACACCTTCTTTTAGCAAAAATCAAATTATATGTTAGCTTTATTTGACTATTATGGGTACATTTTTTTCTACCCCGTCTGTGAACGCAAAATCAAAATAAATGTTGCTTTTATATGCTAAGATAAAAAATTGCTTTTTTCTACATATTTGTTCTGGCTAGTACAACTCAAACTTCCAATTATTATACAAGAAAACAAAATAAATAGTAGAAGGTGACTGAAAGTAACTCAAAATTCTTGTGATCTTTTCCAAACTGTGAAAACTACAACGAAATTGACTAGATTCGAATGGGATTTTCACCAAAATGATTTAACAAAAACTATACTATTAATCTTGCATAAAGCAGGTTGCAGTTCTCGTTACTGGAAACAATTCAACATTCATAGTTATTCCAATACCATTTAACACATACACTACAATTTCTAGACATGCTGCAATATTTTTAGTCTTTCTTGTGATATGGTACTAATTAGAATGGATTATAATCTTTCTTTCTCTTTTCAAAATAATTTAAGAAAATAAAATGTAATTATGTTAGTACAAGTGTCACGATTTTCTTAGCTAGCTCACCAATATAATGGATTTTTAGTCTTAAATATAATTAAATGTGACATACATATTTACTAAGAAAATCTACAATTTTGAAATAAAATAGAAAAATGATCCTCTGTGGTGGAAATAAAAACAAGATTAAAATGGATTTACTTTGTACTATTAAGGTTTATTAAGATAGATAACCAATTATTGTAATAATTTATATTTAATATATATATATATATATATATATATTTAGATTGGATAATTAGCGGGTATTATACTAATTATGATTAATGTTACTTTGTACTATTCGGATTGTATTGAGATGGATAACCAATTATTGGAATAGTTTATATTTAATTATTTGGATATACTATAAATAGATTTAGGAACTAGCATGAACTTCCATATGGGGTTTGAGATGAGAACAAATAATAAAAATATTTTTAAATTGAATTTGGGACAAGTATGAGTAAATAAATTATATAATTAATCGACATGTCTATGTAAAATTTTATATTATTTTTAAATATTTGTTATTTTTATTATTATTGATGTTTACTTTGTAATATTCGGATTGTTGTTACGATGGATAACCAATTATTGGACAACTTGTATTAATAAAATTCAAATAGTTTCGAAAAACTAACAAGTATAACTATATAGGTTTGAAACGAGAACAAGTAGTTGATTCACTTTTAAATTGGATTTGGAGGTAAATACATTATATGCAGGTTTGGATGGTTGAATCATGGCCTCAATATTTCGATTTACCAATTGATTTTTTAGTAAACCTCACAATTTAAAGAACATAAATAAACTATAATCCTTCTTTGATTTTATAATATTTATTATTAATATTTACTCTATAATATTTGGATTTTTATTGAATAGATAATCAATAACTATAACAACTTATTTTATACATCAAAACCAGTTAGAAAAGTCATCGAGTGTTACTATACGAGTTTAAGATGAAAATGAATAATTAGCGAGTGCTACTTCTAATTTATGTTGCCTTGAAATGACTTTATACTTTCTATTAATGAAGATGCATTTCATAACTTGATATCAAATTTCAGGCTCTCTTTCTTGTATTTCAAAGTTCAAACACATGAATTTACACCAAACTCTAAGATTTAACTTGGGCCCTATGAGATCAATTCTTGTAGATCAAACTTCAAAGCCATCAAAATAAGAGATTCGGAGATTAGTTATGATGCCTCACCATAACTATATAGACAATCATCTATTGCAAAATTAGATGAATAATGTTTAAGAGTGTGCAGTTACTTCATCTGGTTCCAACTTTCAAACAATGTTTTTCCGTTATCATGCAATAATGCATTGCAGAGAAGGAATACAGTTGAAGAGCAGCAATGATAATATGAGAACATCACACTTGTCCAACATGTATAGTTACATGAGTAATGTTGTTGTCCAACCGGATACCCAAACGGTGAAGAGAGAAATGGAGAATCTAGCACTGTCAGATAGCAAGTGAGCTGCATCACTAAGAATAGCTAGGCTGTTGGCTTTCAGACCTTCAACAATCTCGATTACCATGACTATAAGGTGATAGACTATAGGCCCACAAAGTTTGGTTGCTGCCTTTGTTGTGCTGGATCTGAATCAGAGTTTTCTTGCCTCATATGCAAACGAGAATTATTGAAGAAACATATCAAGCAGCCAAAGATCTTAAACTTTTCAGTTAGGAGTCATTTACCCTTTCTACTAAGCATTCTCCATTAGCTAATACAGTCAAATCTTTTAAAGCATATGACTAAGAGAGAAGCATTAATCAAAAAGATCACGTAGCTTCAACAGCCCTTTGTATCAAATACAAACTTCTTACCTCAGCCCTCTTCCTCAACCCTCAAAACCTTAAGAAAGGAATGGCTACAATTTATCACAAAACTAATTCACCATCACACAACAGATTACCATCACCAAGAGTCACCATCACACAACAGATTCAGACAATTAATTATCACGCTACTGATTCAAGACTGTCAACAACATTATCAATATAATAAAACCAAAAAAAAAAGCTAAGCAAGAAAAACTTGCGCAATAAAAAATGGACAAAGGAACAAAATCATAAATCTTTGGAAAAGAAAAAAACCACAAATTTTTGTGAGTAAATTCTTTATTAGCAGGAGTCACCTCAAAAAACCAGAAACTTGTGACAACATCCATGATTAAATGTAAGGTATTATCCCATTCAGAGTTTATGAGTTAATGAAAAAAAGGTATCATGTATGACTAAAGGAATCCACTAGACTTTTTCTGGCGCATTTGATTAGCGGTATCTGCAAACAAGAAGAGAACTATGGATAAGTAACCATCATCAGTTGATAAAGTAGAGTCAACCTCTACATGAAAAGATAAAAAATAGACAAGAAACTATGCATCGAGCAATCATACAGCTACACTAAGCTACAGTCTCATGATCACTCAACAAAAATGCTACTAGAAAATTCATGACAAAAATGCCATGGCTGACCTTCTGGCGTAAGATAAACTCGGCCAATTTCTTCATACTGCGAAAGAATTTGGAGAAGCATCCAAGGATTTATGTCTAAAGGCACTTTCTCTACTTTATCATCTTCCTTCAACAACCCCTTCCTCTTTTTCTCTCTTCGTCTCTCTTTGTTGACAGTTTCTTTTCTCCTAAAAAGCAAATTCACACAAATTTGGATTTTAGTGAAAGAAGAAGTATAAATCATGCAAAACTGCTCAAATATGTGCAAACATTTCATTATACTGTAGAGCTTTTCAGATATTAGTACAAATCAGTTATTGATCATATAACGTACCACTTGCATGATTTCACTGATTAACGTCAATTTCAGTTCCATCGATATCTTCACGGACCCAACCAAAGTCACCAAACTCTACATTATCACGAGGAACACAAATATTGCTTTGCAAGTATGTGTCGACATCAATAATAGATTCCATGTTATAATGAGCTCGTGCAGTAGTAGAGACAACTACACTCCATTGTGGCTCAGTTGGATCCTCAACATAGAAAACCTGCTCAGCTTGGGATGCTAGAATAAATGGTTCATTGTGACGTTTCACATTTGAAAAATTAGCTAATGTAAATCCATCAGCATCTATCTTCAACCGTTTACCTTTTGATACCCAGTCACAATCAAATAGTACAACCCTACATCCACAACCATAGTCTAGCTCAATGATATCTGTTAGAATTCCATAATAGTCTAACTCACTTAAGATTGGATTCTGATCCCTAGTACTTGAAAAACTTGGTGTTGTGGCCTTTACACGTACCCCGCAATTTTGTGTCTTCCTTGTACTCTCTAAATATTTTGTGTGAAACCTAAAGCCATTCACCATATATTTTTATATTTCACTCCAATAAAATTAGGTCGACCACAAGTAACTTCAAATCTCTTTCCGCAGAATGAAATTGGATAGGTATGGAATGGATTTTAGAATGAAATGATGATAGGAATGGAATGGAATGAAATATGTGATTCATATGGTGGTATGTACAAGGAATGAACGAATAGGAATGAAATAAAACAAATAAAATAATTATGATTTTATAATTTATGTTATTATTATCGTAATAATAATAATAATAAGAATAATAATAATTAGTATTAATATTTAGGAATATCATTAATACTAATTAATAATAATAATAATAATAATATCAATAATAATAATAATTAATTATTATTACTAATTAATAATAATAACTATTATTGTTATTAGTTAGGAATATTGGTACTAATCCCATGTTCATGGGAATAAGCATTCCTTCGGAATGGTGATTCCGACGTAAAATCTTACCAACCATCGGAATGGAATAAACGCAGAATCACCATTCCATTCCTGATACCAACCGCACCTTAGTATTGAATTTTCTTCATGTGTTTTTAATTCTTCAACCTATTGAAAGAAATTAGAATGATAAGAATACAAATGTGTAATCGCAACACAAGATAGTGGATGCGTTCAAGTTGATCGTGCAACATGAGGATTGGATAGTTCGACTATTGCCTGATATTGCCTAAAATTAAACATAAACGTTCAGATTTTCAAAACTAAAAAATATAAATGTTATAATGAATAAAGGCAGACGAAATAACTTACTCAATGTATGGTCGAATAGCCTCACAGTTAAACAATATATATTGATGTGCTTTCGTCAATGTTTCGACATCAAATCTCATACAACCCCTTTTCCAAGAGGGCGACCTGTAATTGTAAATACATCTATTCTAATTATGGCATTATCGTTCATGGTTTCATTCCTAGATGCCCGATTAAACTTTGACTCCACATAATCAGCTAGATACAAATAGCAAAATGTCAAACATTCTTCTGCTAGATATCCCCGAGCAATCGAACCTTCAGGTTTGCTTCTATTACGCACATAGGATTTCAATGTGCCTAAATACCTAATTTAACAAATAAAAAAGGTATTAGGCTTTTCATACATTTTAAATAGTTCATTATTTAAACAAAAAGTTTATAACAAAAGTTCATAAAAATAACTTACAAATTTTTTCATATTACCTCTCTATTGGATACATCCAACGGTAATAAACAGGTCCACCTAGCTTTACTTCTGTAGCCAAATGTACAGTCAAGTGCACCATAATATCAAAGAATGATGGTGGAAATATCTTCTCCAATTGCCAAAGTACCAAAACTATATCTTTCTCTAAACGAACTACATCGGCAGGACAAATGTTCTCTAAAGTACTTACTCAACTGAAGTAAAGGTAAGCGTATCATCTTTGAGTGTGTTTTTTTGCAATGCTATAGGCAATAATTGCTGCATCAAAATATGATAGTAATGACTTTTCAAGCCTAACAGTCTCGGTGGTTTTAGCTGAACACACCTTGAAATGTTTGAGGCATAACCATCGGGAACTTTAATATGTTTCAAAACCTCACAAAATATGGTTTTTTCCTTTCTTGTCATTTTAAAAGATGCTGCAGGCAAATAAACTTTTCCAGACTCCTTATGAACTGGATGAAGGTCTGGCCTAATTCCCATTTCTTCCAAGTCAAGTCGTGATTTATGACTATCTTTTGACTTACCATCAATTTCCAATAATGTTCCACAAATACTCTCACAAATATTTTTCTCTATATGCATGAAGTCCACATTGTGACGCACAAGGTTATCTTTCCAATATGGCAAATAAAAAAATATGCTCTTTTTTTTCCAATTCTTTGGCAACTCTGGATTTTTAACTTGCTTACCAAATTTAATTGAGAAGTATTTCATTTCATCCATCACCATATCACCAGATAATTATTGTGGTGCTTCTCCATACTCAACTGTGTCATCAAAGAGTCGTCTATTCTTCCGAAACTCATGTTCTTTTGGTAGAAATTTTCGATGACCCATATAGCAATACTTCCCACCATTTCGCAATCTAATAGAATGTGTTTGTCTGTTACAAACTGGGCATGAGAATTTTTCTTTGGTACTCCATCCCGACAAATATGCATATCCTGGGAAATCACTAATTGTCCATAATAATGAAGCACGTAATTGAAAATTTTGCTTTTTTGATGCGTCATATGTTTCAACTCCTATTTCCCACAAATCCTTTCGGCAATTAGGGGTTGCAAATAAATATCAATATTGTTCCCAGGTGCTAATGGACCAGGAATCAATAGAGATATCATAAAGTAAGGCTCTTTCATGCACATCCATGGTGGAATGTTATAAGGAATCAATATAACAGGCCATGTGCTGTGTGACACACTCATATTTTTAAATGGATTAAATCCATCTGATGCTAATCCCAGTCGAACATTGCGAGATTCCTTAGCAAAATCAGGATACAAACTATCAAACGTGTTCCATGCTGGGGAATCAGCAGGATGTCTCATATACCCATCCTTTGTACGGCTTTCAGCATGCCATCTCATGTGAGAAGCTGTCTTTGCAGACATGAACAATCTTTGCAACCTCGGTTTGAGTGGAAAATACCACAACACTTTTTGTGCAATCTTCCTTTTCTCACCTGTAGGATCTTTATTAGAAGTACGCCATCTTAGCTCATGGCATGCGTCACAAGAAACTCTTGTTTTATTCACCCCCCAATACAAAGTGCAATCATTTGGACAAGCATCGATTTTTTCATAACCAAGTCCTAGTTCTTTCATCAATTTTTCAACTTCATAGTAAGACTTTGGCAGACCAACCATAGCATCCGGAAAGGCTTTTTAATAATTCCATGAACATATCAAAACCTTATTATTCAATGACACTTCAAATGTAGCAAACGAATTATGAAGGATAGTTTAGACAATTTCTCACATCCTTCATATAATTGTTGTTGAAGCATCAATCAACTTATAATTCTGGCTTGTCCATTAGCAATTTCTGCATCTATCGAAGAACTAGAGTTGTCTTGCGTATATCCATCTTCATTTGGAACTCCAAATGCATCATGAACTAAACTTTGCATATCATCGTTACCTGAAGTCTCCAAATTATTATGTTGATCATCACGCCTAGATGAAAGACTTAGTTCTCCATGAGCTATCCACTGGTGTACCGGAATAAATCCATCAACTGTCAAATGCTCAAATGCCTCATCTCTACCGCAAATTTACCAATCTGGCAACGTTTATGGACATAATATCTTATCATTTATGCTTGCATACGAAAAGCATAGTCCAAAAAGAACTGAAGTCCATTATGGTATTCATCTGTTACCCTTGACTTTGTCATCCAACTTCTATCCATACCGTATAAATGAAGTCTTCATAAAATAGAAAGAGACGACTTAGCTAATTTTATATATTCGAGGAAAGAAATTACATTTAAAAAATATATCAAGTAATAAATATATCAAGTAATATTTCTCATACCATTGTTTGAGATACTATTATCTTATTTATGATTCTAGAAAGGCAAACTAATAGTAATTAAACGAAACTAATCAACATGTTGAATATTAAGAAGAAAGTAGTGCATGGAAGCATATTGATTGAAACAGATGCATTGCCTTTTTGTTATGTTTCCATAAGGCTTACATAACAAAACAGATGCTTACAAATCATAATGAAGTGGGCTAATTTTCAGTTAAGATGTGGAGTTTTATATTTACATATGTTACCTACTCGTTTTTCTTGTCCGTATTGATCCAACAACAATGTAAGTATAAACAACAATGTAATTATAGTCCCAGATATTTACCTTGAACCCTTCCCCTTCAATCATTTTGGTAGACACATGAAGTTTTTTACCTCTCCAAAAACAACAGCAATATAACCAAAAGGCTACAAAATATCACACACCACAGTAATTTTGAGCAAGAAAAAAAATAAAGATTGCTAAATCTTATACAAAACAACATGAAATCAGTAAACTCTTTAAACTATTTTAAGCAGGACTTTCGATATTGACAGAAAATTATATGTAATGTAAAAAATAATAGAAAATTAAACAAAGTTGGAGTCAAGAATTACCATACGCTTGTGAAATTTGGAAGTTCAAAGTCGAACTTGCTGCTTTGACAGCGATGTGTTGCTCCTCAATTTGGCCACTAGAAAGAAAAATTGATATTCTGAGGCAGCCCACTGCAATGTTGCTCAATTAATCTATACACTTATTCAAGATGGGATTTAGTATAAGAGGGAAATGAAGGGGGCGGCGTTGCGATGCTTACTGCTTAGACATCTTTTTAGTTTAGGACTTCAGGTATTCATGGGCAGCTCGATGAGTCCAAGGAGAGTGGGAGTCCACTTTGTTTTTAATAATTATTATGCCTATATTATATATTAACACTCAAACACCCACCGAATTAATTTTAAAAAAGATAATCAAATGCATGATATTTTAACACTAATACAATATCAGTTTATCTTCAAAAATCTAACTATATATGCACGTATATGTCAAATCTTTATATTTATACACTGAAAGTATGTATATAAATAAATATATTGTACAATAAAACTAATCCTATTAACAACCAACTAAAAGGCTAAAGAAATTATTCGTTTTATTTCAATAATTTTTTTTTCAAAAATAATTTTTGAATTAGCGGTAATCAATTATTTTCTTAATTAAATTCAATATTCTTAAGAAAACAATAATCATAATTTTAAAAGCCTCGGTGAATAAAGCTACGCACCCTCTAACCTATTTACCTTTTCAATTTTATATTTAAATTTTATAATGATAGGATTACTTTTATTATAAAATAACAAGGCATCTTAGAGAAGTGTCAATAAATGAATCCAATTGTGACATCTATTTCCAGTGTAGTATTACTGTTTATTATAAATGTAGTAAAAGGCGAAACTTAGTATTAGGATTGTTATAACTGTAGTAAAAGGTTAGTGTATTGATTGAGTACCTGGGATGACATCTATTTTAAAGTGTCATTAATTAAATGTAGTAATAGACTATTTTTTTAGTAGTGTAAAGAGAGAATTATAGTTTATATTCTAAATAATATTCTATTTTTCCCACTATAGCTCTGTATTTAATTAAGAGATAATTATATTTTAGGAATTATTGATAACTATTGATAATTATAATAAAATAAGCGTTGAAAATTACTGAAAATACTACCTAGTTGTTCAATTTTGACATTGGATTTTTGACATGTTCCATCATTCTCTAGTGTGGACTTTCATTATTTTTTTAAAATAATAAAATCTTTGAAACGTTGTAACAATATCACCACTTTTCACTTTATTTCATAATTAACACCCTCAATTTATTACAGTCACAAAAGGGCTGACATATCCGTGTAATGTTGAGCTAACAGAAATTTTGGAATTGCAACAACTAAAAAATAACATTATTGCATTATTCTAAAATTCAGTTAAAATTACAAAATGAGTTTAAGAGGTTGTTTGGCTAAGATTATCTTAGAAATCTTATAAGCTTCAACAACTTATAAGATGTTTTAAGAGTTTATAAGATGTAATGTCTCAAGAGTTTATGAATTGTCAAAATACTTGGATAATTGATCTTATAAACTAGAGAGAATCATGAATTAGAAAAGAAATCATAGTTAGAGAGAGAAAATTGAAGATGTGAAGTTAATAGGATATATATTGAAAATAACGAATCATAATAAAATTATTTTGGTAAATTCATTGTTGTTCATAAACTTATGAAAACATAAATTGGAGGTTAAATTACTTATTTTTTAAAAAACCTACAAATTATTAGAATTTATTTTCACAACTTATATATTATTTAAAATTTTATTTTGTCGAACAATTTTCAAAAACTTATCTTAGCCAAAACACCCTCCCAAACTTTTGTACCAGCTGACAATTAATCCCTTCTTTTACTCGTTTTCTGATCAGAAAATACAAATGAGCAAGAGAACACTTGAGCCCCAAAATTAAAATGTCTCGGTCCAAATTCATGCTCAATTAAGCCCAATAAGGCCCACACTTGTGCTCTCAATTTTCACATCGACTTCATTTTCAGCTCCGCCTCTCCATCTCACTTCTCTCTCTCTCTCTCTCTCTTCGGCAGACCTAAAATTCGCATTTTCTTCAGGTAAGCTTCTTGTCTCGGATAGATACACTGAATAAGCCCGTGCCGATTTAAGTTTGCACATTATCCTTTCCCCTTTTCAATTTGCAGCAACGAGCTGTATCAATTCTGATTCTAGGGTTTGACATTTTCTGATTAGGAAACTTATCATTCAAGGCTTGAGTTTGATGATGGAATTTCTTGGTTTTGCACAAACAATTTTTTGTCGCAAGTATCATTGTCTGTTTGTCTGCATTTGACTTATGGAAACATTTGATCAATTTTTGGAA
Organism: Salvia rosmarinus; assembly: GCA_036937905.1. NCBI lineage: Eukaryota > Viridiplantae > Streptophyta > Magnoliopsida > Lamiales > Lamiaceae > Salvia > Salvia rosmarinus. Next base: position 15,641,648 of record CM072821.1, read on the forward strand.
ATTCTAGTGTGCTACCTTTTTTCGTTAGATATAGGACTGGAAGTTTTTTTTATTTAATTTCTTGATTTTGAGAAATTTTGAAATTTACCTATATTTTATGCTTGGCCTGCAGATTGAAATTTGTGAAGTGGATAGTGCCCTCGATTTTTGTTTGAGCGCTTCTAATAGATTTTTTTTTCTAATTTTGTTTTCAAGACCCTGATTGTAACCTTAGTTTTAGAGTAGTGAGTCAAGTGATGGATGAAAATGAAGTTGGAGGTGGAGGTGCCGGCTACGTTGGAGATCCGAGCGAGCAGTTCCACCAAAACGAGGCGATCTCTGCTGTCGCTGACGATGGTTTTCTTGGCGAAGAGGATGATGACTATGAGGATCTTTACAACGACGTCAATGTTGGTGAGAACTTCCTGCAGTCGCTTCGTAGGAATGAGGATAACCTAGCGCACAGGAACGAGGAGGTGCAAGACAAAAGGCCGAATGTGGCCCAGACTCCACCTCTTTCACCACAGCCGCAGCCGCAGCTGCAACCTCAACCGCTGGTGGAGGGTGGCTGTGTGGGTTTACCGGACGAGGGAGCTTCATCTAGGATTCCGGGTAGAGCGGAGGGGTTTCAGAATATGGGATTTAGGGGGAATACCAATGCAAGTGACATGGGACTTGGTAGAGGTGCGGGAGGGCCGGTCACTAGTGGTGGGGGTGGATTTAAAGTTGAGTTAGTGCAGTCATCAAATAAAATAGCTGATTTGGAAGAGCGGGCAGTAAACAGCAATGTCCCTAATAATCAACAAATGGTTCATCATCAGCAGCCACATGCGGCTAATATAGGGACTTTTGATAATGCTAGGAATGTGGGGAATATGAACGGGACTGGTGGAAATGTGTATGGAGCTGATGTTGTGGGTGGAGGGCCTGGTGGTGGAGGTGATGGAGCAGTTGGAGGTGGAAGTGGGGGTGGCGGTGGGGGTGGAGGGACAATTCTCTTTGTCGGTGACCTGCATTGGTGGACAACGGATGGTGAACTGGAAGCAGAACTGTGCAAGTATGGGCCAGTAAAGGAGGTAAAGTTCTTTGATGAGAGAGCTAGTGGAAAGTCCAAAGGATACTGTCAGGTTGAGTTTTTTGATCCTGGAGCTGCCACTGCCTGCAAGGAAGGAATGAATGGCCATGTTTTCAATGGGCGGCCCTGTGTTGTTGCTTATGCCTCACCATATACTGTTAAAAGAATGGGCGAGGCCCAGGTTAACAGAAATCAACAGCAGATGGGTGGGACAGCTGTTAACCAGCCAAGGAGAGGCCCTGGGGAATTACCCAGTAAACCCGTTGGAGTTGGTAACAATATACCTGCTGGTGGGAATCATCACGGTGGTGGTGATAGTAATGGTAGAGGCTTTGGGAGAGGAAACTGGGGTAGAGGAATTAATAACAGAGGCCCAGTTGGCCCCATGAGGAATAGGGCTGGTGGAATGGCTGGTCGTGGCTTAGCAGGTAATGGGTTTGGTCAGGTTGGTGGAGCCCCTCCGATGATGCATCCTCAAGCTATGATGGGCCAAGGTTTTGATCCTGCTTTTGCAGGTCATATGGGGAGAATGGGTGGTTATGGGGGATTTCCTGGTGCTCCTGGAGCACCCTTTCCGGGCATCTTATCTTCGTTTGGGCCTGTTGGAAATGTCGGGTTGCCTGGTGTAGCTCCACATGTTAATCCAGCGTTCTTTGGGAGGGGAATGCCCTTGGGTGGCATGGGGATGGTTCCCACTCCTGGAGTTGAGGGGCCTAATATGGGAATGTGGTCAGATCCTAATATGGGAGGATGGGCAGGAGATGAGCATGGAGGGAGAGCAGGAGAATCTAGTTATGGGGAAGAAGCTACATCAGACCATCAGTATGGGGAAGGGAGTCAAGAGAGGGGGGCGTGGCCAAATGCCATGAAGGATAAAGACAGAGGGTCAGAAAGGGACTGGTCTGGCTCTTCTGAGAGAAGGTACAGAGATGATAGAGGAGCTGGGTATGAAAGAGATGCGCCTAGAGAGAAAGATGTTGGACAAGATCTTGATTGGTCAGAAAGGAGACATCGTGATGACAAAGATGTCGGGAGAGACAGGCAAAAAGAGCGTGACAAGGATCGTGAGCGTTCCCTAGACCGTGAGCGTGGTGGCCGTGAACGTGAAAGAGAACGTCATAGAGACGATAGAGATAGATATACTGATCATCATAGGCACAGAAATCGTGAGGCAGAATATGATGATGATCGGGACAGGGGAAGATCATCAAGATCCCATGGCAAGTCAAGGGTATCTCATGAGGAAGAGCATAGATCACGATCAAGGGATGCTGATTATGGGAAGAGGCGACGTCTGACCTCCGAGTAACTCTAATGTTTTGCAGAGCAACTTGAAGATACTGCTTCTGTTCTTGCTGGATGCCAGTAAGTTCTTCCACTTTATTATTCTCATTGAATTTATGCATATGGTAATTTTAGACTTACCTGACTTTTGTATTTGTTTTAATTGCTGTCTCTTCTTAGTAATGTAAGCGTTTGACCTTCTTTGTTATGTTGATTATACTTGGATCATTACTCATCAATAAAACACTAGATTTTTGTCATGCATGTTTCTCTGTTGCTTCCCCTTCTTGAAAACCAAAAAAATATAAGTTGATAGCTGACTGTTGAAGTTTGCTCCTGTATTTTTAATTCTGGACTGGTAGATTTCGTTCTAGTTTAGGTGCCTGTCAACATTTTTAAATTTTGAGAATGTTGGTGCATTTCCTTAACTTCTTTTGTTTCACTGGATAAGCCTTCTTGGGCGATAAATCTCAGACTAGTTTTAAAAACTTAAGCAACAATTAAATGTCAGTTTACGCAATAACTATCTTGTTGGCATGTTAGAGTAAAGAGGATCACACAAGAACTTAAGCAGCAAACAAGAACTATTTAATTATTAAACATTCTCAAAATAATAGGAATCAACAGAAGAGGCAATCTTCTGCTCCCAAGCGCTAGGTGCCTTTATTATCCAAAATAGATCTAAGACGGCTCTTTCTGTAACGGAAAGAGCCCTATTATTCGACCAAGCCTGGATGCAAAAGGCCCAAGGCCTGACTACAATCTAATTCTAATCCAACTAAAGCAAGAATACTAACTCAAGAAGGAAATAATTTATTCAATAATTTAAAAGAGAACAGACGCGCGCTATTGTATGCGTCCTCCCTTTTTCTTCCTGTGCGTTCATGAATTGGCTCTCTAACAAGGCATTTCAAATGTTTTTCTCCCTGCTGAAATATTTCGTTTTGTTTGTCTATTGAAGGGTTGGGGGGGGGTAAGAGTTTCTAAGATTGGTACTTATTTCAGTGAGTATTACCTTTCTGCTGTTACGACATAATACTCAACATATGGATTATATGGATCTCCAAATTGTCATTTTAACTTGTTGGCCTGTTTGTGAGATCTGGCGCACCTAGCACAATTCAGGAGTGCTAGATGCCATTTGTTACTTATATACGTGTGGTTGTATACCTTCGTTTTTATTTAAATCTGTCCGTTTAATCAAATCTTCTGATATGTCATTGTTATTGCCATTGGGCTGGCTGATTTACTGGAACACCCCGAGTAGATATCTCTTGACTGGTTGATACTGACAGTATATAACTCATGTCTAATATATTTGTTTTGACGCTAGTTGGGAAGCTATGATTTTTCATTGGAAGTTGTTCTGCTGAAGTTGGAATCTATCAAAAAGCAGTTGGGGGCATGAAGCTTCTACTTAGGAGAGGATGAGACGGTATGGTGGCACCTCTTAGTATTTGCTAGGTGGAGCCTTTTATTTTAGTCATCAGACATTCCGTTTACGTTTAAGTTTGAATGTGTCTTTACAAATCAATGTTATGGATGATGATGGGTTGAAATGCTGAAGTATAGTCTGAGACATAGTGGATATTGGAGAATGTATTTTGTATTAATGTGATGTAATAGATTAAAAGACTTAGGATGCTCCCATTTGCCCCATATTTTTGTTTTGAATTTTCTTCATGTAATTCTTTACCCCCTGTTTTTGTTGGGTGTAACTTGTTTAATTGCATTTTTTGGGTAAATATCATGTACCATACTAACAATAGTCAGGTAACAAATGTAAATGTGTTTGTATGTATGTAGAAATCGATTTGTATATATGAAAGAGGAAAATAATTTTCTTGCACAATAATGTTGTGTATTCATTGTTTTGTGATTTGATGTGTTTATTTATCCTCATATTTACCCCTTTTATTTTCTGATTAGAAAGATAGAAGTGTATGTAGATTATAATGATGTGTTCTGTTTGTAGTTTATCTTTGTTCTTAGATGAGTGGGGGATAATTTTTGCTGATGCCAAACGTATCTGAAAAAAAGTTTAAAGAAAAACATTTATCCGAGTAAAAACCAATATTTTTTGAAAATATGAGAGGACTTTTACAGAGTTTGGAAGTCACGTTTGTAAGGTGAGATATGTACTTAAAAGTAATTATTTTTCGATACTAAAACTACAAATTTGATTTCATATTGAGACATAATAAAATATATATATAAACCTTTAGACCTGTCGGTGATTGTAAGGTGATATATGTATTTAAGTAATTATTTCCAATACCAAAAATACAAATTGGATTTCATATTGAAACATGATGGAAATCGTTTAGGTGAGATATGTACTTAAGTAATTGTTTTCCGATACTAAAACTACAAATTGGGTTTCATACTGAGACATGATGAAAAATATATAAACCTTTGCGACTCTTATGAGGCATGCCATGCCAAATTATGGTAATTATAGAAATCTAGGGTGTTAATTTTACACGGATTAAAAATAGTTACTTTATTGCAATAAATTCTAAAGTTATGTTAACTATAAATACTTTTTTTTAATAAAGGAACATATTACTCGATCTATTTCCGTAGCTCTCTTGATATATACATATCGTAATTTGGGCACTCGTTTCAAGTGCATATCCCATTTTTGCACAGTAGAGTTATAAAAATCCTCGAGAAGCGACTGATCGTACAAAATGAGTTAAGCTTCGTACTTGAATTGATAATTAACTCTTTCCCCATTCTTTTTGGTGAGAAAATAATTGCAGAAACAAAAGCAAGAGAACATTATAAGCACAAAAAACACAGACTAAATTCATGCCTCGCTGTCAATTTTCACATCGACTACATTTCCAGCTCCTCCCTCTCCCCCTCTCCGACATCTAAAACTCGCATTTTCATAAGGTGAGCTTCTTGTCTCGGATAGTTACACTGAATAATCGCGTGCCGATTTAAGTATACACATTATCTTTCCCCCTTTCTAATTTGTAGTGACGAGCTGCATCAATTCTGATTCTAGGGTTGAAATTGTGATTAGGAAATTATCATTTAAGGCTTGAATTTGATGATGGAATTTCGTGGTTTTGCATATACCGTTTGGTTACAGTATGATTGGCTGTTTGTGTACATTTGACTTATGGAAGCCACCTTTGATCAGATTTTGGAAACTCTGAGGTGCTAGCGTTTTTCGTTAGATATAGGGCAGGAAGTTTTTATTTAATCTCTTGATTTTGAGAAATTTTGCATTTTACCTATTTTTTCTGCTTACTGCAGTTTCCCCTGAAAATTTTCACGTTTTATTAATAATACGTTTACTTGCCTAAATACGAGCTGTTCTTGCTGAATCATCCCCAAAAAGCCAGTAATGAAGTATAAGTTGGACTGCAACTATTAATTGTCATATTTTTGTGGAGCTATGTGGATATTTTTGTGTTTACCAATCTTTGAGATATTGTTTTTCTGAATGCCAATTTCCTTGAGTTCTCCTTGCTACGTTGTTCTGCAACGATATATTCGTTATCACATTTTACTGCTCTGTCATCTTCATGAATTCCCTTTCGTTTCTTCCTCTGATTGTTTTTCCTATACCATCTTTTGTTATAATCGTTATCACATTTTACTATTAATTATTTTTTCTGAATGCCAATTTCCTCTGATTATTTTTGCTATACCATCTTTTGGGAAATAGCACAATATATTATGAGGACTGACTGTTCTTTTCTTCTTTGTTGTACGGACTTTTTCTGTATTAATAGGAAGAAAGCTAAAAATGGATATCGAGGAGCTTAAGAAGATGGAAGATGAAGAATCTTCTATCATGAAAACGATGAAAGGTGCAACCACCGGTTTTGTTGCTGGCACATTTTGGGGTATGGTTGTTGCTACTTGGCATGATGTACCTCGTGTTGAGAGGAGTATCGCACTTCCGGTTTGATCCGGACACTGAAGATGATGGGCAACCATGGAGCGACATTTGCTGCAATTGGTGGAATCTACATGGGGTGGAGCAGTTAACGCAGAAGCAGCGTATGAAAAGAGACTATATTAATGGAGCAGTTGGAGGATTTGTTGCTGGTGCCACTGTCTTTGGCTTCAAAGGTAAACTCTTCTTCATGTTTATTTTTTGTGTTTGTTGTGCCATTGTCTATGTATATTTTGCCATTTAGCTGCTTAAAATTGATGGTTTCACCCATTTTTGTTGAAATTCTGTCCATTGGAATTGGCAAAGGAGTTGGCATGCTTGATGGAAAATTATATGCATCTTACGCATATATTTAATAAACAAGGCATCTTTAATTGAGCAAATTTTTAGAGGATACAAGTACATGATATGCTTTGTTTTGTTTTTCTATATGTATTGGCATCTAAACCTTCTTTAATGAATGTGAAAAATGGTCTTAAGGAATGGACAGGCAGTAGTTTGATTTATTTTATGTTGATGGGTGCCTAGAACATTTTAAGGGAAAAACATCACGATGATAGAGTGAGGTATTTCAGTCAACTAGAAAATTATTGCATGTGGCAAATAGGTGGCTGTGCAACTTAAAATCAACGGAGTCGGTTCATAAGACTCTTAACTCCCCAGTTCATTTCGTAGCACAGCTTTGTTAAGGCATCTTTTATACTTTCTTTGTCTTTCTAAGATGATGTAGCTCTTTTGTCTCTTATTCTGTTTCGTTTAAACTTAAATGAGACCTATGCTTGGAATAAACCTGATCTAAATTGTGACAAAAAGAAATTCAATATACGTGCAGGGAGGAGCGTTTCATCAGCCATGTCTGCAGGAGGTGCTTTTGCGGCCACTTCTGCCATCCTCGAAGTATTAGGTATCGAGAAAAGGGACACAGGCAAGGTAAATTATGTCTACACCCGCGAGAAAAGGCCTAACCCAAATGTCAACTAGTTACAGACAGTGCAGTTCCTGTTAAGCTTTTTGTGAAACATTAGTGTACTGAGCTTTGTTTTGTGATTGCTCCCCCTTTCTTACCACAGATGGTGAATGACCAGTTTAAATAAATTTCATGTATTTTCTTTACCTTTTTTGAAGAGGCCAATCAACAATGACAGTGGCGTGGCATGTAAAGTTGATTGTATTGGATTTTTTTCTGCAAATCGCAGCAGGATTCTTGTTTCCTTGAAAGGGGAAATAATTGCTTGTGATTGATCTATGGAAAAAAGCACGAGTGCCCATATATTCTTTTATGCTAGAATTAGATTCTTATATAAAGTTTGAGTTCATGCATTTCTATAAGGATGAATACTATTTAATACTCCAATGTTTGCGATGTTTTTACATTCGTGTCTCAACGTAAGCATAATAACAAATTAGATTATAACCGTTGTAGATTTTTAAAATTTGTGTATTGATGATCGGAATTGGTCATGTTCTACCTAGCTGGTATAGTAGTTCGGGCCGTCTTTGTCTGGATGGAACATATAGTATAGTAGTAGAAAAGGAATATACAAAAATTATGAGAAACGATATCGTTTTATGCTCATCTTTTTCTTCTTCTTCTTCAACAACTCATACATTAAAATCTACGAATCAATTTCTTGAATAAGTTTCTCCCACATTTCAATTCATTCATCGCACAACATCTTCTTGAGAAAAAGATCAAACATTTGCACAAATTTAATTAAAAAATGATCTAATCCGCAAATCACAATCATCCATTTCACGATTCAACGCCATTGCTATCTGCAACATATGAATTAACACCATCGCTCCACCAGAACAACGACACCAACGTAAACCCCACGCCTTCATTCAAATAAGATTTCCAAGATCTCAAATTCAAGATCACAGATGTCTCGATTTCCTACTCTCAATCCTACAAATCGCTTGCAGTCCTCTCCTGCCACGTTGGATCGGTCTCTTGCCTCACTCTATGTGGCGAGGTCATCCTCAGTGCCTCGCGGGGGAAAGACATCGAATGGCAGTAGTTCACCAAGTTTGGGCAGGGCGACGACGCCACGAAGGCGCTCATCACAGTCAAGAATAGGGGTGATCAAACGGGTATTGGATATCGGTTATTACCGAACCGAACCGAACCGATACCGATCGGTTATCGGTATCCAATAACCGATTAATTCGGTTATTGGATCGGTATCGGTTAATGGTTTAAGATTAATTTCGGTTATCGGGTATACCGATAACCGAATGGATATACCCAAATAACCGAAATTCTAATAATTATTAATTTATTATTATTAAATTAAAAATAATTTTAATTAGATTCAAGTAATAATAATTATTTATTGTTATTATTATTAAATTAAAAATTAGTTTAATTAGCCAAATAAGTAAATAAAGAAATTTAATTTGGATAATTTCGGTTATCCAATAACCGAACCGACTAACCGATCGGTTAATTGGATAACCGATTAACCAACGGTTTCGGTATCGGTTATTGGATTTGGAGAATTTCGATTTCGGTTAACCGAAATCGATCCAATAAGCACCCCTAGTCGAGAACAGAGTCTTCACAATGCATCAAGATAGCAGAATTAGGGCTTGAAAAGTTTATAGAAGTTCCGAGAATGAAAAACGACGTCGTTTTTATGAGGGATTAAATGAAAAATTTTAGGGTTCTCTTCTACGACGTCGTTTTTGTGCTGGTGCAAAGTGTTATTTTTATTAGAATTTTTGTAATTTTTTAATTTATTTCATGTATATTTGATGTGGATTTTCAGCATGCTATATAGGCAAAATAGACTCAATTCCAGTGGTCAGGGTATTATTATGGACCCATTTGAAAGGTTATAGTCTGATTTTTTATTGTACTTACATTGAAACATGGATGTACAAAATTGCAAACGTTGGAGTGTTAAGTGTATTTACCCTTTCTTTAAATTTGCTTCTGCTGTATACAAGATGACTTGCTTCTTCAACGAGCTGCACAACCTGAAATTTGAAAAAAGAGACAACTAGCACAACAAGAAACATGATATATATAACCATCAATGACTACAGCTCTTACGTTAGTACAGAAGCGATGCAAATGGCAATAATCTGTGCTGATTGAGGAAGAAGAGCAGGTTCGATTAAAATCTCTAGGAAAGGGGGTTTTGGTATTGTAATCGAAGAACACCTCATGGCTTAGCTATATGCGTTGAGATGAGAACTAGATCATTAGAAAAACTGATTGATGATGCTTCTTGATCATCATCATCATCACACAATCTCAATCTACCGTTCCTTAAAATCTGCGGAAGAACCTCAAAGAGTGCAGGTAGATTGAGATTTTGCAGGTTGAGATTGTGTGATTGATATTTTTAGTAAGATTTATCGTAAGAACAAAAATTATTATTATTATGATTATTATAATATAATGAATCCTAAATTCCTAATTAACATTTATTACTGAAAATACCCTAATTCATATCCAAAACACTTATCTGTTCAGGTTGAACAAAGAATGTCTGTGTTGCCATTTTTGACAACTTTGAGGATTCTCGTACTAGCTGAGATTGTTGAGCAAATATTAAGGAACGGTAGATTGATAGTGAGTGATGATGGTGATCAAGAAACATCATCCATCAGTTTTTGTAATGATCTAGTTCTCTCTCCTTGATACATAACTGAACCTGCGCTACTTCATATGATCCAACAACAAGTCTCTCCTTGAACTGCAAAAGGTCCTCTGCATCTTGCGATCCTGTTGTGTTCATGAAACGAAGTAGCAACTTGTTTCTAAAACAGTCCCACTTGCTCAGCCAGCTCGATGATCATCAGGAAAGAAAACTCAACAACCAAACAACTATGAAGCATAGATTATGATCTACAAAGGTTAAATCTAGTTACTGATCATTGTTACAGCCTAGGCAACTCAAAACACCTGAAAAATGTCTAAAACATACACGAGGAAACCATCTGTTCTTCTGTTTCCTCAATTCCATCACCTCAACAAGATTCACCTCTAATTGTTTCCTCCAGCTCGCTAGGATCCAAGTCCGATACAAGTGGTTCGCCCTTTTCATATGCTATGTAGAACCCAAAACAGACCACAAAGATTGTTGTTCACAAACCTCAAACCAAATGTCTACCATAACATAACCAACCTATTCTTTCCAAATACCAAGAAATGTGCTTGTTAATCGTATTTGATCAGCTCACCCAATTCCCATATTCAATAGCTCAACACAACAAGTACAATTTGGCTAAGAATATTCCTTCTAAATAATCGAAATCTAAATAAGAAAATTCGATTTCAAAATAATCATAATATATTTCCGCGTAATTTACAAAATAATCATAATATCTATGTGAGACTATGTGAGTCTTCCACATCAAAGTTTCATTGTCCAAAAATGTAGGCCTAAGTTATATTGACAACTCACGTCCAAACATCGAGCTATTTTTGTAATTTTTTAAGGATTGGACTAGTTTTGCAACTCGGCCTAATGGTCGGGTCATTAACTATAACTAACCTAAAATTTAAATCTAAAATATTACAATAAATCTTAATAATAATATAGTCAATATCAATTAGGGTCACTATAAAATAATGGGTCAATCATGTTTTGTGTTCCAAATTTCGACATTTTTCAAAAAATATTCTCAATTTATGTTTTCTAAAAAATTTCTCATCTTTCAAGTTTTACAGAAAATGTCCTGCATTTCCAAAAAATATCCCCAACTTACATTTTCTAAACCCCCATCTTTTAGCGCTTTTCAAAAAAATATCACGGGTCACAGAATCCGACGACAGTATGATGAGTCACCTTGTTGGATTCTTAGATGGATTATAGGTTAACCGAGAAGGATTTTTTTCCACTTCACCCTCTAAGCGACGTCGTTTAACAATAAAATAAAAATCCATGTACCATTTCTTCAGGCAGCCGACCTCGTCCACGATTGGTAGGTTCTCGTGGGACATTTTCACGATTGTTGTCGGCGCCGCGATGATTTCGCTAGATTATTTGACGTGGAAGTGACTCATCATCCTGTCGTTGGATTATTTGAACAATACATTTTTTGAAAAACACTGAACCATGGATTTTTATTTTTATTTATTTTTGATAAAACATAAGCTAATGACATTTTTTGGAAATGCAAGATATTTTCTGGAAAATGTTTAAAGATGAGATTTTTTTTAGAAAACATAAATTTGAGACATTTTTGGAAAAAGGCTGAAACATGCAACATAGATAACAGAAAACAAAACATGCAACAAGTTAGGACATAATAGATGATTAACCCTAAAATAATCATGCCTATCTAAAATTTATTTATAAAAATTCAAAACTCATAAAATTGTAAATTGTAGCTATGAAATTATCATTAATTTGCTTTCACTTATTAAATCTAAAATGTTATTATAAATCTGAACTATAATATAGTCAACATTAATTAGTAATCATTAAATAAATAAACAAACTAACCCAATATTAGGTCGTTTTCAAACCCAACCTAATAAATGAGTGTTAACAAAAACGTACCAATATTGAGTATGTTTTTATGAACAGTCATTCATTAGATTAAATTTGAAAACAACGAAATATTATTGGGTTGAATTTAATTTTCTCAATTATTAAAATACAAAATGTATCTCCAATAATAATTAGACACAAAAACTCCTTTACATCCATCCGCACTGTACGAACGGATAAAAGTATCATTTGTTATTAATAAAAGTATCATTTACAGTAAAGCAAAACATCATTTGCTTAAATACTATTTATATTGAAGAAAAATATAAAATATCATTTATACTAAAAAGATATTAAAATATATATACGAATGAATGTATATGAGACCATCTCATAATTAGAAATCCAAACCAATGCCCTATATTTAGGGCTGACAATTCGTGCATGTCGGGTCGTTATTATGTCGACACGATAACGACACGATACGATAAGATCAAACACGAACACGACCTGTTAAGGATCTGTCTAACACGAACACGACATGAAATGTACTGACACGAACACGACACGAACACGAATATGACACGATTTTTTTCGTGTTGACATGACACGACACGACACGAAATAATAAATTTACATCAAAATTAGAAAATAAATTAATACAATAAATAAAAATATATAAAATATAATTAAATAAATACAAAATATAAATATTATCGAATTATATGAAAACGATACGATCCGACACGAATGCAATACGAAAATTATCGAGTTACACGAACACGACACGAATCCGACACGAACACGACACGAAATTATCGTGTCCTTATCATATCGACACGATAAGGATATGAACACGATAAGACTGAACACTAATCCGTTAATTTTGTGCGTATTCATATCGTATTCTCATATCGTGTCGAAAATTGTCAGACGTACCTATATTATTAGCCCATTCCATTTATAAGCTAATTGACTGGTAACACAACAAATATCGATTCTCAAAAGGAAAAAACATAATAAAGATATATCCAATCTCATATACATTCTCGTGCCACGTGGCGGAAACCCATTCACAGTCCTAAATTTCGTTGGCCCCTTCGACGAAAGTAGACAAGTAGCAAATCATAATTGCAGAGAGAGAGAGAGATAGAGAGTGGAGCCATGGCAGGGATAACATGCTGTTACCCCTTAGTATTCTCCTCTCGAAGGTACTTCACTAATGCTTTTTAAATCTTTAAGCAAGCAAATTATGCTGCAGAAATTCTATCTACCACTTAAGATCACTATTTTCTGCATTTAATCTGCAACAAAAAAATTCTCTGTTTTTTCCTGCGCTCGACGCGTTGGTCATAATATGCTTTCGTTATCTGCTCTCTTATTCATGTAATGCGTAAAAGAAAGATTCACAAAAATGTGTAAATTGTGGGTCAGGAACTCAGATCTTGTACCTTTTTCTTGATGATATTTCTATATATTTGCTTAGCTTCATGAATAGATTCTTATATTAAAATGGATGGTTCTTGATTTTGCATAGCTTCATAAATATGTTTTGCTGCTACTAAAATTTTGATGATCACTTCACCCAAAGTCTAATTCTTGACAAGAAATGAACTTTTTCTACTTACTCATATAGTTAACAACCTAGGAATGTGGTTTCAGCAACTTGAGTCCATCTTGGTTAGTAATCGGAGCAACAAAGAGACGACTACTGCACATAAAAAGATCTGTGACAAAGGCAGAAGTGAGCTTCGTGGACTCTGATGAGGCGAAGAAGCTAATAGCAGTCGATGGCTACGCAGTTGTAGATGTTCGTGACAAAACTCAGTTCGAAAGAGCCCACATAAAGAACTGCTATCATGTCCCATTGTTCATACAGAACAATGACAATGACTTAGGCATGTTCTAACTCATTCATGCCCTAATTGTTGCTGTTATTTTTTTCATGCAGTTAATAATTATAACTAGTTTGAGTGTATATCAATGGCAGGAACTATAATAAAGAGAACTGTGCACAACAATTTCTCTGGCTTGTTTTTTGGATTGCCTTTCACTAAGCCTAATCCAGAATTTGTGCAATCTGTCAAGAGCCAGTTTTCATCTGAGAGCAAGCTGTTGCTTGTTTGTCAAGAGGGACTCAGGTGTCATTTGCTATGAATTCATGTTTAGGAATACTTATATATATATAATGATTATTGTAATATTCATTGATTTATGTTGGATTGTTGCAAAAAAATGTTGTAATTTTTTTAATGAAAATTGAAGATCTACTGCTGCTGCCAACAAATTGGAGGAAGCAGGATATCAGAATATAGCCTGCATAACATCCGGACTACAATCGGTGAAACCTGGTGATCTTTCTTCAAAATTTTGTTTTGTTTAATGGTGTGGAAGTGTATGTAGCAAAGGAATAATAGATATGGGGCTGCAGGTACATTCGACGCTGTTGGTTCGACGGAGCTGCAAAATGCAGGGAAGGCAGGTTTGATTCAAATTCAAGGCAAAATCTCAGCAGTGCTGGGGACTGTTCTTATCTGTAAGTACAGTTTCAGTTTCCTACATTTTCATGTGATACCTCGTGTTTTATGTTCATTTTTGAACGATAGCTTGCTCGTTCCCTAGGTGCGTTTCTGTTCATTACATTCTTCCCTGACCAAGCAGAGAAGCTGTTCCAGCTCGCCCCAGCAAGCTAAAAGCTAGCATTTTTGCTGTTCGGGTAAATCGGTAGAACTTAGATTTTGCACCTGAGAAGTTGAAGTATTTGAACACAAGGAAATTAAATAGATCATTTGGTGTAACTATCAAAGCATAAATTGCAGTTTTACAGCAGCTTCTAAGAGCCAAAAAAAATATTTTTACACTTTTCACTATTCTTGTTGATAGCTAGAATTTGACAATAATTATAATGAAACTACAACATAATTCGTTAGCAAACTCGGCAGCATCAAGTCCCATCAGCCTCCAGATCAACAAAAATGGCAAGAGAGGAACTTGAAGCACCTGAATATTAATTTGAAGGGAAAAATTCTGGGAAATTTTCAAATTTAACTTCATTCTGGATTATTTTGCTCTTCCTACAGCATGTTGCTCTTATTCGCCTGGTAAGTAGTAAAGCTGTCGTACGTTTCCAGATGCTGTCGATTCATTCGAAAAGGGAAACAAAAATCAACCATACTTGCAAATAGATCAATTTGGTAAACAAGACAGCAATGTTGTATGCATCTTAGTCATTACAAAATGTCAATAAGAGGCAAAATCAACATAAACTAGGTGCAATTTTAAGTTCTATAAATTTGACTGAGAACAAAAAAAAGTAGTTAGTGTAGGCATTACCATATAACCAGTCTTTGAAACAAGCATGGAGAGCACCGGATAATTCTCGCTTCCGGGTCTCGTCAAATTCAGTTTCTCTCAAAAGTTGCTTAACTTCTTCCAAACTTTTATGCTGAATATCAAAGAAACGAATAAATTTGTCACAGAACAAAAAGGCCTTGTACCATTAGGAGGCACAGAACAGGAATTACTTGAACATACATTTTTCTGTTGTGATGCAAGGTAAGGGTCAGGTAAAGGGAAGGGGTTATCTTTTGTAGAACCAGCTTGTTCGCTTGCCACCCAGCTTGGAATCTGATATGATTAAAGTGCACATTAGTCTCTGTAAGAGACTTACAGAATTGGAAACACATAATCAAACAGCCTTCACGAGAAAATTAAATGAATGGAAACTACTGAAAGATCAGAATCATAGAGGCAGTGCAAAACACAGATGATATTCCGCTGAATGTTCAATCAGATAAAACACCTACCACAAAATTGGTATAGTGATCTGGATCTAGGCATGTGGCAGATTCAGCTTGGGTATCTGAGCCACCAGCAGGATGTGATAACGAATCATGCGGATCAATCACTCCAAGAGTCACAAGTTTATTCCAATTGTTCATGTTAGGATCAATTCCAACTTGATCCATGTGCTCCTCCAGTTGTGAGTAGAATGTGTTATAAGGGGCCACCTGATGAACACCATATAAAACAGTGGAAAAGAAATTCCAATCACAAAAGTTGATTAGAGAAAACGAGGAAAACCACTCTGGGAAACTTTATATTAAGGTTAAAATGATCTGGGTAATTATTATAATAAGCACGTATAAGCAAACTACTCAACTCATAAATCATCAGCACAAAAGTTGATCGTAAAGGTTCAAACACTACACACAAGGCAAGTCTCACCTGCAACTTGTGATTATCACCAACAATGAGGGGTTTCTGGTTAACCCCTAAGAAGAATACACATTCACGGCAGTTTGCAATGCAGATTCGCTTGGCTGCACTGATTAGATGAACACGTTCACAGTGTTCAACTCTAACAGCCTGTACAATAATTATTTAGACTTATACTTCCACTTTACTAACAAGAACATTTAAAATATGAATACTCAATATATACAAATGGTAAAATGTATGACTACCTTGCCAACAGCTCCAAGGACAATAGTTGCATCAGAACATCCATAGACTGTTGCATATTTCACAGGCGCCAAGATATAAATTACTGATTCATGGCAATTTACTACCTGAGAAAAAGTGAAAATCAATAGAAGATACTAGAGAAGGGTGAAATTTCACATGGAAATCAGATGTAGAGAAGTGTAATAAGCTGTTACAAGAACACCAAATGTAATGGAATAAATAACTGGTTTAATAACCTTACCCAAACTACAATGATGGAAATTTTTGGCTTAAATTACAAATTGAAAGAAGATGGCTGATGATATTTGGAAGAAAACAAGGAACAATATTCACCTTTACGGATGTAGCCTTAATATCAGATGCCTGCTTTATGCATGAAGATTTAGAGATTCCCTCAATCAAACTTGGACCTCTAAAGCTGCTTGAGGGCTTTGTGGCTGCATCAGCCATTGCAACATCCTGATCAGAAGAACTACTAGGCCCATTTTCTTTTGTAGATATTCTCTCAGCAATATGTTCCTGGGCAGAGGATATGTTCTCGAGAAGCCAATCTAGAACTTGTGATGCAGGAACAGGAGATGCAGGCATGTCGGGATCTGAATTTGCAAAAAATGGCGTATTCTGGCTCAACGGAAATCTATGAGATCCCTTGTCCCCAAAATAAATCAGAAATCCAAGATGCTCGAACTTATCAACAGTTAATACCTGGAAGAAAGGATAACTCAACTCTTCAATGCAAAGCAAAGATCACAGTGAGTTATAGTCTTATAGGGAAATGTTTACTAACAAAATCCAAGAAAGATTCACATACCCATTACTCTACCAAGAGAAACTAATCTACAAGAATGGCGAATAAGGAAAAAACATTACATACCATAGATTCATCACCTTCCCCTTCCCCTTCCCCTTCCCCTTCCGCTTCTACAGCATCTGCCAAGAGGGAAAGAATGTTACCGAGGTGTTTATGTAGATACGATAACTGATGTGCCTCTTCGTCAGCTTGGGATGGCATAAACCTACGGCTGTTGCTCCGCACCAACTGCAACAGGCAGAGCCATACTTATGGACAAAGACAATGAATTAACACAACAGACTCGCAACAGTATCACTTTAACCAGTGGCGTACCTTCACTTTTGCTAAAATTCTACAATATAGCCAGTAACTGCTAAAATTCTATAATATAATGAATGCAAAAACTTTTTCAGGTAATGAGAGACTGGTAAGTTTATAATTGTCAGGGATAGAGGACTTCCCTCCAACGAGAGCTCAAGAATAACCACATACCAATGTATACAAATGAACAGGGACGTATATTTACTCATACATACATACAAAATAATTTCTCTTTCAAACATGATATTCGGTCAGATAAAATAAACTTAAACTTCAATAAATTCAATCCGCATTAAACCAACAACGCTTGCCTACAGACAATGGAAATTAAAAGAAGCTTGGAAATACTACAATATGTAATCATCACCTGTAATGGCGACAGCACGGATAAAAATCCATCGAAAGCCGATGTAGATGGCCAAACATCAGCGACGGCAGCAGAATCCTTGTGCCCTTTCGGCAGCAACCTCTTGTAATTCTGTATGTACAGAAACACAAGCAAATCGAACACATTCACCCCTGCTTCATCAATCTCTTCCGGAGCCCTAGCCTTCACAACGGGATCGGAATCGTCATGCAGAACAGCGGATAGGGTTTCGATCAGAAGGCGCGAATGCTCGACGGGGATTTGAAGGACGCGGGCCAAGGTTTCCGAGTTAACTCGGTGTTTCGGATTTGATGAGAGAAGAGCGGATTTGATATGGGATAGACTCTGCACGCCATCGGTGAAGATGAGTTTGGGGATGGGAAGAAGGCCGTGCTCGAAGGGCTCCCGGCGGGGATGGAGGTAGAGGGCGGCGGTTGGGGTGGAAGGTGTCCGCGGTTCCAAATTCTGTTGGTCGGCGGTGTCGGAGTCCGTCATTGCGGCGGCGCGTGGATCTGGCAAGAGGTAGAAATGGGAGCTAGACGAGAGTGAGTAATGCAGAGCAGATCTTGAGATTTAAAAAATATAAATAAAATTAGTATCGTCCGACAACTATATAGTATTCCGGGACAGGTTTGACCCGGATGCAGTAAAATTGGGTCCCCGCGCAAATATTGGTTTACCAGTTATGTGGCGCATTTATAACCATAGTTTCAGTTATGATTCTTTTTCTGAACCAAGTTATAATAAATTATTAAGAAATATTCATATATGATATACTTAAAAGAGTTTGTCTCTTATAGGCGCGTGCATCGAATGTATATCAAAAAAACTTATGTTGGTTTTTCAGCAATAATTTACGTTGATTTTTAGAATTACACAATATGTAAATTATTCGGACTCGTGTACATAAGTTATTGTGTACTAAAAATACGTAAAAGGACAAATAATTAGTCCTGAACAAATAAATGATTAGATAGTCGTATATGTTCTTATTGTATGAATTTGTATATCAATTTAAATCCTAAATTATATTTATTTTATCAAAAATATCATGAACATTAAAATATTATTTTAAATCCCAAACTATTAATATTTTATCAAAAAATCCTAAACTTTGAGAAGTATCACTTTAAACCTCAAACTATTATTTTTTTTTTTATCAAAAATACCCTACATCAATTTTTCAGCTCCCGAAATTGGACGGGGGATATCTTCTGATTGACTTATCGAATATATCCAGTGTTCATTTCTTGCCTTCGAAATTTTGATGTGGCTCATCGAACGAGAAGAAGATATTTCTCGTCCAATTTTGGGAGTTGAAAAATTGATGTAGGGTATTTTTGATAAAAAAAAATTTAATAGTTTGAGGTTTAAAGTGATATAGTTTGGGGTTTTCTCAAAGATATTTTTGATTTTTTTGATAAAATGTTAATAGTTTGAGGTTTAAAATGATATTTTTTAAAGTTCATGATATTTTTTGATTGAATGGGTATAGTTTAGGGTTTAAAGTGATATTTATCCACATCAATATGTTGTTTGATTTGATGGCAAGAAGAATATTTTTTTTCTCACATAAGTATATGATAAATTGTGTTATAAATATAAATTGATCCTAAATAAAACAGCAAAAAAAATGATACTGTATGTAAATTTCGAAATTCACAAAATAGCAAATAGAATTTTGTGAAAATTTAAAACCAAGAAAACCCTAGTTTTCGAAACTTAGGGAAATTTGCTAAGAATTGTTCCAAAAATTCATTTTATGATATAAGATCATTATATTTATGTAATTACTCATGAAAATAATATTAGTTATGAAGAATTTAAAGATTTAATAATTTATCCATAATTTCGAATTAGTTGCCGATAACTTTACTTTAGTGCATAGAAATGATCTTAATTAATTTTCCTATGATTTATTTTATCATCTAAGATTATTATTATGTCACATAGTAATTGAAAGAAAATAAAATATGTAGCATATATTATATATAGGGACCGAAAATTTGACCTTTTAGTGTGAAAAGGATATAAATATCATACTTTAATTAATGAGGGGTTATAATTATAAAGATAAGATATTATTAGGTGTAAAGTCACTACAAGAAATTAAGGGTTTTAGCCACACATCCATATGTGACTAATAATATGTTTATGTGTGAATAGAGATTTTTATCCACACATAATTTAAATGTCAACAAGTATCACTAATTCCATGTAAAGAAAGAGTTTTCTTTACACGTATATGTATGTGTGGATAAATCATCAATCTTTTACCTACACATATATATGTCACCGAAGATAGATCTTATATGTGGCTGAATATATTTTTTGCTAAAATGTAAGAATGAGGTGGAAATGACGTGGATGATGACACGTATTGTACGATACAATTTGTATGTGTGGGTAAATGCTATAATTTATGTGTAGCTAATAATTTTTATAAAAAAAAATTAGTTGTTGAAAAGTTATTATTATTTATGAATAAAAATAATTAAATGTGGTTAAAACATATATATTGTGTGGAGAATAATTTTTTTTTATATTTAATATAAATATTTATTATACCTTAGATTAGTCAAATATGAAAAAAATTTAACTAGTTTAAAAAAACATCAATTAAATATAATATTTTCAACACACTAAAATATAACAAGGCTATCATATAAAAAATTAATTAATAATTTTCAATACAATCGAAGTACACAATATGAAAATACATATGAAAATACAATTACAAGAAACTTAAAATGTCTGGATAACTATGCAACTAATCTAATACTTTTGATTTCTTTTGAGCCCTTTGATTACAAGCAATCCCATCTAGGAATACTTTGTTAACTCCATCTCTACAACAACTTCATTCCTGTTAAGATAAGAAATACAATAATATTCAGAATATAGAATACAACATTGCTATGGTTGGATAAATATTAAGTTCTAACAAAATTGCTAAAAAGAAATACGTAACCACGAGTCTGATAAAATAATCCAACGATAAGCCAAATTAATTTTATAGTACATAAAAGCACACAATTTCACACCAATATCTTATAGAGTAACTATATCAAATGAACTAAGATCCACCAAGTAAACTCGTACTACACAATTGAATTTGATAAGAACCCAAAGATTGGTTTTGTAAAGGGCTTACAACAGTGGCATTATACGAATTAGATATAACAAGCACACACTATCGAAGCACAAATGGCAATGCCACAACATTGGGGAAACTCTGAATCAGCTATTACACATCAATATACATCTCCATGAAAAAAAATACTCAAGTTCACAGTTGGTTTTATCTCTTACTATGCTCAATGATTAACATAATATGCTAACTTGCTACGTATATAATAAAATAGTAGGAATGCCAAGATAGATCTCAGAAATTGGAACATAATTCAATTCACTAAAATTTTAAAATGATCTTTTAAACAATTCGATCTCAAGCTAAAAATCCAAAATCACATTCTACCAATAAGAAGATTCGTTAAGAATAATTTCATCCCAATTGAATCGCATGTTAGAAGCAAAAGCAATTCCTAAAATATTCAATTAATTTGCACGACACGATTAAAACTTAGAGATTTATGTCTACTTACTAGCAATCGAACTCATTTTCTACAGAGGTAAAGAGCAATAGCTCTTCCTAATTTTGAAGTGGCTCCAGTTAAAAATACCTCGGTCACATCCTGAGGGAGCTCTCGAAGAATCACAGCTTCTGTCAAAGTGTTCCCGTACACCATACAGACTCTAAGACTTGGATGTTTTTTCACAAAGATTGCTCTGCCTCCGTTTAGAGCCGCATTCTGCAGTTTGAACTAAAACAGACCAGTTTAGATGTTGTTGTGTTGCTACAACTATACTATGGTTCCAAGGAGTGACCTTATTCAAAGCACCAAGGCTAATGGCTTTATCTCCCAATAATTGGCACTGCAACTATAACAGTCAGCATAAGATGCTCCAAGAATGTGACATTCCCAGCTGCAGCGCAATCAAACGAAAGATGGTTAATGAATGTTGACTTACAATCTTTTTCAACTACAACTGTGGTATAGTAGGATTTAGACAAGGTGTCTTTCAATAAATGAACCGATAGAATAGTGAAATCCATGCCATCACCATGAGCTTCCTTTGTGCTTGTAAGAACTTTTGTATAGGAAATTCACAAGATATGCAAACATATATGGTATCGGCAAAATCACAAATCAACTGCAACAAACATGCTTGCTCAAACACCTCATCAACTCTTTAGTAGATCGATCAAAGTTCAAAACTAACATGAAATTCTATCAGACTCCCCGAAGAAGGTGAGGATCGGAGGAGCAAAGATGCAGATTGGAAGCAACAAGAACGACGTGACAAGCAAGATCACCCATAATGCTACATTATCTAAAAAGATTTCAAATCTAACAAAATTAAAATTGAATGCCAAATCAATTTGAACCCACATAAACACAAAAAAAGCCCACCATAAATTCTTCGAGAAAAATGCATAAATGAAACAGGGAAAAAGAAGAACCAAGATTCGATTTTTACCATGGCGCTAAAATGTATAAAGTTGTCATTCGTTTTACTTTATGATTTAACTGACACAAAGATTCAAATGAGGTTGAAAAAGTGTAGATTTTTTTATCCGCTTCACCGCTTCTTCAAAATATTGGTTGAGAGATAGTTATACCACATTATTAATTTAATCGAGAGCATAGTATTAGGGGGAAATGTCTAGCTTAGCAAATGATGTCTTATGGCAAGACATTATAGAGAAGTAATGAGAAAATAACTTGATACAACAAGATATTTGCAGCAACTTCTTTCATTTGTTTCTCTCTCATCATATTTGTATATTCTCATTCATCAGATTCAATTTTTACCATGCCGATAAAACGAGACCTGCAGAGTTCTCGATGGACACCGCCGCCAGCTCAAGCTCACCGAGAAATTACCAACAATGGAGAGATTTCCACAAGATACACCTCTCCATGAATAGAAATCATCATTGTGCATCTCATCCCAGTCCAGCGGCACATTCGCCACATTGCTGAATGAAGCTTTAATAGACATCAACACTTTGCCTATCACCATCATCCACAAGCTCGCATTATTGACAAAATAAGAGTAACATATATGACAAACAGCAAAATATTTATGAAATAGGAAAAGAAATAATCATCACCGTAAACCGACGATAAAATCTTATTAACCTAAAACTATACTACCATCTGAGAGAACATTACGATTTGCTATCGAACAAAAGGGAAGCGAGCAGAAATTCAACATAAAACAATCAATAATAAATTCTTGATATTAGATACTTGAAGCTCCATGCCCTTTAACGCCGTTATCTATCACCGATAAATCTCATATGCTGCAATTGCAAGTTAGCCATACACTGGACATAACCACCATCGACTGTCATATTCTTCTTCACGGTGCGAACCGCCTATATCGGGCCGCATATCAGCACCATCCCTGTCCTTCAGCTCGATGTTGAAATCTTTAATGTGGCCATGTTGTATTGCTTTGAGATAAAAATGGAATGAGAAAGCATAACTGCTATCAAATTAAGGCTCAATTTCTGTCTGCTTTGATTTTGCCGTGATATTGAAAAAGAATTAAAAGAAACTTGCCGCTCAATTTTTGAAGGCTATTTTGGCACGGCGGGAATTGAATTTTTTGGGGGCTGTAATTTTTTTTCCATTTTCTAAATTTTTAGTTTTTATCTTTTTATTTTCCTTGCAAAATAATTAATTATTTTTATACTTAAATTTTTAGATTTGGATAACACAATATCAGTTTGAATTAATTATAGTTACCGAAAATATTGACCAAATCTATAACCAAACCGTGTTCTTTCTTTGGATATAGATATAACATTTACTCATAAACAGATAATTAGAAAAGTATTTAAAACAATTAATTAGATTCTAAATTATTTTTGAAGAGTTAACCAAACGTTGATTTTGTTTTTACTACAGATATCATTTACATCTATCTCAATCAATTTAATAAAATAAATTCTTTCATATTGAGTTATGTACGGTTATTCAAATATTGATGAAAATAAATATTGTATAGATTGTGTAAATTGATCAAAATATAAATGTTATTAGAATGTTTTTGTCACATTTTTAAATTTCAATGACCAAAAATTAAATGAGTAATTGACCACACATGTGCAATTGTATTTATGTGTGGCTAATAATATTATTTTTAGATTAATTAAAATTTAAAAGGATTTTATTTAAATGAATTAGATAGAAAATATACTAAATTTATGTAAAATATAAATGTGACTAAATAGTTTATGTTACACTTACTGAATTTTAAAATTAATAATTACATGAAATTAACCACATATATAATCATTTATTATGTGTCACAATTTATTTTAATTAATTCCACATAAGCATAACAAATATGAAAGGTAAAATCGAAAATATAAAAAATGTGACTAAAATATTTTTCCACACATATCAAATGTCAAATAACAATTTAAAATTGTCTAATAGATTCATCCACACATATATAATTATGTGTGGATAAACTACCACACATAATTATGTGTGGCAAACTATGTGCGGCTAAAACTTCTATTTCTTGTAGTGAGTAGAGATGGTTATCAAATTAAACAAGAACTATGGTTTTGTCCTTTAATAAGTAAATTATGGACTTAGAATAAGGTTGGAAACATTTTAAAACTCTTTGATAATGACATTATCACAAGTTGAAAATTTTGACTTTTCAAATATGATATTATTATATGATAATATTAAAGTATATGATATAGAAAAAAAATAAAATTTATCCTAAAGAAAGAGAAGTGGCCGAACACACACAAATACATTATATAAAGTGATGATTTATTTATTCTATAATAATTATAAGATACATTAATTAAAAGATAAAATAACATAATAAACTATAGGATAAAATAAATAATTACCTCATAAGAAAGAAGGTGGCCGAAAATATTAAGGGATACGGTATGAGTTGTATTTTGATTTTTACACCAAGATATGTTATAATTTCAAAAAGATAAGATATGATGAGTAATTAAAGTATAAGATAAGATTAAAATTGACTCATGGACAACTCATATGGTTCGAAAATTAAGAAGATAAAAGGAGTTGTAATTTTTGACTTTATATTAAGATATTTTATAAAGTAATGATTAAATACACTTTATAACATCTATAAATAGGAGACCACCCCCTTTATACCATTATAACCGAAAATTAGGAAGAAATAGAAAGAAAAATAGAGAGTGTTCCCAAAGGTTCTCTTCGATCGTAGATAGAAAAACGTCGCCGACGTCGACCGAAAACAAATAGAAGGTTAGAAACCTTACTACTCTTATTATTTTATGCAAAAATATTGGGAATTCATATGTGAAATGTTCTATTACATGCTTTCAGAAATTATGTGACATACGTGGAATTTATGCTATATGTCGAAGTTATGAATTTAATATGTTTATATGACGTTTATAAGCATGAATTATGATTTTAGTACAAAGTTAAGCATGTATTAAAAACACTATGATATGACCGAAAATAAGTATGAATTATATATTGATGTACATGAATTTTAATTGTTGTTTTGAGCATGAAATGATGATAGTTATTCATGTTTAAAATTGTATGATTTTATGTGGAATTTTTGAAAAAATATGGAATAATATGAGATGGTAATTTCGAAATTTACA
Source organism: Salvia rosmarinus (assembly GCA_036937905.1). Classification (NCBI taxonomy): domain Eukaryota; kingdom Viridiplantae; phylum Streptophyta; class Magnoliopsida; order Lamiales; family Lamiaceae; genus Salvia; species Salvia rosmarinus. The sequence goes on from CM072821.1 coordinate 15,667,014, forward strand.
AAAGCATGAAATATTGATGTACAAGTTGAATATGGTGAATATTATGTCATATTATTGATATATGATGATAATAACATATTATGTGAATTTAATTAAAATTTTCAAAAAATATTTTGAAATTTTCGAAAATTGTGATATAAAGAAAATATGACGTCTTATGATATATGATATATGGATCATACGATATGATACGTGGAAAAGTTGAGGCGTAGGAAAACATGTCTGTGAATACATAGAATTTGAGTACATACGTAAGATGAGAAGTAAAGTCAGTACGTGACGAAGTTAGTTATGAAATTAAGATTCGTACGTTACGCCGAATGATTTGAACTAAGGAAAGAATGAAAGGCTAGTATGTTCGTTGGTTCGGATCGATGATTCTTGCGAAGCATGATGATATGCTAAAATCTCGTTTCTTACGTTGATAAGGTTTGACTCGAAGGAGAACAGAAACGGAAAAGTAAAACCCTAGTGACATAAGAACTTTAAGTTCTCGAGGTAGGCTTTCTTATCAAAACCATTTACAAGCTTTCCTGGAAAATGATTTTTACAAAAGTTTACTTTACTGTTTTTCTTATTCTGCAAAAGTTGAGATACGATATTGTCTGCCAAAAATATTTTATGTTTTGTATATGTCCATTCGGGTTGCCTGGGGCAACAGGATCAGATTACAAATTCGGATCCTAGGCTGGAGGTGTAAGGTAGAAATTCCCAGCTAGGGTTGCGTACACTTTAGCTTCTGAATCGTCGGTTGCGATCAGTTTTCTGAATCGCCGGTTGTGATCAGTTGTGCGTCCGGGTGAAGGGAGGCCTCCTCCCGTGCTTATCCATAGCCGACTTGGAATATACGTTGTTGTGATATGAAATGACCGTCATCGACTTTGACAAATGAGAAAATATATTTAGTAAAACAAGGCCTTTTTCAAATAAAACCCTTAACTTTACTACATGAGGCAAGACAATATTTCGTAAAGTAAAATGTTTTCGGCATATGTCCACCGAGTGCATCTTTGTACTCACCGCATATTTGTTTTAAAATGTTCATCAATTGTTTTTCAATATTTTAACACGAGTTTTAATAAAATTATAAAATATATTTTGAATGAAGTAAGTGTTTCAATATAGTATTAAATTAATTTGTGATGGATCATAGATGATAAAATATATAAATAAAAGATGTTAATGGATAATAAGTATTGATAAGTAAAAATATTGTTTTGAAAGGTGTTGTGAGTCATAGATGGTAAAAAATGTAAATAAAAGATGTTGTTATAGGTAATAAGTATGAAATATTTTGAAAGGTCATTTTCATAAGAAAATAAATGACAAAAAAACAAATGGACGTATTAAACAAGAAAACTAGAAACAAATATGGGATATGTGAGGAGTATTATCTAGTTATGTTCAAAGAAATAAACACATTAGTGTTATTATTTATCTCGTCCACTTACTATCATAGAAATGCAAAAACCAAGAAAAACAAATTGTAATATGTTTAGAAAATTATACCACTATAAAACACTTATTTGTTTTTTTGAAGTTAGATAAATGGTCGCTAAATTCCCAAAATAATGGCCAAGACTTACAAGTATAATCAGATATTATAGCATTAGCATGAGAGTCGTATCTCTTATTTTGTCTACAAAAATTGGGGCTAAGTACCTAAAAGGGTTACTAAACTATGTCACTTATATCAAATTTGTTATTAAATTTTAGATTGTTACAAAATAATACTAACTTACATTTTATATTTTTCTGTGAATTTTATCGCATGTAGCAAGTAAAATACGATGTACGTAGACAATAGATTATTTATATATTTCCTCTATCCTCAAGAAAATAATCTCCAACCTCGCAATTCAACGGCTTAACTCTCCTACATCCACCAGACCAATCTTGATGCTCGCCAATCATTTTGTACCAATCTTAACTCTTGCGCACGGACCACAATAAACATATTGACCACATTTCCACATATATTTTCTTGAATTCATGGCGATGACTCTAGCTGTGATCTTGTGAAATGACAGCGATCTCAGTGCCATTTTTATATTTTTGTTATCTCTGATTAACAACATTTGTTTCCCAGTGGCCGTGGAAAAGGTTGGGTTCATATCGTTAGAACGATGTTGCTACACAAGAGAGGTTTCATATTAAACATACATAACCGAGTGTCATTGGTTTTAGAGCATGCAATCAGCCCGTGCTGGCAAGCGGCGGAAGAAGTTACTGGGCGCAGAAGGCATCTTGCTCCTAAACCTGGGGTGCCTCAGCCAAAAGAATCCCGCCAACATAACCACAATCTTGCAAGGAGTAATATATAGAGCCACTGCTGCAACAAGACAGAAAACCACAAAGATTGCAGTAGCTCTTGGATCCCTCCAGCTCAACAGTCCGACCAATCTCTCGCATTGCGTCGCCAAATCCCCCACCACCGTCTGCACCCTCCCTGCCACGCTTCGGAGCCGGTCGTACCTCATACGCACGACAGCTTCAGGCTTGGACGTGGGGAAGGTGTCGAACTCCTCATCTAGCTCGTCTTGGTGCACCGCCTCCGCCCAGGACAGCTTTGGGTCCATATGCGGAGGGTGTTGCGGTCGCGCCCTAAAATTCCACAACCCGATTAGGAACATGTAGAGGAAAGTGGTCGGAAGGATGAGCTCCGGATAGCAGATGAGGATGCAGAGTAGGATGTGTACTAATACGGTGGTGATCGGATTCTTCCACTGGCAGACTTCCCCGAGCCACTTGCTCAGAGCAATCAGGCCAGAAAATAGAGAAAAAATTCTGAAGAAATTCGCCTTGCTCCGCCGCATGCTCCACATGTGGGAGTCCACATCGAGCATGTGCTCCACGACCTCCTTCCTGAGGGGCGGCTCGGCTCTGCCTAGCCGCGAGGCTACGATGTTCATCGCCTGAAATCGGAGGCTGTCTAGTTGGCTGATTGTGAAAGGGTGAATGTAGTGCATTTTGGGTAGTAATGGCCGGCTGTAGAGGTAGAGCAAGTGGGCTAATGAGAGACAAGTAAACCTAAACGCTAGTTGCAATTCTCCCATTTTCTTTAGACCACTGGGCTGAAGAGTAAGTAGTGGGTACGAGTGAGTGTAGATTTTGTCTGTCTCCAATGTGGACAGTCGGATACGTACCTTTCCGATTCTGGAATCCTTCCAGGGCTGATTGGCCCCAGAAGCCTTCTCGTGGCCACCCAGATGGCAGTTGTCAAAAACTGCCAGGGTGACCACGGTGCAGGGGTCGTAGACCTCCCATATATACTGCTCGTTCCATTTGGGGTTCGTGCTCTGCACTATGGTCCGCGTCCTGACCCACTTGTGTCCGTATTTAGCGACGCAGTAGGCGTCCGTGCTGGGCTTGCCATCCTTAGACTTCATGTTGGCGAGCCCCTGAGCGCTGAGGATCCCGAGTTCGAGTATCCCGATGGGCTGCTTCCAGAGCTCCCTGGCCGTGGGCCTCTGGTCACTGATGTACATGGTGGACTCGTCCAAGACGTGGTAGCCGCCTTCCAGGCAGACGCGGAGGTGGATCCTCGTCGAGAACTTGTTTATCTTTCTCTTCTCGCCCTCCAGTGCCCCGAACCCGAACTTCTCAAGGTTGAACCACTGAGAATGCACCGGGCGGTGATCCAGACGCTTCTCGAACTTGCCCAATGGCAAACGCAGCGTCCCGACAGCCTCATCCTTGTTCGGTTTCGCCTTGTTCTCAACTATGATGACCAACTGCTCCTCAAAAGGCTCCGCCGCCACGAAAACCAAATCCTCGTTCCAGAACGGATTAGTCGAGCCTGTCGCACATAATTTAGTTTTAAGCGTCTGGTTCCCCACCTGAGCCTTCACAAACACTTGAGAAGGTTGGCTCTTGTCGTCCCACTCCACATCCTGAGCCTCGATCACGTTAACCCGAATGTACCACAGTTTAGGCGAGACGTACACCTTCGACCTCACACTAAAAACACCCTCCCCTGTCACCGAACTTGCATCAGAGTGCCAAGCTTCCGGGAACGCCTCGTCGGCCTGCGTTCCCATCCACACCGCTAGCATCACTTCCCCTCTCGACTTTATCTGGCCACGTCGATTTTCTAACCGGTACCACTGCGGGGCGAGGGGGCTATCCGGCGGGACCCTCGTCGGAACTTCTTTCAGATCAAACACCACTTTTCCGAGATACTCGTCTTTTGCGACCATTTCTCTGTCTCTCACATAAACTTCGAGGAATGAGGATTGCATCTTCTCCTTGGCAAAGGCGAAGACCTGGTTCCATTCGGGGTTGATTTTCTTCTCGAAGTGCTGTGTTTTGCCCTTGTAGTTGCCAAGCTTGACCTCGACGTAGGGGTCGCAGTTTCCGGTGACCGGATTTGGGGGCAGGTTCTGGGCCTTTACGACGCGGACGTAGAGGTAGTAGGTCTGCTCGACGAGGTCGTAGGTGCTGGTCAGCCTCTCGCTCGTGATCCAGCCTCCGCCGCCGCGGACTCCGCCGTGGGGCCACCTCTCGCCCAGCTGCGGCTTCGTGTCCTTGATATTGTAGTCGTCTCTATTCGGCGCCGGCGTCGATGGAGTGTTCATCTCTTACAATATGTGTGTGTTGGTGCTGTCTAAATTTCTTCGTCACCTGTCTTCTTCTTCCTCCTCTGTTTTTTTTGTTATGACCTTTTTGTGTGTGAAATTTGGATTGCTAGCATTGGAAATGTTTGGTTTTAGGTGGGAAGTGATTGAAAGGCTACAAGAATTTACTTTTGTTAGAGCGCATCATCTCTTGTGCAGCATTATGCTAATTCTTGATAGCTTAAGGAGGGGGAGAATGGAGTGGGTTTTGGCGGAGACGAGATTCCTTGTTCTACAATGATATTTTTATCATATATTACAATTATTATTATGTTCAAAATTGAAGAATTCTTGAATGATATGTAACCAATACAATAATGACGTACGTTAATGAAATAAAACACACAACCATCTTCTTTATCAAATTTGGATCTTATATATTTTATGACTCAATTATTCTAGGTATACATATGGATGAAAATGTGTTGTTCCGTGTATAATATAGCTTACAAATTACAAACGGCCACACTTGAAAATGTGTTGCATTTTAAGCTTTCCATAGATTCTTAAATCACTAGATGGCACTTGAAAATGTGGTAACCATTTTAGCTTTTGTAGATTCTTAGCATTAAACCACTAGATCAGATGCCATTCTCACAAAGTCATAATAAACCTTAATATTGCCAGCTATTGTCTCAATTGGAAATGCAAGAGTCAAGAACAAGGCTCATAAAAAGATGCTTTTGTCCTTTATTCTTTCCTTAGCTCAACTTTGAGCGGTGCATAATATTTTCTTCATTAAAAAATATATATATAATCGGTTCTTTAATGCCATTTTCTCATTTAATTATACATGGAGAATGTATGCCTCATTTTACTTGGATTTATTCTGGTTGGGTCGGTACAATTATTTAACTGGACCCAACCCATTAGTCCAAATTCCAAAATTCAAAGCTCTATCCCACTTAAAATTATTATGAAACCCAAAATCAATTGGGGCGTTACTCAAAATTACAGATTCTGAAAATATTAATATGTTTATTTCTCAGCCAAAATAGGATGCAATAACTTGGACCATAATTCCAAGAAGTGTAGCCCAGATCAAAATTCTTAGGTACTTAAAAACAGCTTATAGGCCCACAAGTTGGGCCACATTTGAATTAAAGCCCACAACCTATTTCCTTACTTACACTTGATTCTTGGTTTGAGAACCCTAGAGTATTTTTTAGCTTATACTAAACATAAATATTATGTAAACTTTAATTATGTGTATATACGAAATTATTACTGATTCATTGTGTATTACTACTTCGACAATGTGATTTTAATATCACACATTGGTAGTAGTCTCTGCAATACTGATGCCTAATGTATAGATACATTAACTTTTTTATGAATAGATAAAATAGTTGATTGCTAAATAATGAATGAATAAAAATGATCCAATTTACCATTTAACTTGATTTTTAAACTGTTTCGATAATATTCCCATAATTCAGTTTGTAGCAAATTATACACATCTAATTTTTTTCGAACACTCAAAATCAAAGAATACATGCACCGAAAAAATTTGTCTGTCCGCCATAATATTTTTGGAGCAAATTTTATAATATATTTTTGGAGTATATGTTAAGACATGATTTTGAAAGGGCAAAAATGTTTGGGAGTGTCTAATTTACTACAAGTGAAAAAATGGGACGTTAAACTTTACAAAAGTTGGGTAAAAATTCACTACAAAAAAACACGCGAACAGCGACGGAAAAATCCGTTTCTAAACATCAAATATCCGTCGTAAAAACAGAACTACGACGGATCAGTGACGGATTTATTCCGTCGCTGAAAGTCTCGTTGTTACGAAGACAACGACGGTAACCATTCCGTCGCTAAATTTTGAAACGGACTTGCGACGGAAAACTCCGTCGTTGAAAAGTAGTCATTTGACTCGTCGTTTATTACGTCGAATTAACAACGGAAACGTGCGTCGTTATTTACGACGGAATAATTTCCGTCACTAAATTTTTTGACAAGTCCGTCGTAGATCCGTCGCAAATAACGACGGACGTTTTACGTCGCTAAACATTTCCGTCGTAGTTGAGTCTCAGATCCGTCGCTAAATCTTTTCGCTAGTCCGTCGTAAATCCGTCGCAACTAACGACGGACTTTTTCCGTCGCTAAGTATTTCCGTCGTAGATCCGTCTCAAATCCGATGCAAATCAACGACGGAATTATTTTCGTCGTTGATACACCACGACAAATTAGGTTGTATTCCGTCTCAGAACCGTTGGAGTTCCGACTTAATTCCGTCGCTATTCTTAAAATTGTTAGGCAGTCAGTTTCAGATTAGGTTTTACCCGTGTTTTTTACCTGTATTATATCTATTCACAATCATCACTATTCTATAATTCACAAATCCAACAACTATTCAATACATCCACAATCATCACAATTCTATAATTCACAACAACTATTCGATACGGAGTTATAAATCCAAATCCAATTCAACAATTCAACAATCCAAATCCAAATCCAAATCCAAATCCAATTCAACAATCCAAATCCAACAACAACAATTCAGCATATCCATAAATGAAGTAAAAACGTAAAGATAGGAATCAAGATGATGGAGGGGGTGATCGAGGTCCAGTACCGCTACTCGAGCCCGATAGGAATCGCTGGAATGCCTCCTGTTGAGCTTGGAACTGAGCTTGAAGCTGTTGAAGTAACCGTGCATGCTCAATCTATTGTGCTTCAATCCTCGACTCAGTCTGCTCACGCATCTCTCTCTCCAGCCGTAGTTGCTCCTCCATCTACGCTCTCTCTAACCGCATCTGCTCCTCCATCTCCATCAATCTGCTCTGATATCCAGGAGACTCCATACGAGATGTCGCTGCAGAGCCGTAACTAGAGTCGCTTTCCATGAATGTACGAGAGAGAACCAAGACCAAACAATCTCTTTTTCTTCGATGCGCGCCCGAGGATACCCTTGAGGATCCGAGTCCTATCTACTACGGGCTTTCATCCGCTCGGCTTGAGTCAAAATCAGTACTTGGTCCTCCACCGCTCCTGTATTTGTAGTAAAATCGTTTAAGTTTTCAAATAGAAGTTATTTTACATCACTACCATATTTAATATTTAATCTACTTACCGCGATGCTACGAGCCTTCCCATCTCAGTATAACTTCCATCGGAGCGACATGATATTTCGAAAAACATCCCATTGGACACGAGAAATATCGACTCCACGTTCTCGCCTATTCATTCACTCAAACATTATTAATGTACATAAGCTAACATTTTAGACTAAATCAATTGAATTCAAAAAAATACTTACAATCTTGGTAGCATAATCTAAAACATTTGGAGCCACCCCGTGCTTGACGATCCCGCCCCTCACCATCCGCTCGTCATCCTACTCCTTCTAGCTTTTTCCGCCTTTAGTCCGCACCTCAAGTTGATTCCAATAATCCCGCCACGCAGCCAATCCGATCCGGGAATGAATGGAGGTGGCGCGTCGTCACTCTGTACCTCTTGATCTTATGAATCGATCCTTATATCTCACCGCCGCTTTTGGCACCATGCACGGTAGACTACTTCAGTAGACAAAGCCGCATCCCAACAGAAATAATTCTGAAAGCATAAATTTGAAAATGATACATTTGAAATGCACATATAATGCACATTCGAAAATAATACATTTGTTGGGATCGAAAATAACGTGAAAGTAAGGTCTTATATGGGATTTTATAGGCTACTTTTTTATATTGTCTAAGCAAGTTATGATTTTCTAAACAAGAATAGACCAAGAATGCTACGTTGTCTAGTATTCTTGTATCTCTGTAGTATTGAGTATTCCTAACAATCAAGAGGTTTCGGATGGCTTAGTTTCGGTTTATAAATGTTTCTATTTCAATTCGATTTAGAAGATTAGAGATTCGGCCAGTCTTCAATTTTTGTCCCAACTACTTCAATTCTGATCGAACTAAGTGAACCTACATATATTTATTTGTAACTATTAAAAATATACATTTCAATACGGTCAAAAACAAAATTCGTTCATAATTTCAACAAGGTTAGCAATGTGGACAAGCTAACCTTCCAGCTGTACTCCATCCAGACAACATAGAGTACGCAGGAAAGTCACTAATTGTCCAAAGCAATGCAGCAAGCATCTGAAAATTTTGTTTCAATGAGACATCATAGGTAAGGACACCTGCTTCCCACAAATCTACTAACTCTGAAATTAATGGTTGCAAGAACACATCAATCTTTTCTTTTGGATTACGTGTCCCTGACACTAGAATTGTGAGAAACATATATTGTTCCTTCATACTCATCCATGGAGGAAAATTATAAGGAGTAACTATAACAGCCATGAAGAATATTGTTGTCTGATTGACCAAAAGGTTGGAAACCATCATCGAAAGACCCAATCTAACATTACGAATCTCGATTCAAACAAAGGAAACTTCATGTTCAAATGCTTCCATGCAGGTGTGTCTGCCGGATGGCGCATGACCCCATCATCAGTCGACGATGCATGCCAACGCATATTCTCCGCTATAGCCTCAGATGCATACAACCTCTGTAGTCGAGGAGTAAGAGGAAAATAATACATCTTCTTACATGGAATTTGTGATTTCTTTCGAGTTTCGGATGCTCGATTATTGCTCTCAAACGTGGATGCTCACAAACTTTACATCTCGTCAATTCGAATCTTGTCGCCGATTAATCATGCAATTATGTGGACAACAATCTATCTTGTGCACGAGCAATCCCATGCCACGCAACAATTTCTTCGTGCTGTAGAAGTCATCAGTACAAGATTACCATCCGGATTTGTCTCTTTCATGAGTTACATTATTTGATCAAAACCTTTCTCGATATATTATTCTCGCCTTTCCAACTCGAAGTCGAGCCACAACAGACAATTGTGAATGGTTTGAGCAACTGGCCACAACGGTTTATCGACGACATCAACATGTCGTAAAATTTTCGTGCCTCAGCATTTGGTTCCTCTTCAGGCTCGGCAAAGTTAAACTGAGGACCAGCAGCATCCATTACCATCGTCTGATACGTACTTGATTGAGGTTCGGGGTGATACTGCATTGCAGGATCTATACTCACATTTGTCTCCCCTTGAAAGATTCAAGTGTTATAATTTGGAACAAATCCAAATTTTGAAACGTGATATCGAACGGTATCTTGTACTTGATAAGGTATATTATTGCACTTCTTACAAGGACACTTGATCTTTTCCCCATCCATGAATGATAGTTGATTGCTAGCAAACTCAATGAAGTTTTCAAGTCCGAAGAAAATCATGATTTAATCCACCACGAGTACTAAACGCTTATACATCCATTCACGATTCGACTCATCACGAGGAAGTGGAAATGGGATTCTGGAAGTGAGAGGCAAATGTTCCTGTCATGGGGAAATGAGATTCTGGAAGTGAGAAGCAAATGTTGGGAGATGAATGTTCGCAAATGTTGGAGATGAAGTGAGAGGCAAATGTTCGAGTACCAACTACTAAGCCCGACTTTAATAGTTCAACTATAGAAATAATATTCTACATCATAGTACATTTGGTTAATGATTTGGAAGTACATTTGTAAGAGGGAGATAATTTAGGTGAAAGAGAGATGCCGCATAACTCTATTTATTGGTAAATAGAGGTATGCGGCATAATTTTCTAATGTTTGGTTATGTTAGGATATATAGATGCAAAAGGCAGTATACTCATATTCAGATCCAAGTCTATTTCTACGTTTCATAACAAAAAGGTTCTCACGTTATAGAAATAGAAATGCACGAGACATATACTATATAAAAAGTAAATTCAAATATATACCTTCTATTCTAATGATATAAATATGAAAAGTAACACGGATGCATGTCAACATGAAACTAATTTGTTGAGGTATAAAATCGATGCACAAATATAAATCACCAAATAGAAAAAGTTCACACATGATTAGTCTTATTTCTCTTTGATAAAGAGTAGCAATCACAAAAATTCATCTCTAACCCCTTCACGTGTGGAACATGTAAGTGATCACAACATTAATATATATAGCAATACATATAAATATAAGTATACATTTTCCAAACATATATTAATGTTGTGATCACTTACATCACATGTCCCACACGTGAAGGGTTAGAGAGAATTTTGTGATTGCTACTCTTTATCAAAGAGAAATAAGACTAATCATGTGTGAACTTTTTCTATTGGGAATATGCAAAAGATTCATAACTTAACAAGCTTTTACAAAATATGGGAACATGAGCAGTTACCCTTTTCTAATTGTAACACCCAACATTAATAGTTTGACCGAAAGATATTCATATTTTGGTTATTCGAAAATCTAAATCGTTTTGATTTTGATTTCACTTTTTCGAGAAATTGAGTTTAGTTAACTAAAATCAAATAACTTCCCACCCTAATGAGAAATTGAGTATAAGATTCTTCCATCTAGTCACATCTAAAGGAAAAGTTAGAAAAATTACTCCTCATTCACCAAAAACGTGCATCGTTTTTGGTGGCACTGTTTTAAGTAAAATGTAATGAGTGTAAAGTAAAGTGTATAAAAGGTGTGTCATTGGGATAATAAATGAATATATTAATGGAATGTGAGTGTAAAAGGTAGGCCATGAGTGTTTTTGTAAATAAGTGGATAAGTTGAGGGTAAAATGTAAAGTTGGTGTTTCCAAAAAAGGAAAGTGCATTTTGGTGGACGGACGAAAAGGAATTAAATGCACGTTTTTGGTGGACGGAGGGAGTATTTAATTTTCTTTTTCTTAACCTTATTATTAGCCTATGAAACATACAAGTACTATATGCATGTACATTTTATGTTAGGAAGCATTTAGGACCATAGCAAGTTCACCCCTTATATATTACGTTCGAAATGACAATCCATGTTACCTTAGTGGTCAATGTTGGTGAAGTCCTTGTCAGTATGGGGACAAATATTCATTTCAGATTTTTTATGACTATAATTACAATCAAACTGACAGGCTAATCACGCGACATAACTGAATCATAGACATTATATAGTTAAGTCATAAATGTTACTCCTACTTATCAAAATTTAGAATGGCTACCTTTGGAACGACAATGATATATCTCTATAGTTGTTATTTATAGGTGTACTAAAGGGAAAAAAATCTCCAATGTCATAGCATCACCACATATAGAATTAAATTGTACTAAACAAATACTTATGATCGACAAGTTTGGTCTTGATACTACTTACAAGTTTTGTTCCTTAAGAATTAATCCATTTATAGTCACAAGCATATATAGCTTGCAACTTTGATTAGTACTAGTTTAGTAACTCATTTTTTAAGATTATAAAGATAAAATGGACAAATTTGAATCAAAAGTAACTTAATTAACGAGGGAAGAAGGAAAGGAAGAAACAATAAAATATTTGCACCAAACATAGCAAAACCAAGAATTGTGGCTCTTAGCATATAAATAGCCCAAGTTCCTATTTTCGAGTCTTTGGTACAAAATTACCAATGGAGATTGGAGACCAACCAGTGATCAACAAATTTGCTCACAGACTAGAAAGTATAATTACTACAACATTAAGGCTACGAGCCTTCTCAAAATTGAAAAACTTAAACGAGATCATCTCAATTTCAAATCCTATGACTTTCTAATGCAACAATCAAATTCAAATATGTGTCACAACTCACATGACACTTCGCAAAATAACTTGCTTAAGCAACGAGATCCTAAATTCCTCTAGGGCTCGACCATTCTCAAGCCACGAGCACACGATGCTCCAAAAATTACAACTAAACCTAGCATGCTTCTTTAGTATACGTAAGCACATAAGTTCAATCAGATTTGGAATCTAACGAACAAAACTCATAATTCCAAAAATTCGTTAAATATGTTGAAATTGGAAAATATTCGAAACATGCTATTAAATTATCATAAAATCCCCATAAACATTATCTAACATGCTTAGCACAGATATTTAGTCAGATTTTACTAATAAAAATCGCACAAATAAGTACATGTGTGTGTACAACTTTTTCTATATATAATAAAAACACGGAGGTGGGACGATGGCGGCGTGGCGGCGACGACACTGTTGACGGCTGGGGGCTGGGTGCAGGATGGTGGGCTGCGGCATGGCGGCACGGCAGCGGGCTACTGGTGGGTGGTGGCGGCAGACAAGAAGGCGGGGCGGGGCACGGCGGGCAGCGGAGGAGGGCACGGGGCTGGGGGATGGGGGGGGGGGGGAGGATTAGGCGATCGAGTAATGAAATTGGGGAAGAAGACCGGTCTGAAATATTAATTTTTAGAGACGGATTAGCGACGAAAAATATCCGTCGTTATATTTAAACCCTCTAGCGACGTACTAACGACTTAAAAGGGCTTTAACGATAGAATAAAGTTAACGACGGAAACAATCCGTCGTTAACATATGGGCAAATTTGATCCGTTAATTTAACGACGGAATGAATCCGTCGTTAACATCTACCGACGTAATAACGACTAAAATATCCGTCGTTGTATTTCTTGGTGTAAAAAAGTAAAAAAATAATAATATTAGCGACGGATATATTCCGTCGTAACATTTATTCAGAATAAAAAAAAAACTAAAAATAATGTTAACGATGGAATAAGTCCGTCGTAAAAATAATTAAAAAATAAATAATAAAAAATCCATTAGTTTACGACGGATTAGCGACGGTTATTTAAAGTGTACAATAAAAAAAATAAAAAATCGTTAATTTAACGACGAATTATATCCGTCGTTAAAATCAACGACGTAGTAGCGACGGATATACCGTCGTTATATGTTCGCGCGAAATAGTACCGCCACATTCCGTCTCAAATACGTCGCAAGTCCGTCGTTAATTTATTTCGTTTGTGGTTTGTCGTAAATCCGTCGCTGAATAACGACCCGAATTTTTGGCGTCGCTAATCCGTCGTTGTTCGCGCGTTTTTTTGTAGTGATTACACCCTCTATTTTTTAAGTATCTCTAGCTGTCAAATTACATATGCTAAGAAAATGAATTTTTTTATTTTTATAGTCGTATTAATTACCATGACAAATATATGCATACAACTAAGGCTGTAAATGAGTCAAACTATTCGTGAGCTATTCGGAGCTCGGCTCAATAAAAGTTCATCCGAGTTTGTTTATTGAAGCTCGTTAGCTAAACAAACCAAGCTTGAGCATGATAGTATTCGGCTCGTTAGCTCGTGAATAAGTTCGTTAACTGGTTTACTTTGAAAATATAAAATTATTAACTAGATATAATTATTTTCTTTCTATAATTAGTAATTATTGTATTAAATCTCTAACTATTTTTATTTGTTATAAGAAATCAATAAATATATTGTGTTATTATGGATAAAATAATTTATTTTAAAATAAAATAATCAATATTCTAAGCATATATCTAAATTTAGAAAGTTTATTTGTGTTCGATTAAAGCTCGAATAAGCTCGTGAGCTCGAAATATTCGATAAATAAAACTCGAGACTCGGCTCGATAATAAACAAATCAAGCTTGAGCACGATGGTGTTCGGCTTGACTCGGTTCGATTACACCCCTACATACAACTAATTATTAGAATAGAAAAGTATTAAAATGATATAAAATTGAAAAATATTAGTATTAGTTTATTTTCAAATTTTGAAATGAAATACTTATTAATAACAAAGATAGTGGGATACTTATAAAAAATGGAGTACAAATTAGAAGAAGTTCACGTATCATCAATGATCAATTAGAAGAAGTTCATGTATCATCAATGATCAAGCATATAATCATTACATTTCATAAAACGAAATTATAATACAACACAAAAACTCGTGTACATCCGTCAGTACGGTGCAAATAGATAAAAATATAATTTAAATTGAAGAAAAATATCATTTTTTTACCTTATAATTAGCAAGTATCATTAACATAAAATATCATTAAAATTAAAGAAAAATATCAATATCCGTATATATAAATATATGTACGAGAGACTATTGCACACAAATAAAAGTATCATTTAAATTGAAGAAAAATATCATTTTTTTACCTTATAATTAGTAAGTATCATTTACATAAAATATCATTTAAATTAAAGAAAAGTATCAATATTCGTATATAAATATATTTAAAGAGACCATCTTACAGTAAAAATGTGAACCTATCAAATGTGATCACGTAATTGAATTTGAATGAGAAACGTGTATGCAAAGACTAGTCATGTCAAACTCCAAGAAAGTGAACATTGAATGGGGTTGAGACAAGACACCCATTGTCACAATTCCCATGGCTAAAAAGCTCTTTCAATTATTTCGAAATTTTCCACATTTAGAAATCATGAGAAGAGGGCTCATGGGTTCCACATTTTCCGCCTTTTTCGTCTCAAAATTGTTACTGTTTTGGTGTGAATAATTAGCAAGGCCCATCTTTGCAATTCACAGAAAAATTTTGGACCCCATATGGTATTAAAGTTCAATCAAAATTAGGGTTCTTTTTGCTAAATTTAGCCTAAAATAATACACCCACCGAATTTTTATATATCATCCCATCAATCAATCCATGTTTTATCTCTGAAAATTCAATCTCAATATCGTTAGTATTTTAGATTTCATTTTTTTATTTCTTCAAATAGATAATATTTGAAAAATATCCATTCACGATTTAGTGTCTCCAGCTAACATTCATTATTATATCGAGAAGGTGAGTAAATTTACTCTCTTTATCTTTAATTATTGCATGATACGTCGAACAATTAAAGAATTCATTTTGAGGATAGAGAAAGAATTAACAATTTGATATCATTTTTCTACAAAATTCTAAAATATAACACTTATTAGGAGATATATTTTATTTTCAAATATAACACTTACTTTATTTTAGACGGTATAAGTGGCCAATTACACTCCAATCATCCCAAAAGTACAATCCTCCTCTATTTTTATATATCTTACACATACTTTTAACATATTTGAAATACATAATAACACAAAAATGTGTAATATACCTATATTTACTCATCCGAACTAAAAGATTATCAGCTAGAAATATATAAGAAATAATTTATGTAATTTAATAAGAAAAGTGACATGCAGTTTTGAGACAGCAAAAATTAGTGGATAATTATTATTGGATGGATGGAGCAACTGAATAAGTTAGTAGAAAGCTAATATACACATGAATGAATTGAAAATCTCCTAAATAAGTTCCTCTATCATCGTAACAGTGTGAAGATCCGATTATAAATTCATATTTAATAGTAACATATTTTTTATTATAAATTTTTCATTAAATATTAATTTGAATCCATAATTGAATCTATATTATGGTTAAATACTCTCATTCAAATTTTTGTTCAAAAATCTACAAGATTGAAAAAATAGTCACAAACTTCATTTACCCCGCATCGCAGATGGGAACGTCAAAACAATCCAAATTGAGTGGCATTCCTGAAATGAGGAAATCATAAATGCACATACGCATAGAATAATAGAAAATTGAAAAATCAAAATAGAATAAAGGATAAATCGATATTTTCAAACTTTATCTTTAGATAGAATTCACGTCTCTCATATCACAAACATACACATATCGGGTAACAGTATATATATATATATATATATATATATATATCAGGACTAAAAATATAAAATGCTAAAAATAAAAAAAAAGAAACTTAAAATTTAACTCGCGACATGCATGGACCAAAATTCATTTCTTGAAAAATAAAGAAGGCTCTAAAATTAATTCCATATCAATAAAGATAAATGGATCAATAGGGACATTTTAGTTACACTTATAAAAATAAAAAGGTATTATACCTAAACTATCCTAATCAAAATTTAGCTTTTCAAATTTAAAATTTCCCCTTCTCTCTTAAATGAGCCAAATAATAAAAGGAGTGAAGTGAGTACATTGTATGCGAAAAACACATGTTTTTGGTGTGTACACTTTTAGTTTTCTTGAATTAAATATGTATATTTTTTGGGATGTCAATCTAGCCCAAAATTTATGAGTTGGTCCTAATAGACCGACAATCTGGTAGGGTTATGATTGAAATTATATAATTCGAAAAAAATGTCAATCTGAATTACCCAAACAAAATAGTCTGACAACCCTATGGGTTGGCGCGCCCTAAAATAACCCGAACCTAAATGGGTTAGTCCGAAAATCGAGTGTATTGATCTGATTAACTTAAATTTTCTTCGTAATATGATTTTCAAACTTTTTTTTGAAAGTTAGTAGAATAAAAAAATTTAAGAAAATATTTGTGAAATATGTTTTGTTTTAATATTTGATGTTATTATATTACTTTTTTGTCTATTTACTTCAACACCTAATACAAAATATTTGTTATTAATATATACTTATCAAGAAAAGTATATATAAATTATTTTTTTCTTAAACTTTCTGACCTGATAAGCTCGATGGATTAATCCGAAACCCGAGAGTTTGGGGTTAGGGTTGAAAAAGTATAAACCAAAAAAAATATCAATCCAAATAGCTCGAATTGAAAAATCCGACAATCCAAATGAATTTACCCGATTGACATCCCTATATTTCTTTTTGAGGGGGAAGTATGTATATATTCATATTATAAAAAACGGAGTTATTTCACTTGTTTTTCATAAATATTCAGTCATGTTACGTTTACATTTTTGTTAAATTAATTTTTATACTGTATTTATTATAAATATTAAGTCGTCGTTCTTTAAGGATCAAATGTTTATCAAAAGAAAATTCAAGACACGATTTATGATAGAAATAAAAAATACTTGGACAAATTAATATTCACGTTTACCCTTGTTTATCTTATAACTTGTGGAAAGAATGAAAATGTTATGAGTAATTCATTAGCGTTATTAATATAAAAAATATGATGAGCTGGATACCAAATGGAGCAAGTATTTAATGAATTTTCTGTCCCAATACATATATATTTATTATATTGAAATTATAAGTTGGATGTGGCATAATGAGCAAAAGTTTGGGGCCAAAATATACAATCCTATCCTCCAATAAGAATGTATCACAATTATCTTATTCGATGTTCAAAAATAGTGTGTTCCTTTCTCTTTTGATATACTCAATCCTTATAATTCAATCTTACAATCACTCATTATTTACCAAAAAACCACTCATGATCCACACTTAATTCTTATAATTGAACATCAACCATTGATTTCTTATATGGAGGGATCCTTTCTCTACTCAAATAACATATACTAATATTTTGTTAAAACCTGTGTCATCCACCAAGTGACATACTTTTGATTGACGAAATGAGCATCAAGGATTTTTTTTGGTGAATTGCAATGAATTAATGCATTTGCTCCGGATCGAATTGATCCATTTTTCGCATTACTCTTTCCATATAATCTCCACTGCTCCAGTTCCCCACGATGATGACGACCTAGAAAATGATAACCATTATATGTATATGCATCACTCAAAAGAACTGGTGTTAATTAATCTATTCAATTTTAATAATTAGTTGCAAGGTTAAGGAGAAACAATCAATAAGTCTAAAACGAATTAATTATTTGTTAAACAAACCGCGTCAATGGTTGACATAAAACCAATTATAGATTGCCATTTGCCAACATCTAAAAAATGTCAATTGGTGGTTGCTGTTATAAGATTTTAAAAATTAATTGAAAAGAGGCTAATAACATTCAGATTAAGAGAGTTAGATTCATTGTATCTGAATATGCCGCATTTTTTAAAAATTGAATTCTAAGTTTTCCAATCATTTATATTTTCAAGTTACGTAGAGTATCTGTCATTTAACAGTGTTTGATTTCACATATTTAATTTTTTCACTGCAGAATTCCAATACAGAAATCTGACTTTATTACTAATTAACACTTCCAGCACATGCGGTTTTGTAGTATTGTGAGAATTTGCGGGACTAAAATTATACTTTGACCGCAGCTGTTAATTTCCAAAACCATTTATTTATTGTATATTGATATAAAAAATAACGTGGCGTGCTTAGTTTATATTGTTGAAAATTGAAAATTTCGGATATATATACTCGAGGTTTCTACCAATACAATACAAATCATTCATTGTGCTTGACTAACATAATTAGAAGAAGAAAAAGAAGAAAATCCCCTTGACTTCGAAATGGAAGGTTTCTTTAAACACAAACAAGATTTGGTGACCTAAATATATCATAGAGAGTATATAGGCTTAAGAAACTAATCTACTTTTTCAGTTAGTTAAAGTTGAGCTGATGTATGTGTGTGTTGGCCTAGTGGTAGAGTGGTTAATATTCGATACCAAAGGTCTCGGGTTCGAGTCTACCGTGACGCAGCCTTTAAAATTTCTGTATTAATTGACCAAAAAAAAAAAAGTTGAGCTGATGTAATCAAAGTGGCGGTTTGAGTTTTCGTGGGTATCCATCTTTACTAAATCTTAATGGGGAATGTTTGGGTAAATATGAAACGAGTTTGAGGCGGGTATGGATAGTAAAACTAGACATCTGATGGATTTGAATCGGGTTTGGAAAATAAGTTATGGGTACTCACTATCCAAATTTATTTATATAAAGTTATAGTATTATATATATTTTAATATTTTCTATTAATATTTATATTTTAAGATTTATTATAATTTTTCTTTTTTCTAATGTAATCACGAAGGATTATATGAGAATGTTGACATGAGATTTGAGAAGTTAAAGTATCATCTATATGTTTGTTATGGGTTTAGAATATTATTTTTGGATATACGATATATCAAATTTAAATTGTATAAATTTCTACTTTTATATTTGAAATTTAATTTATAATCTTTCATTATTTCTACTAATTACTATTAATATTTACTTTGTACTTTATGACTTTTTATTGTATCTATTTGATTATTTAGATATTGTATAAATTTACATTAGCAGGTATTACTAAATGACTTTGGGACGAATATGGATAATAAAACGAGTACATGTGACGGTTTTAGGACGAGCATGAGTAAATAAATTTTAAATAGGTTTGGACTTGAGAAATATTTAATGGATGGATACTCGATCTATTGTAATTCCTATTGGGACATTAATTATGTTGTCTTTTTCATGATAGTAGTAGAAATTTTTAAACAATTTTCATATTTCAATAAGTATTGGTCTCTCATTTTCTATAATATGTATGAATTTTTTCTTTATGAACAAATTGACTATTTTTATAATCAAAAGTGGACATAAAATAACAAGTTCTTATTTACTTAAGGTAAGCTCTACTCTTATAGGCAGATAATTCTAGTTTCCTATATTTATTGTAAATTGCGGATTAGCCCTTTACACCTCAGTTGCCCTTTTCTCTCTAAGCAAAAGCATCGACTAGGCATGTAAGAGTTGGTGAAAATATTTTAGATGCTTGATTTGCCTTTAGATTAAGACCTAAATGTCAAATTAAATAATTACGCACTTAAATAATCAAATATAGGTACATTTACCTACTCCAAGAATTATTTGGACCTCATTTTAATGTTTATTCAACAAAAGTCTATGTGGAAAGAGAAGAGAGGTTACATACGGTGGGGCAACTAGCATAAACAAGGTAAGAATCATATTAAATTCAGATATTATTTCTCTTTTTTTTTTTTTTTTTTTACTTTATCAGCATCATTTTTTAAATTTATTAAACATTTTTTTTCAAATTGACCCTCTTATTTAGGAGCATTCATTTTTTTTTACTTCAATGATCAATTATTCAAGTCCATTTCGGCAACTCAAAAAACTTAAGTCCAATTTAGAATAGAAATTAAGAACGATGTATATAAATTTTATTTTATGTATTATATTCCATACCGGAATCTCATTATCAACTTTAGAAATAAAGTAATGAAATTTGACAATTAAATAATTAATGAGACGATTTTCAGTCAATTGGGATAACCCTATCATACTCAGATAGCTTTTGGTGCGGGACAAATATATTGAATCTTGCCATAATACTTTATTTTTGGATCTATTCGAATTAATCCGTCGATTTCGAGATGAATTGACAGCCTTAGTTACAATATAAAATTGGTTCTCATACATATATGGGTTTTTGTTCTATACAATTTTCAAGTCTAAGTCCAATATAAAAAAGTAGGATATATAGTAAATATTATTTGATTTAGACGTTTCTTAGAAATTATATGTAAGGCTAAAATCAAGACCCATCAAACATTATTGATTATTTCCTTACTCAATTCGTACTCTAAAGTTTCTATAGTATCTAGATATTATCATGACGCTACACCACGGTATATCTAATGGTCGGACCAATCATGTCAAGATATAAAAGATTGAGACTTTTAATAATCACATGCTTATTAATTTGAAGTTGGAGTCCAATCCAACTATATATATTTGCATAATATAATTTGCATAAAAATGGACTACGTCTATGGCTTTCAAAAAGAGTATATGTGAGTTTAATTGGATCACGATGTGATATGTTCTTGCAACTTCAAATCTGCAATCTTGTCAAGAGTTGATGCAACTATCTATCTTATTCTAATTTGATCGTAATATCCCTTTTTATTAAAATAAATAAATTAATCTCTATAAGAAAAATACTTTTCTTTTGCCGGCCGAAAATGAGCACACTCTCCAATCTCCACCATACAACAATTTGAATGACTGGTGTTTTCCCTATAATTTAACTATTTCTTTGCAGCCATTATTTATCTCATGATAAAAAAAAAATAGATATTATATTATAGGGTGGATATATATATTAATACGTCGCAGCTATAATGCCTATATATTATAAAAAAAAATTATAAAAGACGTGTATATGGTTACCAATCCTTTTCAAGGGAAAAATATATATTGTAGTTGACTTTCTCTACCTGATAAGAAAAGTCAACTTTATATTTTTTTTCCCCAAATATTATATGAGTGCAAACTCTAGAATCCATCGAAAATTGAAAGAGATAATGAAATAAAAGGGTGAATTTTACACTTGGGAAAAGGGAAATCTGGATAGGGTACTATACTCATTTCCTATTAAAAGGTACATCCTTTTATTTATGGGAATTCTTCACGATCGACCAAGTAAGATACTATAAAAAAGATACCGAACAACAACAAAAATGATACTAATATCACAACGAATTATTTTAATTTTTTATTATCCATCATTTATATATGTTATTATTTTATTTTAGGAAAAAGTGAATTTTATTGAGGTTGTTAACGTCCAAAAACGATAGAATTGGGTAAAAGCAGAATGGTTTTATTTACGATTAATGTCATTTATTAGTATTATTATCAATAAAGCTATGCAGCCACATTATGGTTGGCCACACACCCTTTTCCCATCTATTCTATAAAATATTAATTATTAAATTTAAATTTAAATTTAAAATTTTCATTCGATAGGTGTAAAATTGTAATTCCATAAGATGGTTTTAATGTAAAATCAATTTTTTAATAGATCAAAAATTAAATAAATGGTTTTTCATTTAATAAAATTGATTATGGCCGGCCATATTATGGTCGAATAACATCACTCTATTATTATATACAAGCAAAATCAATGTGCTAATTGTATGAAAACTAAGATTCAACAAGACCACTCCAAGAGGACTAAATTATCATCTTGATATATAGAAACACAAGAAGGTGTGCTTATGCAAAATTTTGCAGATTTAGAATGAGCCAAGTAGGAGAAAACGAGGTTAAACCTTAATCATAAATGGTAAAATTAGTCATTACTTCCAACAAGGAGAGTGCATGTACGCGTTTATTAGTGAAGTTAACATAAAGTTTGTATCCTCAGCTGTTGTTATATGAAGAGACAAGAAGTCTAAAAGTTTGGTCTTTAATTTGATACCAAAAAAAAAAAAAAAAAAAAAAAAAAAAAGAAAAGAAAGAAGTCTAAAAGTTTGGTCTTAATCGGATGCCAATTTAACAAATCGGCGCACTATGTTTCAATTAATGACTCTTCTACCTAGATTTGTTCATCCTACCTTAACCTAAACCAGAAACATTGAGTTGGTTCATAGTATTGCCATTAAGGAAAACTACCCTGCTTACTCATTATTTGTAACAATAGATACTCCCTCCATCCACCAAGAGTTTGTATTGTTTTTAGTGGCAAGATTTTAATAAATTATAGAAGTGTAAAATGAGTAAAGAAGGAGTCTCATATTGTTAGTGTAAAGTGGTGAATTTTTTGTAAATAAGAGGTAGAACCAGTTTAAAAATAATGAGATTTATGTGATCATATTTAAAAGAGAAAAATACAAGCTTTTGGACGAATCAAAAAAGAACTAAATGCAAACTTTTGGTGGATGGAGAGAGTTTAATATAAATTTTATTTGTTATTTTGTAATCATTAAATTTAATGCGAGACCACGATAGTTTTTCTTTTATTTCTTGTTCAAAGTACCTATTAATAAAGGTATATGTGTGTGTATATATATTGGATCAAATACAAATCAATATTAAAGTATAAAATATGAACTATTTTTATCCCTTGATTTGTGAAGATCTACATTGAATTCATCACCTTACTTGATAAATTCAAATACATGGGTTCAAATCTCATGAGAAACGAATTTTTATTTTTTTGAATTCAGACATTTTCAACGGGAAATTCAGATGATTTCATGAGTTTAGTTTATACGTTAAAGATGGTTTTTACAATAATATATATATATATATAGGGGTTGGATCAAATGAGAACTCAACTTTTTGAGAACTAAGAACTAATGTGGTCCATTCATTTTATAATCTAATGGTCAAGATTAATTATAAATAGTTAATTATCCTCATAATTTAATGATAACTGTTAGTCCTAAAATCAAGGATTTGTATATTGATTTAGTAATTATTTTCGTATGCATAATTACTACGATTATATGCATAACACCATGAATTACATGAACATAACAATGAATTGGAATGAATAGCATGCACAAGAACTATGATTATATGAATAACAACATGAATTATATGAACAACGAAAATAGATGTGAAATATCCAAATAACGAAAATTTAGGATTTGATTAAATAATTATGTATCGTCCGATCTTACTTAATCTAACGGTAGTTATTGGTTCTTAGTTCTTATATAATAGGTGGTTCTCTATATAACCAACCTCTATATATATATATATATATAGGGGATTGATCAAATGAGAACCACAAATATTTTGAGAAATGAGAACTAATCCTAACTGTGGATCTAGGTGTATCCAACTGTTTAGATTTAATGTTATTTTAGGATATTTTTTACAGATTTTATTAATAAGGTTATTATTGTATTTTTGCTTTTTAGTGTAACCAATTTATTCCTTAAATTGGGGGATTCTTATAATTATTTATGGTAGGTGATTAGTTACAAATATTTATTATCTTCATCTAATTCAAATTTTATGGTCTTTATTAAAACATAGTATACATTTTCGTAATTAACATCATGATTAATGCACACAACGGCCACTAGCGCATCTATATTGTATTGTAACTCCTACTATAGTAAATGTTATTTTATGCATTATCCTATGATAGTTGTGCAATGTTCACGAATATGCTAACATGATACTGTTCATCCACATAATAGATGATATGCGAGTATGTCTTGTGTTCAATACACAACTACTATCTAGTTGTGCATATTAGTTGAATCACGAAAATAATCATAGTTATATATCATTATTTTTTTCAAACCCACTAATTGTGGGATTTTTGGTGCGAAATTCTTATTTGTGATCTTTATTTTAAGGTAAAAAATTTATTTTTACGTTAATTATTATTCAATAAGGATTCTCAATTATGTAAGTTTGATTTTTACTTACTATTTTATTTAGCATAAAAACTTACAATCCTATGCACAACCATTAATATCGTATGCACAATTATTAATTTCAGAGAGAGAGAGTGTGATTTGCACATGGGCGAAAATATAAGGATTGTGCGAAAAATTAGAATTGGACGAATCTTTATATTTACTTTTATGCCCCTAACACGTTTTAAATCATAAAATAGTATAAAAATAGTCAAACTTGTTTTAAAGCATGAATTAAATATGATCCATTAGATTAGATGAAATCAAGGGTGATGATAAGTTCTTATTTCTTATTTTAGAGGGAGTTCTCCCTATAACCAATCCATATATATATATAATGTGAGAATCATTTTTATTGTGAGAACCAAAAAATGATGAATTCATCGTGAAAATTAATGAATCTGCTGGGAAAGTTACTAAATCCCAAAAAATAGAATTTTTGTCCTTCATGGGATTCGAACTTGGGTGAAAATTTCTGAATTTTTGGATTCAGTAACTTTTCTCAACGGATGCATAATTTTCATAATGACTTCATTTCGTTCATAGTAAATTTTTTGTTCTTAGTTCTCACGTTAAAAGAGTTCTTATTTGAACCATGGAAATAAGAACCATTTTTAACGTGAGAAGTAAGAATCACGAAAATTCGTTACAAAAAAAATAAATTCGCTATGAAATTTATGCATTCGATGGAAAAAGTTATTGAATTAAAAAACTTGAAATTTTCACCCAGTGTTCGAATCATATGTGGGGTGGAAATTTTATTTTTTGGGGGTTCAGTAGCTTTTTCGATGGATTCATCAACTTTCACACATAATTTATCAATTTTGTGGTTCTCATGATAAAAATGGTTCTCACATTAACTTACCATATATCTATATATACATATATGTATTATCTTATTACCAAGTAATATAAATATAAGAATTAGTTGCTAAATAATGCACAAACTTTAACTAGTTTTACAATTTTTACATACTACTAATTTAAAGTGTTGAAATGCTTAGTATCGATTTTAAATTTGTTGTACAAAACTACTGCGGTCAAACTTTTTCGACGGCCAAAATTGACGTAGCATGCCTCATCGACTAACATGAACATAATATCTATATAGACAGTCCACATATGCATCAAACATGAAAATATGGCATACCATGTCAATGACCAAAAACAAGCTTTATATTGCTATTATATAGTTATTGTGGATTTAGATGATTATTATGGTATACCATGTCAATGACCAAAATAGGTGCAAATTTTACAATAAATAAATTAAAAGGTGCTAAAATTTATATAACGTTTCAAATATCATAATAAAATGGGTCAAATTTTGTGAATTACTTATTTGACAATACGCTTTATATTGCTATTATTCTTTATTGTTGTAATATTATTGTTCTAGCTCAAAATTAACACGACATACGGCCATAGTTTTCTCTTTGAATAATTTCACTTCGTTCCGATTATACCCCCAATGCCCCATTTCACTTTATGAACACCATGTATGAGCTTTAGATATCTTAGTGAAAGAAACTGCCGACAGAGATGTTCCATTCGCTGTTGCAGTTGTACGTTTGAAAAGCTGCATGAAAATGCCAACAGTAAAATGGGGGGCTTATTGGTCAACTCACACCAGCTCTACAAGTCGGACAAGGCACTGAAAAGCGGCGATTATATGCAGCTGTTTTTCAATGGCTTCACCGAGTGGATCGGTTTTAGAGAGAGAAACACAAGAAGTTTAAGAGAGAGAAGGTGTTGGACTTGTTGGATTTTCATAAGACCCGCTAGCCATAGCTTTATCTACAACACCCACCAAAACAAAATTGAAAGAAGACTAAAAAAAAGCAAAAAATATTTTTCATTGCAGAAAGTCTTCTTGAATTTCAGAGAAAGATGGCTACCTTAATATAGTATTTGTCTTTTGCCTCTTTTGCATTCAATTCTTCCAGTTCTATCTCCTCCACCATCACCGACTCAATCCCTCTCTCTCTCTCTCTCTCGTTTTGTATGTATATATGTGTATTCATCATGGTGATATGAGATTTTTGTCAAAAGTGAAGAAAACTATGCCGCCGGCAGTTTTAGAGCGAGAAAAGAAGATCTTCTTCTCTCTCTAACTTCAAGCTGATCCTCTTCATGGATTCAAATAAAAGCAGCAACGCTAACAAAGAAATCGAGCTTCATCATCAGATGCAGCAGAATCAACTCCTCCATCATCATCAACATCATCAACATCAGCAGAATAATCAGATATCCTTTGGGATGATGCAGTCGTCGTCATCATTAGCCATTCCTGGAAGCTTCAAAATGTAATAATTTCTCTCTCTCTTTTTAAATTTTTTTTCAAAGAAAATTTGAGTTAGATATTTATGTTTATAATTGTAATTATTGATCTCGAATAATTATACAGAAGCAATGATTCAAGCACCTACGACTTGGGCGAGCTGGATCAAGCCCTTTTCTTATACCTCGACGGCCAAGATCAATCAGCTCACGACCTCAAACGTAAATTCTCGATTCCAATTTTATGCTTTTTTATTTAAAAAATTAATAATCATTTTTCATTCAAAGAAAAATTCAAATTATACTTTAATAACTCGGAACTGAATTTCCGATCAGATTCTCATCGGGAATTGAGATAGAGATCGCTGATTGTACTTTCTTTTTGACCAGAATTTTCGAAACAATCATCTCATTAATTTCTAGATGAATAATCGAAGAAAAATTATGATATTCTGTCGTCGTGAATTTCGTGGTCTGAAAATCAATGGGACCACGGCATGTAACAAACTCTTCTGATACATTAATTTCTGCTAAGCCTGATTGTACTACCAATGACAGTACCAAACACAGATTGGGTGCTTTTGTTTCATCTTTTTCTCTCTCTGCTGTTTCTCTGTCTTGTTTCCTTTTTCACTTTATTTGCATGACTTTTCCTTCATCGCCTCCCAATTTTTCCTCTCCACTATTATTATCTTGTCAGAATTTCTTTCTAGAGAGAGTGGAGGGAGGGAGACATTAATTAATAATTTTTTCCTTTTTGTTTTTCTGGTTTGCAGAAAATTCTGGGATGAGGCCACCAACTCTGAACATTTTCCCTTCACAGCCAATGCATGTAGAGCCATCAGCTACTACATCAAAGGTACTTAAACAGATAAATATTTTTATGATTCTCTCTCTCTAAATGTTTGTTTATATAATTAACAATGATTAACAGCTAATGGGTTTGTTAAATTTTTGTGTTTGGTAGCCAAGTAGTACTGGATTAGTTTCTCCATCAACGAGCGGCTCCAAGAGATCATCCGATCCGTCAATGGAGTTATCCAACCCTAAAAATAATGATGATTTGGCCCCTAGCCGGGCAAAGCAGTTAAGGTTAGGACATAAAATATTACGTTTGTTAAGCTATGTATAAATATCATATATATAACAAAGATTCTTGTAAACTGAGATTTTGTAGTTAGAATAGTATTATTTTTTCAGCATTAAAATGTTTGTTTGTGGCAGCGTGAGGGAAACCGCAAAGGGCCTACCTCAAGTTCGGAGCAAGAAGAACCAAAAACACCTGATCCCAAGGTTCTTTTTATCTCGCTTTCGTAGATGTTACACTTGGTCAAATATATTTCTCGTGTGTTTGCATATGAATATATTTATATAATGCACAATGTGTGTGTTTCTGAGTTAGAGCTTCTTTATTTCTTCGCATGTAGACGCTGAGGAGGCTTGCTCAGAATAGAGAAGCAGCAAGGAAAAGCAGGCTTAGGAAAAAGGCAAGTTTAGACAAAAATTAATACTAATTCAAGTATATAATTTTTAGGGAAAGAAATTACAATGTCCAAATTGATAAGTTACATGTAATATATATCCAAATTGATAAAAACATGTAGAATATACTCATTCAATATAAAATATAATGTCTCTCTCTCAATTCAATTTTTAAGAAACAATAAAAGCAACAAAAGCTTACATCTCGAAAAAAGGAAAAGAAAAGATTAAAATTCTATTTATTCGCATAAAATTGAACATATTTTTCCTTAAAATCGGTGGAATTTTTCTTTAAACTGGTCGACCGTTTTATGAGAAACTCAACCATTTTTATGGTAATAATTAAAATTCATCCGATTTTGTCAATTATTATGATTTGTACATGTTTATTGCATATATTTATTGTTTTTTTATGTCAATCGTAAGTATTGTTTTATTTTATTGTTTGCGACATTGGTGGAAAATTTAGAGCATAATATTTCGAGGGCAATGACTTATTTATTAGGCATCTCATTATCAATTTAATTAGCACATAAAAGCAAACAAAATATCAATTTTAGTGGTCGATCGGTTTTATTGTTAATTTCGATCGATTTTATTTAAAAATTGATCGGTTTTTTTGGTAATTCGACCAATTTTATTGTTTTCAATCTATACTTGTTTATTTTGTAGATTTATTAACGAACATAGACAATTATTAAAAATTAATTATATTGTATGCGTGTGTTGGTCTAGTGGTAGAGTGGTTAATGTCCGAGGCAAAGATCTTGGGTTCGAGTCCACCGTGACGCGACCTTTAAATTTATGTTTTTAATTGATCAAAAAAATTAATTATATTGTAATCATAATTTATCATTCTAAATAAACAATTTACTTTATAATTGATAATACGATTAAATTGATAAAATCGATTGAGAATCATTGTGACTGGTCAACATTCACAAAATACCGGTCACAATTTCGAATTATTTTTCAGTTTTTCAATTGAATTTTTAAAACTTCATTTTTTTAATTCATCGTTTTTAAATAAATAATTTATACTTTATCATATATAATACCGATCACAATTTAATCTCAAATTGATAATAATGGTCAATTTAATGTATATTGATAATATCAATTATATTTTAATTTATAATTGATAAATTTTTCCTATTTCATAACACCTATCAAAAAATAAAAATTGGTTGCTATTTACTGATTTTTGCTCAACCTAAGAAAAATATAAGTACAATGATGTCACAATTCCCAGAAAAATCATGAAAGACTTAACAAAGTTAAGGGTATACACTACATACTTTTATGAATTTGGGTAATTTCATCATATCACTATCCTGTTTGGACATTTTATCCGATTAACACTTATTTTTATTTCTAAATAAGTGTATATATCCTACTAATGGCTCTTGATTTTTGGGTTCATTGAATTGTAAATTACAGGCTTATGTTCAGCAGCTAGAATCAAGTAGGGTGAGGCTTTCTCAATTAGAGCAAGAAATACAAAGAGCTAGAACCCAAGTGAGGGATTAATTAATTCATAATAATTTTTTGGTAAAGACTAAATTTTGTTTCGAGTAGCTACTTATTTTTTCAAATAATTGTGTATTTATTTAGGGATTCTTTTTAGGAGGAAATGCTAGTTTAGGAGGAGACCAAGGGGGCGTTCCTGTTGCCATGAGCAACATAAATCAAGGTACACAAATTAAATAATTAGTTTAACCATAATTTTATAGCCAACTACTGTCTTTTTTGTTTTCAATTTTGTCTATGCAATAAAACTATATGACATGCCTCATTTTCAGAGACGGCCATGTTTGACATGGAGTACGCCCGGTGGCTGGAGGAGCACCACCGCCTAACAGTGGAGCTCCGGAATGCCTTGCATGACCATCTGCCAGAGAACGAGCTCCGGCTCTTCGTCGACAACTGCTTGGCACACTACGATGAGGTCATCAACCTGAAGACCATGATCGCGAAATCCCACGTCTTCCACCTCGTCTCCGGCATGTGGAAGACGCCGGCCGAGCGTTGCTTCATGTGGATGGGCGGTTTTCGGCCATCGGAGGTCATTAAGGTTTGTACATCTCTAAAAGCCCTATTAAATCCCAAACTAGTAATAATTAATAAAAAAAAGTTTGACCCAAAAACCCTAGTAGATTTCAAGAAATGGGGAGTAAGGTTTTCATTATTGAATATTCATGAAAGTGATGAGGCATTAATTAATTGCATGGATTGTGGGACAAGAATTTAGACGTATAAATGTGTGTGGCGTTACCTATTATAGCAGATTTGGTAGGTTTTATTCACAAGTAGCCCATAAAGCCTATGTCTGTTGCTACTGATTTTGGATTCTGTGCGTGTGTGTGTGTGTTCTATACTTGCACGCCTTACTTCCCTATCTTTCATCATATGGCTTTCCCCCACCCCACCCCACCCCACCCCCACCATTCATTTATTTTCTCTTTCTTTTCTTGTTTCGATTGGGAATCTTGTACTTTCGGATACTACTGTAATGTTTTTGTAGGTGTTATAATTGATGAAATTCATGAGAGCGATTTGAAATATGATAACATATAATAATGTAAAAAAAAAGCTTACTTTAATATTTTATGACGTTATATTAATTTCGGATCTGAAAGAAAATTGTTGTGAACTAAGAGTCTGTATATAATGAAACTACCGACCTAAGCTGAAAAAAATTGTATATTTATGTTATTCCTTTTTGTTGTTAATTGGTTGATCACGTGGGATGCATGTATAAAATATAGATTTAATTATAGATACGCATATATACATCCCTCGAAAATAGGTACCATTATACAAAAAGAATTATAATCTTATAGTCACGATCCGTTCCGGTATTATTGGCTCCTTTCTTTTTATACGTAGATTAAGGATAATTGTGTTTTGTGTATAAAGTAATATGTGACACAAAATTCGATGCACTTTTTAGTGTAAAATTTATTTCCTTTTTTGGAACGGGCCAACAATAATGAGACAATCCAAAAAGAAAAACGAGCCAACAATAATGGGACGGAGGGAGTACCAAATTAAATAAAATCAATAGTATATGTATAAACATATATACTAATTACTAAGCTATTCTTAAAATTTGAAATTAATAAGGATATTATATATATATATATATATATATATATATATATATTGTTATGAAAGTTGATGAATCCGTTGAGAAAGTTAATGAATTGAAATTGAAATTTTCACCGGGTTGAATCCCATGTGTGTGTGTGTGTGTGTAAGATGCACACTTTTATAGTAGATTGTCACAGAAATTAGTACCATCCCAATTAAATGGGAAAGAATTACTAAAAAGAATTAAAAAGTACAAAGATCTTGAATACATGTGATTCTTGAGATTTAATCAATAGTAATTTTTTTCCCTTTTAAGTAACATATTGATGAATAAATTATTCTCAAACTCTAAAAACAATAAAACACCTTAATTTTTTTGAAATTGCAGATAATATCGAGCCAAATAGAAGCATTGAGTGAGCAACAAGTGGTAGCATTATGTGGGGTTCAACAATCAACTGATGAGGCAGAAGAAGCTCTCTCACAAGGCCTCGAATCTCTCACTAATTCCCTCTCAGAAACCATTGCTTCAGATTCCCTCACAGTCCCTCCTAACATGAACACCTACATGGCTCAGATGGCCGTCGCCATCAACAAGCTCTCCACCCTCGAAGCCTTCATTCGACAGGTACACCAAATATTAAATATATTTTTCATTTTTTTAAATAAAATTTTAAATGTTTCCCTTACACAGCTCCATTATACAAATATTGAATAAAAATACAAATATTTCTAAATGCCAATTTCTCCTCGTTTATTCATACAAAATGGGAAATGGTGTTTGCATGAATTTCGTTTATATCCAACAATACCAATACAACAGTTATGACACTCTATAAATAGGTGATGGGACAAAAAGATCCCTATCAAGGATCTACCTGCCCCATCATGTGCGTCTGATGTCATTTTCTAACCGTTTTGACCATGTCCCAATTTTAATATTATATATTATCTCATTTAATCCCATAATATTCACTTCTTTTTAGTTGACTAGGCCGCAACTTCTTCTTCTTTAATCCAACTTCATTTTATTTCATTTATGTATCACTATCGAAACCATAATGTTTTAATAACATCTCATTTCATATATATATATATATATATATATATATATATATATATGGATGTGGGAAGATTAATGAATCATTTTTTGTTATGGTATTGTGAAAATTGATGAATCGGTTGGGAAAGTTATTGAATCCAAAAATAGAATTTTCGCTCCTCATGGGATTGAGGTGAATTTTTTAATTTTGGAATTGATAACTTTGTCAACGGATTCATCAACTTTCAAAACCAATTCATTTGGTTCTTAATTTTAGGATAAAAATGGTTCTCATTTGAACTATATATATATATATATATAGGGGATGGATCAAATGAGAACCCATCTTTTGCGAACTCTGCGAACCATGCATAAGGCGTTGAAGATGATGCACAAAGCGGTATAAAGTTGTGCATCTGAAAACTTTCTAAAATTATTTTGTTGTGCAACAATTTTAGAAAGTTTTCGTTATCATAACTTTATACTTATTTATGCATCATCTTCAATATCTTATCATTGTTCTCAATTCTCAAAAATATGAGTTCTCACTTGGATCCAATTAGTATATATATATATACGAACTCTTATTTGAAATATAAAAAGAGTGTATAAACATACAATTAGTATTAAATTACACGAACTCTCTAGAAGGAAATATCGAAAAGACCTTTATACCCATCCCTAAGATGACTTGTAATTTTTTCGGACTGTCCCATTCAACTTGGTCTATTTTCTTTATAAGAAATAAATCTCTTCAAAATGTATGAGTTTTATTGAATTTTTATCACTTTAACTACTTTACAGGCAGATAATTTGAGGTACCAAACCCTCCACCGGCTGCACCAAATCCTCACCACCGTCAAGCTGCAAGGTGTTTTCTGGCGATCGCCGAATACTTCCACCGCCTCCGCGCCCTCAGCTCGCTCTGGGTGGCCCGCCCTCGACCGGAGTAAAAACCAACCCGCCGCTGCTGTAGCTTGACATAATTTAGATATCGTTTGGTTTTTATCTTTCTTCCTTTTTTTTTTTTTTTTTGGTTGAAGGTATGTAGGTAGACAGAGAAATGTAAAAATTAATTAGTGTTAACCAATGGTAGAAGTACTGATCGATCAAGAATTAATTTACATTTTCTTTTCGAAAATTGTTTGCGTGAAATGTGTCAGGAGGGGAATGTTTTTTTTGCAGCCAATTCCTGACTGAGGTATGTATAAATATAGGTGAAAGATATATCCCAAAAATATCAAAAACAAATATAGCTCGAAAAAAATGAAATAAATGCTCATTCTTGATCTTACTAAATATTTAAATATGGTAATATGTATACTCACCGTCTGCAAATAAGTATCTTATTTTAGAAATAAGATTTATATATCCTTTAATAAGCATTCTGTTTTAGAATTCTATGTAGAAAATAATATCAAATTTCTCATTTTATATTGCCCATAATGCCAATTCTTTATTTATTCAATCTTTTATTAAAGATATTCTTTTTTTATATTTAATAAAATTGGCATTATAGGCAATATAAAATGAGAAATTTGATATTATTTTCTATAGAATAAGAAAGTGGATGAATTTTCTTCAAGTAAAAATTTATCCACTTTCTTATTACAAGACACACTTATTAGAGGATGGAATGAATATTTAATTTAGTTGAGAAAAATATCATTGAGAAATGAGAGAGAGTCAAACATTAATAATTTTTAATTGGAAGAAAATTGAGTTGTAAACGAACAAGGAGAGATATGTGGAAACGAAACGATTAATGTACCAGAAGAGGGAGAAAGAAATAAATCATGCCTCAGTACTACAAAAAAAGCTAATAGACAAGGGGCATTGTCCTTTGTCTTAGGATGAAATCATTTGTTGCTGTAGGTGGGATATGATAGGGTGCTGAAAAAAGACGCTTAAAGAGAACGAACAATGCCCATTGTCGTAGGTGGGTACGACAACGAATAATGACCGATGTCGTAGAGTTTGGAGCCCGTTGTCCTAAATCCTTACGACATCGCTACATACCCGTTGTCATAGATTTAGTGTCCATTGTGGTAGATAGTTACCACATCGTTACGTAAGCGACACTATCGTTGCCATAGGTTGCATCTATTTAATGTGGACAATATCTTAAAATTTCATAATAAAAAATTAAATTACAAAATACAACACGAGTTCAATCCTAAAAATACCAATATATTCATTACAACATAAGTTCAATCATAACGTGATGTGTACCACCCAATCTCCGCACTTGTACTGCTTGATGTGTCTGGCTCTGGCAAGCGTAATCTTCATGCGTTTTCCATGGAACCACTTCTCACATAATGTCACAGCAGTAACAAGCATAACAATATATGGAAACAGATATTTATAATCTCATGTGTACGTAGTAGGTAGTAGGTATAATGAGTATAGAGATTAAATTCAACAGATATTGGCCTCATTTTATTTGTTTTTCCTTCTTTTCCAACCAACATCTTCCACACAAGCTCCATTATTTGTCTTCTATAAATAACCTCATATAATCTATATCCATGTAAATATATCAAAGGGGAATCATCTAACAAAATTATTTTCCTGCTCATTCTGTTTAATCCACAAGAAACTGCATTAATTTTATTTCTTTCTAATTTATATTGAATTAGTGCCATTAATTACAAAACTATTTTAGGGTCCAAAACTATAAATGATAATTGTATTGTACAATAATATTTAATTTAAAATATAAACTATTTTAGGGTCCAAAACTATAAATGAAAATTTTATTTAACATATAAATAATTTATAAATATTTAAAAAAATTAGTACAACAATATTTATTTATATATTTAATCTATATAAATTGATGGCAGCATTTGAACTGTTTGTACAAAAATTAGAAGTTATAATTTTTTGAACTATTAGTTAAATTGTTATTAGCTATTGTCCGCTTATTTTTTAGCACATTTCAAGTACACGGATGTTATATACACAGTGGAAGAAAGTTGAATCTATATGAACTGAAAATATTATGAATGACTACAACACCAAGTTGCTTTCCTCTATTTAGACATCGGATTAAATGTGGATCTTACATCTAAAACATGTAAATTAAAATAAAATGCATAGACTTAATGAGATTCAAATGTGAGAAAGTATCGTAGAGATTCGATTCAGATAAATAATCAAACAAGATCAAATCAGGGAAACATAGGCAACTCAATTCTTCCTAAAATAATCACGTAAATAACTTAAACTTACTCTTGTAATGAATAAACTGGGGATTAAATGTAAGTCTATTATTTCAAAATCAAACTTAAACATGCAACACCTAAAAGATCGAATAAATTGTTTTTTAATAAGGAAAGATCGATTAGATTATAATTCATGCACTAATCTTAAATCATATCTGTTAATATTGAAAAACATGTTCCACTTGAGTGTTAATTATCTTCTCTTGATCTCAAACTAACACAATTAATCATGAAAAATTGGTGGCCAATCAATCATACAAACAATCAAACCAAGAACCTGAAAAGGAAAAAAATGTCATAATCAATTAATAAAAGCATTGTTCAAAATCCATAACCCATCTACTCTAATTCTAGGAAAAAGATACCCAAATCACTATTTCATTTCTAGAACTAAATATAGTCAATATATAGGGTTGGGTTCACGTAGTACCCGGTCCCTAGATAGTATGTAGTACTCAACTAGACCACACATTTTGAACGCGTGGACGCACCAAAATTTGACATGTGACAGCCCATTTTTCACTCAGGGGCAAAATGGGAAGACGCCAATGGTCTTTGGGTAAAGTCATGACGTTGGGGCCTCCATGCACCGGGTTTGAGGAGAGGCACAACAAAACACAGATAATGCATACAAGATAACATAACACTGCATTTAAAGTAACATAATAATGCATTGCACCCAACCGGCGTTGGGTGCGCGTCGGTGCTGGGTAGGGACGTTGGGTGGGCGCCGACGCTGGGTAAAGCAGGTGACGCCCGGCGGTGGTAGGACACTGGGTTTGGGAAGAGCCACAACAAAACACAAAAAATACATATGAAATAACATAACACTGCATTTAAAATAACATAACATGCATCGCACCTAACCGACGCTGGGTGTGAGCAAGCGAGCGCTGGGAGTGTATTTCCAGCATGCATTAAATTCGAAACTCATATACATTTTTGTGTTCAAGTGAATGCATTTTTTTGTTCATTTAAATGCATAGTTCAGTTCAACTATATGCATGGTTTGTTTTCGAAATCACATAATAAATCAAATTACTAATCTACCCTTAATGTAGCGGAATTAATGAAAATAAGCTTAAAAATCTGGAAAAAAAAAATCTTCATCATAGGATTTATGAAATGAATGGATGAGATTGAGTACTACATACTACCTCAAGCTCGGATACTATATATATATATATATATATATATATATATATTCTACTAAACATATTATATATTAATGAATAATTTAATTGATTTCACGACATGCTATGTAAATTCATAAATCTTAAATGAATTTAATGTAAAGTCTATGAGTAACTTATGATATTATAGTATCAAACATTAAATTAATATAACTTCAAGAACCTAAGATATATTATGTAAATTATTTTAGCAAATAGTACATTTTTTAGTACTTAGAATTAAGAGAGAAATTGCTAGAGGATACTAATATAAATGTGGAAAGTTTAGGCAGAAAAATATTTTTGGAAATGATTGAGCTTTCATTCATAAATGATTTTATTTTTCATTTTCATAGTGAATCAGAAAATATAAGATTTCAAATCTTTTGAAATCATTATAATATTTTTTTATATTCTATATTTATTTGTAATATCCATTTATATACTTTGTTTAATTTGTGAGATATAATTATTTGAATTTATGATTTGTTATGAAATAGATAATTAAATTTAATTTCATACTTAAAGTGAAATATATCACATATATATATAATAAATTAATATTATAATTTTAGAGAATTAATAATAGATATGAGTTGTTCAAACAACTATATTATGGATTATTAACTTAGTATATTTGTACAACTCATATCTATAGATCCTCTAAAGTTGATACTTAGATTACCTAGATTAAATTCATTCTTGGTACCTTTTAAGTATAATATATGTTATACTTCATCCGTCCACAAATTTTTTTTTACTTACTTCATCTTTGGACCGTCCAAGAAAAACGTTTACTTTCCTTTTATGACATAGACCCCACATAACCCTCCTAACTGTCCCCCCCCCCCCCATACTACCTACTTATTTACAAAAAAAATTACTATGGTCCACCTTTTTAATTCCACTTAACATTAGTATACTCATTTTTTTATCCAATACTCCTTACAATTGTAGGTCTCATTCTCCACTATCTCTAAATTCATTACAATCTATTAAAACTCATGCCACTAAAGTATGAAAATGAATTTCGTGGAAGGAGGAGATATATAATATATAAAGCTAATATTTGATATACAATTACGCAAAGTTACAACATAAAATTAAATAAGAACTCACATCTTGATTTAAAATATAATTCGCGAGACTCAAAGTATGTCCAATGATTTAGTCGTTTCATGCCTAGAAATTCATTAAATCTAATGTTTGTAAATGGATGTTCAACTTTAAAATAAAAGTTCAATTAATTCATGACATGCTATGCAATTCATAAAGCTTAAAATGAATTTAATGTAAAGTCTATGAATAATGTATGATATTATAGCGTCAAATATTAAATTAATATAACTTAAAGAACCTATTAATTATAACTCATTAAGATATTATAATATCAAATAACTTATGGATATTATAATTATTAATGTGCATCACACAAGATTGTTAACTCACAGAGTCTTTTTTTATATTTATTCTTTCTCCTATATATAGATGTATTAAGTTATTAACTATATGCATGTCAAACTCATGAAAACTAACATTTTGATGGTAAATTAGTTAAAATTATTTTTTGATATTTACGCAATACCATTATAAACGTATTTAAAAATCAATAATATATTTTATAATTTTATATTTTAATTTTATGATTTAATTATCTATATTTTATGATTTTATTTAATTTCAAATTATTACAAAGAGGGTAAATATAATTATATATAATTTTGAACTTATCCTATTTGGATTTTAGAAACATCATAAAAGGCGTATCGGTTGAGTCGGTAGCTTCATCAAATCTAGTTAAAATAATACTTGAACCATATTGTGCATATAACATACATCGCTTCATAGATTAACACGATTCACATATATCAATATCAAAATAGCATTTCATGGTGTGTGTGTGTATTGGCCTAGTGGTAGAGTGGTTAATGCCCGAGGCCAAAGGTCTCGGGTTCGAGTCCACCGTGACGCAGTCTTTAAAATTTCTGTATTAATTGACCAAAAAAAATAAAAATAGCATTTCATGTGTGTGTTGGTTTAATAGTATAGTGGTTAATGTTCGACTACAAAAATTTTTGTCCACTGTGATGCGCCTTTAAATTTCTACATTAAATTGACCAAAAAATAGCATTTCATCTCATTTCAGTCGTGGAATTGCAAAATGAGTTACCAAAAATTAATAAAACTTTTGAAATACAGGTATATCAAAACAATACTTTATCTTATATCTCTTGAATTGATTGAAACGTTTCGTTTAAGTTTAATTTCATTAATGTCTTAGGTTCAACTACACCAGTTGTGGTTGCGAGTATATTGCTAAAGAAAATTAAAAGTGTTTCGTAACTTTTCTATTATTTTTCGATTTAGTTTCCTTTATTATATATGTTTCTGGGTTCTAATTTGGAGACGATGGGCTTTACTATGAGGAGAGGGCTTAATTGTTTGGGCCTGTGAAATTTGGGAAAATTAAAGGCTTAATTCTGATGCTTAATCATTTAGAGAAGTAGAGAACATTGGATCCTGATGCTTTGCTTTACATTGAGCTAGTAATTAACACTTTATTCTTATCTTAGCTATGCTAATGACAAATTAATTATTACTATAGTACTAATTGAAAACATAAATATGCGGATACCACGCTTGCAAGTCGAGGAACTCCTGTTCGATTTTGAAAATTTTCGCTGGTAATTTATGTCTATATATATACGTAAATACACCAATTAGTGAATTAACAAATATCATCTGCCATTACCCTGCAGTTACACGATTATACACCTATATATATATATCGTAAAATAAATAAGCTAATCAATGAGGGAGGCAATGCAGCCAAGAGGTGGTGCACGGACGCCGCTGTCTAGACCCGGCGGCGTTGTCTACGAAGAACTCAAGCCCAACTCAGAATGGGTACTAGACGATCAAACCCATTTCCTCATCATTGATCTTCCCGGTATGTATAATATGTTAGTAGGGTCGGTCCTGAAAAAAAACGCAAAACAAATAGCCAAATTTCAAACTCAGGTCATTCGAGTTACTTATAAGAATACTTGCCACTGCACCATCACAACAACACATTTGATGTTTTTCCTTTTAATAACTATATAAAAGTTAAATTTTATTATTGGGCAGGGCTCACCCTCCCCTCAAGGTCGGGCCAGTATATTAGGTTCAATGTTGACTCTAACGATATTAGATGTAATGTTACTTACATTTTGTGTTGAACAATCCTTTGTATTATAAAAAATTAAAAATTGTGTGAGATTGTATAAACGGAAATCGAGAATTTAAATGCCATGTTTAACTTTTGGTGCAGGTTTCACCAAGGAGCACCTGATGGTTTCGGTAGAAGGAGACGCGAAAACCATCACGGTTCGCGGAGAGCGCCTCATCGCCGGCAACAGATGTAGCCGCTTTTACGAGAATTATAAGATACCTGATAACTCCGACGTTGCTTCGATTACGGCCAAGTTCGACAACGGCCTCCTCTACATCTCGATTCCAGTAAAAAAGGTCGAAAAACCTCTGGAATCGACGGAGCAGAAAGGCTTAGAAACGACAGCTGTCGGAAGGAGTATTCGAAGGGATGTTTCAGCTGTCGATCCCGACAGCGGGAGTTCGTCCCTGTGTAGTGGCTGCAGGCTTCCCGTCTTCTTGACTCCCTCGGTTTCGGTCCCCCACAGCGGCGAAAACCTCTTCCTGCACGAGCAGTGCGCCCGTTCGCCGCAGCAGCTACACCACGAGCTCCACCCCGACCACGGCCTCGTCCTCGTTGACCAGCTCCAGCTGCCGGATACGACCTCGACGGCCACGTGTCACAACTGCCGCCAGACTTGTGGGACCATGTTGTACCAATGTCCTTTCATGGGGTGTGATTTTCAGCTTGACCTATTGTGCGCCCTGCAGATCAAGATCGTGCACAGAAGCCACCACCACAGCTTGACGGCCGTCCGGATCAGAGACTCCGCGCCGTTAACTTGTAATGCCTGCGACACCAAACACGATAAGCCGCCGCCGACGGCGGAGTCGGATTCGGAGACGCTTACTATGTCCTATTTGTGCAACCTCTGTGGTTTCTGGGTTCATCCAGATTGTGCTTCATTACCAAATGCCATTGTCCATTATGAAGGCCATAAACACTCTCTTTTTCTGACATACAATCTCCATATTTCTACTGATTCCAAATGTTTCATCTGTTTTGCTGTTCCAAAGAAAAGTTCTGGGGTTTATTTTTGTCTGAATTGCCCTAATTATCTTGTTCATATAAGGTGTGCCCTCACTCGTCCTGATACTTTCAAGCCAGGTACGTAAGTACAAATTTTGATATATCTATAATATTTTAGTTTAATTTAAATCTACTTTGGACGTCTGAGTTTTTTATTTATTTTTAACATACGTTGCTTGTACCATGTTGCTAATAGATTATTGACATTGCAGTGTTTATCCGAGATGCACTAGTTTCCGATCTGGGCCGTTTACCATTGCCAGATGAATACACAAGCGTAATCCCCTACATCAGACAGCATGCTGATGCAACTGGAGATGATTATTATCAGCAAAATCTGCACCCACATCCATTGAACTTCCATAAAACTGATAATGCTGGCGGCGGCCAATCTTGTCGTGTATGCAACGCATGTGTTCAATTCATCTCACCTCCGTTTTTCACCTGCTCCGAGTGTCCAGATTTCTTCCTCCATATCTGCTGCGCCCATCTCCCAACCCAAATCGAACACCGCGTTCACAAAGAACACCACCTTTCGCTCTCCCCAAAAGCACCCAAATCCGACATGTCTGTCGGATTCTCGTGCAAAGGTTGTGGTCTTCAGTGCAATGGCTTCGCATATTCTTGTAAAACTTGCGATGACATCAGCATGGATGTCGTCTGTGCATTGATAAATCCTGCAATAACCCATGAATCTCACGACAAGACACACATTCTCTTCATGTCGCTAGACACCCATTTCAGCAACGATCAAATGTGCAACTGCTGCAGCTCGATATTAACTGGGATTTGCTACGAGTGCAGCATTTGTCGCAATTTCAAGCTGCATGTCAGGTGCGCGCTGCTGCCGGGGACTGTTCGCCACGTGTTCGACCAGCATCCTCTGCAGCTGACATGTACCAAAAAATCGGAAATTCGTGGTGATGATGACGACGAGTGGTGCGAAATCTGCGAAGAGCATCTTGACAAAGGGCACTGGTTCTACAGCTGCGGGGAGTGTAATCAGTCGTTTCACGTTGATTGCATCTCCTCCGTAGATCGCCTTTCCAAGCTCAAGTTGGGTTCCGTCGTTCGTGTCAACAGCCACTGCTGCCCCATCGCACTTGTCCGACGGGACGATGGAATTTGTGCCGGCCGCCGGTGTGGATTTTGCGGTGAAATTGTGAAGTTCTCCGGCGATGGCGGTGGGCTGGCCTATGAGTGTCGCAATTGTTTTTTCTGTACCCACCATGACTGTGCTGAAAAAGTTTTGTTAAAGAATTGAGGTTTAGACGAACTTGTAAGTGGCCCGATTGTTATGTAAACATGTTACACATTCAATTCAATTGTAAGATTTGGTTTCTCTTGAAAAAGCCATATTGTATGATCTTTAATTTTCTTTTTAAGAGGACTCATTTCTTAGTTAAAATTCTTGTTGTCAGTTACATAAGAATAGTCCAAGGAAAACAAAAATCATTTTCACAAAGATATATAGATAGAAGAATAAAAACAAGAATGATTTGGAAGGAAGAGGGGCCGGGATAACTCTTCCTAGCTAAATTTTACTTGATCGACCTTGAAAATGGATATTTAAGAAGAAAAAAGAGCATCAAAAAGCAAGTATTCAAGAACTTGTTGGTAATATTTTAAAGTTCAAGAGACAGGAGGTAAGAATAAGACGAGGCAAGACTGAACAATCAGCTTAAACTTCAAACTTCAAAGATGTAGTAGAATCTGAGTTTTCGAACTTAGACCAAGCATTACAAATGAGGTCTTTTATAGGCATAACTTGGAACATCTTCCAAGAGAGTTAAAAGTAGTAAAAAGATACATCTATTACACACTTAAATACTCAAGAGAATAGATTGACATGAATCTAATAAATAAAGCATATATAATGAGTGACTGGAGACTAATCAATTAGCAAGGACGAATGAATTTTAGACATGCAAAAAATTTGTGGCTAATAGTGCTTGTTAGCAAAGCGCGGTGAGCATGTAGTTTCAGCTGATGCTGCATTTCTAAGTCGAGGTTGCAGCAGCTACACTTGTTGCCTGCAGAGTTATGTGCGTCTTCCCGTGAGAAGCGGATCGAGGCGGGCATTAGGGCGCACCGAACATCCATATATAGTGAAATTGTTGCAGGTTTTGCAGGAGTAGGTGAATCCGTTGCAATGAAGCTTGCAACGTCATCATCATTATCATGATTAAAGATCACTGGAAGT
The DNA here is from genome assembly GCA_036937905.1 of Salvia rosmarinus. Classification (NCBI taxonomy): domain Eukaryota; kingdom Viridiplantae; phylum Streptophyta; class Magnoliopsida; order Lamiales; family Lamiaceae; genus Salvia; species Salvia rosmarinus. Next base: position 15,710,096 of record CM072821.1, read on the forward strand.
TCATGCAATCCATCTCCGCCATCAGCAGCAGCCTCGTCATCTCCAACACTTGTATTCACCAACATATATTGCACGATGCTTGATTCGGAAGCTGAAGCAGGTCGGCCAGCTTTGCATCTCGAACCAAGACTGTCCATGTATATCCACAAAAATGCAGCAATCGCTTAATGAATACAGAAAACTCGCTGATTAATACAATAAAGAAGGAAACTTACTAGTTTTATAGCTCCTACCTGGCTCAAGACGCTGAGGTTCCGACGTTGCACACCTAATATGAGCATAATAGCCACTGATCCAACTTCTAAGCTGATGAATTGAGGGTGAGAAAAATAAGTTTATTGAGCGGAACCAAGCATGCATCAGCATTCTCTTATTCTCACCTATGATCAGAGGCGGAACTAAACCCCTCGCAGAACCAGCGATCGACCCGGTAATTTTTTTCTTATCTACTTTTGAAATATATATGTAATCTCTCATGTCCATTTTTAAAATCCTAGCTCCACCTCACCTCTGATATGCAGGTAGTCTTTTACTCAAGGTTGCAAATGTGCATTCTGTGGAGAAATCTTGTTTAGTCTGGGGGCTAATTATCTCTGCATGAAGTGTGACTACAGGACCGGCCCTGAGGGCGGGGGCTGAGCAACGGCCCAGGGCCCCAAAATTATAGTTACATATTTATTATGGAGAAAAATATCAATTTTGGGTTTATGGTGTAATGGTAAGTCCTCTTGTTTGATCTAAGTAACCAAGTTTGAAACCCAGTAATTAGGGCTGTAAACAAACCAAACCGTTCGTGGGCTACTCGGAGCTCGGCTCGAAAAAAGCTCGTTTAAAATTCGATCGTTTTGTAAACGAGTCGAACTCGAGCCTCGAATCGAGCTCGATAAGTTTATCGAGCCGAACTCGAGCTTAGAGATGTTCGGCTCGTAGGCTCGCGAACATGTTTGACTTGAACTCAAATGAGCCTGTTCGCGAACATATTCACGAACCCTGATTCAACCATGTTCGCGAACTCTTATTCGAACATGTTCACGAACCTTGATTCGAATATGTTCGCGAACTCTGATTCGAACATGTTCGCGAACCTTAATTCGAACATATTCACAAACATGTTCGCGAACGTATAAAATAATAGATTATTTATACATATTTAAATAATTAAAATGAATAATAAATTATAAAATATATGTTAATTATAATTATTTAGCAACAAATAAGCATGTAGATGAAGTATTAATAATAAATTATTTATATATCTAAATAATTAAAATAAATAATAAATTATAAAATATATATTTTAGTATAAATTTCATCTAACTTATATAACTAATTAACTAATTATCATATTTATACTAATATAATATTTTGAAAAGTAAATGTAATTGAATGATATTGAATAGTATATTCAGTTTATTTAGTGTGTATATATATATATATATATATATAATTTATTTAATCAAACCTTAATATATATTTTCATGTGTATTATAAAATAAAATCATTAAATGAACAATTAATTAATATAATGAGATATTGATTTGGAAAACGAAAAATAATAACATGATTTATTAAGTTATCTTATGAACAAAATATCGATTTAGATAATTATAATGTATAAGTATACAAGTATACTTGAGTTACATAGTTATATTTATATCTCTATAATTATAATTCTAAAAATAAATTACAAATAACTTACATAACTAATTGACTATGAGATAAAAATAATAATAATTCATAATTCTAATATAAAGTTCAGCTACCTTTATAACTAAGTAACTATGAGATAAAACAATTAGAATTCATAACTCATAAGTAGATTTTAAAAAGTAAATGTAATAGAATGATATTGAATAGAATCAAATGAAATATTGAGTTGGAAAACTAAAAAAATAACATGATCTACTAAGTTATCTTATGAACAAAAATATCAATATAGATCATTATAATATATAAATTTACAAGTATGAGTTACGTAGTTCTATTTATATTTCTATAATTATAATTCTAAAATAAATAACATCTAACTTACATAATTAAATTCTATGAGATAAATATAATAAATAATAATTCGTAAGTAGATGAATGGAGTAGATGTATTCGAATGATATTAAATAGTATATTAATTTTATATATTATATAGTCTATATCCAAAACTAGCTAGAATCATACATCTTTTTCTGATATGTATCTTATCCAAAATTAGCTAGAATTAAACATCTTTTTCTTTTGCTAGTTGTGAAAATTTCATTTGGTAATGAATCTTGTTAAACTTCTTATTGTAATTGTTGTTTGATTATGATTGATTAGTAGATTATACATCATTTGAATTAATGGAATCATTGAGTGAATTATGCTAATATGGTGTTTTAAGCTGAGTCGAGCTCGAATAATACATTATCAAACCGAGTTCGAGCTCGAAAACTAGCAAAGTCGAACACGAACAGAGTTCAATCTCGAGTTCGAATATGTCTCATAAATGAGTACTTATCGAACCGAATTCGAGCTACTCGCGAGCTCAAAAATTTTATAACGAACCGAGCTCGAGCTCAATTTAAAGCTCGAATTCGAACTCGAGCTGAATAAAATTTAAACGAGCCGAGCTCGAGCTTGGTAGTGTTCGGTTCGGCTTGGTTCGTATACAACCCTACCAGTAATTATTTGAACCATATTTTTTTTAATAAATCTAATCTCTTTGCATATTGATAAAAAAACAAAATTTCATATGAAGTGCCCATTAATAAATTTGAACCATATTTTCTTTTCTTTTTAATAAATCTTTTTTTTACTATTGATGAAAATGGTCCATTAATAAATATGAACTTGCTAATAAATTTGAATTATATATAGAAAATATTTTTTTTAAATATTTTTTATTATAGATGAAGGGCCACTAATAAATATGAATCATATTTTCTTTTTTATGCTAAAAAATATGAATCGTATATAGAAAAAAAATTCCTTAAGGAAAACTTTCATAATTCATAAAATTATAAATTAAAATTTGATCTGAATCATAAGAATTTTATCTTTGAAAAAGAAAATCAAAGCAAATCAATTTCTATCATATATGATTTTTAAAATATTATAGATAAAGGACCAGTTAATAAATCTAAATCATAGTTTTGCTTTTACAAATAAATCTGAATCACATAAAAAATGATTTTTTTCCTTAAAAAAAAAGCTTTTCAAAATCGAATAAATCTATGTTATACTGGTTGGATGTCTGAACTGAAGAAAAACAGAGGAATCAATTGAAGATAAACTCTTTCTTTCTTGTAATCTTTCTTTTTTTATGTTGTGGAACAATTGAGAAGATTTAATTATCTTAGTTTGTGGTTTTGCTAATGACGAAGTAATTAGTAATTACGACACTAAAAACATAAGTGCGCCTACACTGCGATTTCGCAAACCTTGTACCTTGCTCGATACGATTCCGAAGCAAAACCATCCTATTAATTTATTGTTATTATTTTTACTATCTTTTGTTGCAGTCTCCTTCATTTCACTTTTTATTATTTGAATTAAGTTCGAACCAACACCCTGTCTAAGAAAATTAGGAACAATATTATGACAGTGTCAGTGTCCGATTTCCAGTCTAGGTTCGGTTGGCCCAACACCTAATTCCCCAAATTTGAACGTACCCTTAAGTTAGTGAATCCTAAAATCTAACTACTATATATGTAAAACTTGTGGGTTACGTTCATTCAGTGCAGACGATTCATTTTTTCTTTTCTTTTTGAAAGAATGCAGACAATACTAGGGTTCGCATATTTTTGGTAATAATATTAAGGATGGTGAACACCACACTCATATCACGATAAACTCGTACAGTGCACGCACATGAGTTTTTGTCTAATATTAATTAGATTTTGTATGACAAGTTGACAACAGAAGATCGTGGCAAAAGGGTTACACTACAATATCAAGTAATCTCAGTTAGGAAACACGAAAACAAACTTTACACTAAAATCTCAATTATACTAACTCTTTCTAATCAGTATATGTATATATAACGAAACTGTGTCAAAAAATGCTTGTTACAGAGTTAATAAGTACCCCATTTGCTATGTATTTAGCCTTGTAACTTGTTGTATATTATTTCTTTGTAACTGGAAACAGAAAAGATTTCTTTGTAACTTGTTGTATATTATCTTGCGCTGTGGTTTTGGTAGTATCACCATTTCAAAGTTTCAATCATGGATAATAAAATCAAAGCCATTCCTCTCTGTTTGTGTAGAAGAAAACAAAATGGGACAAAATTCCTTCTCGTAGAGCTCCATGGGAGCACTCTCACACTAGAATTAGGAGTGAGGAAAACGGCATTGATCCAGACGATAGAAATTCTTGGCTATGCTCCCAATCTTCTGCACGCCCTTCATCTTCAAACACGGCCATCTCCTGCACGATCAATGCGCTAATCTCCCCCACAAACTGATGGATCACGCTTTTCACCGCGGCGAGCCCCCGCACTGAAGGAGAACTGGGATTCATCATCAACACAATCTTGAGACAAAATGTGGAAGCCTGTCGTACCAATGTCTAGATTCTTCTTATGATCTTTGGCTCGACTTATTGTGCTTTTTGCAGATCAAAATCTTGCACAGGAGCGGGGAGCCACAAGCACAGGTTGATGGCGATAAGGGGCTCGGCTCCCTTCACTTGAGGCGTGTGCGGAGCACTGCATCAAGGGCTACCAGAGGAAGAGGATGATGATGATGATGATGATGAAGAGGAGGAGGAGGAGGAATAGCAACTGTCGTCATCTAAAACTACATGCTCGCTGCGCTTTGCTTCCAAGCAGCATTAGCCACAAATTTGATGCACATCCTCTCATCATTTTGCTGGCACTATAGCTGTAACTACTGTGAGCAGTGGTTGCACACCACCTGCATTGCTTTTCTGGATCATCTTTCCAGGATCAAGTTTGGTGTTACTTTTAATTTCACATTCCATGACTGTCCCCTCACTCTTGTACGAGAGAATACACTTTCCGGTTACTTTTGTGACAATTGCAAGTGTAAATTCAGTTATGAAGCCAATCCTGATGATGCACGTCGCTGTGCGTATGGATGCTCCATGTGTGATTATAGGATAGGTCATCTCTGTGCCGTGTTCAAGATTTACTGAACTTTAGCTGTTTCAAAGAAATGGGCTCGTTCTTAGAAGTTTCTTCATTCACATTTTAGTGGCAAGTTATTGTATCCAGTTGTTGATGCAGCCTGTTACTAGAGACAAAGATGTACCAAAATAGTTTGTGTACAAGTTCTTGAATCCTTGTTCTTTTTTGCATATATGTGAGTCTAAAATCATAACATGAAAAACAATGCATCAGATTCTGTTTCTTCTTACATATCAAAATACGCAAGCTGGTGATCTATCCAAAAATTTACATGGATAGAATAGAACTGATCCTGGATACTGGTATACATTTCAGTGGATGAGCCCTTGGAAGAGTTAGCCCGGCCCCCTCTTCCATATCCACGCTGCTTTTCCCTCCCTCAACCTTAAACTCGAAGCACTGGATTAACGTGGCTAAGGTTGTCTGCACAACCTGCAAAGCCAAAGTAGTCCCCGGGCAGCCCCGTCTCCCGGTCCCAAATGGCAAGAAATGATAATGCTGCCCCCTCACATCCAAGTTCGCATTATCCTTAGAAAGAAACCTCTCTGGCTTGAACTCAAGTGCATCTTCCCAGTGGTTAGGATCCCTGTTGATGGCCCAAACATTGACAAACAATCGAGTCCTGGCTGGAATGTCGTAACCTGCAATGGTGCAGTCCTCACTGGCCTCCCTAACAATCATAGGCCCTGTGGGGTGAAGCCTAAGTGTTTCCTTCACAATGGCTTGAAGGTATGGGAGGCTCGGGATGTCTGATTCTTCGACTAGGCGTCCTTTCCCTACAAAAGAGTCGATTTCTTGAACTGCATTTTGCAGGATGTTTGGATGATTGATCAGCTCTGCTAACGCCCATTCTACTGTAATCGCTGATGTATCAGTTCCAGCTGCAAATAAGTCCTGCAATTTGACAAAAATTGTCATCCTTTTCAACATAAATTGGCAGAAAATGAAGGTGAAATTAAAAATAGAAACTTACTAGTATGAAAGCCTTGATGTTTTCTCTACTTAATTTTACTTCTGAGCTTCCATCTTCTGCTATATCAAGTAAAATGTGGAGTAGATCTTTCACAACTTCACTTTCTTTAACATTTTCTGTTGATTTCCTTCTTGCATTTTGATGTTCTTCGATGATCCTCTCCATCATCTCGTCAAACCTTTCACGAACGCCCTTCAACCGCTTCGCAAACCCCTGCAGATCCAAATTCTTGCAGAACCAAATGTAGTCTGATAGGTTGAATTTCCCAGTGAGCTCTGCAGTTTCTTGAATCAGTTTCCTAACTGCTCCAGCCTCATCTTCGTCTTCAGAGCACCTCTCATTCATTATCATTCTTGAAATCACATTATTCGACATCCTAATCAGCTCGCTACCAACATCAACTGACTTCCCATCACCTGCTTTTCTTGCCAAGGACCGAACCAGCTGCTTTATCTCGTGGTGCCTGACTGGCCGCAGCAAGTCAAGAGTCTGTCCACCGAGAAGCTGAGACATGCACAGCTTCTTCATGAACTTCCAGTAGGTTCCATAAGGCGCGAAGGAGAAGTCTTGGGAGCCATAAGTTAGGTAGTCGGTTGCAGCTGTTTGAGGCCGGTCTGAGAAGGAACTCTCGTGTGTTTTGAGCAGCTCTTTGGAGACCTCGGGCGATGAGGCAACTATGCAAGGAACGGAGCCAAGAGATATGTGGAACAATGGGCCATGGCGTGTTGAGAGCTTGGCTAGTGCTTGGTGAGGTATTGGAGCTAGGAGATGGAGATGGCCGATGATTGGCAGGGCTAGAGGGCTCGGAGGGCGTCTCTTGGAAGATCGGTGTTTGAAATATGATTGGATTAGGATGGTGGAGACGAGCCATATGAGGAAGAAAATTATGTATTCTTGGATTTCAGCCATTGTTGAAGCTCTAGCTCTAGATGATGAATTGATGATGAAGGGATTGTAGGATTCTTATATAGTTCTTGCTAGGACTCTTGACTTGGTAAACTCTTCTACTGCTTCAAGATTATATATCTGACTTCTACTATAGATTCTGTTACATTATCAATTTTTCATTATTGTAATGTATAAAAAAATCATATAATCTAAATTTGAAGAGTTTTCTCCTATGGAGGCCGGCAACGTACCTTTCTGAGCCTGTTGCTTTCTTTGCATGGTTCTAATTCTTCTCTATGACTTGTGCATTTGTTTGTTTATCTTAGCATGAGGCAGAATTTTTTCAGAAAAAAAAAACATATAAAACTATTCTAGGATCCATCAAGATTTTGACAGAATTTGATGAGGTAGTAACCAAGTTTTCTGTGACTTTTGTGACCAGGTCTTTACCTGCAGTTTAGACCATAACATAATAGATGATTTAATATATTTTTTTGTCTGTTTCTACTTGTTTGTTTCTATAATTTCTAGAATTGATATGATCATGCTGTAATAATATAATTGTTTTAAAACTTAATCATATGTATAAATGTCAAACAGACAATGTTGTGTATAGATATGGACTGACACTACGAATAAAACACCTCTTCTTTTTTTGCGAAGCGGACTTCTAATAAATAACCTATATAAATATCTATTTTGTTTTACATATGAAGAAACGATCAGTACTTGAAATAAACCTGCTGTTAGCTGTTAAGGAAATTGGCAAGACATAAGAAATATGTAACTCTGGCATCATATATTCCTATAGAAAAATTTAATATTCTAGCTTCACTTACAGAAACATAAGCTGAATAATATATACAGCCAATTCTTGTCACACAACACAACATACATCAAGTAAAATATTTGTTTGAAAAGACTTAAAGTATTGAACATTTACCAAGCAGAAAATGAGAATTTTACATGTATCTGCAGCTATTGAGTAGCAAAAAAATTAAAAAAAACTAGTAACTCCAACATGATTCAACAAGCTCTCTTGTTATTGCCGAACTGATCTCTGCTAATCTATATGAACATGCATGGAAAACTAATGATGTTTTCCAAAAGTGGATAGTTTGATCATTAAGAGATGATCGTGAAACCAAGAATCCGATCATCAAGAGATGATCAACATTACTCAACCAGTCAGATGTCCGATGTCCTCTGACAACCCCCCCAAATCCTTTAATCTCAACCTTGATTGAGGAAAATGATGCAACTCGAGAAAAACAGTCAAACCTCAGCGCATTGACATCAATGTCCTCACTCGTTTTTGCCTTTCAGCTTTCCTAGCTGTTGGAGTTCTCTTCAGCTTATGAAGCTCCTCCATCACCACTCTTTCGACTGTCTCAATGTTGTCCAAGAGCTTCTTTTGAGGTGTCAGGCAAGTTGAATCTCCTTCATCCTGATTGGTGATATTGAGCAATATCTTAGGCACTTTGCCAATAGTTGGTGGGCAGCGCCTAATTCCAGCTGTGGGAAGTGGGGTAGTCGCAGCAAGATCTTGCTCGAGCTGAGCAACCGATGTAGGTACAGATGGATCATGAACTATCTGGTCCTGGAGTATAGGACTCTCAGTTTCTAGGCCTTCACCTTCTTCCCGACGAGCTCTTCTTCTTTCAATTGCCTGATCATAGAATCATCTCAAAATTATTAACAAGAAATGTTGGAAGATATCTTCCCAAAAAGTGCTATAATCGAATTTTTTAAATATTAGTGTCAGCTGGAAAACCTGTAGAAGATTCAGCAATAAACATATTCATGCTCAAGAATCATGCACCATTTCTAAGACTAGTTTTGCATGAAAACCAAAGCCAGTACATACAAAACAACGAGTGATTATGAGAAAACAATCTTGATAATTGTTTGCTGAATTTGCTCTAACTGAACTCAATAAGTTGACTGTTGGGGTTCTGAACTTTCCTTTTCAGGTAAGTGTGAGTTTTTAATAAATCAACATTTAACACCAACGTAGACTACTCTTTTAACTTAAATAAATGAAATAGTAATAAGATGCAATATAATGACACAAGTCACTTATGAGTTACCATAATTGCTAATAGATTACTCTATTGATAATTAAATGACAGTCAAAGTAAACACAACTGCTCATCCCCAACATTAAATTGCTTTAGACAATGGTTTAAATCACAAAAAATCCATTTCAGAAGACAAAATCCAAACTTTGAGAAGTGATTAAAACTTTCCAAACCAGCAAAACATAGAAAAGTGCTACTTTCAACATTTTAAAAACTTTAATTTGAATAACAAAATTCTCATCCGCAGATAGGTTGTTCATGTCCAAGAGATGGGAATCTCCTAAAACCTACAGTCAATAGGCAAATTCGACACCAAATACAAAACATAACCATAATTGATTCAAAATATATAGATTAGGTAAATGCGTAATATTTTCTAACCCAAAGTACAAACAGTCAAGAACCATGCTGGAGCAGAAACTAGGCCAGACAACCACCATATACATGTGAGAAGAAACATTTAATTACTTACCAATCACACATAAGAAACAATCAATAACTTTCTAAAAGATTCCCACATTACCCTCACGACAGCAGTGATGTCCCTGAGAGGTCTCCTTGGATACCAAACAGGCAACAGGATGCTCCCTCGCCCTCGGGTTCCACCTCGACCACGGCCACGTCCCACCACAGGGGATATGTTCTCTCGCCCTATGGTCAGCGACGGTGATCTCCCAAAGTTTGGGGAATGCCCAAATGTTGGACTTCCAAGGCCACCCCTTCGACGTGCAACTCCCATTGATGCAGGTGAACCCACCATTGAAGTTCCTCTCCACCGGAAGGGAGTTCCAGTTGCTTGATCTTGAGCCTCCTCCTCTAGGATGAAAACATCTGAAGTTATCCGCCTCCTGTTGCTGTACGAGGCCAAGACATCATCATCCCTTGGCAATCTATCTCGTGCCTCTGGCATTCTATCAAATTCGCCAAGAACACCATACATTGCTCGAATCAGATGTGAACTAAAATAGTATGTATGCGAAAATGTAAAGTACAAAAAAGTGTCGTTTCATGATACTATCCATATAGAAAAAAATGAAAGATAACTAAGAAATTCTTAGTGATTACAAGAAACACATACAATTTCTCTAGAAATTTCAAATACAAACGTAATCGAAATTTGTTTAGCACAATACCGCAGGCCGAGATTGCTGATCAAACATGAATTAACCAAAACAACAGTAATTCAACACAATGTTAACGACAACGAAAATGAAGAAACGAAATCTTGAAATACTAACATTCGGGTAAATAGAACAAGCAGAAACGAAACTCTGAATAATCATCGCACATAAAACCCATCATTTTTCGACATAGCATGAACTAAACGAAGGAAACCCAAAACACAAAATAGAAATATTTCTTCGGCACCTTAATGTTCTGTGGAAATTCTTGGGAGGACTTCAATCGTGACGTGAATGAGATTTTACACAACAATGGAGTTGGGCATTCAGCTGCGTGTATCTGCGAAGAGAGAGAGAGAAGAAGAAGACGGGATTTGGGAAATTTTGGTGCGCGAGATAGAAGGTGAATTGGCAAATTTTTCAAATGAAATTTGGGCGGCATTTATACTTGAGCTGAACTGAAAATTGTTAGATGGAAAATCACAGTAAGAAGTTTTCAATTTTCAAATTTCACAGTGGGCGGGGTGGGTTGCTGCTTCAGAACGTTTGTTTCGTTACGAAATTACAGTTCTACCCCGCATCACTTTTCTTCTATTTTTGAACCAAAAATATTGACAGAAATTTAAATTGGATAATATTTTGACCATACGCAGATTCTGTGTTTTATTTCGTATACGGTAACAGAACATAAATATTCATTTTCTAATGTTATTGCTGTTTTTGATCACATAACAGTTGTGATTACTTTCTTTTTATTTTTCACATACTCTATGAATAACCTTTAGAAATCAAGTTACGCATACATTCATTTATTTATGAACTATATATTTGGTATGATGTATTACTAAATTAATTGCAGATTCTGATGCGAATTTTTCTCTTTCTATCTTTTTTAGCAAGAATATACTAAATTATAAGCTTCATTTTTAAATTGTAATTATAATTTGACCTCATTTTTTATTTTTTATTCTAAATAAGTTTCATTCTTAGGATTTCTGCACGTGTTAGTTAGTGCTAATTTTGTAGATCATACAACATGGTATTTTTATTTGAGGGTTTTCTTTATAACGGGATAGCATTATTTAAGTATTAATAAGAGTTGCTTATTTTTGCTTCAAAAAAGTTTTCGAAATATGATATATATTATATACAGCGTTGATTGAAGAAGCCACCCACTTTCTCCTATTAAGCATTCCTTTATTAGTATTGATAATAATATACATTTAATTTCAGCTATAGTGATTTTATTATCGTTATTAAAATTTGTCTTCTTTATCTATATACATAGTATCTCGATTAAGTTACAACGCGGTTACCATCGTTATCTTTAGATGGTATCTCGATTTAAAAAACTATACCAAACAGAGTAAGTCAATTCACGATTAGGGAAATTAATTTAATGATTTGAATATGTCGAAAAACAAAGTCTTGCATTCATAGTCTCATCAAGAGCTGATGGTAATGGCATTTGCCATGTGGGCCGGTTCTCAGAGTATGGGCCGGCCCAAACAATTAACTACTCCATTTATGGGCCTGAATAAACATGTAACATACACGCTATAGGGCCCCTAGGAAAATAAAGATTATAATTCAAAAATAATAACAAACTATTAATGTTATTATATTTACAAAATAAAAAAATATAAAAATAATAATAGAATGTCAATAAACAAGAAATCAAAGAATCATTATACTATATTTATCAACAATCATCATCAATCCAATCATTTAATTAAAAATTCATTTATTTTTCTTCCATGTACGTAATCTATACCACAACCAATATTCGTCAATGTTCTACTTTATCAATGACTACAACCAACCTAAAATATATAAAATTTTTTATTATTTATAAATGTTATATTATCTATAATAAGTTTTTTATTATTTTAAAAATTATGAAAATTATTTGATATTTTCAATTCATCATTAAAATACTGAAAATAATTACCATACACGTAAATTAAGATACAAACTCAATAATAATAAAAAGTTATAAGATATGGAATATGAAAAAAAACAGACTACAAGTAGTGAAGTTGAAGTGAAATACTAAATTACAATACAAGAAAATACATACTACAAACTACTCCTTCCATCCACCAAAAGCAATGTATTAATGGATAGTTGGAGTAAAAATATGGATCATGTATGGTTTTTGTAAATAAATGGTAGATTGATGATAGTTGATTCCAAAATTAGAAAATCGGTTAATACCGTGAACCGTCCCAAATCGAATTAATGGAATTAAATACCAATATTCGGTTTTGGTGGGTTTATGAGTATAATTTAATTTTTACACTATTAAACTATAACCGAGCGGTTATTAAGAAAAGAAAATCTTTTCTATTTTATTACCATTATTTTAATTTTATATAAAAATATAAAGCTAATTACTAATATTAATTAAAGTTAAACCATATTATCTAATGTATCAAACTATCAAAAACACTAATATTCAAATTATCATTGCATGAACATGATAGTTTGTTGAAGATTGATGTTGATTGCTTTGATTTATTTTGAATTATTGATGGATATTGGATGAATTTTTATGGATATTAAAATATAAAATATACATCCGATCATTTAACTATGATCTTATAAATTCATGTAATCTCAATGGTTTTATTAACAAAACCGAATTCACTAGACCGATGCGGTTTTGGTTAACAATTTAATAAACGGTTCGGTTTGGTTATTAAATTTATGAAAATTTCGGTTCCCAAAAAATCGGTGCTGATTACCCGAACCCGAACCGTTTCCCATCCCTAGATTAATGATAGTTGATTCCAAAATAGAAAATATATGCTTTTGGTGGACGTCCCAAAAAGAAATTAAATGCAAACTTTTGGTGGATAGAGGGAGTATAATTTAATTACACTACTAAACTCAATGCCTACTATTAACTTTGGTATGTTTATAATAATGTAGCTCATTATATTCATACAATAATGTATCTTTCATGATATTGCTTTTTATATATTACAACAATGTATTTTTGTGATGATGCATATTATATATTGCGATAATGCATTTATTTTTGGCATCCATAGATCATACATACACTAATGGGGCTATATTGGTTTTTAGTTAATGAGAAATTTTTATGTAACCATCTCCCTTAGGTTTACATAAAAATTAGCTCTCATGAGTTAATTTAAGAATTATGTTTATTTATTAATATAATAACACTTATATATATATATATTTATATATTAGGAGGGTTAATGTGAGAACCACTTTTATCGTAATAATGTGAGAACCAAAAAATGATGAATTCATTGTGAAATTTTGATGAATCCGTTGGAAAAGTTATTGAATCCAAAAAAATGGAATTTTGCCTCCATGGGATTCGAAACCGGGTGAAAATTTTTTAATTTTTAAATTCAATAACTTATCCAACTGATTCATCAACTTTCATAGTGAATTCATTTGGTTCTTAATTTTTATGATAAAAATGGCTCTCATTTGAATTTAACTATATATATATATAGGGGATGGATCACGTGAGAATGCAAATATTGGTAAGAAATAAGAATGCAACATTTAACGTATAAAGTTGTTGAAATAACTGTATAAATTTCTTGCACCAAATTCTGTGCAACAACTTTATACTAAGTGCTACACTTTATATGTTAAATTTGATGCAACAAATTTATACATTTAGTGCAACAACTATATCGTTAAATGTCGATTCTTATTTCTCACCAATATTTGCATTCTCACGTGATCCATCCCTATATATATATATATATATATATATATATATATATATATATAAAGAGAAAGAGATGGGGATTCAAATAAGAACTATGTTTAACGTGAGAATTAAGAATCATAAAATTTCGTTATAAACAAAATGAATTCGCCATGAAAGTTAATGCATCCGTTAGGAAAGTTTCGGACTCCAAAAATTTGAAAATTTTCACCCGGGTCCGAATTCCATGAGCGACAAAAATTTCATGTTTTGGATTCAGTAACTTTCACAGCGAATCCATCAATTCCACAGTGAATAAATCTTTTTTTAATTCATACAATAAATAGTCTAGATTTATGAGATGAATCAAATATATGAGATGAATCAAATGAAAATCATATATTTGGTGAGAACTAAGAATCCATCATGGCTGTTTATTTCTTCAAATTAATAGTCTAGATTTAGATGAATTTAATATCATAGTTTATGGAGATTTATATGGAGAAAGTTAATTAATAGATTTAAAAAAATTTATAATACACAATATAATTAAGGGATTAATTTATGTGCTCTTATTTAGGAAGTTATATATTATTTATATCAATTGACGTTAATTAAATTCATAGATTTGATGGTTTAGAATTTATTTAGCTATAAATATGAATTTAAATATTAATTGACAAACAATAAGCTTGTGCAAACAAATTTTACGATTGCGCATATTCATCATCATTTTCGACTTTGATTATCCCTATGATTAGGGAGAACTATGATCTTTATTTTAAGATAGTTATATAATTTTTATTCTTTTTATGTTAAATAATATTCAAGGTATTTTTCTAAATTTGATACTTTTTTTATGTTAATTATTATTCAAACAATGATTCTTTATTTTATAAATTTGATTCTTAGCTACTATTTTATTTCGCACAACTACTTACAATTCAATGCACAAACACTACAATCATATGTACAACTGCTATCTAGTTATGCATATTATCCAAATCATGGGATAACTATAGTTGGATATCATCATTTATTTTTCTCACTCACGAATTGTTGGATTTGTAATGCGAAATTATTATTTGTGACCTTTATTTTATAAATTATATTTTTACATTAATTATTATTAAAGGTAGTTTTTGATATTTTTACGTTAATTATTATTCAAACAATGATTCTTGATTTCATAAGTTTGATTCTTAGTTCATGTTTTATTTTGCATAATAACCAACGATCATATACACAACTACTATTTTCGGAAAGAAAATTGAATTGCGAAAAGAGAAGATGAAAAATCATGGATATTGTGAATCTTTAAATTGACCTTAGTGCTCATAACGCGTTTACAATCATTAAAAATAGTATAAAAATAATCAAACTCATTTTTAATCATGAGTAAATATAATCCATCAAATCATATGAATCTAGAGTAAAATTAGTTCTTAATTCTCATCTTAGTGATGATTCTCTCTATAATCAACTCATACATATATATATATATATGGAGGGGTTATGGTGAGAATAGATATATGTGTAAGAAATAAGAAAGAATCTCAATCCTTGATTTTTAATACAAAGGACGGTACAGATTGATATTGCAAAATACTACAGAATTAATCTAAGCGAGTAGTTGGGGTTAAAATTGGGAAGAAAAAAAAAAATTTATGAAGCACTAATGCACGTCCAGATTTCAGGATATTAACAAATCCATAGATATATTCTCTTTCATAATGTATGCACTTTCTGTATCTTTTCTAAATCTTTCTATAGATATCTTCTGCAACTACACAATTACCGAAACAAAATACTGAATGTGAAGAGACGTCTCTTTATTTTACTTTCATTCATTACACCATATTTAGCATTCAAAAGTTTGCAGAAAGAATTGTTCCTTTCGCCTTCCTTTCCTTGAATACTCCATCGGTCTCTATCCTTTGCCTTTTCAAAAGATCACATTCATTATTTCCAGAACTCGTTTGTGAAGCGAAAATTTGGATTATTCTGAATTTTGGTCCTGGTCTAGTCAAAAAAAAAAACGATGGATGAGGAAGAACAACGTAATACACGAAGCAGAGTTATACAACGTAAAGATGGTAAGTGTAAATCTAAATTTTCTGTAACTTTTTCGTCACATTCACAGCAGATACGTTTGCTGTGTTTTAATTTTTGCACGTAATGGTTTAGGTAAAATTGCAAATATGTTTATCTTGTTGATTATTTTCAAATAAATGTATTTTGTTGAGAATAAGCAAATCTGTGTATTTTGTTGAGAATTATTTAATCTGTGTATTTTGTTGAGTTTTATCAAATCTTGTTTTGATAATTTTTTATGTTATTATGTATTGCATTTTATAAATATGTTATTGCATTAATTGTATTTATCCTTGTATTTCTGTGTGTTTTGATAAGAATTGTCAATTCCGTGTATTTTGGATAGAATATTCAAATCTTATTGTTAAAATTGTTTTTGCTATTACGTATTGCATTTTGTAAATAATTTATTGCAATAATTGTAGTAATCCATGAATTTCTATGCGTTTTGTTGAGAACTATCAATTGTGTATTTTGTTTATAATTATCAAATCTTATTTTGATAATTTTTTACGATATAACGTATTACATTTTATAAATAATTTATTGCATATATTAGTTTAATCATAGTATTTCTGTGTATTTTTTTTGAGATTTATAAAATCTGTGATTTTTGTTAATAATTGTCAAATCTTATCTTGATAATTTGTTTATGTAGTAACCTATTGCATTTTATGAATTAGTTATTGCAATAATTATATTAGTCATTGCATTTGTAATTTTATCTTTGCATATCTAATCTGACATCCTCGATAACTCCCTTATATTGTAAAATGTTCAATTTGTTAATTAAATATTTATTTATTTGTAGATCGTGGTAAGGGAAAAGCTAAAGTTACTGAAGAAGTTACAAAGAAAAGAGGAAAAAGTTTGGCTATTAACAAAGCAAATGAAAATAAGCAGATCGCTGAATCAGAAACAGGTATATTACACCTACATTTGAGTTTAGCACTTTGTTTCTTGTTTATCTTCAATCATAAATTATCACTTAATATAGTGTACAACAATGGTAAAATTGTTGCATTAAACAGAAAATATATTAGCTTCGTGATTTATTGTTGCATTTTCTTATTAATATATCTAATGATTATTTGTAATGTAGGATATGATAGTCAAATATATTGCACATATATTGTAAAAACGTTGCACAACAAAAAAAATGAATGTCTAATACTATGGGTGTTTAATGTTGCACTTTCTTCAAAATACTTAGCTAATGTTAAGTTGTAATATAACATATATGATTCAAAATATTGCACATCAATTGAAAACCTTTTTCAACTGTAAAGTATTTGTAGCATAATATCAGTATATATTGCTGCACATTATTTTAAAATATGTTGCTATTGATTAGTTGTAAAATAAAATATTCAAATATTTAGCACCTCAATGGTAAAACTGTTGGAAGCATTAAAAATAGTGTAATAAACTGCTTGTATAAGTTGTTGCATTTGATTATATGTTTGTAGCACTTTTACACTAGTAATATAGCATTTCGTTCTGAAAAAGGGAAACATCAATAATGAAAAAATTGCATAGATTTAAAAATTAATTAAGCAAACTTATGGTATTGTTCATTGTATTTTTTTAACCCACAGTCAACTTATGTTTAATTGTAATTAAATATTATAATAATATAATATTTTAGGGATATAAAGTTAAACTGTTATATATTCTAATAATGATATTAGTGTGTCGTTGTTAGTAATTATAGTATTTATTTAATGATATGTTGCATTTAATAAAATAAATATAGCACATTATTTATCGTTTCATGAAAAATATAGCACCTATACTAATATATGTTGGACATTAAGTATCTACATGTTACTTATATTCTTGATATACATTATTAGTGTAATAGACTGTTTGTATAACTTGTTGCATTGTTTATACGTCTGTAGCACTTTTACAATATTAATATAACATTTCGTTCTAGAAAAAGAAAACATCAGTAATGAAAAATGCATAGATTTAATAAATAATGAAGCAAACTTATGGTATTGTTCATTGTATTTTTTTAAACCACAGTCACCTATACTAATATATGTCGGACATTAAGTATCTACCTGTTACATATATTTATTGATATACAGTATTATTCCATGTTGGTTATTTTATTTTGTATAGGTTGATATATTACAGTTTATATATTACTGTTGAAGCTTAGTATTTTAATAAGATAGTGTTTGTTGCATTTAAACTATATTATTGTAATTGTAATATGTTTATTTATTTTTAGATCGTGGTAGGAATAAAGAAAGCTGAAGCAGGTGAAGACGCAAGCGGATTAAGTGTGGATCGATAAAGCTAATAAGAAAAACAGAGGGTCAATTCAACGGCGTTACTTTAGCTATTGAACATGTTCCGAAGAAGAAAGAGTTGATCTTGTGGTTGATCGGGGTTGCAAACAACGACAACAATGGTGATGATATAGGTTTTCCAAAGCTCGCAAGTCAAGTAATCGAACACATATTACGACACTCTCTCCAAATTGAATGATCGTCAAAAGGTGGCTATCGATGAGATGGGATTTGGTCATGTCCGAGATGTCAACATTCGAGAGCTGCCTGCTCGACTTGCATATTGGGTCGTGGAAAATTTCAACCACAACAGCTCCGAACTAATACTAACTGGTAATAGGAGGATACGTGTCACTCCGGAAGATGTTTACAAGGTATATGGTTTTCCCAGAGGTCGCCGAACAGTTAAGCGGTTTCTTGGGACTCACAAATCACCATTGTTTGATGAGTGGATGAGTTATTTCCCGGATACTCATCGAAATAGAGTAACTATTAAAATGTTACACAATGCTATCTTGAGTTGTGAGGACGGGGGGTGTGGTTTAAAAGAAACTTCATGATTGCTGTTCAATCTTCATTCATGGAGAGTACTGGTAACGGGTATATAATACCTTACATACTTAATTGTTTGGAAGATGTGGAAACAATTGATCAATGGAATTGGGGAGTATGTTATGAGAAGTTTGATTGAAAACAAGATCGCTTGAGAGAGAAGAATGCTTCCATGTTTGTGGGGCCTTTCTTGCTTTTAATGGTATTGCATTATTCTAATTTTATGAGTATTTTGAATATTATCTTGATATGTATTATGATATCGATAATTATTTATTTTACTTTTAGCGGTGTTTTATGTTGATATTGTTGGTTACAAATTGCAAACTGTTCAAGAAATTACCCAATTATTTCCAATTGAGTACAAAAGTCTGCGAAAAAGAAATAGACGAGATGAAGGGTGGTCGGTTTGGGATGGTTATCCTTATGACCCCATTGAGTTGGACACAGATCACAATGTACACGTCGCAAACAATCGAATGTGGTTACGATTAGAGCCATGAGGCATCTTGAGAAAGAACCTAGTGGTAGTGGTGTAGGTGTTAATGTATAAGTCTTGTCTATCGTGAAACAAATTGCTACTGAGTGTTGAAATGATGAAGATGATCGAGTTTGCACCGCGAGACATTGCAAGTACTCGATCTTTTCGGGAGGACAATTGAAGCGCAATTAAGTCAATATCGTGTACAACCATGCTCATTTCGCAGACGAGGTGCATTTATGAGCGACCAACACCGGGCGAAGATGACACTTTACGGGACGATGAAGAAGTTCGAAGTTGTTGGATGGCGTTGACTCGGCCATTGCAAATAGAGACGATTATGTGAGTAAGTTGGACGATATACCTTCGTTCGACTTTGGAATGACACAAGCATGGATGACATGACAAGGTGATGCAATATCGTGGGTGATATTGTGCAACAATTTGATGAAACAGGCAACAACATGACAAAACATATGGATCGAGGTACATATAGTCATATAATTTGTACCATTTTTAAATTTTCGTGACTTTTATTTCATTCTACTTTTTCCTGCATTACAAATTTAATAATACATAGTATACATATGGTTTGCATATAGTAGTATTTTATGTTAGAAATTACGGGTTAACGTACGCATAATTTAAAAATGTTGCATTTTATTTACAATCTGTAGCTCTTGTTTAATAGGAATGTAACACATTACACTTTCTCGAATCAAATGTTGCATTTTATTTACAATATGTAGCTCTTGTTAAATGGGAAAAAGCATATAATGGAATTGTGATCTACATATTTTTGTTTTCGCAACTAATGGTAATTGTAGTTGAATATGATATGTTCTTTTGGTTGCAATAGGTGCTATTTTAATAATGATCATATATTAGAATTATGATCTACATATATTGGTTGATTTAATTTGCGTGATCACGTAAGGAAATTAATGGCCAAGATCGAACAATAGGTGACATTCACCAACGCTAATGCCGGAAGCCGATCTGTTCGAAACATTAAAAATGTCCGTGTTGAGGTACATAAGTAATATATGTGATACATTTTTTTTAATTTTCGTGAATACATTTGCATTTTCAAATTTAAACATTAATGTAGTGTACTTTATGTAGTAAATGTTGTATTTGCTTAATAATATGTAGATCTTGTTCATTAAAACTATATTATATTACAACATCTAATTTAAAACATTAATGTATTGATCGTAAGTAGTTCTTTGTTGCATTTTAGTAAATTTATATTGCTTCATATATATAACTATAGCACATAGTACTATTATGATTTGCATATGATATTGTAAATTATCTCTTGTTAAATATATAGTTCTTGTTAAACATAACTATAGCACATACTTGCGTTTCAATTTCGTAATAATATATGTCTCGTAATGTGATGCATTTTTTAATAATACTTAGCTCTTGTTCATGTGAGATATAGCACATATCTCACATGCTAATATTATTAATGAATTACATATTATTAGTAGTGTGATTATCTCATCAGAATCGTTCCAATTTTCATTATCAATTTCTCTAAGTTGTATATTATTTTGTTATTTTATCTACCGAATATATATTGATTCATAATGCTTGTAGATCACAAATACATTGTGATTACAACAACGAAAAAGTGCGAAGCATTAGTTTGTCAAGTAAGCCTATTGCTTTGAAGTCTCCATATGTTATTAGAAAGGTCAGCGCATCTAAGAGTCTCACGAAGAAAGAAACAAAGTTTGGGATTTATGCTCTCTGCAACTCTACATAGGATGAGTATGGACATTTTAACATATTTATTTGTATAAGCTTTGAATTTTTATGACTATATATTTTATTTTAACAGATAAACTGTGTTGTTCGCGCATGGAGTTGTTGAACTAACAAAAAAACATATGGCTACATTGAAAAAGGATAGCATTATAGGAGTTGGTGTAGTGGATGCTTGGTGTCTAATGCTTAATGACTTAGAGAAGATTCGTTGTGAAAGTTCACCAACAAGATTCTTTGCAAGTACCTTTGTTGCTGTAAGTTTTTTGTATAAATATTATATATCGCATATTTCTAAATATATTACTATTTTAGCATTAATTTACAATGTATCTTTTGTAGACGGACTCAATTGTTAAACGAGGATTGTCGAACGAAGCAAGAAGGGAATCATTTTTTGAAAATCTGTCCACCGAGTTAGAAGCCAACCAACATCTCAAAATCAATGACATTGACATTGTAAGTTTATGGCAATATGTATTTATATATATTTTTTAATTTATATTTCATGTAATAATATTTTTATTCTTGTACATGTAGTTTTTCTTTCCTATATATAGAGCTAAACAATACTTTGCAATATGCGTCGATGTGAAGAATGGTAAAAATTATGTGCTGGATAGTATGAATGATTCTGTAACTGAATGTCGGCCAGAAAAGTATGATGATCTACTCACAAACTTGGTATGTTTTGTATTGTAATCTATCTTTACTATATATAAATAATACGAATTCTATGTACATGCTTCTTAATAATGTTCCCCGTGATTATTTTTGCAGCGTTCCATACTATCAGAATACTTGATTTTCAGGGATTACACTACAAAAGCAAAAATGGTTGAGAGAGTTAACTTCCAAATTCCACCATTAAAATGGGGAAACAGGAAAAATGCAGTTGATAGTCGAATATATTTATTACGACATCTAGAAACATTCATGGGAGATTTATCATTAAGTGGGTTTGGATTTCTCGCTAATCATTCAAAACAATTGTTGATTATGCGTGTTCGTTACTGCACAGCAATGATGAGTTGGGAACACAACATCATGAAGAATGAAGTTTTGGCGAAAACAAATGCTTATTACCGTAGTATTTGTGTTGACCGAAATTTCAAAGCAAAAGCTTGCTGTTTACTTGATAGTATTATATGTAATTTCCTAATGACATTTAAATTTATATTTTAAGCAGGATTCTTTAGTATTTTCTGCTAAGAACTTACAATTTTAATGAGTATTCTTCAGTATTGACATTGGTTCCAACCTCATTCTCCATACATTTATCAGTAAAAGTCTGAATTATGCAAAATATAATTTCGATAATTCGCATACATTTTCAAGATTTATTATTACTTTTATTTAATGCAAAATGTAGTTCGTCTTGTTGATATATAATAAATACTATATTTATAGCTTCTATACTTATAAAGCGTTGCATATTAAAGGATTATCTTTAGCAAAAGCTAAAACATATTTGTGTAAACTAAGTTCTATCTTGTTACTTATAAAACGTTGCATATTAAAGGATTATCTTTAGCAAAAGCTAAAACATATTTGTGTAAACATATTTGTGCAAAATGTAGTTCTGTCTTGTTGATATATAATAAATACTATATTTATAGCTTCTATACTTATAAAACGTTGCATATTAAAGGATTATCTTTAGCAAAAGCTAAAACATATTTTTATATAAGGAAACGAACTATACGATGCAACATTAATTAATTCGAAATGCTATGAATTACACTATGACATGCAACATCTATGGCCTTCTCTCTATTAGATTTTTTCCTGTTTGCACTACCTTTAGTACTAAGCTGCGTTAGGAGGATGTAATCTTCTGAGATGACGTTTAGTTGAACCATAATTTATGGAAAAATATTATTACTTATTATTTGCATACATTTATCAAGATTGCTTTTAAATTTTCTATAAATAAATGTTACTCTATTTTTTGATATATCAAAAGTCTATAATTGTATAAACTATTATAAGCATATATTGCATTTAATATGTTTTCTTTTGCAAAATCTAAAACATATTTGAGTGAACTAAATTCAATATTCCTTATGTGTATATAATGAAACGAACTACATCCTTTGTATCTAATAATTAGCGCAACTAAACTATAACATGCAACAATAATTAGAGATTTAAAGGCTATTAATTACACTATGACATGCAACAACAATAATGCAATAAATATTTACTATTTTTAAAGCGAGGCACTTTAAAGTACTAACTTAATTTATGGAAAATATTATTACTTATAATTTGCATACATTTATATGTATTGCTTCTTAAATTTTCAATAAATAAATGTTGCTCTATTTTATTGATATATATAAATTCTATAACTGTATAATCTATTATACTCATATATTGGATTTAATATGTTTATCTTTAGTACAATCTAAAATATTATATTCTTATAATATTTAATTACAATTAAACATAAGTCGACGTGGTTTAAAAAAATACAATGAACAATACCATAAGTTTGCTTAGTTATTTTTAAAATCTATGCATTTTTTCGTTATAAGCTGTTTGTTAGTTTTAGAACGAAATGCTATATTAGTATTGAATAGTGCTACGGATGTATAAGTAAATGCAACAAATTATATAAGCGATTTATTATACTAATTTTAGTGATTCCAACAGTTTTACCGAAATGTAGATATTTAATACATAGAATATAGCAAAATAAACATTCGAAATTACACACAATGTGTACAACTTTTTAAAAAACCTTAATGTCATTACAGACTAACAAAAAGTTCTGATGTACGATATTAACTTAAAAAAAACAAATACATAACATTAATATTAATTAATAAATGTATCTAAAAACATAAACCTATGTTTATAAGATCTAAGACTTATTGCTATGAGGACAATTTCTTGAATCATGATTCGTCAATGTGTTACATTTGCGACATAATCTCTTCGGCTTGATGGCAGCAGTTATGGCCTTCTCTCTATTAGATTTTTTCCTGTTTGCACTACCTTTAGTACTAACTGCGTTAGGAGGATGTAATCTTACCGATGACGGTTTAGCTAAACCATAATACTTCTCAAACATACCCTCTTTGCCTTTATCCGAAGCATTCATAGCATCACCCAATTCAAATGTAGCGCTAGCTTCTTTTAGTATAACCAGTAGTTCTGCGGTGCGATCCGGATCACCATCGACTAAACCAATGCATTTACAAGCCTCAGAGAATAACTCATTAATCCCATTCCCATTCGAACAATGGTTTTTCTTACGTTCACTGCTAACATTATTGTCACGCCCCAATTCAGGAAGGCACGGATGCCGGGTATGACTAGGGTTGGAAATAAGCGGGGAAGAAAGGGATAACAATATATACATATATGAGGTTCACTTACATGCCAAAATTGGGCAAGATCTCTATAAAAGGATAAATCCAAAAAAATGCGGCGAAAATAAGCAAACAAACACATATTTTCAACATTGGTGTCGGAAAGCTCGGCACGCCACGTTGGTCGTATACAACCGACTACAATCACGGGGGCTGAACAGTCGGACAACCAATAACAATTATTGGGGTAGGAGCATCCTACTACACCTCAAGTCAAGTAAAGGATGGGGTATTAGAGAGCCTAGCTCGCCAAAAGGAGTTGGCCGACCAGCTCTACTCATGTGGTCGTTACTGTCTCGACTACTACATGAGGGCTTTGGCCAAGCGTCCAAGAGGGGCCGACTACTCGCACTCTCCATCGAAAGCAATAAAGAAAGCGGTAGAGAAATCACAGCGTAACCAACTTAACTTAAAATACTTCAAACATAATAGTCATAGAACTCAATTGAGTTTCTAGACGATAGCAACAAAACATACACACTTAAGGCGTGCAGTGAACGTAACATACTTAAAACAAAAATAGAGAAAACCAACCCGCCTCACCGCTCATCACGTCCGCCGCTTATTAACCTGAAAACATTTGAAAAGATTTTGGGCTGAGTACTAGCGCACTCAGTGGGTCATGCATTTTCGCAAACAGTTCATATAAACAAAACGAAGAAAGTCCATGTCATGAGGTAAACATAGAAGGTTTTAAAACATAAATCCACTTCCATGAAACCAAAAACCTTTTACTTGGGGCCCATTAGCGCATTCCATTGTTACTCTAGGCTAAGATCTCCGGGACGAACCACACTTCGAGATCACATTAACATAACCCGGTGAGACTCGGACGAACCACACTTCGAGATCAATCACCGGGCGGCAACGGCGTAACCCGAAGCCACATCATATGTCGATGCGCGAGGATCAATCCACGGCGATGCGGACTCGTGTACACAACCCTTAGTAAGTGTGTTAGACCCACTCAAGAGCCACAATTGCTTCGAGAGAGCATTAAATGATAGAGATGCGCCAAAATATTTTCATGGACATTCAAGCATTTTCTTTTGAAATATCGAGCTTAATAACTCAAGATATGTACTCAAAATATAACCCACCTATACCGACGAAAACGTCTACTGGGAGAGATCTACAGATCCAACAACTATACCGATCATGCTGGCAAGTACCTGGTAACAATGCGGAACAACTTTTGGAGTCACATTCCACGAAGCAAGGCAACAATGCGATCAAAACGGAGATCGAATGAAAACGGGGGTTTTCGACTTTTCAAACTCATTTTTGGCAACATCCGGGTTTTCAAATCAACTTAATGCAGAAGGCAAAAATGTCCAGGGCATTGAAATCTATAAAGGGGTACCTTGAAAACATGCATGCGTGAAAGTTGATAGAAAACTTAGCTACGAAGAAGCTTCAAAACTTGATGCTTATCCTCAGATCTAGGATAAACCATCCGTAACCGATGCATGAAAATGGAAACATAAGCAATATGCAATTTTAGGAACATAGAATGACAATCCATGTCGAAAATGGATAACCGGGCATGTACTTCCTTTAGAAACTCAAACGACGAAAAACATCCGATGCGTAAAAACATGAA
The DNA here is from genome assembly GCA_036937905.1 of Salvia rosmarinus. Taxonomy (NCBI): domain Eukaryota; kingdom Viridiplantae; phylum Streptophyta; class Magnoliopsida; order Lamiales; family Lamiaceae; genus Salvia; species Salvia rosmarinus. Next base: position 15,736,170 of record CM072821.1, read on the forward strand.
AACGAGAAAAGGAATCGATGCGCTAGTAGAACATATAGCCGGAACTCAAAACCTAAAGGGCCCATATAGCGGCCGTCGGCCACAAATCGGTGGCCAACCCGGCGACGGCGGTTTTGGCGGTTTGACCGACCTCGACCGTTTCTCGCCTCGTCCTTTAGAGACCGAGTTCTACGCTATGCTATCTATGAAAAGACGAATCAAAACAAGAAAGGATAAAATTTAAAACGAAGGCACGGGGAGGGCGATCGATGGTAGGCGGCAGGCAAGCAATGGCGCCGCCGAGCCCTCCCGGCCGATCCCACTCCTCCGAGCTTCGCAGCGTGCACTGAGCTGCTCGGCTCTTCAGTAAACACGAGAGGCGCTTGAAATGAACGTTTGAAAATGAAGGCCCTAGGCCCTATTTATAGATTTTGAGCTTGCTTGCGCAGCGCATGCAATGCCGACACATTAAGAGTGTGCTTGCGCAATCACCTGGCGTTAGCCGAAAAACACTTTAAAATCATAACTTGATCGTTTGAAATCTGTTTCAAAATTTAAGAGCCTACAGCTCGCATTTAAAATCCTTCACAATGACTATTCATTTGCAAATTTTGGAAATCATGTGAATATAATGCATATGAAAACGGATTTAATACGGACGTCATATCTCGTTCTAGGTCCAAACAAAGTCCAACTTTTTCCAAACTTCACCGAAAAATCTAACGAATATTTTAATAATATTCTATGAAGAAACGGGTCATTACAATTATAACACGCAAACTTGGTCCAACGACGACAAACATACTTCTCGGGGATTGATTTCAATTTCATGTTCATCATCATTACAAATATATGCTTACACAATAATCCATTCTGTATATAATACTTGCATGAACATGAAAATGAATCATCTGAACCAACATGTACCACTTCAAATTTGCACCCATCATTGTCAACAACCACGTAACACGCCAAATCAGGTTTATCGACAATAGACAATATACGACACTCATGTGGAGCACTTTCAATCTGAGATTGTACCTTAACAAATAAAGTATTCAGATATACACGCATTGCATGACGCTCAATAGGAAAATTTGTTTTAACATCCGGACCACTGCTTCATCTTTAAAACTCAATTTGGCGTGTGTGTTCACAGCGTCAATAAGACTCTCATAATGCATATAAAACTCACCAACCGAATTGGGATTAAGATCTTTAGGAAGAAGTTGTTCTCACTTTCGAGAAAGAGCGTTGTCTTAAACAACCCACTCATAGAAACATCTCGAAAATCGGTATCCAATATGACCGCATTGAAAAAAGCTTACCAAACCACTTGTGACCCGACGGATCGTACTCGATAATCAATTCATTCCATTGTATCTCGAACGCATCCGGTTCGTGCATTTCGGACCAAACAATGTTGTTAAACTTTTGTTTAAATTCAGCATCATCATTCAAAGTGAGGGAATCTTCTCGCAACTTTGATCATTATATGCCACATCTGAGAATCTATGACGTGTGCTCGGAAGAACTTCGCAATGCCTTTTTCAACGCGGATCCTCATCGATTATCAACATCTTTGGAGCATTTTTCATACATTCACAAATTTTGTGAGCAACCACGAATAAGATTCAAAGTCCTCTCGGTTAGTAACCCGGCACCAAAGGTCACACATTTACCATGATTATCTCTTGTGAATGGCGCAAAATCATTTTGTACCTAAAATGTGAAAATACATTGTCAACAACAACAAAAATTAAATACACAAAATAAACAAATGTATTGTTTACTGCATTACTTTACAAAACTGTATAACACTCTAAATCAATTTGTAGCATATATATAATATGCAAAAATAAATGTTACAAATATAAAATACAATTAAAACTGCAGTATGATTATATTGCATTTAGACTAACCTATTAGTCGAATAAGTAGCATCAAATGACACAGCTTCGCCAAATATATGATAATTTTCAATGGAGAGTGCGTCTGCCCAGAATAGACTCTTAACTTTCTTCTGCTCATCCACAGTGTAATCAAAAGTAAACCCATTACAAAATTCACGTTTATGTTCCAACTTCTGTAATAAAATTTCGCAATCTACTCCATTAGCAAACGCCCTCATATCATGTGCATAATTCTTAAACTCAACGTTAGTACAACCTACATCCTCAAAACTACCAACAAGCTCCTTAAATAGCTCGAATGATCGCATCGGCCCTATGTTTGCTCTCGGCATTTAGCAATAATCATTTAGGTGCGAGGACTAATCTTCTTGTTACACTTCATAAGATGTTTGTAACTTTCGACACCATATCATGATTATGACCTTCAATGAAATTCAATACCACATAACCAACACCAAAGATCTAAGCGAAATACCACACGCTTATTGGGGTGAGCATTGGCAAGTTCGGTCCAAACCGAACCGAACCGAAAACCGAAAACCGAATTTTTTAAAAAACCCAAACCGAACCGAACCGAATTAATGTACAAAACCGAACCGAAACCGAACCGAAATATTCGGTTTGGTTCGGTTCGGTTCGGTTTTAACCGAATTAAAATTAAAATTAATATAAATATTATAATATATATAATATAATATATAAATATAATTATATATATATAAATATATATAATATTAACCAATTTAAATATTAATAATATAAATAACACATATATATATAATATATATATATAAAAAATAAAATAAAATATAATAATAATTAATTAGGCGTTCGGTTTAAAAACCAATTTTTAACTAAATCAACCCGAACCGAATTAATTCGGTTTTGAAATTTGAAACCGAACCGAACCGAATTCTTGTTCAAAACCGAACCAAACCGCCCATTTCGGTTCGGTTCGGTTCGGTTTTTCGGTTCGGTTCGGTTTTTGCTCACCCCTACGCGCCATGCATCCTGATCTGGTAGACATCCTCATGCGTTTTTTACCACTAGATTGTGCCTTGCTTGCAGCACTTAAATCCGGATTTTTAAGCCCCTCTTTGTTACAAACAACGTAGCGCCAAACAATTGTATCATCATCGGACTTGACTACAGTTGACAAACGCGAATCAAACCCACATACAACTGAGTAATCACGATAAAATTTTTCTCCATCCTTTAAAGATACGAAAATCTTTCCAATATAAGGTTTCATACCATTAGGACAAATTGGTATGTGAAGTTCATCGGATTTCTGTTGATTATGATCCAAATCTGTAAAAAAAGTATATATCGCATATTTCTAAATTATAACATTATATAAAACTAAAAGCTATGAATTAAACTAACATATGCAAATAAAAAGTATGACTCTCATGCAAAACAACATTAATTAATGAAAACAACATTAATGAACACATTGTTAATAACAAAACATCGGACAAACGATTAAAACAATAATGAATATGTAAAAAATATTATTAATTTCAAAATGCATCATAATTACTATCTAAGTGCTATGTATTAAACTAATATATGCAAACAATATTAGTTTACAATTAACAAAATTTGGGGCTCCGAAAAATTTAAAAAAATATCACAACTAAAATTATTTACAGACATACCATTATAATCATTTTGATGATGAAATTCATCAACATTCTGTCGATTATATGTGACATCTGAAAGAAAAAAAATGATTATACATAATGTTCAATACCAAAAAAAAATAATTCAACAATATATGTAAAGGAAGCTATTAAATGTGAAACATGTGCAATTCATAACAAAATTGTATATATTTGACGAAATATTTTAACAATAACACATTCTATCAATTAATTTCAAACAAATACCAAGATTACACGCTAGAATTTTAAAAGTAATGGTTTTAAATCAATAAAGATCATACAAGAAAGAAAAAAAATGCATTCTCATACCGTAAACATTAAAATCCAAAAATTATAAATGCAACATTATATATTACTAAAAGCTATAAATTAAACTAACAGATGCATATAATATTAATACTCTGATGTAAAACAAAACTGTATCAACTTCACGAAAATTAATCACATTCTATCAATTATTGCATACATACCATTATATTCATTTGGAGGATTAACTACATCAATATTGTGTTGATTAGATCTGTCATCTGAAGAAAAAAATAAAATAACAATCAAAAAGTTAAAAAACGCCATTAAATGTATAAGTAAAACTAAATCTCATATGCAACATAAAATAAAACGAAATTCTACTAACTGTGTATCATATGCAACGAATATTAATTTTTCATTATAACACAAATTGCTGAACGTTTTTACAAAGCTATGAGAAAAACTGCGTTTTCCATGGTTGTTCATGAGCTACATTTTTCAAATTAGGTTTTCCATGGTTGTTCATGAAAATGCAACATTATATATTACTAAAAGCTATAAATTAAACTAATGATGCATATAATATTAATACTCGATGTAAAACAAAACTGTATCAACTTCACGAAAATTAATCACATTCTATCAATTATTGCATACATACCATTATATTCATTTGGAGGATTAACTACAACAATATTGTGTTGATTAGATCATCATCCAAGAAAAAATAAAGAACAATCAAAAAGTTAAAACGCCATTAAATGTATAAGTAAAACTAAATCTCATATGCAACATAAAATAAAACGAAATTCTACTAAGCGTGTATCATATGCAACGAATATTAATTTTTCATTATAACACAAATTGCTGAACGTTTTTTTCCAAAGCTATGAGAAAAACCTTCGCTTTCCATGGTTGTTCATGAACTGCTATTTTCAAATTAGGTTATAGAGGATATAGATGAATCAAACACTCAACAAAAATAATAACCGTGATTTAAAAATAATTACCATAATCAAAAATAACCGTGAATCTTACTCACTTTAAAATAGCCTAAATACTAGAGCGCCATAATTTAAAAATGTAAATTTACTTTAATATCCTTATTATACACGATACTATAATATAATGTAGCATATCCTACGATTTATTATTGCATTTTCATAATTAAATCTATACCCTATATCTATAAACTTAAATGGCTTAAATTCATTCTCAATTCTCACACTAATATCTATTCTCATATGATCTCTCCTCTATATATATATATATATATATATAGTGATGATCGTGTGAACATTCTTTATAATGTAAACATGAGGACAAATATCCACATTGATAAATTAATATCGACGGTTCAGATTCAATCACAAATTATTACGCAAATGCACAATTATATGTAGAAATACGCATATAACTAATTTACATATACATTTAAAAATAACCATTAAATTTCCAAATATAATGAAGATGATTTGTTCTCATCTATATATATTAAACATTATTATATATATGAACCTATTCTTATATATATATATGTATATATATATAATAATAAAGATAGATAGATAGATAGATAGATAGATAGATAGAGTTTTGGTTAGGATCTTTAGCAAAATGAGAAGAAGTCTCAAAATTTGTTAGGATCTTTATCACGTGAACTTTGAAGATGGAAAGCCCGTGTAGCTAAACAACCCTGATTTATTTGAATGGACCAAAATCGTCCCATTCCTAACAAGTTGTGTTGCACATTTTTCTATTTAGACCCACACCGCTTCTTTTTCCCATTCCACTTTATTTCTATCTCGCTTCTCACATAATTCTTGCATAGTCTCCACATCACTGTCTTTATTTATTTTATTATTTTCATTCTTTTAAAAATAAGATATTAGGGCATCCGTCATAGAGAAAGTGTTAGGAAAGAGGGGAAGAAAGGAAGAAGAGAGGAGAGAGGGAAAATAATTTTGCTTCTCCATTATAAAAAATCAAAATGAGCCCCATAGACAGTTAGGCATGCATGCAGCACCGGACAGCCCCAGAGCGCACAGCTCGTGCAAGCGCCGGCAGGGCGTCCCAATTTGACCCATTTTGTTTTTTTGCTTTTACTTTTTTTTTCATCTGAATTCGATTTGTTTTTTCATATCCCATTCCTTTTTTTCATTTCTTATTTCTTGTTTTGCTTTATTTTATCTTTTTCTTTGTTTATTTTTCAATTTAGATTTTGTTTTAATGTATATTTCTTTTATTTTTTCTTTTCTCTTTCTTAATCACACTCCATCCCGTAATTGTACGATTAGAGATGGGCATTGGCGTCCATATATAATTGTCATACGTCTCGTTTTTAAAAACATAAATATTATATTTATATTTTGAAAAACCATATAATACATGATACTTTGACAAATATATCAACATAAGACGGGGGACAGAGAGTCAAGTATCAAGGATGTTGGAATGCGAGCAATGATATTATACAGTATGCATAGATAGATAGTAATTTCAAACATCAGAATCTTGGTAGGCCAATTTTAGAAATTTAATTAATATGATCTATAGGTAGGCCCAAATATAGTAAATATCTAAATACACCAAACCCTACATAGATTTTTGTTATACAAAACAAGATAAGCATTCTATTTGTTGCATAATAATAATAATAATAATAATAATAATAATAATAATAATAATAATAATAATAATATGAAATTGTAAAAGACATATATATCCATGTACAGTTGTCATATACCTTTTTATCCCAGCAAAACATAACCTAAACTAACTAATATCTTGAACTGAATAACATGTAAATCCACAAGAAACGAAAATTTAGATTTTGATTTTTCTTCTGCACTCCTTCACCTCTGTATAAATTTGATCCGAAAACTAACGCTTGGGAAAGGCTGAGCATATGCAATTCGATCGAACATCGTTAAGTGTCTGCATTCAATAAATTAAAACGATTCATATAAATGTTATTTTCATAAATAGCTAGCTAGCTCCACCTATAAATTACATTAACTATTCATACCTTGTACTCTTTCTGGAGGGCTTTGATGTACTCCACAGCTAAATCTAACATGTCTGATGTGTTGGTTTGCTGTATCACCAAACAAACCAAACCTTATTTATTTTCTCAGAAAAGAAATTGATAGAAAAAGACTGGTACATATATATATATATATGTATTATCATTTTATATCTGAAAATTTAGCCATACTTTATCCATGTTTGGAACAAGCTCCTGCAACTTCCTCATCCTCTCACTGATTCTAGTCCTCCTAACCTGTACTATAACAGAAAACAGTCTTATATTCATATCAAATTTGTTTCTTTATTCTTGAAAAAAGAAATTAAAAAACTCAAATTTGAGCATTTTAAACCAAGTTACGAAGTAGTTAAAAGAATTTGAAATCCGCGATGAAGAAAATTGTATGTACCCTCTCTGCAATGCTTCGTGGATGAGTGGCGCAGCCACGCTTGGCACGAACTTTGCAAGGGATTGTGTCTTGAAGCTGCATCAGCTTCTCAATTTCAGATGAAGTCTTAGGTAGACTTAGGTGGTGTGACAAATTAATATTTGGATTTGGCCTATTTCCAATCTCACATCTCTGGTTTTCAAAAGATGCACCATTAATATCTATAGAATAACATTCAGACAATCAACAATAGCATCAAAGATTTGAACCTGGGTATTATTCACAAACAGCTTAGGATCAGAATCCAGCTCCCTTTTTATGCCAGTCCTATTGAAACTTTCTGCAAAATACGAAGAATCGTTCCAAGAAGCAAATGGGAACATTAAATTTTCATCAGTGGTATTTCCGAGCTTGGGCTGATGAACAAGGCCATTCTCGCTCTCAAACTCTGAGATACGAGACAAGGAAGAGGAAGAGCAGCTCATGTGGTTCTTCAACCTCCAAGACGGCCTTAAATCTCCATCACCTCTCACCCCCGAATAGCCTAAACCCGCCAAAAACACACGTGTTTACCATCCCATGCCAAATATCAATCAAGTTTCTGATAAATTGGCATAGTCAAAGGAAAAACAGAATCATCCAAACTCACATTCATAGCTCAATAAACAGAACAACTTGGATCCAAGATCAATCTTTTTGATTATAAACTACTTCATATTCTTCAACACAATATCAAAAACCAAAAGTAATACCAAACTATCGTCGTTAATACCAAACTAACCAAATTTAGTTCAACAATTTCTTGAAAAACAACTTATCACAGACAAAAACTTGACAGCAAATGGTTTTTCCCCAAATGAGCTTCAGACAACAAACATATATACCATTTCTGTCCCAACACAACAAAATTCTCAAAAATCTTTCACTAACACAACAAAAATCTTGAAAAGACACAAATCAAACACATCCAACCGAAACACTTAAAAAAAATACCATTTTGAGAGCTGAGGTGAGAGAATAATCCAGCAGGCGAGCTGTTCTGCCGCATAAGCCCCTGATTCTCCCCACCAATCGAGCTCACACCTCTATACCCCAATTGAACTGATCCACTTTGCCTCGGATACTGCGGCGGCAGCTGCGAATTCGCGGCCCTAAATCTATTACCGGAACCCTTATCACAGCCGCCATCATCAACGTCGTCGTTTTCAGCCGCACTCACGCCGTCTGTTTCATCAGAGAAAAATCTCGAAAACCCCAATTTCGCACTCTTTCCTGTGAAATTTTCGAACAGAGAAGTGGGAGCAGACCTAAATCTCAGCAGCCCAGAACTGTTTTGGGAGGTGTTGTTGCACCCGAGCTGCTGTCGATAGTCGGACTCCATTAACGAAAGCTGCTGCTGCTCTTCTTTCTGCTTGCGGTTGGGTTGAAATATAGGGCTGGGATCAGAAGCTAATGCATGGGAATCACCATACATTCCTTTTCCCTTTTTTATGAGAATTTATCCCTCAAAAAAATTCTTCAAGTCTCTTTCAGACGAAATGTTGGAGCTTCTTGTTGCTCAAGCTGTTGGGAGGCAGAAATCTTGTCGTTGAAGCAACAAAGATCTGATTTTTTGAAGGGTTTGTGAATTGTGGGCATCAAGATTTGATACAGAGGGTTTGAGCAGGAATTTGACTTGCTTGTTTGGTAGGAAATGGTGAATTTGGATGGTTTTGGAGATGATGGAGATGGCTGCTCTCTCTCTCTCTCTCCTCTTTCTGTCTGTAATCTAGTGCAAAATTTATAGAAAGTGAAGTAGAGGAGGTCTGTGTCTGTGGGAATAGACTTTTTTTGGGGATGAGAGAGGAAATTATATGAGGAAGGAGTTGCAGCCTTTTAATCAACACTTTCTTCTTTGAGAAAGGAACTTTGAGTTTGAAGTTAAAAGAAATGATATAACATTTCCATTTTAGGGGTTACATTTTGTTCCTAGGTTAGTAGGTTACATGCAAAATCAGGATGTTTTGGAAGTTAGTACTGTTCTTATTTTTTAGTTTATTGAGTTATAAGTGAATGGCATCATCTCATTTTCAACTATATGGAATGAATGATATGCAAAAGTAGTAACTATTTAGAGAATACATCTACTCAAATTATTTATGCATATTATTTTGGAGATACATTAGTTTTTTAGTTGAGTATAAGAAAATTAGATTAAATTCGTATGAGCTTATGTAGGGGTGTGCAGAAACCGACTAGAACGATCAAACCAACTGAAAACCGATCGTTTAGATCGATTTCTGTCGGTTTTTACACATTTTGACGATCGATTCGGTTTTAATTTTTAAAAATAATCGTTTTTTGTTTGTTTCAGTTTTAAAATTTTGGACTCGATTGATAACTGACCGACCAAATATGTGCTATATAAGTTTATTTTTTAATATTTTAATATTATTAAGACTCATATTTAGGGATATACTAGGCTATTTGGTCGGTTCGGTTGGTTGGAATGTGTATGGTTGAGTAGATTTAAGGATATATTAGACTATTCGGTCGGTTCGGTCGACTGATCGAAAACCAATATGTAAGGTCGGTCAGTCGACGGTCGATCCTGATAAAATGAGCGATCAGTTCTTCAATTTGTGTTTTTGTCGATCGGACTGACCGATGCACACTCCTAAACTTATATACCTATCTTTTTGGTCGGATTATTAATTCCGAGCGAATAGTAATAATTATATACAAGTTTATGAAATAGAGAGAAAGAAATGATGTTTGTAGCATGTGTATGCCGTATGCGTTGAATGAACCAAGTCTTCATTAAAATTTATTTTCCATACGAAAGCGTTCACAAGTGTTATACAGTATTCTCGTGAATACTTTGTCTATATGAACTATGGATTCAGTCTTATGGTCACCTATTAGAATGTATAAGTATTGATATTTGATATATGGTATATGTAGGGGTGAGCAAAAAATCTGAAAATTGAATATCCGATCCGAATCAAATCGAAATTTAAAATTTGGTTCGGATTTTTGATTTTCAGATCGAATCGGATTAAAAAAATTCAAAATTTTGGATTTTCGTATTTTCGGATAGGATTGGATTTTTTAAATCCGAAAATCCGAATTATATATAATTTATATATATAAATAATATTTTATTTAAATATTTTTAAATTTAATATAAATATATATATATATATATATATATAAGAATTAACAAAAATTAGTTTCGGATTTTTGGTTTTTTTCATAATTTCTGCTTTTTCGGTTCGGTTATTTTTATAAATTTTTTATAAAAAAATCGGATTTTTGAATTTTGGATTTTCGGATATTCGGTTTGGATCGGATTTTTTCTCTCTCAAAATTCGAATTTTCGGATCGGTTCGAATCAGGCAAAAATCCAAACCGAAATCCAAATGCTCACCACTAGGTATATGTGAGGAATAATTTTAAAATCAAGAAAGTTTAGAGAGAAAGAAAAATTGTTCTTAGGAAAAGACTTTATCTTGGAATTATTCGTGTAGAAGCATATAAATGATGTCAATATTGCATACAAAATCTTATCTTAAAAGTCAAAATTCCATTGATTGGAATCAAATGCAGCTGTTGAAGGGACTAATAATTTGTGTTGATAAAATCACATGGAATATATGTATCCCATGCCAAAAGTTTCCATACAAAATTGTGCTTTATCATTTGCATTGAAAATTATACGACATGGGTTTTTGAGTAATCTACATCATTAGAAATAAGATAATGATACGAATTTTTCTATGAACATCAAAGGAATCTATATGAACGAATATTTAACATATAATTGTATTGGATACAAGAGGCACACTGACTAGTTGATAAAAACTTAAATTCAGTTAATCAAATTAGATAATTAATTCTATTCCAAATCTAGAAGTGCGGGATAAATTAAAACCTAGCTAGAGAAAAAAATAAAAATATAAAACAGATGAGTCAGATGTCAGATATTTTCAGACACATATATTGTACATATATTAGTCCCCCACATAAAATATCCCCACCAAGAGGTGAGATCGCTAGTAAAATCATCCTATATGACATCTCTTATTTATATTTTTAATAATATACATACAAAAATGTATTTTGAACTTCTAAATCAACTTCAAATTATAATTCTAAGAACGTAGGAATATATTCCATTCCAATAATTCACAAAAAGTTAAGAAAAAAGGATAAATTATAAAAGTAATTATTTTATTTTGAAAATACTTTCAAAAATTTGGAAAAGTGTAGCTAGTATAAACTTCTTTCTCTCTCTTTGTGGCTCTACTATATGTATATACACACATAAATCTGGTAATTGTTCATGTATGCGCACGTAGAAAAATAATAATTAGGAGAAAATATTTCAATTTGCAAGTCTTTTAGAAACCAAATGGTGACAAAGAGAACAGAGGTATGATGAATCAGAATAGGGATGGTCTCCTGTGCGCGCGAGCGCACAGTGAGACCACCCTATTAATTAATTAATTAATTTATCAATTAATCTTAACTAATTACTTATTAATTAATTAATCTTAGTTAATTAATTAATTAATTTTAATTAAAATTAATTAGTTTAATAAAATTTAATTGTAAATTAATAAATAATAATTTTGAATTAATATATCTTAATTTTGAAATTAATAAACTCTAATTATGAAATAATAAACCCCAATTGTGAATTAATAAACCCTAACTTTGAATTAATAAACCCTAATTTTGAATTAATAAACTCTACTTGAAAATAATAAACCCTAATTTTGAATTAATAAACCCTACTTGAAAATAATAAACCCTATTTTTGAATTAATAAACCCTATTTGGAATTAATAAACCCTAATTTTGAATTAATAAACCCTAATTGAAAATAATAAACCCTAATTTTGAATAATAAACCCTAATTGTGAATTAATAAACCCTAACTTTGAATTAATATGAATTAGTAAACCCTACTTGTGAATTAATAAACCCTAATTATAAATTAATAAACCTCAATTATGAATTAATAAACCATAATTATGAATTAATAAATTCTAATTTTAAATTAAAAATTATAATTAAAAGTTAATAAATTTAATTATACATTAATAAAATTTAATTATCCTTACTCACCATAATTAATATATAATCATTTTAACAAAAACAAGTTGAAATTTCACGGTGGTGGAGCTCACCCAAGTTTTTGTCATCAGAATATATGTAATTGAAGAATCTGTGAGATTCAACTCTGATAAGCATAGAATTTTAATAATATTCTAGCTAAAGGAATAACATTATTCTTGGAATGTAGTTTCCGATTACAGTTTAATCACATAATTAAGCAGTTTTAAGAAGTTAAACCTATGTTGCCATTTAATTCGTGAACTGCAATATCCTCGCAAAAAAAAAGGAAAAAAATTTAACATAAAAATGAAGCCCTTTTCATTTTCGAAGCCCTAATTACTTTTCGTGAAAATAAATATTGCTAGCTTGATAGCCTTTTAAACAGACATATTATCGACATGTAATGGGTTGTCATAGATACTAAGGAATGAGATTCACATGATGCAATACATTACTTTCATGGGTACAACAATTATGATGATTTGAAATATTCTAGTACACTTTTGAAACATGATGTTATAATGCACACTAAATTGTAAAACTAATTTATTCCATATTAAATACAAAAATTATTCTCTGTTTTGTTTTTATAAATAGCTCCCTCATTGTAATTCTAACATGCATAATATTTTTATCAAAACATTTTTAGTGAAAGATAGGGCTTGGCAATACTCTAGATATAATCTCGTGTGGACAAATTGAGTGAACCAATTTATTTTTTAAGTTCATAATTGTTTTGTGTTTTATTTTAGGGTAAATATCAATTTAAACCCTAAACTATACATGTTTTATCAAAATGTCATGTCTTTCAAAATATCAATTTAAACCATAAACTATATTTGATCAATTTAAACCCCAAACTATCCCGAATACATGGGCATTTTGATACAAATATGATAGTTTGGGTTTAAATTGATATTTTGAAAGTTGTAATATTTTGATAAAACATGTATAGTTTAGGGTTTAAATTGATATTAACCCTTTATTTTATGACACTTTTATATTAGTGTGCCCTATGAAATTAATTAATTAATTGGTTAAGTAATTATATAAAGTAACTGTTAAGGCCATTTCTATAGAGTGGTCCCGACGGACGGGTGAAGACATATTTTTTATTAAAAGGTTGTGCACCCCGAAATTGTATATGTTATTGTTAGTATAATACAAGATTCTAGGGAAGAAATTGATTAATAATGTGTGAAAGGTACAACACATTGAGCATTCATTCAAATATTTTGGGTGGATTTTGTGTGGAAGAAAACATGGACACGTGGGTGCGCATTTTTAGGGTTTTGGATATCTTGCACTTTGGTTTTCTGCATTATGTATATTTTACGGCTCAATATTTTTTAGATAGCTATTGAATTCCGTAGCTATTTATTTTTTAGATAGCTATTGAATCCGTAGCTATTTTTGTATGTTCTAATTTCATCGTCTAGTAAAAAAATTATCATGGTTCATTTTTTATGTTAGGATACCATGATCATTAATTAATATAAATATAGTTTTGTATATATGTATACAATTATAACAATGGGATTGTAACATACATTCCATTCCAAGGTTATTTTTATTTTTATTTTTATTTTTATTTTTATTAACATGGTTTAAAATATTGATGGGGCTAAAAACTATGTGATAGTCGCTATATTTACATTTTACCCATATATTTTTGGAGCAATAAGCCTTTTCAGCTTCAGAGATATTTGAGTGGTGACTGGTGAGACCCCCTCTATGTAAAGAGATGATTCTAACCTTATTGATGGTTATATGAGTTTGAGTTTGTTACATTTGGTTTTTCAAGTATGATGTACTCATTTTGTATGGTTTGCAGGTTATTGTATAGGAACATGAGATTTACTCAGTGCATAACAAAAATAGTAATCACGGATTTTCTCATAAATTAAAAAAAAAAAAAAAGATCTAGGGTTTGATCACAATGTCCCGCTTCTTAAAAAATGAGCATAGAATAAAATGAAATAAAAATTAATTACACCTTACGCCAGAAAAAAAGAGAGTTCACCGACATACTCAAATCTCTCAAATTTCTCGGCGATTTTGAAGTCCAAGACAATGTCATAAATGAACTGAAATAATTGTGATATCTACCATGTATTAAGTAACTCTGCAGGATAATAAATTTAACAGAAATAATTGAGATACCAATATGCCTATTTCCTACAACATAAGATGATGATGCTTCCCAAGAGGAAGAAAAAAGAAGTCTTGGATTCGTTTTGGATGATGCTATCTATATTATTCATTAACTCTACTCATCTTCTATTACAACTATGAATCTTATCCAATATCTCGACTAAACTTCATGCAAGACTTGGGGATCTATGATCTTGAGCAAAAGTCTTTCTCAACTCTATACTCGTTTAAAAGATAAACTCTTATCACTCTAGTAGGCCTTGTTACAATAATTCTAAACTAGATGTGGTCATTTACAATCAATCAAAATGGGTGTTTACTTTATATGATTATGTTGATTGATAAAATTAATCCAATCTAATCAAATATTTACTTTTAGGGCATGTTTACTTTTAAGGATTAGGCTGGATAAATAAAATTAATCCAACTTAATCCAATATTTACTTTGAATGACTAATATTATGGGATAACTCAAAGCCTTGATTATTTTTAACCCTTGCTATATTTTTCATTAACTTTAATCCTGCTGAAATAGGTGAGATTAGAGATAGAGAAAGAATTTCTTATGAAATGACCAATAAACCCTTCAATTTTGCCCTTCACCTCTACGCCAAAACACTTTCGTTTGAAAATGTACTGCAAAAGTGAAAGATGAGTTCGATAGCGGAACACTCTACCACTAACACCCTCGGAATCTCAGAGCTCTTGGAATTCGACGACGGCGGAAATGGAGTAAGCTCGCAATTCGACGGACTGAAAAGTGAGTAAACTCGATGACACTACTTTTCTGTTTTCATATCTAAACCATTTTTTTAGTCTAATCTAAGCACCATCTTTGATTCGCCGTCCGTAGTCATGAAAATAGATGTATTTAATATTTATGATAATGACAGGATGCTTATTTCTCCATTTTGATGTGCTCGTGTAGTTGAACACATGGTACAAATTTAGGAAATATCATTTATTTTAAAATTGTATTATTTTAATTGGGTTCGGTCACTCTTTGTGTATTGATCTAGTGGTAAAATATAAAATATATGGTAAAATTATCAAAAATCACACTAAAATAAATTAGAATAATTTATTAAGAATGCATTGATAATAAATAATAAAATGAGTTTGTGTTATTTCTTTGTTTACTCATTTTGTATTGAATATCACGTAAATATCACTTATATTGTTCATTTATTTAAATCTTATTTAAAAAATACACAAAGAGTTTATTAAAACTAGAAGGATAATTTGGTCAAATTGAATTTAATTCATACTTAATCAACCATAGTAAACACGAGATTATTTTTATCTCAATTCTAATCTTCCACTAATCATTTGTAGTAAACAAATGATTGATAGATAAAAATTATCCTATCATCCATTTAGTCCTCTAAATACTCAATCATTCACAATGTTTATCCTTAAAAGTAAACGCTCCCTTAAAGATTAACATTTGAAAATATCTCGAAGCCCGAGATTATTTTAAACCTTTGAATTTTCTCTATTAATTTTAATTTGACCAATATAGGTAGGATTAGAATAATCCTCTAAATAAAGAGAGAGTTATTTATTTCAATTTTAATCTTCCAGTAATCCTGTATAAAAACAAATGATCGATAGATAAAAATTATTTTATCACACATTTAATTCATCGAATACTTAATCTTTCAAAATATTTAATCATGACAAGTAAACACTCCTCTTAAGTGTTATTATTGTGGAACCCTTACGGTGTAAAAGATGGCAAAGTCACCCGGCCCGGCCCAAGCCTATCAAGTTCGGCCTAGAAACAGTTCATTGTATAATTTTATAGGGTTGGGCTGGCCCGAGCCCACCAAACTATAGAGTATTTTGGGCTGATCCACCCCGACCCATAAACTTATTGATCTGGCAGCTCAACCAGACCTCATCACCTACCATTTTATGCCACTGAATTGACCGGCCACCTCTAATAATTAGCGCCGGCGGCAGACGGAAGTGATAGATTTTAGATTTTCTTATTAATAGCATTAGCTAAGAACCAATTTTTGATACAGTTGCATACTGCAGAAAATGGCATTTTCAAGAACAAATTCATACTACAATGCACTAACTGATGCTACTAACATTTATACATGCAGAGATCGGGGCGAAATATATATCATTTCCTTACAACATTAGAAATTAATCATGGATCCTCCAAAGACAATTAGACAAACATATCTTTACAACATCACTGCAACTTGATCCGATCTAGGTTGTCCGAAACCGTTCTCATCTTCGGCCGGAGCTCTGGATCGCACTCCGAACAGTTTAGTGAAACATGAAATGCAGCAACGACCTGCTTCTTGGCACGAGCCTCGTGCAAGAGGGCCGGGTCTATGATCTCCGACAACGGCCTCTCCTCCTGGAAGACCCTCCTCACCCGTCCCTCAAGCCCCTCCTCCCCGTCGTTGTCCGGGGCCCGGCCCGTCAGGATCTCCATTACCAAGATCCCAAACGCATATATGTCGCACTTTTGGTTGAATTTGGTGCTCGCCCCCCGAGCTTCCGGAGCCATGCACACGATGTTTGAAGAGACCAAGGTTTTGGGAGTCACTAGGTTAGGGTCAGGTTTCCTCGAAGGGGTGTTTGTGGATTTCGAGACAGCCGGAACGAGACGAGAAAGGCCAAACCCCGAGATGTACGGCTTTAGGTCCTCATCGAGGAGGATCTTGGACGATTTGAGGCTTCCGTGGACGAAATTTCTAGGGCTGCACTCATGAATGTGCATCAAACCCCTTGCAGTTTCTTGAATGATTCTGAGCCTTGCAGCCCATGACAGCGGAGGCACCATGTTCCCAGCTCCGCCTGCAGCGGAAAATGAGGAAAATCCACGGTTATTCAAATCAAGATTTTGAGTTCTATAAACCTCATTTGATTAGGTGCTGATACATTGTTTGTCTGAACTAAGCAAGAAGAGGACAGCTACATTAAAGCAGTGCGAAAAACATCAACTACGTATCTTGCCAAGAAATGTCGAATCATATAAAAAGCAATGAACAACATAGTACTAATCTAGCATGAAAACAGAGTTGTCCCAACAAACCAACAAAAGAGCGGCTTCAAATTATTGATAGTGCTGATTTATTCTGTAATTTGGATTCTCAATTGCATAATTGTGTTTGTAGCATGCGAACGACGCCCATTGGCTTGCTCTAAAGCTCATACAGACAATTTCGAGCTCTTTTTATCGTGAAACTAAAAAAAAACTGCAACATTGTATCTTGCTCAACACGAGCCCATACGCACAAATAACAGAAATGATCGACTCAAGGCAGCTTAAGAACAACTTTTATTATGCATATAACTGACATTATGCAGAAATCTAGAAGATAAATGCCAAGAATTAGAGAATATGCAGAAGCAGCTACTGTACTGAATGCAAAGTATATACTTACCTTGTTTAAAACTAGAGATGCAGAAAAATCAAGTTGAACTTCATGAATATGAATGTCGAATCCAAAAATTCGATGATTCAGAACACCTCTTCCTCGATCTTGATCTCTTTCCTTTTTCTTTTTTTTTACAACTCTCTAATATCATAATTTTTTATTTTACATGAGGTTCCTCTTCAAGATAGTCCCCGGGAGGGCTTGAATATTCCTCGAAAAAAGGTAGGATATTAAGTGATTACTTTTAGGAAAAAGATTTTTAGTGTGGTGTCTGAGTTTTCATAAAATTAAAAAACAAAAAAAAAACACTTTCTTTCCTGCCCGAGTGGTCCTGATCATCATTGAAAGTCTTATATTGATGTGTGGTCCGGCAATCGTCCATTGATAGAACCCTAAACCTACCACCACCACCAATCCACCACACCCCTTTCACATTCTGAAGTTTATGATAGCTTGTTTTGGTCTTTTTAATTGTCAAAGAAATCTTTCTACAATGAGGATATTCGTACCTAGTGTTCATCAATCCTTTTATGTTTGGCTCAAAAAAAACAAAATGGTGTAAACCATTTAAAGATCTAATCACCACATTACCAGAATTTGTTGATGAAAAGGCAAAGACTGATGTTCTAAGACCCCAAGCATTCTAATAAGTTGAATGAAACATGCCAAAATATTTTTCAGATTTAATAGTCACGATGAAAAGGGATGTAGTTTCAAAGTTTGAAGCAAAATCTTGGTTCTTGCTAATCCTATACTTCTTGTTATGTCAAAATACCATGTTGTTTTTGACAAAAGTAATAAACCAAGAATTCTCAAATGGCAAATAAATCCACACTGCAGTGATCAATCAATCATTTAGCAGACATCTAATCCTCAAACACTATCACACCAAAACAATGATCATGAAAATTTAAATCAAGGAAAATGCAAAATCCTCACCATGCAATGCATTGTACAAGCTTCCATTGCCGATGAAATCCGAAATTAGCAACTTCTCATCACTGGCATAGTAGTAAGCCCTCAGCCTCACAATGTTTGGGTGCCTCACTTTCCCAATGGCCTCCACCTCCGCCTCGAACTCCTTGAACCTCCACGCCACGTCCCCCTCGCTCAGCCGCCTCACCGCCGCCACCACCGGAGCCACCATCCCCTTCCGCCCCCCAGCCACCACCCTATAAACTATCCCACTCCTACTTTTCCCAAGAACATAGGCTGATGCCCTCAACAGATCCTCCAATTCCAACCCAAACCCTTCATCGATCACAACAAATTTTCCCTTCTTCCCTTCCTCACCCCCCACCCCCACCTCTCTGCTCACACTCTCCTTCCCCAACTTCTCCTCCACCTTCCATTTCTTCCTAATCACCCATACTGAAACAGCCACCACACCAACCACCACAGAAATGCCGGAAATCACCGAAACCGTCACCGACCCGCCGTTGATCTTTCTCCCCTCCACCACCCCACCGCTGCCGTTACCCTCCGGTTTTTGAGGGTTTTCCAAAAACCTGGGATTTTGAGCTTCCGGCACTGTGCATGGAGTGCTCAATGGAAACCCACAGAGATAAAGATTCCCTGCAAACGCGGTGGGTCCCTGGTTCAAAAGCGACCCCACCTGAGGTATTTTTCCGGTTAGGTTATTACGCCGCAGGTCGAGACTGACCATCACCGGAAACTGCCCAAAACTCGCCGGAATCTCGCCAGAAAAAGCATTATACGAGAGATTCAAAGTCCCTTGCAAATGGGTAAGATTGCTTAGGCCTTCAAGAAGAGAGCCGTTGAAATTGTTGAAAGAGATATCGAAATGAACGAGGTTTTGGAGGGTGGAGATCTGCTGCGGTAGCGGTCCACTGAAAGAGTTGTGGGAGAGATCAAGAAAGGCGAGAAATGAGAGTTCGCCGATTTCCGACGGAATGTAGCCCGTCAGATTCTTGCTCGGAAGTGAAACGGAGATGACGCGGCGGTGGTCGCGATCGCAGGTGATTCCGGCCCACCAGCACGGGGTAGCGGCGAGCTCCGACCAGGAAATTAGAGCTCTGTTTGGATCTTTGACAATGGCGGCTTTTAGAGCTAGGAGTGAGAGCCCATCGGAGTTGAGTGAGTATGAGAGAGAAATGAAAAATGTGGAGAGGTAAAAGAGGTTGAAAAGAGTGTTCGCGCTTTGCATTTTTCTGCATAAAACATCAATCTTTATATGCCTGCGAGGGAGAAGCTCAATAAAAATCGAGTCTTTTTAAATGCATTGAGTTTGAAGCCTTGCATGTGAAGAGGATTTGGTGGGTTTATTGAAGGAATAACTCTTGAAGAAATGCTTCTGCATTTGGCCCACGAGTTGCAGAAAGAATGTGTGTGATTTGAGGTGAGGACTCTGTGTGTGATGGTGGGGGGCTGGAATGTGAAAATGGCCAAAAGAGCCACTCTCTCTCTCTCTCTCTCTCTCTCTCTTGTAATGGTGGGATGGGGGGGGGGGGTTGGTGAAGATGATGGGTAGCAGGATTTGGTGATTCAGTTTGAAAATTAAGTGAGATTGGAATGGTATTTTCGAGGTAATTTTAATGGGGTAATTAATGTAGGAATTTATTTGGTTTGAATTTTGCTTCGACAATGGTAGTGATTTTTTGCTTCTTTAATCTAACCTGGTGTGTCTGCATCAGTGAATTTACTAATTAATGTTTTTGGGATGTGTTTGTTTGTTTTCATTACCAGTTTATGCAATGAATTTTGATTTTTTTACATATTGGGATGAGAGTGAGGGTATGAATCTTTGATTTATTTTATCTGTTGTCTGGACAAGGCTTTAGCTAGATTGGACAGTCTTTTTCTCACGTGAGTAACAAGATTACAAGAGTAAATTTGTTTTTGTTCTTGAATTTTTGAGTTAAATCCAAATGCTCTAACCTAACTTTTCAATCCTTTCATGATCTTTCCCTTCATGTGATGATGAAAAAGTTTCTAGTGGTTCGAATTCATAATGTATCTATTATAAATTTATTTGAGATTTAATTAAAATTTATATCAAAATATCCGGACTCTTGAATTTTTGTAAAAATCCTGGCTGCTCATAAATATCAAACACTAGATGTGTACTTTTCATCTATAATGCTTCTTAGTCTTTAATATTTGTTCATTTAATTTCATTTCGATACGTCTATCTTTTTTTTATAGACATGTACCACATCAAAAGTCAACACTTTTACCCATACTCAATCCATTTATCTACAAAAAAAATCACTTATGATCTATATTTTTCACTCACATAATATATTTTATTATGTGGGTTCCATTCTTTAGTCTTTACACCATTGCATTGATTAAAATCAATGTCGGTAAAAACTTATTCCATATTTCAAATCTACTAACTCTTAATCAACTGAGCTAAACTCATATGAATGTTATATCCTATGTTCTTCAATTGAGAGAAAGTTACAATTTCAAGCAAATAATTTGAAATATAAACATCAAGTTAGTAAGTAAAGACAATAAATTATATCTCAAAATATGAAATAAAAAATATATATCAATTTTTTCTCAAGATATGAAATAAAAAAATAGATATGAATTCTATCTCTATTCTTTGTATACATTTGAGAGAAAAAAAAGAAAAAAAAATTATAGAAACCTTTCAATTTTTCAACCTTGATTTGTTTTATCTTTATCCCTATTCTTTTAAATTATTTATAAGACAAATTATTTTTATAGTTTATAACATACATAAGAATATTTTCCCGTTTTTGGCCATTTATGCGTAGAAGAACCGAAACGCCATTGCCGAGGTGAAAGCGGCGAGACGATCCATTCGAAGATTTTGGTTCTTCAGTTCTTTCATCTGCTTCAATGAGTTCTACGCATGAAGGTTAGTATTGTACTGTATATTCAAAAAATCAGCAACTTTGAGCCACTAGGGTTCATCGATTAGGTTGAAATACATGAGATATTTTGGGTTTAATTTGTTATATAGGTGTTCGATCTTCTGATTCTGTCTTGAATGAGTAAAATTAAACATTATTTGTACACTTTGAAGGCAGACATTGATTTTAAGAAAATATTATCGTATTCATTCGAATACCCAAATTGGGGGATCTATAATGTGTTATGACTTTTTTGATTGGGATCTAATCTGAGCTCAGATTGAGTATTTTGTACACGATTGAGGATGAACGATATTTGTTTTCCATTTTTGTATGGGCTTGGTTTCGACTGAGTCCAAATTGCTAGTTTCGAAGATGATAATTGTTAGGTAAAATAACGTAAAAAAAGAAAGATGAGTTGATTGCAGTGGTATGAATTGTATGTATGGCGTTCTTCCTTTGAAATTTATCTTGCATCATAATTGAAAGCGCAGTAGCATATACATAAGTAGCAATTGTGGTGTTGTGTCATATGGCAGTGTGTATATAGATGTAAAACGGAATGTATATCTCGTTTATGGATGTGTAGGCAGACCTTATTTATGCATCTATATAGGGTAAAGTAATTGTAATGACTTTATACAATCGTATAAAAACAGGTAGCAACGATATGGGCCGTGGGAGAGCAAAAAAAACTGATAAGACAAGACGTAGTTGGTCGTAAAAAGAGGAAGAGATCCTTCTCGCAGCTTTGAAAGAACTTGTTGTACAAAGGTGGAAATCCGACAATGGGTTTAGAGCAGGCTATTTGAACAAGTTGGAAGACGCGATGAAAAAAGAATTTCCCGGTACGGACTTAAAGGGAATGCCTCATATCAACTCTAAGCTAATACTTGGAAGAAGAATTACTATTCTATTTCCCAAATACTTAGTAGAAGTGGTGTTGGCTTCAATTTGAAAGAGACTTACATGATTGGTTGTGACAACGATCAATGGGATCAAATCGTCAAGGTTGGCATTTTATTTCATTGAATTCGCTTAGGGATTGGATGCCAAATATATGTCAGTTTTATCCATAAGCTCAGAATTGTTATTATGTTTGGTTTTATCCATTTGATTTGAGGGGTTACTTACATGCTCTTGTTTTTCTCATAGTGATAATAATGCGCGACTGATGTGTTATAAGTCATGGCCTTTTTTAGATGATTGGAAAGAAATATTCAGTAGGGACAGAGCGACCGGAGAGAGTGCCGAGGATTTTATGGAAGCGGTTAATGATTTATTGCAGGAGGAAAACTTAGCAGAAGGAGGCGTAGCGGGTGATTATCACGTTAACTTAGAAGATTTATTTGAAAATGAAGCAACGAAAATAGCTTCAGCCAGAGTCAGAAAAACGATCAGGTTCCAAGATATTCGAGTAAGAAACGCAAGGCAGTTGAAGGGCTACAAGGTGTGTGTGATTTACTGGGTGAAATTAGCCGCAACACAAATGTCAGACTCGAAAATTTGGCTAGTATGAGTTTGATTTAGGCAAAGCGAGGAAAGAGGTGTTCGATCTTTTAGGTAATATCCCAGGGCTGTCACTAGATTACAAGTTTGATGTTTGTGAGATTCTTGCTGAGAAGGTGGAACGTCTTGAGATCTTCATGGGGCTACCTGATTCTGCTATACCACAATATGTGATGCGTCTTCTCAAATCTAAGGGGATGTAGGTTAGTTGATATTTCGGCTTTAGTGGATAAACTTTTTGCAAACAAATGTACTCTACCTATGTTTTGTTGTAAAAATAGCTTAGACAAAATGGTGAATCTGTATGGCTATTTTCTTTTGATGTTAATGGTTATCTGCATTTGTAAAAAATTAACATGCTCAAACCATGTGCAAAGTTTAAGTTTGAATGACATATCTACCATAATTATCAAAGTTCACGTCTAGCAATTATTTTGCATTTTGAGTTTATCAATACCTCCGAAATTACTTTGTATGTTCTTTGTATGTTTGTTAAAATTACAATAAAACTTCAAAATCCATGACAACTCTCTCTCTCGCTCTCTCTCAATTCATGTTGGGAGGCAAATTGCCTCTGTATCTCACGTGTGTGTTGCCGCAGATATCTTTCCCAAATACAAAAATGTTGATCATGATGCTGACATGCCATTGTAGCATATCAGAATAATTTTTTTTATATTTCAGATTCTTTTTCCTGGAAACATTCATAGTCCTTTTATTATATATCCATTTACTAGTGCATAAACAGAAAAACCAGATTCAAGAATCCTATATCTATGTGCTCTAAAATCAGATGAGGTCAACGACGAAGGCTATTTTCGTTGTTCCGTCGAGATGGGAAAGGAAGCTTGGTAAGTGAAGGTTGGCGATGGATATGCTTTGGCGAGAAGAACCGGAGTGGCGGCGGTAGTTCATTAAAGGTGTTGGCCGAGATGTAGCCAGACGGCAAAGTTCACCAGAATAGATAGATGAAGAAGGGGATAGAAGAAATAGAGATTTAAAATTGGTCCTCTTTTTTTAATACGAGAGAGAGAGATGAGAAAAGAAGAAATGGTTTGCAGATTTTATGGAAAATTTCTTCACGAACTCATTTGCATATTTTCCGAGATTTGGAGTTGAAGAAAAACGTGTGAGAAGATAGGAGAGAGAGAATAATATTTATCCAATAAACTATTGCTATTAATTAATGTACAAATCGGAATAAATGACCAAACTGATAAGATATATGTAGTATATATCCAAACTCATAAAAATATCAGCAAATACCCATTTATTAGTTAAAAGTCTATTTTACCCTTACTTTTTCGCTTATTTTCTTACTTTTCACTGTGTATCTCTTAGATTTCAGTGTCTTTCTTCGATTTCAGTAAAAATTCAACGGTTGTCTTGATTTCAACATTTCGATCTGTTTTTTTCAGTCTTCTATTTTTTTCGGTGTGAATTGATAATTGTATTTTTATTTTATTTTTGAGATATTCATTAAAATTTAAAACTTACCTGAGCGGTTTATACAAAATTAATCAATTAACTCGATTTTTTTTTGATTTTTTTTAAATTTAGAAAAATTAAATTATTTGAAAATGGAAAAGGAATAAATTTAAGGGTTAAATCGAAAATTTAAATTTTGTCGGTTTTTATTGAAAATCGGTTTTATGAAATTGATTTTTCGATAAAAACCTATCATTTTATGAAAATTCAATTCGAATTTATATTTAAATTTAGAAAAATTAAATTATTTGAAAATTTAAATTTAAATTCAATTTGAAAATCATAAAACCGATCGGTTTTATCATAAAACAATTCAATTTATTTTTAAATTTAGAAAATTTAAATTATTTGAAAATAAAAATTTAAATTCAATTTCAAAATCATAAAACCGATCGGTTTTATCATAAAACAATTCAATTTATTTTTAAATTTAGGTAAATTTAAATTATTTGAAAATAAAAATTTAAATTCAATTTCAAAATCATAAAACCGATCGGTTTTATCATAAAACAATTCAAATTATTTTTAAATTTAGGAAATTTATATTATTTGAAAATAAAAATTTAAGTTCAATTTCAAAATCATAAAACCGATCGGCTTTATAAAAATCGATCGGTTTTATGAAGAATCAATTTATTTTTAAATTTAGGAAATTTAAATTATTTGAAAATAAAAATTTTAATCAATTTCAAAATCATAAAATTGATTTTTCATAAAACCAAACCGATCGGTTTTATGAAAATCAATTCAATTTATTTTAGATTTAGGAATTTAAATTATTTGAAAATAAAATTTAAATTCAATTTGAAAATGGAGAAAACCGATCGATTTTATGAAGTAGGAATTGATTTTCATCGGTTTTATGAAAATCATGAAAAAAGCGATCGAAAAACCGATCGAAAAATCAATTCAATTTATTTTTAAATTTTAGGAAACTTAAATTATTTTGTATTATACATCGTTTTTATTTAAATCTCAATTAAAGGCGGCGAACATATTTAAATCTCAATTAAATCAATTCCAATTTATTTTTAAATTTTAATAA
This sequence comes from Salvia rosmarinus, assembly GCA_036937905.1. Classification (NCBI taxonomy): domain Eukaryota; kingdom Viridiplantae; phylum Streptophyta; class Magnoliopsida; order Lamiales; family Lamiaceae; genus Salvia; species Salvia rosmarinus. Next base: position 15,761,948 of record CM072821.1, read on the forward strand.
AATTAAATTATTTTATAATTATAATACCGATCGCTTTTTTATATATCAACCAGTCGGTACGATTTTTAAGTTATTAACATATTTCAATCTATTTAATTATTAAATTTATATTATTGGGATTTTATGTAAAATTTTACTAATATATGATTTGAAATATGATTCATTTTTTATAATTTACATCTTTATTGCAGGCTTTATTCACGTGAAGTAATATTGATTGATGAGAAATTGGTACTAGTTCACTATTAATGTCAACTGATACCATGTGATTTTAAACTGTTTCACCCACAATTGATGTGAATCGGTACTATTTGATAATGAAATTACGCTGCATCACTTCTACTATCCACTACTATCTGACATACACTGATAATTGATATGAATTGATACTGAACACTTTTATTGAACTTTTTCATCATTCATACATTTGAATTCATCGTTCAATAATTGAGTGAATTACAATCTATAAAATAGCAACAAAATCAACATCACAACAGAGAAGGAAATTCGTTACCAAGACACACAAGCACACATACAATTTGATAGCAAGTGCAAGTAAAGACATTTCGGCATCAACAAAATTTGAGGTAATATATAGGTTTTATTTTTAGTAATTTGAAATACGTTTGATATCCAGTTGGATTTTCATTTGAAGAATCTATATTTACTTCATTTTTATTTGTTATAGATGGAGAATTGGAAATTGATAAATGTCAAATCTGGGGATACTTGATGGGTGTATCTACCATGACGGTGTTGAGCACGTTCTTCAAATTCATAACCAGTCCATATTAAACCTCTTATACAATATTACTCACTTGATGCAGTCAAATTTTCTAAGCACAAACTTCCAATTATTTTATATATCTATGTCTCGATATGGTCGATTAGTAAAATCTCTATTAGTACATGAACAATCAATTGGCTCAATTGTGCGAAAATAAATCATATCCTACGGTATATGTGGTTCACACTGTTACGAACAATGAGTTTGGATCACAACAAGAACCCTACGTTCCTTCGTTCGATTTTTCTCACACTTCATCCTATGGAAATAGTGCACCTGTCACTCAAATTGATGAGTCGATCGAACAAATCCAGAGGTTGGCGTCGTCTGATTGGTTTGGTGATTCTTATATAGGAGATCAAAATTTTGCTTCAGGTTTAGGAGCCACACAAGGAGAACCTACCGCTGTAGTGCCACCCCAACCAACAGCATGTTATTGAAAGCAGAATCGGATGAAAGTGGTTGATTATATTCCGAGATCGAGACCGATTCGAGGCCTTAACGGAGGCGAAGATGAGGAAACGCTTATAAAATTTACGTTTCTTGATTTTGCAGGTTGGATCCGTCGAGAAGGCGGATTTGGAAGACTGATGTCGTTTATAAATCCCAGCAACAATCCAGATGATGACATCCAGATCGATGCAAATGAACTAACCAATTGGTTAGTTCCAGTTATTCCATTGGACGCTTCTGCATCACTTGTGGCTCGTGATCTGCAGTCAACAAGGGAGGGAGAATTGAGCCAAAATTCGTATTACTACAGCAAACAAGATCTATGTCTTGCTGTTGGAATTTGGCATATCGCAGAGGCGCAGAATATACAATCGAGCGTTCGACACAAAATGCGTTATATTTCGATGCAAGCGTTCAGACAATTATGTTTTTGAATTACGTGCCACGCGTCATGGGACCGCATGGGGAGTCCATAAATTTACTCCCCAACATACATGCCACCGTGATTGGAGTCGAGTTGCTCGGTTAAGGCACATGCAAAGTGGTGGCGCGTTTTTGCTAGGAAAATGCGAAACGATGGTGAAATAATGAAGCAAAGTCCATTATGGCGGAGCTGCGGCGTGATTTTGGTATCCGTATAAGCTACGATGTCGCACTACGAGCACGGAACACTGCTATTGAAATGATATCGGTAACCAAGATGAATCATTTCGGTTGTTGCCAAGTATCTCTACATGTTGCGACAAGCAAATCCGGGAACATTCACAGATATAGATGTAGGGTCCGATGGTAGATTCGAGACACTTATTTGTTGTTCTTGCATCGACTACGGTATTTCTACTTTGGTCTAAGACCGGTGATCGTAGTTGATGGAACTCACCTAAAAGGTCGGAATAAAGGTATTTTATTTCTTGCCGTGACGAATGATGCTAATGAGCAAGTTTTTCCGTTGGCATATGGTGTTGGGCCTATTGAAAATGATGAATCGTGGAAATGGTTCCTCTCGCGGATTCGCAGAGCGTTCGAGGCCAGCAATTCCCTATTGATTGTCTCAGACGCACATGTCTCCATAGCAAACGCTGTAAGTATTGTATTTCCCGATGCTTTCCACGGCTTATGCTACTATCATCTGCTTGGTAAGATTAAGCAACATGGTGGCGATGTGGCGAGCATGTACCACAAAGCTGCATATGCATACCAGCAGCGAGAATATGAGCAGGCTATGTCTGTCATCGAAAGCATGAGTCCCGCGACCATCGAAGTTGATTAATGTTGGACCACATAGGTGGGCTCGATCACGATGTCCGTGGCCGTTACGGTTTTCTTACATCGAATGCGGTTGAGTCATTCAACAAGCGGTTGTTGTGGGCAAGACGTCTTCCAATTTGCTCGATGATCGAAGCAATCAGATTGATTATTGAGGGATGGTTCACTGATAGACGAGCAGCGGCCCAACGAAGTGAAGACAGCCTGAGTGAAGTGGCAGTACAAAAGCTTAGTGCAGAAATGGCAAAAAGCCGTCGTTACACTCGGAGGAGAATTGCAGATCGAAAAGATTGTCGATGGTGACAGAACCTATGTGGTCGATCTTCAACAGCAAACATGCACCTGCAATGAATTTGATCTAGATGGCTTGCCGTGTTCACATGCGATCGCTGCAATTGAGTATGTTTTTTTCCAATTTTTTGATATAATAAATTTTGCGTTTATAATATTAACTATGTCTTACCTTGTGACAGTGAATCTGGCGAATCAATCTTAGATTATGTGGAGACCTATTACACGAAAGAAACTTTAGTGGAGACGTATTCAACCACAATGAATCCTCTTCCAAACCTATGTGATTGGGTTGTACCAGAAGAAATAGCTCACATGATTGTCATGCCACCTCTTGTGCAACGACAAGCTGGGCGTCCAAGATCGAGTCGAATTCCATCTAGGGGTGAGAGAGGCAGACGAAGACGCAATACTACCCAAGAAGGTGAATCCTCGAGCACCAGACGTCGAGCACCAAAAAGATGTAGTCATTGTAGGGAGCTCGGACACACGAAAAGAAGGTGTCCATAACGTGTTGAGCTACAAGAAAGTGATTAATGTAATTTACTATGATAAATTGTAAGCAAAATACCATTATAAGTTAACTTGCCTATAATTATCAAGTTACATGCCGATGTCCTAAATCGTGATTGTTTCCATTTGTGTTGGTATTATTGGGTTATACAAAATCGAGTGTTTAAAGATCACACACCCAAACAAACTAAGAGTAATTCCATCCAACAAAACATGTTGCAAATATCAACACACGTTAGTTATTTTTAGAGCTAAGCTTGACTACTCATATTTTAAAAAATGTATATATCTAATTCTACTTTTAAAAATGGCTACACCTCCTACCCGGTTTGCTTTTAAAATATTTTTTATTGATAAAAATGATGTGATGTTGGTTGTTTGCATGCAATAAATATATTTTATATCAAGATTGTTGCAAGCTCAATTATTAAATATTGATCAAATGTTAGTTATGAGTAGATTTTTTTTTAAAAAATATCAAGAATTTGCCGTAGTAGATGCTAAACAACAACAATAACAATAAATAGTCGACCTAAACAAATAAATATAACTAAATAATTAAGATTGAAATTACATAGTAGATGCTACTTTCTGCTAGTCTACGCTCTTCCTCTTCCTCTTCTCTCGGCTTCTTATATGGCTCACATAACTCAAATATATTTCCACCTATTTTATGTCTATATGCTACAACATTCGCCGTACCACTTTCGATGCTCGGTGAACCGAAATAAGGCGTTCTCTGATCATGCACGCAAATGGACCATCATGAAATCTTCTTCCTGGTCAAATACCTCTGAAGCTCCAGCTGGTGTAAAAATCGCATCATTGTTCCATGGTGGTATTTGGTGGGAGTTATTCTCGAACCATCTAGTGAAGAGCATAAACGGCCGCAATAATCTATTCAGGCACACCAAGTCCATCATCCTCGCATCCAATTGATCATTGTCCATCCGCCAACGTTGCGAGTCAAACAACAAGCAATGACCCGAGTGCATATCCACGCGACATATCACGAAATGCCGCTCGATGATGCATGGGATGATGATCTATAAAAATTAATATTTAGAGAAAATAAACAAGAAAATTTTCAATTTTTGTAACTTATTGTATTAAATAGGTTACCTGCGTGGCACGTAACCATGGTCTATGACCGGCAAAGCCGAAGACAACTGCCATCCAATGCGCTGGTGGCTGCCATGTAGAAGTAATGCTCTCAGGGGTAATGATCAATGGTGCCTCACGCACGTCTTGAATGTAGGACGAAAGTGTTGCGTGTACCTCGGACCATGAATTTTGCAGAAACATCTATTCAACATTGAAAATTAATTAATTCCAGATACTACACATATATAATATATATTGATTGTATTAAAGACACAATACTTACGAAAAAATCAGTATCAAAGATGATTGTGTTATGAGAATCCACCACATCCAATAAGTCGATCCCGGTATCGAGTCTCGTCCTCAAATACATCATGAATAGATCGACCATCTACAAAATTATTTTAGGGATACATATCAATATAAGTAGATGTACTTTAAAAAAAAGCATATTGTATAAAGCGTGCTTACCCGAACATCAAAGGCCTCTCGGCGTTTCGATACATCTGAAAAATCGAACTGGATTTGACGGTCAAGACTCAACAACCACCACCGTGTCATTTCTCATCATCAAGAAACGCTGGTAGTTTATCAATACATCTTGGATAATGGACGTGGGATCGGGCTATTCACATATGGTGACCGATTGCGGTAGAAGGTCTCGTGCCCGCTCACCTCTCAAGCTTCCAACTACAAACATTTAAGCATATGAGTCGTTCAGAAATGAAAAACATAACAAATATAATGAAATATTATAAAGCATCAAATATGAGACTTAATAGTTACATGTTGCTCCAAGCTGTTCTTCGATAGCTCGAAAGTCCGCCTCACTACGTTCGAGGCGCCGATCACTAAATAGGTCCACCCCAGCATGGAATGATGAGATGCGTTCGGGATGGTACCATGGATCTGGGAGAGTAGCGAGGGGGTATCATTTGGTCGATATAGGGTGGCTCGGTAGGCTCAATATGTCCACTGTCTCGATGGACATCTGGTCTGGGCTGCTGCTCCTGATCTTCATCTCGACTGGGCTGCTGCTCCTAATCTACATCTCTCGTCGTCGTCGTCGGATGATGTGGGGCACGAGGTGGGAGTATACGTTTCGAGACTATATGCGCAACCACATCGAGTCTTCTAAGAAGCTTTCAAACCATTTCTTAATCTTAGGAATCCACTTATCTTCGATAGACTTCTCGATCGTTGCCTTTCTGTCTTCACTCTCCGAATATTTTCCTGAATAGTTTCCTCGATCCAACGATGATCGACGGAACTAAGACGCCGCCTGTGGTGCTCACCACCACTGCCGATGAAGAAGAAGAAGAAGAAGAAGAAGAAGTTGGCTGCCTTGCATGTTTTCCCGTATCCCGTCTCTCAACAGATCGACAGCTATCCACATATTGGCTTTGAGGCTCCTCAGCAACCACAATCTCAACGAACTCAGCCGACGATGTCCTCTAGCTGGGTCTTGAAGGTGGAGCCTCTACGTCCGGCTCAGAACTCTCCATCACGGGGCGGGCGTGTCGACGAGTAAACTGCAATCCTTCTCTCAATGGGTTGCTCGGCTCCTCGTAGTGCACACCGAGTGGATAAGGGTATGAGACGGATTGCAAGTAAGAGGAGAAAAACTCCGTCTCGTCGGCCGTGATCTCAATAAAATAATTTTCCTACAATAATGTAATAAATTAAAACATATCAGTAAATCGAATAATAAATATATAAAAACATGATATATATAATTTATAAATAAACTAGTAAACTAATATATTTAATACCTCTCGCTCAAACAGGGACTGTAATCTAGCAACATCAGGTCTATCACGGAACGTCCACCTTCTAAATCTCGGATGCAAGCTGGTAGTAACATTCTTTCCGCTATACCGTCCAACTCTGGTACGACCTCAAACAACCAAACATATAACACCGTGTGTGTCCGTAAAATGGTACTTCCTAGTTGATTTGCAATGCTTGAATAGTACTTCAAAATCGATATGAATACGCACCCATGGAAATCGTCCAAAAGCATCCAAATCATCAACTAAAGCCCAAACCCAGTCAACCAAGGTCTTCGAAGCATCATATGCAAACACCATGGCATAAAGCACTAGAACATGTGCAGCTCGAAGGTATAAATGACCATCCTGGTCATTAATGTCAGCGTTGCAGAACCTATCTAATAGTTCTGCAGCTGTCATTTGCCGGCCACCACAAAATGTCATGTAGACTTCACAATGTCGCAAGTCATACTCTACTGATGTATCAAATGAAGACGACCCAAACTGCAGGCTAGTCACAAGCGCATAATCTCTAATAGAAAAACAACGCGTATTTTCATTAATATAAAATAACATCTCTTGGCTTGCGCTCTCTATCTGGCGGGAAACAGCATGGTGTATAACCATAGCGCACTTATTACCTTGCTTATAATCTATGAAGTAACCAAAACATCCTCCTAAGAATCAATCAAGTAATGGTTGACCACCAACTTCAAGCAACATCCTCTTAACATAATCTAAATAATCAACTCTATAATAAGTGGTGACTGCCGAAGGTATATTAATTGTGTCGGGTCTCAAAAATATATGATCTGTTTTAAACAATAAATAATATAAGAATAATTAATCAATAAATATGCAATAATTAATTTAAACGAATTATGCAATAACTAATCTAGAATTATATCCAATTATCTAAACGAATTATTAACAACGGTATAAATCTAAATCTAAAACGAATTATCTAAACAAATTATCTAAACTAATACTCCAATAATTATAAATAACAAATCTAAATCTAAACGAATTTAAACGAGTTATCCAATAATTATAAATAACTAATAATAAACGAATTATACATATAACAACAGGACAATTATCTAAACAAATTATCCAATAATTTAAATAATAGAACGCATATACATATAACAACAGGACAATTATCTAAACAATTATCCAATGATAGAATCAACATTCCAATTAACAAAACAAAATTAACTAAACAAGACAAAATTAACGAAAAAATTAATGAAACAATAACAATAACAATAAATAGTCGATCTAAACAAATAAATATAACAAAATTAACAATAATAAATCTAAACAATAAATTAACAAAAACCGGTCCAAAATTATTTATATATGCAAAAACCGGTCGGTATTAACATAATAGTGATTGAATTTTTTCACTATTTATATCCTTTATTCCTTAATATTTATATGATGTCATTTATTCCTTTAAAATTATTTATATCCTTTATTTATATGATATATATAATTTCGTAGTAATTTCGTAATTATATCTAATTTATATCCAATTATCAAATAATTATATCCAATTATCAAATTAAAAATAATAAATCTAAACGTAATCCAACTAAACAATTTATATTCAATTATCTAAATTCCTAAATCCAACGAGACAATAATATTAAACAAAATTAACAACAATAATAAATCTAAACAAAATAAATATAATAAACAACAATAAATTAAATAACATATTATAAACAACAATAAATTAAAAAAACCGATCGAAATTATTTTTAATTGGAAAAACTCGTAGGTATTATGATAATACCGATCAATTTTATGGTTTTAAAATTCGATCGATATTATCATCTTAATTTTTGCTATTTATATATTTTATTTCTTAATATTTATATATATCATTTATTCCTTTAAAATTATTTATATCCTTTATTTATATTATATATATCATTTCGCATAAATTCGTAATTATATCTAATTTATATCCAATTATCCAATAATTATATCCAATTAACTAATTAAAAATAATAATAAATCTAAACGAATCCAACGAGATTATCTAAATACCTAATAATTAATTATCTAATAATTATGCGATAATTATTATCCAAAATCCAACGCAAACAATAATACTAAACAAAATTAACAACAATAATAAATCTCAACAAAATAAATATCATAAACAACAATAAATTAAAAAACATATCATAAACAACAATAAACTAAAAAAACCGATCGAACATAATTTTTAATTGCAAAAATTCGATGTTATTATGATAATACCGATCGGTATTATCATAATACCGATCGGTATTATGATAATACCGGTCACAGTTCAATTCGTTCCAATTAAAATTAATTTTCGACATTTGATCAACCTAAACACATCAAATTCGAAATACTTACTTGTTGAGATATATTTGCTAGATTGAACGAAATTTGAGGACGAAGAGCACCGAAATGAACGAAAGAAAAAGAAAGCTCGAAAATTTGAGTTGAAAGCTCGAAAATTTGAGGATGAAAGAAATTTATGTTTGAAAATTTGAGCTCTGTTCGAAAATGATATGAAACCGATCGATCTTGTTTATGCAGTTGAAATAGAGAGAATTGAATTGTGATAAATTATTGGTGTGGTCACGGGTGAGTCAAAAGATTCCCTGCTCTCTTCTTTTTTCTTTTTTTTTCAATCAGCTTACAGCTTTCACTTTGTTATTTTACAGCTTTCGTTTCAGACTTTGTTATTTTACAGCTTTCATTTCAGTTTTTGCAGGTCTTCTTTTCAGGTTTTTGCAGGTATTGTTTTCACATAATTCTCTCGAAACTGTACATAAATACTATTTTAATATCAATGGTTATTTCCTGCATCTTTTTATAACATTGGATATATATTACATACAGTTTATAACATTGGGTAATTTAATTTCTCTCCCTTAATTAATTATGATTTTAATAATATTTATATAATAATAAAATTACTTTCGTTCTCAAAATTTGTTTTTAATTTTATTTTTCGGTACGTTTTTCAAATTTATTATCTTTTCATTTATGAAAATTATCTCTCAAAATATTTTTAATTTGTTACCATCAATAACACTATTTATTTATATTTTTGACCACTCATGATCCACCACTATCTCTCTTTCTTATCATTAATATCACCATTTATTTACATATTTTATCACTCATGATCCATCATTATCTACAATTAATTAATTTAATAGTATATTAATATGGAACCCTTATTTCACTAGCAGAACACTCTACAATTTTTATTAGAATTCGCACCGAATATTCCATATGAACAATTTTATGGACGACTAAAGTATTATTTTGAAGGAATATACTTATACATATTAGAATGTATACGTGTGAGAAATAACATTGTTTTGTCTTTTTTAGATTTGTTTTAATTTTAGGTGTAAATGATGTGGTTTTTCGTCGTGTCAACTAGGCAAAATCGACATGAATCCAGTCATCAGGACATGATTTGTGGATTCATTCAGAATGCTAGAGTATAATTTTGTCAATATACTTATGTTAAGATACGAACTTAAGAAATTGTAAAGGTTGAGTGTTAAGTGGTATTTGCCATAATTTATATGATTACAAATAAATGATTTGTAGATATACATTACAAATGGTAAATAACACATAACACTCCAATATTTTCGATATTTTACATATGTGTTCCAACTTAAGTATAATAACAAATTGAATCATAACTTTTCAAATGTGTTTATAATAATATCATGATCACCGAAATCAATATGTGGATGTCGAAAATCCATGTCAAATTCACACATTGAATAAATTTAAAAGCCTCCAAAATTATAAAAAAAATAACACAAAGTTATAATTAGGTAGAGTGAGAGGAGAATGACCTTCATTAATTTCATCCCTAATTTACTCCAAAACCCATTTGCAAACGCACAAGGGATAAGCAATGGTCCAATGATATATTCTTTCATCCATACAAAATATCGACAACTACCATCTTATACATTCACATAAAATCATAAACAATCGACACCCCTCCAATTAAAGTGACAAAGAAAAGAAAAACTCACCATATTATAGCTTAGGCATTCCCAAAACTTTCTGCCCATATTTCAATTGCAAAAGATGTCATCAAATGGTAAGGACCGTGCTTGCAAAAAGGTTTTCCATCTGAATTTCAAGAATTTGTAGAAATATCACTTCGAATCGCCAAGGATTGTGAGAGGCCAAAAGAAGGTTAGAATTTTTCTGATAATACATCAATAATGGTTCAAAAATGGGATTTTAATGTAAGAGTGCATTAAACGACATTGTTTGTGTGTGTGTGTGTGTATATATATATATATATATATATATATATAGTTTAGTTCAAATAAGAACCATTCTTATCCTAAAACTAAGAACCAAATGAATTCGTTATGAAAGTTGATGAATCCGTTGAGAAAGTTAATGAATTCAAAATTCATAATTTTTCACCGGGTTCGAATCCCATGAGGCTAAAATTCTATTTTTGGATTCGATAATTTTCTCACGGATTCATCAACTTTCACCGTGAATTCATCGGTTTTTGATTCTCACGTTTCACAATAAAAATGGTTCTCACGTTAACCATATATATATATATATATATATATATATATATATATATATATATATATGCCACATAGCGATCGGCCCTAAACTATTATACCACATAGGCAAATTAGGTTTGATTCCAATCATTAGTAGGGTTGAAAATTTTCGACACGATAGGAACACGCGAGAAATTAATGGGTTAGTGTTCAGTCTTATCGTGTTGGTGTCTTTATCATGTCGACATGATAAGAACATGATAATTTCGTGTCGGATCTGTATCGTGTTCATGTAATATGATAATTTTCGTATTGCATTCGTGTTCATGTAATACGATAATTTTCGTGTTACATTCGTGTTCGTGTAGGACCGTGTCGTTTTCGTATAATTCAATAATATTTATATATATTTAATATTAATTTAATTATTTATATATTTTTATTTCTTTTATTAATATATTTTTTAGTTTTGATTTAAATTTATCGTTTTGTGTCGTTATCGTATCGGGTCAACACGAAAAAAATCGTGTCATATTCGTGTTCGTGTCGTGTCGTGTTCGTGTCAGTATATTTTTTATCGTGTTCATGTCAAACATATATTTAACGAAGTGTGTTCGTGTTTGATCTTATCATGTCATGGCGTTATCGTGTCGACACGATAACGATCCGACCCGCACGAATTTTCAGCCCTAGTAATTAGGATACAAATGTTAAAAAATATACAACGATTATGATTTAATTTATTATTATACTTATATTGAGACATGAATATAAAAAATAGAAAATATTAGAATGCTATTTATTATCTACTCCATTACAAAATATGCAAATACTCGCTTAATTGTATCGTGCAGTCAAAGCGGACACGCCAAGAAAATGGGTACTTTTACTTTTTCTTAATCACCAATTATTATATGAAAAATAAATTTTTTTAAACAATTTTTTTGTAATAATAATAATAATAATAAAGGTTTGATATCAATTGAATTCTAAAAAAATTGTACTGATGCCATGCTTATATAAAATATTTATAGTGTTAAAATTGTCATGAAATCTTATTATCATGCAAAATTAAAATAATTTTCATTTAAAAACTCATAATTCTAACTTCTCTCTTGATCAAAAACTCACTAAATTTTCTATAGATATTTATTTGCTAAAACCGGCCAGGGCACCGATTCAATTAGGGAAATTGGAAACTAGCAAATGAACGAATCGTTGGAGGATTTGTGTATAAATAGAAAATGGTTATTAGCCAGTAATATACGAACATTGTTTATTTTTTAATTTGTATATGATTTTTTTAACCTGTAATACATGAATTTTTTTGACTTATCTTAATTTCATCATAAAATTAATTTCTCTCAAATAGAAATCTATTTTGGCAAAATTATAGTTGGGGTGTCAAATTAAAGGATGAAAACGATATCTTTTCGTTCATATAATTTTAAAAAAATATTAAAATAAAAAACCTAAATCCATCTTTTCTCGTCTTCTCTGCTCCGGCGATCCATCGTCATTGGCAAATTCTTTTAGAGTGGGTACCCGGAAGGTTCCTTGCAGAAAGCAATTGCTATAGAATACAAGAACTTACTTCTAGGAGAGAGAGAGAGATTTCTGGGTCTTGAAATCGACCGACACGAAGATAGCTTGATTTTGTTTAATAAAGCTTCATTCTCTCTTAGTTCTCCGTCTTGACGGAATTCATGGCAGATTTTTCAAACTTGACTTTGGGCAATTGCTTTCTGCAAGGTACCTACTATGAACATGTTTTATTTGTCCAACGGTGCTGGGTTCGCCTGACCGGGGAAGAGGAGGAAAGATAGGTGGCTCTGTTGCTGTCGGAGGCCGCCGGGGGGTGAGGTGTAATTCTCGGCTTTAAACAATTTGGAAGAAATTTATATTCTCGTCCATCAAATACGTTTATTTAATTCTATTTTGATCCGTTTATAAAAAATGTTCACTTTTTAAAAACACAAATTTCATATTTTTACCTTAAATATATTCATTTATTTATAAAATTTATATTCTCATCTACCAAATATCATCAAATACATTTATTTAATTCTATTTTGATCCGTCTAAAAAAATATTCACTTTTTTTTAAACACCAACTTCATATTTTTACTTTAAATATATTCATTTATTTATAAAAAATCATTCATAACTCACCTTTGTTATATCCATTATCTATCAATATATTCATTTATTAAAAATATGTGCCATTAAAATTAAAGAACAATTTTCGGAGTAAGTACATAAGTCGAAAATTCATGCATTTAATATTAAAAAATATCATAATACAAAATTAAAAAACTGTGAAAATTCGTGTATTTACGTGATAATATTCGGATATAAAAAGATGTCTGCAGTTGGGGACATGTGGTGTCGGGAAACATGCAGCTAAGGGCACATGCTAAATTCCGCTTTTTCAGAGAATCTGTGCATTTGATAGGGGCATTTTGGTACCTATGAGAATTCAAATTGCAACGACTAGAGCAATTGATAGAAAAGAAAGAGTCCAAAATTTGGCGTAATAGAATCGAATCGAGTCGAATACTATCATATTTAAGTTTGGTTTGTTTAGTTTTGAGTTTTATTTATTGAATATTTCAAGTTCACGAGCTTATTCGAACTTTAATTGAATCCAAATAAATTTTCTAAATTTAGATATATGTTTAGAATATTGATTATTTTATTTTAAAAATAAATTATTTTATCCACAATAACACAATATATTTTTGGATTTCTTATAACAAATGAAAATAGTTAGAAATTTAACATAATAATTATTAATTATAGAAAGAAAATAATTGTATCCAGTTAATAATTTTATATTTTCAAAGTAAATCAATTAGTGAATTTGTTCACGAGCTAACGAGTCGAATACTATCATGCTTAAGTTTGGTTTGTTTAGCTAATGAACTTCACTAAACAAACTCGAATGAACTTTTATCGAATCGAGCTCTGAATAGCTTGACTCATTCACAGACCTACTCAAAAGCAAGAAATGGTGGAGAGAGAGAGAGATGAGTCTTTTACTGCAGAAAAATAAAGTAGAAGGAGAAATAGACACATAATGTACATATATATAACTAGAGTTGGTAGACAAGGGCGTGCAATGTTTATGTAACTATGTCGATAGAGCAAGCTCGAAATTTCTGAACTCATCAAAACTAGCACAAGCTGGACTCACTAAAATGGCCATATTCTTCGCCAAGCTCACCGCATCCTTCAGATCTTTTGCTCGTAAACAAGGAATGCTGAAGAACCAAACTTGATAACGGTGAAAATGAGGCGACATTATGTGAAAAAAGAGAGTGTTGAAGCACCAACAAATCACTTACAGTGGTGGTACTTCAATGGCTCTATCAGCTGCTCAAAACCAGTACAACCCAAGATCTGGGAACTGAAATTCATGGTATCAATACAAAACCTTTCTTGGAAGTTGAAAACTAAGAATACAATGAACTAGGGATGCCAATGGATGAGTTTTATCCGAATCAATCCAGAACCGTTCAAAACCCATTAAATTTTAAAACAACAATTCTGGTTCCGGTTCCAGACCCGCTTTAGACCCAGACGGTTTAGATCCATAGTTTGATGATCCGGTCCGATCCAAATCGATTCTGGTTACAGAACCATAATCAATACTTATTTATTGGTTCTGATCCGAGTAAAACCCATCTATTGACAAACCTAAGTTTAAATAGGTTTGTCAATGAGCTAGTTTTATCCATATCGATTCGAAATCACTCATAACCCATTAAATTATAAAGCAACAGTTTCGATTCCAGTTCTGGTTCTAGACCCGCTTAGATCTGGACCGTTTAAGACTCATAGTTGATGGTCCGGGTCCGATCTGAATCCAACAATGTCTAATGGGTCAGTTCCAGAATCAGAACCATTACTTATTTATCAATTATGATCCGGATAAAACCCACTCATTAACATTCCTATTATGAACAATTAACTGCTTCATGGGCCTAAATAGATACTTTTGTGAAACTTTAGGTGTGTAAAGTCGTAGCTTGTGAGAATGGATATAGTGAGAGCAAAACTACTAATAGAGATAACTCAAATAATTTTGCGCGAAATTAGATTTGAACTATCAACTAAGATGGGTAACCCAAAACTCTATGATCAATAATAATGTAATGATTGGTTCATTTATGTACAATACTTAACATACATAAGTGAGAATACATCATATCTATTAGATTTGAAAATCAAATTATTATTTTTAAATGTGTATCTAAATTAGTTATATATATTTTTGTATATAATTATATATTTTTATATTTATGCATTTTGTCATAATTTGTGCATTAAATATGAAGCGTTCACATTGATTTATCAAGGATTGATATTTGTGTCCAAATTTACACTATAAATAGTGTCTACACGATAACCAATATATATATATATATATATATATATATATATATATATATAGGAGATTAGCGTGAGAATCATTTTTATCACGAGAATGTGAGAACCAAAAGATGATGAGTTCAGTATGAAAGTTGATGTATCTCTTGAGAAAGTTACTGAACCAAAAAATTAAATTTTTGTCTTTCATGAGATTCGAACCTGGATGGAAATTTTGAATTTTTGGATTCATTAATTTTCTCAGCGGATGCATTAACTTTCATAGCAAATTCATTTTAATTATAACGAATTTTCCGATTCTTAATTATCATGATAAAAATAATTCTTATTTAAACTCTATTCTCTCTCTATATATAATCAATACACTTTTTAGAATGAATTTAGAGGCTTCGGTTTTTAGCTAATTATAAAGTCATCAGCAGTGATATGCAAAATGAAATAGAAATCGATATTCTAATTGAATCGGTCATTTCATTCTTCCCGTTCGAATAATGAATTTCAAATTTAAAAGTAGTTTATGTTTTCCTATAAATACTGATAACTTATGTTTAGACGTATTTTTCTTTTTCTTTTGAGAAAATTTGTTGAAAATCGCGCATATATATATAATATTATATATGTGGTCAAGTTTCCGAAGCTACTTTGACCAAGATTTTGAGGACGAACGTTTAATTTTGTGAAATTAAGCGGCATAGGATCGATCTACGTTCGAGTAGATGATCGTGGTGTATTCACATTCTCAAATCCGATTTCCGGTGAGTGAGAAATAATGGATCAAAGTTGGTCACTTAAACATGGAGTTATGTGATTAATGGGATAAGCATGGATTAATTAATCCTTATCCCACATTGATTAATGTACCTTCATTAATTGTCTATATAAGTGGATCATTGAACACTTAGTATAATTATGTGCATGTGATGGTGGAAAGCCATTGTACAAGACATCGCCGCACACGCCGCCGCCGCCGCCCGGTGCCGCCCGTGCGTGCCCGCGCCCGCCGCCGTCGCCCGTCGCCGCCGCCCGCGCGCCGCGCCGTGCCGACTCGGCTCGGCTCGGCCCGCCCGTGGTCCGTGGATCGTGGATCTTGGATCTTGGATCTTGGATCTTGTGATTGGTCTGGGTGGTCTTTGGGGCATTCTTTGGGCTGTTCGTGGGCTTGCTTCGTGGGCTGGTTCCGTGGCCCATTGTCCTTATATTTTGGATCAACGTTTGATCGAGCCCAAAGATGAAATTGGTCCGAGGCCCAGTCGTGTAGCCCAATCCGTTGGGCTGGCGTGCGATGGAGTTGGTCCGGGGCTCAACTCGTGGCCCAATCCGTTGGGCTCGCTGCACTTGAAGAGACGTCCGGATACGTCCAATGAACGACGGGCGCGCGTTGTCGATTCGTCGTAACCGCCGGTAACGCCCGACATGATGGCTCTGGGAAACGTGCCACGTTGTCTCCGTAAACCGCCGCACTCGATAGGGGACATAACTCCGTAACACCCGACATCAATGCGGTGTTGACTCAAAGATGCTTCCCCATGAGGGACGACGCTATAAATAGGACATGTCTCCGGCATAAGCAACCCTCGCAAAAGCATTCTGCGATTCTCTCAAAGCACTCACTGCATACATAGCTCGTGGTTCAAGCTCGTCCCGCCTCCGTCGATTCACGGAGCTCGTTGGTTTGCGGTCTTGCCACCCACCTAGACGCTGCCGTTTACCTTTGGAGCGATACGTCGAACCGAGAGCACTATCGGGCGTATCTCGTCTTGCGGAAAGAGACTCCTCGACTCGGTATTAGATTACGGTTATCCGTAATTTTATTACATTTCTTGCTTCAAATTCATTGTTAGTTTTGATCTTCTACATTTACATTTCGAGTTGTAACACGCCCGCAAGTCTGTACTTTTGTACACCTTTTTCAACAATCGCAAGACGAGATATTACTTGCCACGAAGGAGTTAGACTCTAAATAAACTAAAACTTCGAAACCTAAACCTTTGCTTGGAGATGTCGATTATTCCACCACCGACTCGCTCGCCCGCCACCGCCGCCGCGCCCGCCGCCTCTGCTCTTGCCGCCAATTACCGCACAATGGCTTCGGTCATGTTTGGTTCGATGCCTTTGGTCAACCATGGGACCACTTTGGGTCGATCGTTGGTTCCACTTTTAGTGGTTCAACAATTGGTTCCACTTTAGTGGTTCCTTTCGTTCGACGATCGCACTTTTCGGTGGGTCGATTGTTGGATCCATGGGATCTAACACCGGTGGTTCTCATTCGAGTTCCATGTTTGACACACTTCAAGTGGTTTGGTGGATCGATCATGGATCGATCTCGGCGCCGCTCATACCATGAGGATGATGCGCCCGTAGAAGCCGCCAAGTTGGAGGATCCGACTTGAGATGGCGACAAAGATCTTTGTTCTCCTCACGACGTTGGGCTTCGCCAACTTCTTGGTGGAAGATGAGCCCGCGCCCGGTCAAGTGACGGACTTTCACGTCCAAAGATATGACAATGGCTTGGCGACTACCTTTGTAAAAATTTTATACTTGGTAGTTTAGAAGATAGCTTGTATAGTGTTTATCTTTGTTGTAACGACATCCAAAAGTATGTGGGATGCGTTAGAAAAGAAGCACCGTAGTGATGATGCAGTACAAAGAAGTTCATTGTAGCAAATATTTGGACTACAAGATGGTCGATTCCGACCGATCATGGACCAAGTCAAGAGTTTCAACTCATTGTGCACGAGGTTCAAGCGAAGGCACACTTGTTTGAGACGGTTTTGTCGTCGCCATGTTGATTGAGAAGCTACCAGGGGTGGAGAGACTTCAAGGTCTACCTTAAGCACAAGCGAAAGGATATGACACTTGAAGACTTGATCGTCCGATCGCGATCGAGTCGACGTGAAAAGCTAGAACTAAAGGAAAGGCGATCGATGCTAGAGCCAACTCTTTGGAGGCGGTCCTCCAACAAACGTGTTCGTCCCAATGTCAAAGATAAAGGCAAGGGAAGGTGGTTGCCCGTAAGTTTGACGGGATCGTTATAATTGTGGCAAGCATGGCCACGAGTAAGCGACCGTCGGTAGAAGAAGAAGGCTAAGCAAGTTACCAGCGTTGTCGAGAAGGACTTGACAAATGGGACAAGGATGACTTGGGCTGGCTGTGGTGACAGAAGAAGTCGACCACGCCGAGAATCAAGGTGGATGGTTCATCGACATCGGCGCAATCGCGCACGTCATGCCGAAAAGATGCGCTTCTCCACCTACAAGCCCGCTGAGGGAGGAAGCTCAACATGGGGAACCAAGCCGTCCGAGGTTGCCGGAGTTGGTGATGTGGTGCTCAAGATGACGTCCGGCATTGAGATCACATTGAAGGATGTCTTTGCATGTCCCGGATATTCGCAAGAACTTAGTGTCGAGCTCTATTCTAGTTAATAAAGGTTTAGACTAGTTTTGAGTCGGACAAGTTTGTCTGACTAAGTTTGGAAAGTTTCTTGGTAGAGGTTATCTCATGGGGTCTTTTCAAACTAAATGTAATAATTTGTCTTGTGTACCCAAAATTATGATGAATGAAAAGCATCTACTTCTCTTACTTGATCGAGTGCTCGATTTATGGCATTGTAGATTAGGACATGTTAATCTAAATGCATAAAAGATTAGTAAATTTAGATTTACTAAAGTTAAATGAAGTCAATACACAAACGAAATGTGAGGTTTGTGTGGAAGCGAAATAAGCTAAGTTACCGTTTCATTCGGTAGAACGAAGCACTAAGCCTCTAGAACTTATTCATCTTGATGTATGTGATTTAAAGTTTGTACAAACTAGAGGTGGTAAAAGTACTTCATCACGTTTATTGATGATTGTACAAGATATTGTTATCTTTACCTTCTAAGAAGTAAAGGCGAGGCTATTGAAGCTTTTAAAACTTCAAGAACGGCCGAGAATCAACTAAGTCGTCGAATTAAGACTGCTCAAGTGATAGAGGAGAATATGTAGCTCGTTTGAGGCATTATGCTGTGAAAGTGGTATAATACACCAAACGACGACTCCTTATTCACCTCGATCTAATAAGCGTTGTCGAACGTAAAATCGAACACTTAAGGAGATGATGAATGCTTTGTTGATTAGTTCGTGGTTGCCCGAACTTGTGGGGAAGTTTGTTTTGTGACCAACTACATCTTGAACAAGATTCCACTCAAGGTAAGGATGTCACTCCTACGAGTTGTGGAAAGGAAGAAAGCCATCGACAAATATCTCAAAGTGTGGGGTGTTTGGCGAAGGTTGAGGTGTCTCTTCTAAACAAGTTACAATTGGACCTAAAGCGATCGATTGTATCTTTATTGGGTATGCACCAATGAGCAATGACGCTATCGTTTCGATCCTGGTCGGTACGGATATATTTGTGGGGACGATTTATGAATCAAGGAATGCTATATTCTTTGAAAGTGTTTATCCTCAGTAAAGACAAGGATAAAATGAAGCTAGTTCTAGCAATAGGCGATGGTGAAGCTTGAGTTCTAAACCTTTGGAGGAAGAACCGATATCGCATAGCGATCGAGTGCGATCGGAGGGTCGGAACCGAGACGCGTGGCGATGAGTCGAACGCCAAAGGATTTTGGTCCCGACTATATTGCGTTCATGTTGGACGAAGAACCAACTTCAATCAAAGTAGCTATGCTCGGCCGGACGGGATGCTCGCAAGAGGTCGCTCACCAGTGAGATTGATTCCATTTGCAAAACCACACTTGGGTCTTTGGTTGATTTGCCGAAGGTTGTAAGCCCTTAGGATGCAAGTGGATCCTTAAAGGAAGTACAAGCGGATGGATCAATTGAAAAGTATAAAGCCCGTTTGGTTGTCGAAGGTTTAAACAAAGAGAGGGTGCGATTTCTTGATACCTATTCACCGTGACGAGGATTACGTCTATTAGGGTGCTTCGCAATTCTTTGCTTTGCACAATCTTGAGATTCATCAAATGGACGTTAAGGCTGCGTTTTGAATGGTGACCTCGAGGATGAGGTATATATAGAGCAACCAGAAGCGGTTTGTAGTACCAGTCGAGAGGCGAGGTATGCAAACTCGTGAAGTCTCTATATGGTTTGAAACAAGCGCCGTTGCAATGGCACTTGAAATTTGACAATGTAATGTTGGCAAATGGTTTCAAGATCAATGAGTGTGATAAATGTGTCACGTTAAGAACACCGATAATGGTTATGTTATAGTGTGTGCGTATGTAGATGATATGTTGATCATGGGTAGCAATACTCAAGTCATTAATGACACAAAGCGCATGTTAAATAGAAATTTTGACATGAAGGACATGGGTTTAGCCGATGTGATTCTTGGAATCAAGATTCTAAGAAGATCGACGGAATTGTCTTGACACAATCTCACCACGTTGAGAAAGTGCTTAAGAAATTCAACGCGTTTGATAGTTTGCTCGCTAAGACCCCATTAGAGCTCAATGTTCACTTGAGTAAGAACAGGTGAACCCGTTGGGCAAGAAGACTATGCTAAGGTCATCGGGTGTTTGATGTATCTTACAAATTGCACCCGACCCGACATAGCTTGCTTGCAGTGAACAAATTGAGTCGTTACGAGCAATCCGAGCAAGGAGCATTGGAAGGCTTTAGTGAGAGTTTTGAGGTACCAAGTATACTCAAAATCATGGGGTGCATTTCACGAGATATCCCCGCACTTGAAGGGTACCGTGATGCCAATTGGATATCGACACGAAGATTCACTTTCTACAAGTGGGTGCGTGTTCACGATTGGGGAGGTCTTGTTTCTTGGAGATCCACGAAGCAGGCGTGTATAGCCCGATCCACCATGGAATCGTAATTCATAGCTTTGGATAAAGGCGGTGAGGTTCGAGTGGCTCGTAATTTTTGGAAGATATTCCATGTTGGTCTAAACCCGTGCCACCGTGATGATTCACCGTGATAGCCAAGCGACTATTGGAAGCGGCGAAAAGTGGTTTGTATAATGGTAAGTCTCGACATATCGTCGGCGACATAATACCGTGAGGCATTTGATCTCGAATGGGGTTATATCAATTGACTATGTCAAGTCGATAGATAATCCGCGGATCCGTTAACCAAAGGTTGAACAGGGATCAAATGATCAAGTTGCTAGAGGAATGGGACTAAATCCACATCTTAAGAACAATCATAGTGGTAACCCAACCATGATGACCTGAGATCCCAAGAACTTGGTTCAATGGGAGAACTAAGCTATATGAGTTCGTGTATAAACACTCGAGTTAGTCATTCCTAGAAAGCAAACGAGTGTTGAAAAACTTGCCTAGTGGTGAGGTTGAGTCGTTGACTCTCAATGATTCCTAAGATACCTCGAGGAGGTTGAGTATGGCAAGATACTCGGTAAAGAATCACCTATGTAAGTGCGAAGTGGGGCCGCTTCAAACAAAACACTTATGAATCCAAAGTGGATGTCCATGGCCAAAATGGAATCAAACGTGAGAGCGGATGAGGTTGAGGTGTTAAAGTGTTAATACCATTGTTTCAAAGGCATTTGTGGGGAATAGTTCAAGCATCGTGTCCACTAATCCTTTGTGTACTCGATGGTACTAACTATGGAAGGTTGAGCCATAAACCACTGTCCAAATATTTTAACATCTCTTGAGGATCGGTGTCTCGCATCATGCATATGGCTATTTCCACTCATGTGGGGATTGTTGAAATCGCGTGCATATATATATAATATATATATGTGGTCGAGTTTCGTGAAGCTACTTTGACCAAGATTTTGAGTGACGTAACGTTTAATTTTGTGAAATTAAGCGGCATAGGATCGATCTACGTTCGAGTAGATGATCGTGGTGTATTCACATTCTCAAATCCGATTTCGGTGAGTGAGAAATAATGGATCAAAGTTGGTCACTTAAACATGGAGTTATGTGATTAATGGGATAAGCATGGATTAATTAATCCTTATCCCATTGATTAATGTACCTTCATTAATTGTCTATATAAGTGGGTCATTGAACACTTAGTATAATTATGTGCACAAGTGATGGGTCGGAAGCCCACGCTGTAGACATCGCCGCCGCCGCCGCCGCCCGTGCCGCCCGTGCCGGCGCCCGCCGCCCGCCGCCCGCGCCGTCGCCGCCGCCCGCCGCCCGCGCCGCGCCCGTGCCGGCTCGGCTCGGCCCCGCCCGCCCGTGGTCCGTGGATCGTGGATCTTGGATCTTGGATCTTGGATCTTGTGATTGGTCTTTGGGTGGTCTTTGGGGCATTCTTTGGGCTGTTCGTGGGCTTGCTTCGCGGGCCTGGTTCCGTGGCCCATTGTCCTTATATTTTGGATCAACGTTTGATCGAGCCCAAAGATGAAATTGGTCCAGGCCCGATTGTGTAGCCCGATCCGTTGGGCTCGTGTGCGATGGAGTTGGTCCGAGGCCCAACTCGTGTGGCCCAATCCGTTGGGCTGCTTGTGCACTTGAAGAGGCGTCCGGATCGTCCATGAACACGACGCACGCGTTGTCCAGATTCGTCGTAACCGTCGATGCGCTCCGACATGATGGCTCTGCGGAAGCGTGCCACGTTGTCTCCGAAACCGCCCGCACTCGATAGGGGACATAACTCCGTAACACCCGACATCAATGCGGTGTTGACTCAAAGATGTTTCCCATGAGGGGACGACGCCTATAAATAGGACATGTCTCCCAAAGATAAGCAACCTCGCAAAAGCATTCTGCATTCTCTCAAAGCACTCACTGCATACATGGCTCGTGTCAGCAGCTCGCCCCGCCTCCGTCCGGTTCACGGAGCTCGTTGGTTTGCGGTGTGCCACCCACGAGACGCCGTTTTACCTTTGGAGCGATCGTAAGCGAGAGCACTATCGGGCGATCTCGTCTTGCGGAAGGAGGACTCGACTCGGCATTAGATTACGGTTATCTGTAATTTTATTCATTTTCTTACATTTCAAATTCATTGTTAGTTTGATCTTCTACATTTCTGCTTCGAGTTGTAACACGCCCGCAAGTCTGTACTTTTGTACACCTTTTTCAACAAAATTTACTATAGATTGCAAATGCATGGAAAATGAAAGAAGACTCCACAAGCATCGAAGGTTCATCCCAAACATACATTATAAAACATCTACGGATGCTTTGCAAATCTATGAGCTAGCTCATAATCATCTCAACGAACTAGCTAAATGGCCAATCATGTTTCATCCTTCCAATAACGCACGACCATCAACAATGAACTCACCAAAGAGGAAAAAACCTCAACAAGGCCACGGCTCTCAACAAATGAGAGAAAACAAAGGCTCTCAACAAAGGAGAGACAACAAACTCTCAAAGGAGAAAACAAAAAGCGATGGAAAAACAAAACCGTAATCTCGAGCACGGAGGTAAAAGGCTAGATCTAGCAAAACACACTAGATCTAAACCAAATCACTCTAATCCTCGAGATCCATTTATTCAAAAAGAAAAGATAGATAGAGACCATGGAATCAAAATCCGATCTGCAAGAACACTCAATGTGACGAAAAACACCTCGGAACCCAATCATGGCCTCGGATCTGCAGTGTCGACTCGGATCCGCATAGCGTGAATCGGTCTGCAGCACGGGAAAAGCGTAAAGTGTCGGTGCGATGGCTCGAACACGGCACGGTTTATTGATCTTGAAAGCGAGGGAGGGAGGGAGGGAGGGAGGAAGAGGAAGCTTTTGGGGGAGGGGATGAGCTCACTTCTGTGTTGCTGTACCGAGAGGAGAGGAGCAAAGTGGAAGCTTTTTGGGAGGCGCGCGGCATATCCTTATGTTTAGGCGTATTAATCACTACAATATGTAAATTAAATTTGCCTAGGAGAAAATAGGCAAGTAAAGATTCACGTAGTAATAACCAATTAGTGAATGCCAAGCCCAATGGCATCACCATTGGTCTGAATTTTTATCGGGCCGTTGGAAATTTAGCCCATTTCAAATAGGATATTGAAAAAGAGATTGCAATGCAGCGGAGTTTTCACTCTTTTATTATTACTAGCATTATTACTAGCATCAACGCCCGTGCGGTGCACGGCAACATTTTTAAATTCAATTTTTATATAAAATGAATATTAACTTAATTATTATAGGGTTAATAGTTGCTATATACATAAACTTTGATGCAATTTTGATTTATTATATGAACTTTAAAATTTGAATGACAATTTATAAATTTTCAATTTCTTTGATTTTTTTATGAAATTAAATTACCCCAAATCGAAACTGACGTGACAATCAAAACGACTTTGTTTCGGCCAAAATGACATCATTTTGGAATGTTTCGAAAAATAAAAAATAAAAAACAATTTCTACATCATATCATCACCCTCTGTGTCTCATCCCACCTCACCACAACCTTCTTCTTCATCTCCGACGACCACCGTGACTCATCTATCTCTCATCCCACCCCACCAACAACCAGTTTCCTCATCTCCGGTGACCCCAATGCGGTGAAGCTGAGGGAGATGGAAGAAAATGACGGTGATCTTGTTGATTCTCTCAATTTTTTTCATTTTTCGTTGTGGGATTTCTTTGAGTGGTGATTGAGATGGTGTGTCGATATTAGATAAGCAGAACTTTTCATATGGACTTCTGTCGAACACTTGGTGGACTGTTTTTTTATCTCCAGTCTCCAAAATCTTTTCTTCGTTGGAAACATGAGGGTTTTTGAAATCTGAAGTGTGTGAAAGACTGAAGCTTTTCATGGAGAAAGAAGTGGGACTCAGTGTCGATGATGGGAATAATTTCAGCTTCTAAAAGCAGGTTTGGAGATGGGAAGGAAGGTGAAGGATCCCTCGGGGTACGTATTGGTGTATGGGGCGAGGGAATACACTAGTTAGATAGATTTAAATTTTTTTCTTTTCACAAGATTGACTGGCTACTGTGGCAGTAGTTGGTCGGGTAATTGATAGTACAATACTGATATCTGTAATGTTGGTCAGTTCAGATAAGAGAAGTCTTGTGCTGAGTGATATCAGTTAGCAAACCTACTGACTGCTGAGATAGTTGATAATTTGGATTGATAACTGAGGTGCGTGCAGAATGTGGTGGTTACCGTATTTGTTTTACTTAAAAATTGAACAGACTTAAAACACCTAGCCAAATATGTCATAGTCAGTTTTCAATTTTATCTCACCAATATCAAACTGACACTGATATAGTGTTTCAAAACTATGCAGTGCTACTTGTGTGTTGGTGATGACTATTCAATAATATGCAATGTAAATACGATACTGAATGTAAAGAATTGAAAGTAAATAACATTTAGTTTGTACGTAGTTCGGAGAGATCGGCTCCTACGCCCATAAACTAATTACTCATTCAATCCACTAACTGAGATTTGGTCTTGTTTACAGGTACAAGATATAAACCTAGATACAAAGTTAACTTTACTGTATCCTACCGGACTGGGTGTTCCTCCTACACTTGCGGGTGCTAGGAAACTTCTGATTGCTTATGGGTGCAGTTGACCTAAACCTCTTGCTTACAGGTGCAAGATAACCAAGCTTTCAGCAGCTCACACTTTGTAGCCTATTTTCCCAAACTTCTACTTAAATAGAGATATTTTTGTAGATGGGTTTTCCAACTAAAATCTGAGTTGTCACATGCGACAAAGTCAGTATGTATAGGCTTAAGATATACAAAGAGTATCTTAGACTTTAAAGAAAATGTATACCGAAACCTTGAGCTGATAATTATATTTAAGATCTGAAGGTTTACTTATAGCATTGTAGACTTCCTTCTTCGAAATCACTATGTGATAGTTCTTGAACTTTGAGCTTTGAATGCTTTTGACAATAAGAATGTGCAATATTTTGATTACCTTCAAAGATTGGATCTTGCATTTATTTATAGAGAATGCGATTAGTAATGCCATTGGAGAGAGCACCAATCAAATCCTTCTATTTGTCATTTGAATTCTTCCCGTTTGAATCCTCGTACATCGTTATCAGGGTCTGCATTATCAAACATTGTAGCTCTGCAACTTTGAAAAGGTCTTCTGGCATACCAAGATCTTCTACAGATACGCTATGACACGTGACCGAGTCAAACACTCAAGGCTAAAATGTCTATGTGTTTTTCCAATTAAGTTGACTCCATGTTTTATCAATACGTTGACTTCAGGTCGTATCAGTCAAGTCTACTCCATTTTTTATCAGCAGACTGGACTCCGTCTTTTATCAGAATGGGAACCTGAGTCAGTATGACGCTTTTAGCTTCGACGTAGAAATAGTCAGCTTTGACTTTTCATTAGCCAGTTTTGACTACTTGTCATCAGCTTTGACTATTGTTCAGCAGCATTGACTTCTAGTAGCCATTTTTGACTTATGGTAGCTAACTTTGACTTATGACAGTTAGCTTTGACTTCCCAGTAAGGGCAATCAGTTGTTATATGACACATAACCATATCCTGACTTCTTTGCTTCCAGTAGCGTCGAATCTTCAGTCTCCGATCTTCAATCTTCAGTATTCGAATTCACTCCATAGTTCTGTTCATCAGCATCGTTATACTTCAATCTTCAGACATCATTTGGCCTGACTTCATTCTTTAGTACGCGATCCTTCAGTCGAGCTTCTATTGGTTGCGTTGGTACTGATACTCAGATCAACATGACTGGCTTCAGTACTACTCGAACTCCTTCAGTCTTGGGTCTATCCAAACTAGTAGTTATTCTGCTGGAACCTGTAATAAAAACGGCTAACTTCATAACAAGTAAGTAGCATAAGTTACATCAGCAGGCAAACATCATCAAGGTTTTATGATCTAATCAAAACACACAGTTAAGAAAGAATTTTTCCAATGTCGTCATTGAAATTGACACAGTTCATGCAGAACCTGCTCAAGAACGGTGGCATCCATAGCCTGAGGTAAGAGCTCATCCACCGTATTATCGTCATCGTTATCCATGAAGAAATCGGCTATTGTTGGATGCAACGATAATGAAGAGCAACTCAATTTTAAGAATTTACGAGTATTTCTGAGTGGTTTTCTTATGTTTTTTTTGAGGTTTCCTATTTAGGCAGATGTTTTTGTTTGGAGGCTTCGGTGACCACCAATGAGAGATGCTCCGGTAACATTGTTTCCTCGACCAACGTATCTAATTTTTCTTTTATCTCTCAACTCCACCCCGTTGGTGGTCGTGGTGGTATCCGGAGAAGATGAAGAAGGTTATGGGGGGTAAGATGAGAGGCAAATGAGATGGAAATAGAGAAGGGTAAAGAAATGACGTGATTTTTTTTTCATGTGATAATTTAAAACGATGTCGTTTTGGTCCAAACAATGTCGTTTTATTTGTCACGTCATTTTTTATTTTTTCATGTTTGATTCGTTTGGGGTAATCCAATTTTATAGGAAAAATCAAAGAAATCAAAAATTTATGAATTATCATTCAGATTTTAAAATTCACGTGACAAACCAGAATTGTATCAAAATTTATCTATTTAACAACAACTAACCCATTATTATATTAAAAGTTAATTTTTGTCGAAAAATATAAATTAAAACTTAATAAAAATATATTTTCATTACGAGTATTTATTCTTAGAACCCCTTAATTTAAAGAAATAATCAATTACAAATGATTCTGTTTATTTATTCTTGCGATAATGATTCTTGTGATACATTTTGGCCATATTTGTGTATTCCTATAGTGATATTTTAAGGCAAGATAGTTTTAATTGCTTAATTTAAGGGCAAAAACAAATCAGCAATTACAAATAAAAAGAAATGACATTATTAATCCTAACTACACCTATAAAATAATAGGAAAAAAATGAATAGATTATAATATTTAATATTTTAAGATTATGGGTATAAGGTTGTTGAAAAACTTCTGTCTTAACTATGTGTTTTGATTTGATCCCAAAATCCGCTGATGATTGACTTGCTAATGTAACATAGTTTTGCTCACAAGTTAGGGAGCTATCATTTTTTGTTACATGTATCAGCAGAAAAATTACCAGTTTGGACAGGCCCAAGACTGATGGAGTTCAAACAGTACTGAGTCAATCGTATAGAAAGAAGCTCCAGTACATGTATGTGAAAGATTGAAGCTTTTCATGGAGAAAGGAGTGGGATTCAGTGCCAATGATAGGAACGATTTCAGCTTCTGAAAAGTGGGTTTGGATATGGGAAAAGAAGTCATCGCGTCGTTGAAACTGGCGCAATTGACGACGTGAACCTGCTCAAGAACGATGGCATCCATAGCCTGAGGTAGAAGCTCCTCCACCGCCTTATAGTCATTGTTATCCATGAAGAAATTGGTCATCGTTAGATGCACCGAAAATGAAGAGCAACTCAATTTTGAGAATTTTCGAGAATTTCTTTGAGTGCAACTGAAGAGAAGCACTACTGAAGATCGTCAGCTGAAGACTGAAGTCAAGCAGACTGAAAAATTAAAGTATAACGATACTGTAAATAGTGCTACTGAAGAGTGAAAACTGAAGACTGAAGTCGGAAGACTAAAAATCAGAGAGTGAAGACTCAACGCTGCGAAAAACAAAGAAGTCAAAAATATGACTAAGTGTCATACTAGAAGCTGAGAAATTGAAGATGCTGATAACTACATCAAGCTGAAATGTCATACTGACTCAAGGTAACCAATCTGATAAAAGACGGAGTCTAACCTACTGATAAAACATGGAACAGACTCGATTGATACGACCTGAAGTCAACGTATTGAAAAGACATGAAGTTAACCTAACTGAAGAAATACGAAGTTATTTAAGCTTCGAGCATTTGATTAACCACGTTTTGTAGCATATTTGCAAAAAATCCTGACATGCCAGAACCACTGTTCAGAGTTGCAGAGCTACGTTGTACGATAATGTAGACCCCAACACCGACATACGAGGATTCAAACTGGTAAAATTTAAACGATAAATAAAATGGATGTGATTGATGTTTCCTCCAACGATACTATTCATCGTCCACTCTATAAATATGCGCAAAATCCAACCTTTGAAAGTTACCGAAACACTACACAATCAAATATTCTAAAGCACCCAAGATTATATCTCAAGAACATTTACCCAACGAATTTGAATAAAGGAGTTCCAAAGTGTTATCTGAAAATCTTCAGAGCTCAAATATACTTATTACCTTGATATTTTAGTATACATTCCCTCACGTTGTAGGTCCTTACCTTGTAATATCTTTAGCCTAGAAATATTGAGTTTGTTGCATGTAACAACTCAAATTTTAGTTGAAAAATTCTATGCTCAAAATCCCCAAGTTTAAGTAGGAGTTGAGAAAGTAAGCAACAAAATGTCAATTGTTGAAAGCTTGATTGTCTTGCATTATAAGCAAGAAATTTGGTGTTGACTGTATTCGTAAGTAGTCATAAGTTTCTTAGCACCAACAAGCGAATGAGGAACGTTAAGTTAGGCGAGATACATAAAATGTTAAAATTTGTAACTAGGCTTACTCTTGTATCTGTAAACAAGATAAAATCTCAAGCAGTTGATTGACTGTGTTATCATTCCGTGGATGTAGGAGCCGATGTCTTCGAACCTCGTAAAAATAAGTGTTCTTTACTTTCAGTATCTTATTTACTTTGCATATTATTGAACTGGACATCATCATCACATGAAACACATCACTATTTTGAAACATTATATCAGTATCAGTTTGATATTGAAGAGACAAACTGAAAACTGACTAAGCTAATATTCGACTAAGTATTTTTCATCGGTTTATATTTTTAGTAAAGGCAAAAACGTAACTATCACATTCAGCAAGCACATCAGTTATCAGTCCAACTGACCAGCTGCCTTAACAGTCTGTAGGTTTGCTAACTGATATCACTCTGAACAAGACTCCCCGTACTTGAACTGATCAGCAATACCGAACTGACTTCAGTTATCTGACGTCTACTGACTTAGTAGAAGGTTCGATCTTGTTAAACAAAAAAAGTTTTAATTTACCTTAATTGATGTATTCTTTTACCCATATACCAATACGAACCCACGAACCTCCAAAGATCATTAACCATCAGCCCTGTATACTTTTTGGGATCTCTTATGATTATTTATGAATGATTTTTGTAAAAAAAAGTATTGGTGTTGCATTATAGATCATTTTTTTACTTTGCTAGCTAAGATATGAATCAGTAGCAAAATTGTTGTTACAATTATTTTTCAAATTATATATATAAGAAGACATAATTTTAAATTTTAAACAATAACTAATTACTATGAGAACTACCAACTCATAAGAATCATAATGCATAATTTCACTACAGTAGTGAAATTATGCATTATGATTCTCATGAGTTGGTCAGTTCATAGTAATTTGGGCAATTTATTAATCCTTAATGATTTATTAGTTGGTCCATGTAGACTAGAGTCGGCAAAATGAGCCCGGCCTGAAAAGCCCGTCCGAGATACTCGGGGTTTGGGCCGGTTTAGGCTTCAAAATTAAAGATTCGAAAAAAATCAGGCCTAAAAAGCCTGCCCGAAAAAAACCCCGGGCCTATCGAGCTTCGGGCCAAAAAAGCATGGGGTTTTGGGCTAAAAAAGCTTGCCCGATTTCTATTAAATATATATATTTATCATATTATTTAATATACATATCTATAATTTTTTAATAATATTAATTATATTTTATATAATTATTTATTTTTATAGTAATAATTTTCTTACTAATTCACATACTGATCAGGAAAATAAATTATGGAAAAAATTATAACCTCATAAATCATTCAAAAATAATTCTTAAGAGAAATGATCTCAAAAATATATACATTGATGATTAATGATCTTATAGTATGTAAAATCTATTTTGAATCATTGATCTTAAATATATACAGTATAATTAATTTATTTTATACTATTATTTTATGCGTATAAGTGGGATTGACGTTTAATAATATCATTTATATTTGATTTGTAATTACTAATTTTTTTTCTTAAATTAAAGAATTAAAATTATACTGCGTTACAATATCATCGCATGAATACATAAATAGGTAAAGATATACAAGAAGCATTATCAGAAGAATAAGTAAGCTCAAAATATTCTCATCACTGATTCTTTATTTAAGTTAAGGAGTTATGAGATCTTAATTAAGTAATTATTTTTTTAAAATTTTAAATATTAATTTTATATATCAAAAAAATTAAAAATTATCTAAAAAAAGCCCGTCCGCCCGCCCGGGGTTGGTTTGAGTTTCATATTTTTAGGCCCGAAGAATTTTAGGCCCGGCCCGGCCCGAAAAATTTAAAAACCCGACGAGCCTGTGGCCCGGCCTGGCCCGCTACTTTGCCAGCTCTAATGTAGACTGGTAAATATATGGGTATTAAGTATAATTAATTAGTTAGATTTTTTTTCAATAATGAAAACAATAGCATTCAAAATTCAAAGTACGTAACTAATTTAATTATTTATTTAACATGTAGATATAAAGAAGTTTTACAATATATATATATATATACTTAAATTTACTATTACTCATATATATACAATATTGTAATATTTTATCATTTGGATATTTAAAATAACTTAATTTAAGACATATTTTTAACTTTCTGATGCACAAATTTTTTTTTTCTTTTAACAAGTTTACTTATATATATGTTCAGACAATATATTTTTATTTTTATTCCTTATGTTATCCCATATCATAATTAAGTGATTACTTATTTTTAGCATTAATTATTATGTAACCATATATATTTTATAATATTTAAAACAAGTTATATATGTTTGTACTATAATATAATGATAAAATTCTAATAAATATACAGTATTATGTTCTTTCATTTATGTATAGATTGGTACATGTATATATAATGATACTATTCGTTTCGTATTACTAAATTAATTAGTAACCTAAAATAACTTTTGATTAACTTCATTATGTATCCCATTATTAATAACCACAATGTTATTATATGTATATACATTTTTCATATAGTGTATCCACTATAATATTCACAATATTACTGTATATACATATGTTATATCTATTTTTATATATTTAATTTAATCTTAATGAGATACATAAGTTATAAAATAAAAACTAACAATTTTTTAACTAACAAATCTTAATTAAAATTTAATATAATAAACTAAAATTATTTTTAACAATTAGAAGTAAGAGATTAAAAAGGGAAGAGAAAAGGTACAAATCATATATTGACATATATATGAATTGGTTCACGTATATACAAATTTATGATCCTTGTTTTGTCAAATAAAACAATTCTTATCCATTATTTTTGTTGATGGACGTGTGAGATTTAATATAAATTTTAATTCATAAAATTTATTTTTCATATTGATTAAGGTTAAATAGGTATTTGACTTTTTAAATGAGATTAGTTATTCCTATAAATCTTGAGATTGCATTATTCTCTCTCTCTAAATGTGCATTTCGAATATTTGTGAATATGTGTACTTTATAGTTTGTACATATAAGAATTTTTGAATGTGCATTTCGATAATTTCATATTTACATTTGGATAATTTCGAACGTGCATGGTTTGTGGTCCAAATGCACATTTTTGCTATAAACATTATTGCGTTACAATAGATATAGGGTTATTAGATAAAAAATTGTACATGAAACTAGAAGCATAAATCATATCAAATTAATTATTTCATACTTTCTTTATACTTTCAAGTTAGTTTGCTCAACAAAGTTGATTATGAGACAAGAAATCAAGTTGTGTCACATTTAAGATTAAGAGGGTGTTTGGCTAAGCTTATTTTAAAAAGCTTATAAGCTCCAATATCTTATAAGGTGTTTAAAGAGTTTATAAGACATAATATTTGAAGAGCTTATAAGTTGTCAAATTATTTGGATAATTGAGCTTATAAGTTAGAGAAAGAATCGTGAGTTAGAGAGAAAATCATAGTTAAAGAGAAAAAATTGACGAGAGGTGAAATCGATAGTGTATATGTAGAAAGTAACGAACCATAGTAAGGTTATTTTGGTAAATTCGATATTACTTATAAACTTATGAAAAATAAATTGGGGTTGAACTAATTATTTTTATGGGAGATTATAAACTATTGGAGCTTATTTTCACAACTTATAAACTGTTTAGGAACTTATTTTATCAAACACTTTGCATGATCTTATAAGCTATTTTAAAGAGCTTATAAGTTTAGCCAAACACCCTCTAACTCATTTATATTAACAAGTTTCATTAGCGCTCGCTAGTAATTCAAGTTACTCGAAGTATTATTTGCAAACTTAAACACATGTTATTTGGAATTAACCACTTCAATAAATACTATTTTCTACTCTAATAATGGGTTATATAATGTACATTTTTAATCATATTTCATTCGTTTATAAATTTTTTTTTTTTTCGATCAATCTATCAAAAATTTACAGTGTTTATTTTTGGACATGACCCTTACATAAATCCGATAATTTTTTCTTTCAATATACCTACTTATTTATAAAAATTCATCACTTTATATTCATAATGTGAGATCTTTTCTTCTATATATATATTATAATTTATTAAAACTCGTAGCATAAAAAACAACATATGTTTTTGATAGATAAAAGGAGTTACATTTTAAATACACTAAGGGGGTGTTTGACTAAGCTTATCTTATAAGCTACAAGAGCTTATAAGATGTTTCAAGAGCTTATAAGAGATAATGTCTTAAGTCTTATAAGTTATTAAAGTGTTTGAATAATTGATCTTATAAGTTTAGAAAGAATCGTAAATTAGAGAGAAAATCATAGTTAGAGATAAAATTGACGAGATTTAATTTGATAGTGTATGTATAAGAAATAACGAATTATAATAAGATTATTTTGGTAAATTCACGATTGTTTATAAATTTATGAAAAAATAAGTTAGGGTTGATGAAACTTATTTTTAGGGGCTTATAAGTTGTTGGAATTATTTTCATAAACATAATGTTTATTTAAAACTTATTTTATCAAATACTTTACAACAACTTATAAACTCATAAACAGTTTATAAACTGTTTTAAAGAACTTATAAACAACCGCGTAAATGCTGCAAACTTAGAATTAACATGAACAAGAATTCGTGAAAGAAAATTTCGTGCGCTACCGAACCCCACCAAAAAAAGCAAAAATAAGAGTAGAAAAAGTGGGGCCCAGTGCAACCGCAGCTTTGGTGGGTACAGTTTGGGATTCTGAATTCTGATTTTTAGCACTGACATATTGGAAAAAAGGCAAATCCATTTTTACGCTCCACAGATAGAGAGAGAGAGAGAAACAGAGGAGTGGGATTTTGACCGCCATTGATACGAAGCTTTCTCACTCTGCCCAACTCCCTGCCACCCTGGGAAAAGAAAAACCTGAAAAAAGGAAGAAAAAGAGAATAAAGTTTTTCTTCGACAACTGATTTATTATCTCTCCTTAATGATGACTTTTGTAATATACATTTTGGAACGAAAGTTGAGTTCATAATATATGAATTTTGAGTTGCTTATTTTTTCCACGAGCTCGAACAGTTGATTGAATATTTGCTGAATTGGCTCTCGGTATATGGAACCCGAACTCGGAGCAGCTCAGCCGCAATTTAGATCCGGCGAAATGGCGTGCGCGTTCGATGAATTTCACGGGTTCATCTCCAGTACACCGGTAACCGGCGACAGCTCGTTCACGGAACTGCTCGAGCTTCCCCCGCCGCAAGCTGTGGAGCTCCTGGTTAAGGAAGGTTTTCCGGCAAAACATCCGCCGCCGCCGCCTATTTTCCCTACCGATATCGGTCTCATCCACCGCGCGTCGAAGTTCTCCATCTTCGCTTCAGCTGATAATTCGCTGGAGAGGAATACGATTCTCCCAGTCTCAGACTCGATGAAGGTTAACGCAGTGAAGCAGGAGCAGCTGGACGCGGATTTTCGCCGGAATTCTTCATCTGAGGGTTCCGATCAGTGTCTGAAGTCCGGCAAGCGAAAGGAGAGGGAGAAAAAGGCAAATTCCACTCTGTAGCACATGAAACCTTTGTAATTGTTGTGATGAATTAATTTTCAATTGTTTTTCTTCGACAGGTGAGAGAATCGAATAAAAGAGCAAAACTATGGCAGCAAACGAACCTTCCGATGACGGCGGCGGCGAGGAGCTGCCTTACGTTCATGTCAGAGCTCGCCGCGGCCAAGCCACGGACAGCCATAGCTTAGCTGAAAGAGTAAATATTTCTGAATCGCATTATTGATCTCTATTCATCTCTAGTGACCTTGAAAATTGTAATTGAGTTTGTAATTACTCTTAACTACTGTTGTTTTTATGCAGGCTAGGAGAGAGAAGATCAATGCAAGAATGAAGCTGTTACAGGAGCTAGTCCCTGGATGCAACAAGGTCAGCTGTCAAACTGTGTCTGTTATCCATTATTGTTAGTTCGATGGGTTCTAATTATTGGATTATGTGATGGAGGAACATCATTATCTTACTTGACTATGATTGCCTTTTGCTAATAATGAGTTGATCATGCTTTTATCTTGTAGACTGTTTGCTAATCACTTAATTATGGATAATCGCATCACTTTCAACCTTTTAATTGGAAAAAGAAAGGAAAAGGTGATGGCTTTTGCATCAAGGGTTATCTTGAAGAGTCCCTCTCACCCTCTTAATTCTTGTTTTGTGTTTAATCTTTTCGGCATTTTCAAATTGGTTCGTTATTAGTCCCTGTTAGGCTATTGCTGTCATTTACTAAACAACGTAAGCTAGGACTGATAAGTCAGACCATTCTTAAAATACCACTTGTGCCTTCTGTTTTGATTACTTTACTAAACGCATTTGTAGGTGCAACTCTAGTTGTTTAGAGTTAAGGATAAGGTGGTTGAAGAGTTTGGTTGGATTAGGTCTCTTTTATTGGTCTACAACTGGAGCAAATTGATATATCAATTAGTGTAGGAACTAGGAAGAAAAGAAAAAAGAAGATTCTTGCTCAAGGCTTGATGACCTACCTGCACACTATGCTAATTAATTGAAGAATGAAGACAAATAAATTTTCCTTTGGATCTATTTGAATGGAATGATAAAATGGAGCCAGTAGGTTGGGACTTAAAGTTTTGGATTTACGCCTTCGCGTGTTTGTAATCACGATCTTTCTGACTATCTCTGAAGTGATTGATAGGGGTCGAGTGTGCAATTTATGTGATGTAAAATTACAATGTTAGGACTTAATGTCGATCGGGCCTGAGAAAATAATGCAGACAATTGGAGCACTAGATCAGTGTGGGTGAAGTGGAAGACGTTATTTTCCTCATCACCAGTACTAGCCTTGGGTTAATGCTGCCAGGCAATAACCTTCAGTGAAAAGGACTAGTGAAATAATGGTGTCAGAGTTTATCTGCCCAAGCAGTTCTTCATGGTCATCTGTTTGTTATAAGATCACCTGTATATGGATCTTACTCTAATGCACGACGTTTTACAGTTACCAGAATTATCTCGACATAATTGATCCAGTTCGGGTTGCTTTATATGTATTTTAAACTGTCCATTCTGACGCTTATGTTATGTATTATTAGAACACCTATTAATAACTAACCAACTACTATATTTTAAAACTTTGAAACACAGTTGCATTTTAAAATTTTGAACTTAATAAAGTTCATTCTTTTGATGTGATAACTAATAGATCTTTAGATAAACCAATTATCTTTATCCCACGTCATCCATGTAAATGCTGCGATGATTTCATCAAGTTCTGGAAATATACAGCTGGTTGAAGGTGCGGGTGTTTTGTCTTAATTTTTCTTTCGTAATCCAAGAAAGTTCATTACGTAATTTTATTTTCTGATCTAGCTATGTGTTTCTTCACTAGGATATTATCCTGCATGCATACAGATCAGTGGGTTTATTTTTTCTTCTATAGATTTCAGGAACTGCAATGGTGTTGGATGAGATAATTAATCATGTCCAAGCACTTCAATGCCAAGTGGAGGTCAGACTTAGCACAGGATTGCCTTTTATGTATAACGTTCAATGCATCTCTTGTTCAATGCTGGAGTTTGACTATATATTATGCAGATTATTTGGGCTACATTGGTGATTCAATGGATTCATTTAAATAACTATGAGACGTTAAACATATCTTGTCAGAATTGGTATTATGCATTTAAATAACTGTTTACAAATAAAATTTCAGTCTGTGAAAATGTTGGCATGATTGTTAAAACCTGTGATTGTTGAGATGGCAAAACCGGAATTCGTTTTCACTATAAACCCCCTTATAGTACATAAGCGAGATGACAGAACTTCAACATGTTATTCCAGATTTTAACATCCAAATCTAATTGATGTACCACTAGATTTCTGACACAAACAGATGTATGATCAATGGAAGAACCTGAAATAGTGTGTTAAATTCACTCGAGTTGGTTCTCATCAATTACTTTCTTATTAGCTCAAGCTGATTCTATCTACTTTTGTGGCACCAGTTTTTATCCATGAGGCTTGCTGCTGTTAGCCCAGGAATTGATTTTGACCTCGACTCCCTATTCACTGCGGTAAGTATTTATAATAGATGATGCGCCCCTTGATATTTATTAGCAATCATTTTCATTGCAATACGTTTTGATGCTATATGGTTATACAGAGAGGGACCTCAAAAAAAGAAGTTATCTGCAGTAAATTTGATCTATATTTGTTGTAAAATCTTGAATTTCACATGTAGAATGGATGTTCAAACGATACCAGCTTCACCGGCAGGTTTGCTCCACCCATCTGCATGGAGGGACCAATTGATGGGACCAGACAGTTACAGCTCCAACAGCTGTGGCATTGTGATGAGCTTCATCAGTCTGTCTGGGCCAGAGAAGCTGACACCTCTAATTTAATTGCTCCTGCAAATTCACTATTGAGTTACGACTCCCCCTCCGCGAATTCAGGTAACCATGACGTACCACTTCTTGAAGACTCTTGATTCTTGAGATGAACTCTGGGGATGGAAGTTTTAAGTATATACCTTGCTGTGACCCTGCAGCCTCTCAGCAGTCGAGCCAGATGAAAACGGAGCTGTGAAGTATGCGAAGATGTGGCTTTTGTATATATACGGAGGTATTGTATTTTTAGAAGTTGATACGGTTGAGAAATATAGTTAAAAGCTCAGCATCAGGCTTCGATTGCCCAAGAATGCTGTTGTTGCAGCAATCCTTGTTGAATAAATTATCTAGATTCTAGACCAGGTAAGAATTTTAGCTTATGTTATGATAAGTCTAATGCTACTAACTGGAAAAAAGTCACCACAGCTATGAGATGCTTTGATGGAATGGGAATATTTCAACTTCTTACATCTTCACCCTTTTACCTGATTATTTGATCTCTTATGTTATTTTTTGTGTAATTTACAAAACGACCCTTTGGATCTTGTTTTAGGAGCTCAAATTTTATTAATACTTTACGAATGTATTATGGGACGAGTTAATCATCACACAAGATTGTCAAACGGACTTTGCTTGAAAGATTTATCCAAATCACTTTCATGGTTAATGAGCGTCTTCAAGTGGACTTTTCTTCTCTGCCGATCGCGTTTGAAGTTTTAAGCGGAGTTATCACGGAAAATTGCAACACGCGTGCGCGTCTTGGCAGCCAATCCTCACGTGAACTCTCGCCGTGTTTGCACGCCGTAGTTTGCGTCCGGCGTCCTCGGACCAAGGTTCCTTGCGCTTGGTGTGGTCGTCGGAGAAGACTTCTGACGGAAAGCTTTTAGTTGACTTTCCATTTATTTCCAACAAGTGTTCGAGG
This sequence comes from Salvia rosmarinus, assembly GCA_036937905.1. Taxonomy (NCBI): domain Eukaryota; kingdom Viridiplantae; phylum Streptophyta; class Magnoliopsida; order Lamiales; family Lamiaceae; genus Salvia; species Salvia rosmarinus. Next base: position 15,800,766 of record CM072821.1, read on the forward strand.
ATCAACTTTTAATTTATTTATTAGATTAATTGGTTTGTGGTGTGTTGTTTTTGCGTTTCTTGCAGCGTTCGATCTCAGCGGAAAATTTGGCACGCCGTTAGGCTGACCATTTTTCAACAAGTGTCACACAACCACCTTGCGCAAGGCTTTCATCTATTGCTTTCTACCGGGTTGTGGGTGCGTGCGCCTCATTCAGCCGAAAAATCGGAAATTTTGCCATACAATTGTCGCCGGAAAACCAAGCGCCCGACTCAGATCATGGGACAGCCACCATCCGCCGTACACTGCTCGGTGACGCCTCAATCTCAGGTTAGCCACAGAGAACTTTCCTTGTGTGCGTGTTCTCTAACTTGCCTTTTAATTGATTTGGTAACTTTCCATGCATGCATGCTTAATTTAGGAACATATACCTTCTGAAATTATATTCCATATTGTATGAGATTTTGATTGGAAAGTATAATCTTGCCTTGTCTACTTGTCATTTACCTTATTTGATATAGCCGTTGGTTTTGGGCCGTTGGGCCATGGGTTATGGGCATTTTGCTCACAAGAGGAACACATCTGAGCCCAAGTGATGGGCCTTTTATTAGTGGGTGGGGCCGTCAGAAAATATCGAGCCCATTGATGATGAGTTAGATCGGGCCGAGATCATGCGAGCCAGCGTCCTTGGCCACACCACGCACTGGGGAAGGCCGGTAGGCTGGCAGAAACTCGAATACCATGGTGCAGAAATCTTGAGCCCACGAGCCTCGTCGAGCACTTCCCGCCCTGTGAGAAAAATACGAGATTTCTCGGCATCCAGAAATCGCGCCGAGACAGTGTCGAACCGCGCCATTTGCCGGGAAAATAGGCCTCTTCTTGAGCCGATTGAGGCCTCTGCTGAGAAAGTCGATAGCAGCTCGGCAATCCTGTAGGAACCTGGTCTTGCCGGGAAATTCACCGAGTAATGAGGTGCTATCGTGAGACCGAGACTAACACGCGCATTCTTGAGCAACAATGCGCGAGGATCCTCGGCGGTCAGAAACACAACAAGGCGAATCTGCTGCCATTCCGTCACCATGGCTCAAAAATGCAATTTCAACCAACAATTGCCGTGCGAAAAAGGATCTCGTGCTAGCTAAATTCGAGGTAAGCATCATAAGCGAGGTCCTTACGTTAGATCTAATGATTACACCCCGTCTCCCGAGGATGGGATTTTCCTTGCTTGGATTTTTGCGGTGATTCCGGGAAGGACGTGCAGCGGCTCACAACAAGATGGACGAGACCAACCAAGACATCTTACCATCCGAATGGGTGGATTGTGTTTCGCTTTGAAACCGAGGATGACATGGAGCAAATCGTGGATCGGGACCATACTCGATCTTGATTATTACGCTCGTACTATGCCACTTACCTATGGAATTTCGATTTGATTCGGCCACGGACTTCAAATTTCGGTATGGGCTTCACTTCCTAATTTACATTGGAATTATGGAATCTAATGCCATAGGTAAAATTGCGTCGGTGTTGGTGAACTATAGAAGTTGACTATAGGACTTTAGCTAAGAATCATGTTGATGGACCTCGATTTCATGTCTTAGTAGATGCTTTCGTGAACGATGCATCTATTAATCTAAAACTTCATACGGGTAATTTGTTTAATCAATGCATAAAATTTGATTTTACCCTAAAATGTGTAAGTCGTGTGGTAGACTAGGACATTTGGAATCATCTTGTGATAAGGCCTTTGTTAGACCACGTGGGGCGATAACACCCCCGTGGTCGAATGCTAATGAAAATCTAGGGAGGAAATTGGCGGCGTGCGAGAGGAAGAGATCCTGAACCACGACCCTCGGTGCGTGGGCGTCCTTCCGAACACCGGTCCACGGCCCGAATGGAGGAGAGAAGTGTTTCCGCGCAAAGAAAAATAAAGAAAGACAATCTCAACCCGTCACACGTGGGATTGAGATTAAAAACAGTCGAGGCATTAAACACGCACATCCACTTTGACTCTCCGAAAGTACAAAAATTTTGAAGTCGGACAAACTTGACACCATCAACAAAGCTTCTTTCGGGCGAAAAACTTTATTATCTAATCTATGCCATTCTTGACGAGTCGAGACTTGACCACACTCGGGTGATACCGCCTCGCCATTACCCACAAACCACCCTTGATGAGACTTCTCGCTCAAGCGATCCCTCGCATCGAGAAATCGCACACCTCCTGCAGAGAAAACTCGCACATGCCATACACCGCCTGCCGATAAATCGCGCACACCTCCTGCCGAGAAAACTCGCCCACGCCCTACACCTTCTACCGATAAATCATTGACCCACCGCCGAGAAATCTCACACTTGGGTCCCAGCCGCGATGAAAAACTCACGCGGCTAGCCCCGCTGTTCGATAATCTTCGGTAGAAAACTCGGCAAGCACCGGCACCCTCTTATTCCTCCCGTGGCTGATCTTTCTCGGCCATCCTCGCGCCGAGAGCCACACACCTTTCCACCCTATTCTATCGTCTGCGGTGAGGATTCTCGACAATCCTGCACTGACAAGCGAACCATCAGCCTCTCTTGGCCGATAATGATCCACCTTCCTCGGAATCATCTACATCCCGAGATCTCTCGGCGGGAATCACGACTGTCGAGGAAAACACATTCCACCGCCGCGTGGCCGCCGCATGTCGTGCGAGATCTCGCCCGCCTATCATGCGAGATTTGATAAAGACCGTGAGACTACATCAAAGCTTATTCTTGGATTAGAGCACCTCGAGCGATAATAATGTGTCGGAATCTACGGTACACTCTACCTCATCTAGTTCGTTTGATGATTATCTGCAACTAACCTTGCGGTGATTGAAGAACAATGAAGTAAATTTCCTACTACACGCATCACTAGGAGTAAATCGAACACTAGCCGCGAGCCCTCCGGTCGAGAGGCGGGAATGCAGTTAGTCGCGAGACCACGTGGTCGATGATTTTCGACACGGAATGTGAGAGGCCTCGGAAGGCTCAGCGATCTGCAATTACGGACCGTGTGTTCCATCATAAGCTTGATGCCATTGCGATGATTGAGGCGAAGCTTTCTAGGTGAAGCTTAAGAATTTCATGGCTAAGCACTTTGTCGGTGGGGTGTGCTCACAACTTGACGAGGTTCACGGGGAAGGATTTTGATGTCTGGAACCCAAAGAGGTTAGAGTAGAAGTCCTTTGTCGGGAGAAAGCAGGTGATCCATTCAATTTTACTTGCTTAATTACGAATTCTACCTTTGGATGTTCGATTGTTTATGGGTTACGGCGGTCACGCATAGGCGTGGCTGTGGGATTCCATGATCGTCAACATCGATCCTTGAAACCATCTATCGTCGCGGGGATTTCAATTGTATCCTTGACCGGATGAGAGGATTGGAGGGCGAGTTCCTTTAGGCGAGTCTGAGGACTTCGTTGATACTTGTGCCTCGTGGGACTCGAGATTCCCCTCGACGGGTTGTCACTTCACGTGGGCGGATACGGTGAAGTATTCTAAGATCGATAGGGTTTTGATTAATAATGCTTGGTTAGATGCTAACCTTTTTGCGGGACAAACTTTACGCCTAGAGGCGCGTGCCGGATCACTGCCGACACTCATCACTCTCTTTGGAGATGTGACTAGGTACCACCGTTCCTTCAAGTTCTTGACATGTGGATGAAGCGTCCGACTTCAAACATACGCTAGAAGAAAATTGGAGTGAACAAGTGAATGGGCGGCCTCGGTGGGTTTTGGTAGCAAAGTTGAAGAGGATGCGACACGTGTTCGAGGAGTTGACTTGAGGAGTTCGACCACGGCGGAGGGGCGAGTATCTCGAGAGCTGCGTTGCGTTCATGCGACTAGCTCTTGATATTGACCCTTAAATGGGGGCTGTTGGAGCAAGAACTTGGTCTTCGCAAGAAGACTAAGTTCTTGGAGGATGTTGAGCGAAGTTTCTTCAAGCAAAGAATGAAGAACTTGCACATCAACCTCTCCGACAGATGCACTAAGTTTTTTCATTCAATGGTGAAAAGGAACCACACGCGTAACACTATTTCCTTCTTGTGCAGGGATACGGAGGAACCAACTTATGACATGGAGGAAATTATAGGCGCTTTTGAAACATTTTATACCGAGTTATTTGGTGTAAAGATTTCAACGAGCGGTTTTGATCCTTCAGTTTTTGAGGAGGGACCTCGGCAACATCGATGATCGGAGGGACATGGTTATGGAGGTATCGCGGGAGATTAAGAATGCTCTGTTCGACATTGCAGTGATAAAGCACGGGACCGGATGGCTACCCTTGACTTTCTTCAAGGAGAATGGGATATTGTTGGGAGCGATGTGATCTGGCGATGCGAGAGTTCTTTGAGAAGGAGTAATTTTCGAGGAGCTTAACCACTCGGTGGTCACCCTTATCCATAAGAAGCATCACAATCCATTGTTGCGATTTCGGACCCATCTCTTGTACTAATGTCATTTACAAGACCATCACAAAGATCGACCAGAGAATGGCGTCTTTGATGAACAAGATCATAAACCCGCACGATGCGGGTTCGTGAGAGGGACGGAACATCTCGGACAACATCTTTTGCACGAGGCTGCTTAGAGGTTATGAGAGAGCAGATCACACGAGATGTATCTTTGAAGATTGATCTTGAAGGCTTACGATTCCATCTCGTGGGATTTCCTCGAGCGACTTTGGATGGTCTTGGTTTCCACCCTGTTTTGTATATTGGATCATGGCGTGTGTCACCGACAACGTACACTCTCGCTATCAATGGAGGGACGCATGGATTCATCATCGGGCGTGGGGTCTTAGGCGGGGTGACCCGATGTCGCCTACTCTTTTCTATCTTGCATGGAGTACCTCGCGGATGTTGAAGAAGCGCACTGAGGAGTTGGATTTTCAATTTCATCCTAAGTGTAGTAGTCTTAACATTACGCATCTAGCCTTGATGATTTGTTACTCTTTGGCGGGGGTGATGTTGCATCCATGGAGGTCTTAGGCGTCGCTTGGGGATTTCTCACGGGCGTCGAGGTTAAAGATTAATAATCACAAGTCCTTGATATTCATGGCGGGAGTTCGACCTTTTGAGAAGCGGCGATCTTAGATCATTCGGCTCCGATGGGAGAACTCCCGACAAGATATCTCGGCATCCGCTATCTTGAGGATCTTAGGAGTCACTCGGTATAGTGGACTAGTGGAGAAGATAGCGTCTTGCATTCACCGTTGGTCTAATATGAATCTTTTTCTTGCGGGCGTTTGGAGTTGATTCGTTCGATTCTGCGCGAGTTGAGTGCTTTTGGCTACAAGTTCTACCTCTGCCGCCACCGTAATTGATCGCATCAATTCGATGACTAGGAGGTTCTTGTGGGATCGACATATTGTCAGGTTGCTTGGAAAGGCGTTTGCTTACCTAAGGATGAAGGAGGCCTTGGATTCGAGACCTCTCGACTTGGAACAAAGCTCTTCTAGCAAAGACACATGGAACATCCATACGAAGGATTCCTTGTGGATTCAGTGGATACATGCTGAGTATCTGGCGTCAAACACCATATGGGAGTATCCTTCTCACATTCGTTTATCTCCTCTAATTAAGAATATCCTAATCCTTCGTGATCGTTTTTTTGCAGGATGTAGGAGGTTACCATGGCACGACCATGAGATCTATTGAAGAGCATTTTAGGAACAAAAGAGGCGGGGCCGCTATCACTATCTTCGAGAGAAGGGTGAGAGCAGTTTTGCACAAGAGCGATTTGGAAGGAATATGTCCGCCTAAGTTTTCCATCACCATGTGGCTTGCCGTGAGGGGTAGACTTAAGGCGGTGGATAGTGAGCTACATGAATATCTCACGGTATGTATCATTTGTAATACCCATTTAGAGACTCATGAACACTTGTTTTTAAGTGTAAAGACGCGAGGCGGTATGAAATAAGATTAAGAGTGGCTCAGCCTCCAGGAGGATGACTACCATTCTAGTGCTATCAAGCACATCGAGAGGAGAAAAAGGCGGGATCGGCAATCATCCTCCGTGCAAGCATATCGGTTTAGCGACAGCGGTGAATCACATTTGGTATGCACGTAATAAGTTGAAGTTTGAAGACATCCCCCTGATGTGAAGACCATTGTGAAGACCATTCGAAGATGTTTATCTTCTTTGTATTCTTATGATCTTGTTAGTTCTCATTTGAGTTGGCTTTGTAGTGGTGAGGATGTCTCGGTCTTGTTCTTGGATCCACTTTTGGGATGCCATATCATGTACTTGTTGTTTGATAGTGGTTTTGAGTGCGTGTGTTGAGGGGTGCTTGTAGCCCAAAAGCGATCACCTCATAAGCTGCATGTGTTCACATTCCCAATCCCCATGCCTTACGGTCTCACTGCAAGGTCTCTTTTCCACATGGTCGTGGGGTTTTAATGAGGCCAGCGCCTGCCCGTCACTAAGGGGTTCGTTGATGTGGTTTGTGTCTTTCTGCTTTCTTAGATTGAGCGAGTCATTCTTTGGCTATATGTTTTGGTACATTGGGTGTTTTGTCCCACCCATGCCGCATTTCTTGAAATTAGTGTATCCCTCGGTATCACGAGTTATGTTTATAAATTGTCTTTCTTGGTTTTATGTTATTTCGTTCGTTTTGACCAAAAAGAAAGTGGACTTTTCCTTATCCAAGAAAATTGATATATCAGTAGCAACTTGTGATAACATTAAAAATTGGCAAAAATAAAATATGCTACTCCCATTTTTGATCATTCCTTGAATTACTCAAAAAAATACGGAGATGCAATCAGGAGTTGAACCCTTAATTTTTATAATACGTAGATAATTACGTGTTCTAGTTATTATTTAATCAACATGATAATATATCGTTGAAGTAAGAATAAAATAAGTTTACTAAAGATTTGAACTCCGGATTATGTAAATTTTCCACAAATCAATAATCCTCTACCTTTGGAATTGTGACTTACAACTGATTATTCCCAAACGTTCCCACATTTTTTCCTCCAAAGACAATATCATGAATTCAATCCCCACTTTTCTCCGCATCCAATTATTTCTCATCTTGGCTCCCACTCTCCTCCGATCACTATCCGCCACGTCACGGCTCCCCATCCTCCAACACTGCGGCGGCGACCTCTCCATCTCTGTCGCGGACTACGGCGCCACGGGCCGCGGCCGCAGCTACGACACCGTCGCAATCCAATCCGCCATCGACGACTGCGCCTCCGCCGCCGCCCGCCGCCGCCGCACCTGCCAGGTCTACTTCCCGCCGGGAAAGTACCTGACCGCGACGTTGTACCTGAAATCCCGCGTCATATTGGACGTATCGAAGAACGCTACCATCTTCGGAGGCACTAGGCTGCAGGACTACCCGGAGAAGCAGGAGAAGTGGTACGTGGTCTTGGCGGAGAATGCGGTGGACGTGGGGATCACCGGCGGCGGGGAGATCAACGGCCAGGGTTTGGAGTTCGTGAGGAGATTCGACGAGAGGAAAAATGTGATGGTGAGCTGGAATCGGACTGGGGCGTGTTCAGGCGATGAGTGCCGGCCGCGATTGGTAGGGTTTATTGGTTGCAGGAATGTGAGGATTTGGAATATCAGCTTCATTGAGCCGGCTTATTGGTGGTACGTTGCGTTTTTTTTTGCTTGGATTAAATTTTCATATTTCTCATCTTCTAGATGCTAGTGTTCATTGTAGAGAGAGAGAGAGATCTGCTTCTATTTGTGATAAACAAACTCAGTGGCTGAATCACATATTTGAAGTAGAACCTAGAAAAACAGACAATTTTTTGTTTATCTGATAGATGAACCCTAAGAGAGAGAGCTGCTTCTATGTGTCATGAGTTATTTTTTGTGTGAAATCTCTTATTGCACATTAATAAAGACTTGAACATTGGCCAAATCTCAATGAATATGAATACAATTCTTCTGTGTATGAACTCACTTCCATCAGGATTTTGATGTTGGTAGAGCGCTTATGTAACTCACCAAGCTGCTCTGCTTGCTTGATCTCATAAAGTTTGTTGTTCTTATTGTTGCAGCTTGCATATTGTTCGGTGTCAAAACACATCGATTCACGACACTTCCATCTATGGAGACTTCAACACGCCCAACAACGATGGCATAGACATTGAGGACTCGAACAATACACTGATAACAAGATGCATCATAAACACGGGAGATGACGCTATATGTCCCAAGACATATACTTGCCCTCTCCACAATCTCACCGCAACTAACTGCTGGATTAGAACAAAATCTTCAGCCATCAAACTTGGGAGTGCCAGTTGGTATGCTTTCCGAGGTTTACTGTTCGACAACATAACTATTGTTGAATCCCACAGAGGGCTCGCCCTACAAATACGAGATGGAGGTACAGATACCATGTTCACATTTCATTTCACTTAGCCTTTTGGTTGATCAAGCTTTTTGGATTGCATTGGTCTTGTTTGGATAAGATCGTCTTCTATCAAGTTTGTTGCATATATGAGATTGCAAGCATGATCATTCTTGGTCGAAGCCAGCTTATGTAGTTTAGGATTTGATGGCTTGTTTCTATAAAATCTAACATACTATAAATAGCATTACTGTTTGAACCTATTCTTCATGTTTTTGGTGATGCAGGAAATGTTAGTGACATTACATTTTCGAACATCAATATCAGCACAAGGTACTATGATGAACTATGGTGGGGCAGAGCAGAACCTATTTACATCACAACTTGCCCGAGAGACAGCAGTTCGAAGGCTGGCTCTATCTCCAACCTGCAGTTCATAAACATCGCAGCAACTTCTGAAAATGGGGTGTTCTTATCAGGATCAGAAGGTGGAGTGCTGAGAAATATAAAGTTGTATAATGTGAGTCTCACCTACAAACGATGGACGAACTATGCGGGTGGGCTCGTCGACTACAGACCAGGGTGCCAAGGGATGGTGAACCGCAGCACTGCAGGGTTGATGATGGAACACATTGATAGCTTGCATCTTGAAAATGTGGACATGAGATGGGCTGAGGAGAAGAACAACAAACAGTGGAATAATCCACTCGATTTTCGCCCTTCAACTGTGAATAATGTTTCATTGCTCAATTTCTATTCTGGATTGTACCCAAAATTAGGAAGGGGGGATCAAGATGCAGAGAGGTAATTGTCAGATGCTCCAAGTTGAATTCCTTGTTCCCTTTACCACTCGTCTACTACTACTAAGACTACTGCTACTACTATATATTTTTCTTCTTTTTGCCGTATCTAAATCTCGAATTTAATTTAGTAGCGCCTTCATATGTCTTCTTTTTTAATGTCCTAGCCACCTTGAGTGTTTAAAGTTCATGTAAGGAGATTCAAACTCGACAGTGTATGACTACCCACATATTCGTAACTCAATCCCAATCCAACCTTATATAAAATATATTCTCTTTGTTTCATTGTTGTTGGCCTGTTTTCTATTTTGGATTATTTTGTTGTTGTTAGTTCTTTTCAAAAAAGAAAAAATTTACACTAAAAATTATTTCGAATTTCGTATCATATATTACTTTACAGATAAAACACAACTCTTCTTAATCTATGTATCAAAAGAAATGAGTCCAGAATAATGAGATGGAGGTTATATATTTTTCTCTCTTCCACATTACAATCCACAACTTAATTTCTATTCTTATCAATGAAATCAACCCAATCTAATCATATTTCTTTTTTGCTTTATTTTTTACTAAGTATTATTTATAACAGTTTTTTATTTAATTTAAAAGATCTAACAAAAAAAATATAAAAAATATTTAATATTTAAAATTCATAATTAATTGAAATATTACCATACAATTAAAATATTTATACTGAATAACAAAACGATAATTACATGAATTGGAATATAAAATTGAAAGAAGAGAGAGTTTTGGTTTGTTGGTTGAAATATAACAAGATTATACTCTACTTATATAGAGAGAGAAAACGATTTTTTTATAATTTTATTATTTTTATGAAAAATTAACTATCGATATCATTGTCTCTATAAAGTTCTAATGAACTAATAGAAAAATACTATTTGTCAATACTACATAATTGGTTCATAAATACAAAAGTGTGCCTTTGGAGTGTGTTACCAACCAAGATCATCATGGAGTGTGTTACCAACCAAGATCATCAATAAGCATGACTTTTTTTTTTAGTTTTTAAAATTTTATCTTTTATGTACGAGATTGGGAGGACATCATGAATTTAAGTAGTATAATAAATAAAGTTGTCAAAAGTGGTTCAATTCCATCCGATAGATTGATCCAATTTTGGGTGGTTGGGCTATATATCTTTGACCCAAAATATCTTGGGTCGGGCTGAACTAGGATAGACTATAAATTATGACAGAATAAAGTTACCGTGTGATCAAAGTTTGAAGTATAATGAATTCTTTTTATTTTTTATTTATTTCTTTGATTTGAGTTCTTGTATAAACTAGGTTGATATGCTTATATTACATTTGGTTTCTTATTTTTGTATTGGCACAAGAATTCAATTTTAAGGAAAACCAAGGAGCAAGGAAAACTAAAGTTGCTTGAAAGGTATTTTCTTTTAATTTTATTCTATGCGTAAACATTAAAAAGCAATAGTTGGTTTTTATCTTTTATCGAGACTTCAAACTTAAGCTTTGGGGATGAGCCTTTTTCACGTTCTACCCATTAATAATATATTAACAAATTTTACGCATATACTTAATTATAAACCAAAGTGTACAGTGTACTCTAATATATTTTATATGATAATATCAAATAAATGTATTAGAAATACTGTAATAATGCATCAATTCTACCGGAAATAAATACTAGAACTTCCCATCATCCCTAACTATGAACCAAACATTAAAAATCATATTCTGGCAGTGCAGAAATAGGCCTGAAAATCATATACAACCACCATAGTTGTTTTTTAACTAAATAAAAATAAAGAAGAGACAAATTATTGTGTTGTACACATTTTTTTACCTTTTTCTAAAGTGATGCAGAGCCCCAAAACACTAGTCATTTTCATTTTGGTGATTTGACATTATTATAAAAGGAATTAATTGATAAGGAAAAAAAACTTGACTTTGTTAATTCCTTTTACTGTTTATTTTAGTCCAAAACTTCTAATTTTTGCCAACCTAGCTATACACAAAATTCAGACATGTGTAGGGATTTTTTAGTGACATGAGAAATTCACGGTTGTTATCCAAAATACGTATTTAATAAATTTTGCTTTTGTGCAATACCTGTACAAATATTTGATTAGTGGGAGGACGTGGGATTAATGCGATTGATCATATTTAAATCACATATCCTAAAGTTCCAGATATATAAGAAAAAGATTAGATTACAAAATATTGCAAGAAAGAGATATCCACGATTCTTGGCTTGGTTGAATTGGCGAAGAATATTTTTTTAAATGATCAAATCCTGCCAATCGAGGAATCTATATAAACCCCTCATATTTCGAAGTAATATTGCCGAAAAAAACATTTTTATTATTATCTTTGCAACAAGGAAAAGAGAGAAATTTCAGCTGCCTGCAATTTTCAGGTTTTCTTTGCTATCATTTATTTTGTTACGTTTCTATGTGTTTTGATCGGCTTTGCACATTTAGGTAGGTTCTAATTTTCAAATACTTTTAAATTGAGTTTTTCTATTTATATGCAAATAATGAATCTTTACTCTTCAACCTGTCCCTAGTGAGTCTTTGAGTTGAACTTTGCCCATAATTAAGAGTTAAATCCACATATTTTATTTATATTAAAATGAGGTCTTTGTTTCTAATTGACATTTTTCACAAAAAAATATGAATCGAAATATTAAGCTCCCTAAATCTTGATAAAAACCAAACATTACCATAATTTATATTCATAAATTTAAGTGTATTGCACGTACAGTTTAACTAGTTTCAACATCAACACAACGCAAGGTGACTCAAATTTAACAAATAAAAGACACAAGAATATCTGATTCAATTAGTTTGAAAATATAGGGACCTATCTTTTCCTTCATTTGATGATACCTATTAATTACAAGAATAAACTAATAACAAAATATCGAACTTTGCATTTCAAAAAAATACAATCGATGTCCCATTTTAACGCACGTAACAAATTGGGAACATAGTAAGATCATCATTCTTATGTCAATGAGTGAGTTTTCTAGACCAACTCGAGCAGTTCAAAGTTTCATTAAATTTTAATGTAGTGGTTTCAGGTTTGGTTACCTTTAGACAGGATCTTTTAGATCATAGTTTGATGGTCCGGTCAAGTGCGATTATGATTCGCAAGCGGAACCAATACTTATTTATTGGTTCTGGTCCGAGTATAACTCATCTATTGACAAGTCTAAGTTTAGGTAGGCTGGTCAATAAACCAGTTTTATACATAACGATCCGAAATCACTTGTAGCCCATTTAATTATAAGCAGCGGTTTCGATTCCGGTTTGGTTTCGGTCGATTCGGTTCAGATCCGCTCAATCCGGATCGCTACAGGCCGTAGTTGATGGTCCGGGTCCGGTCCAAATCCAGTATCTAATGGATCATCATCAATTAATAAACATTTGTGAAAGTAGGAGACGAAACACGATGTGGTTGATGTTTACCTAGCTAGTGTCAATTCGTATATATCGTTTTGAGGTTTCATTTATTAAGGTTGCAAAAATGAGTGTGAATGAGCAAAAAGAGAGTCCATCTCCTCCTCCTCCTCAACAAAATGCACCGGATGAATTTGTGGATGCCTTGAAGAAGGATGGTGACGAAGGGCTCCAGAAAGCTTTCCACGTCCTGAGCAAAGGCGCGCTCAAGACTCTCGTCAAAGACGTTGATCTTCAACGTGCAGTCGCTATCCGAGGTTCGGAACTCTCACTTTCAAAAGCCAAGGAGATTATTCGACAAGTCAATAAAGAAGGGTCGTTGAGCTGCGAGGAGTTCGTCTGCCTTCTCAAGTAAGAAGTACTCAAATTATACTTTTCGCAGAATTATCTATATATATGCGGTTTATCTTATTTAAAAATAAATAAATCAGGTTGATCCCGAGTTTGGGGGCCGTGGAGACGGATGGCGTGCAAGGGCTGAAGAAAGCTTTCGAAGTCCTGAGCGAAGGCAGGGACACTCCCACAGTACGTGTTGAAGACGTTCAACTTGCGGTCACCAACAAGTCAATTCAACAAGTCAATAAAGAAGGGTCGTTTAACTGTGAGGAGTTCCTTGACATTTTCAAGTAAGAATTAATACTTACACTTGTGTGTGTTGGCCTAGTGGTAGAGTGATTAATGCCCGAGGCCAAAATCTCGGGTTCGAGTCTACCGTGACGCATCCTTTAAAATTTATGTATTAATTGACAAAAAAAAGAAATTAATACTTACACAACTTTCACCTCATCATCTTCTTCTTCTTCTTCTTCTTCTTCTTCTATTTTAGTAGGATATACGTTTCATGGCATCATAAATACATGCTTAATATCTATTAATGGAATGTGAAATCATGTTTTAGAATAGCCCATCACACTCATTTTACTATTGCAATCAATATACTATCACATTTTTTATTCGTCAAGTAAATTTATCTTCCTCATCTCAATTTATCAAATTAGGTCTATAATGCCGAGGTGTTCATTTTTTAACTTTTTTATGTGTATTTATAATTATACTTAGAATTTGTATAGTCGTCCAACTATTTTTTAAGAATAAACAAATATGAAAATGTAAATATTTTCATGCTTTTTTTCTTCTTCTCAATTCCTATTTCAATCAAATGAATAATATATAATATTATATTACCATCATCTTTATTATAATTATGATATTTTTTTGAGGGGTTTATAAGTATGATAGTTAAACCAAGTCATATTTTTCAAATTTCTTCTGCCCCCCAACGCACTTAATTTCTAACGTAAATTATTTTGATTTATTCCCCTTTTATCATATTAAATCTCCAGTAATGCAAAAATAGGTTCATAGGTTATAGTCTAAAACTGTTGAAACGTTACACATCAAAATCCGAGTTCCACATTCTCTTAGCCGCTGGAAGAAGATGGGTATTTTTCCAAGTTTTGTGCAACAAATGTTTGATGAAATACTTGTTAGAAATGCATGATGATGATCATGGCGTACTGAGATATCTAACATAGAATGCTAGTAAAAGTAAGAATATATATATAGAGAGAGAATGGTTAACATAAAAACTATTTATAATGTAAACTATTCGGAAGCATATAAAAATTCCAAATTTTTTGGGTACAGTAACTTTCTTGATGAATGCATCAATTTTCATAGTGAATTATTATGGTTTTCCAACTTTCGCGTCATAAATATATTCTTAACATAGCTCACCCCATATATATATCTGCATTTAGATATGTATGTAAGATGCGTTTTTCATCACTCTGCAGGTTGTTGGAGGAGTCCAGTGAAGCGGATCGGACGGAGAAAATACTCGGAAAACTGAGTCAAATGGGAGAGCATGAAACGATTACTCTGTATGGCACAGCGGGAGTTGGGAAAACGTGGACGGCAAGAGAAGTAGCAAATGTGGCAGTGAAAAAGAGCCATTTTGATGCGACCATTTGGTTGTATCTCAAAAGGATTTACGAAGATGAAATGAGCCTTCTAACCAGCATTGCTTATCAATTGTCTGTGCTTGCTGACTTTGAGGAGTATGAGGCGGAGAAGAAAGCGAAGGCTGAAGAGACGAGGAAAAAGGAGCCCGGGAAGAAAGAGAAGACGATTGAAGAGATTGCTAAGGAAGCCAAGGATAAACGAGATAAGATTGTGAGCTTGATCGTTGAGGCGCTCAAGGGAAAGAGTATTCTTTTCATACGCGATGGTGATGGTGAAGTTGATGTTGATGGTGATGGGAAGAAAGAAAGCAGAGGTCGGAATTAAGACGAAGATGACCCTTGTTCAGAAAGAAAAAGACAAGAGCGGTGATGGAAAGAAAAATAAAGAGGGAGAGAAGAGTAGTAGTGATGAGAGAGAGAAACAAGTAGGAGAAGGTGAGAAGAGTAGTGCTGATGATAAAAAAGAGAATGTAGAAGAAGAAAAAAAGGAAAAAGAAGAAAAAAGGAAAAAAAAAAAGGAAATAGAAGAAAAGGTTGTGTTTTTGAAGTTGAGTACTGATGGAGGAATGGCGATAGAAGTGGAGTTAGGTGAGTTGAAATCTTACAAAGTTCTGAGCACAGCAAGAAAAGATGAAGTTGAGCAAGGGAAGAATGGGGTGATGGTGAAGCCTTTCACCTGGGAGGAATGGAACTCGTTGGCAAGTCGAGCAATGGAGGGAGAGGGAACGGATGAAGTCAAAGAATTAGCTCACTATTTCATGCTTAGGAGCAAGAGGCTTCCATCTGAGCTTCTCTTGATAAGCAGAATCGTGAGTTATTTTGGTAAGAAGGGAGAGTCGGGATTGCAGAAGCTGAGAGATGACAGAGATACGATGAAGAAAGGAGAAGGTGTGAGGCTGTTCGATGTGCTGATCAAAGGGTACGAGGAGAGGCTTCCGAGGAGCGTCCTGATCGACTGCTACGGGCAGGACACGCCCAAGACCCACTTCATGCATCGGGGCAGGGCAGTCAGCTTCAACGAGGTGATCTGCTACTGGATCATGGAGGGCCATCTCGGTCCCTTTGATCGTATCGATGAGGCCTATCACCAGGGGCACCGCGTCCTCATGGAACTCATGGACTGCGGCCTCCTGCAGAAGCAGGAGGCCGACTACGTTGCACCAAGTGGCACAACGACATTCACATTCCACATCAATGACTACAAGGAGTTCTTCAGTGGCATCCGCCCCGGGATAGGTGTCACGTTCGACATGAGCCTAGGGAGGGTCGCGATCACAGATGGAATGATCAGAACAATGAGCAGCAGCAACAATCGCGATCAACAGATAATATCAACACTGCTGCTCTATGGCAACAACATTGGTGAAGAGGAACGCCCCACTGAGAGCTTGTCGAACCACAAGGATTCGGTCGAGATACTCTCCATCTTCGATCCTACCACCCAGCATTTCAAGCTTCCCATTCTTGAAATGCGGAAGCTCCGTCTCCTGGCCCTCCGACGCTGCCAGTTTCTCGACCGCCTCGAGCGTTTTCTTGAGAAAAATCCGAACATGAGGAGAGCGAACAATCTACTCAGAAACCGGGCATTGAAGCAAAAAGTGATCAAGAGAAAAAAAATCTCCTCAGAAACCGGTGCCTCTTGACCCGAATCCTGAGAAGCTGAAAGGGCTCACAGTTCTTGAGATATCTGGTCCAAATTCACGAATAAATACTATACCTGATCAGCTCTTCTTCCTAATGCCTAACCTCAAAACACTCAACTTGTCTCGTCTTCTCAAAGTCAAGACGCTGCCTTCATCTTTCTACCTCCTAACTCAAATCGAGTTCCTCATCCTCAGAGGATGTACGAGCCTCCAAGAGCTGAAGAGCCTCAAAAGCTTCAAAGATCTGAAGGTTCTAGACGTCTCCGAAGCAACCTCCTTCGAGAAGTTCGAGGACAAGAGCCTCCACTCCAACACAAAGCTCCAAATCCTCAACCTCTCCAAAACCAAGCTCAAGACACTGCCTCTGATCAACCAGCTCAAGGAACTCAAATTCGTGTGGCTGAGAGACTGCCACGCGCTGCCGAGGATTCGAAAGATCGACAAAATGGACAGCCTTCAGATCTTCGATATTTCAGGCGCTGGAGAGGTGGAACGCTTCTGCGATCCGTCGTTGGAGGATCTCAAGAACCTTGTGATCGTTGATATCTCGCGCACGAAGATCAGACGGCTGCCTGCCAACCTCGGTGATCCAACGTATCTGTACACGAAAAATTGCCTCAAGCTCAGAGTAGTGCCACCGGTAGAAGGACTCAGGAAGCTCGAAGTTCTCGATCTGTCGGGCTGCATTAATCTCAGAGAAGTCAGAACAGAGTTCTTCGCCAACGTGGATCACCTCAGAGATCTCAACCTCTCCGAAACGAACATCCAGCATCTCCCCTTCCTCGGTGATCGCCGCACCCTTCGTCGTTTGTCGCTGTCTGGATGCAAGCTCTTGGAGAAGGTGGAGAAGTTGAGCTTTCTGAAGGAGCTGGAGTTTCTTGATCTTTCTGGTTGTGTGAAGGTGGTGAAGTTGGAAGAGGGATCGTTCACAGAAATGAAGCATCTCGAGCATCTTAACCTGTCTGGAACAGGCATCAAAGGCCCACTGCCATCACTGTCCGAACTCGAGAGTCTCAAACAGCTTCTTGTTAGAGACTGTCCTAATCTGACTGCGTTGCCAGGGGTGGAAAAAGTTTCAAGTCTTGAAGTTCTAGATTGTTCTGGAACTGTTCTAGAATCACCACCTTTCAGCAAGGATCATCATCCACCGCCACGCGTAGTTGGAGCGGGTATAGAGATCATCGATACCGTTGATTTGTTTAAAAATCTCGGTGCTAAGGGTAATGTTGAAGGTAAGAAATGGGGTTTCAAACAGGAAGAAGTGAGCCAATGCAAATGGATCATCTCGAATTGGCAAAACGGAGCTGCAGAGAAGCTCGGGACTCCTGTTTATGGCGTCCATTTCCTTCGCCTGTTGAAGGACTACCCATTATTTCTGACAGATTCGCGAAGCTCGGGTGACCTGTTTATGCCGAATTTGAGTAAATTCTGTTTTCTGGTTTATCCCTTCGAAGCAGAGGCCAAAATTGAAGATAGATTTCGTGATTCCTACATTGATGAATTGAGTTTAAGAGAGATCTACTTCGGGCAGATTTGTGCAGAGAAGATGGAGAGGTGTTTGGAGATTCGCGAATTCAAGAAGCTTCCAGAAACTCTTCGTCCTCTGATAAAGGAGGCTCAGTTTGTCGTGCTCGTTGATGATTCGTTTTTGACGACGTTGCTGGATTTGGGCGTTGATAGCACCATGCCTATGAAGGCTTGTTGGATTGAGAGCTGCAGTGAGTTGAAGCATGTCGTTGCGGAGGAAAAAACGGGAGAGGCGGCGAAACCTGAAGCGGTTGAGAATGGAAAATCGGTGGACTTGGCGAAAAGTGGAAGCGATCAGCGCAAAAAGGTTGGGGAGAAAGCAATAGAGGCGGCGGGGAAGGGTGGAGGCGATCAGAAGAAGAATGTTGCGGATGGAAAAGCAGGAGAGCCGGCTAAGAGTGAAGGCGATCAGCAGAAGAATGCTGCGAAAACTGGAGAGCCTTCAAAAGCGAAGGTGATGAACCTAAGAATGCTCCTACAGGTAATTCCGGAGAGTCTGCAAAAGGCGAAGGCAATCAGCAGAAGAATGCTGCAGAGGAAAAATCAGGAGATGCAGCAAAAATCAGAGGCGATGAACGTAAAAATGCTGCTGCAGAGAATACTGCAAAAGGAGAAGGCGATGAGGAGAAGAATGCTGCAGAGAAAAAATCTGGAGACTCAGCCAAGAGTGAAGGCGATCAGCAGAAGACTCATGCTGCAGACGAGAAATTAGAAGAGCCGGCAAAGAATGCAGGTGATCAACCTAAGAGTGCTGCCGCAGATAATTCAGGTGAGTCGGCAAAAGGCGATGGCGATCAACAGAAGAATGCTGCGGAGGTAAAATCTGGAGATTTGGCCAAGAGTGAAGGCGATCAACAGAATATCACTGCTGCAGATACAACAAAGATGAAAGGTGATGAGCAAAAGAATGTTGCTGAGGCAAAATCTGGAGATTTGGCTAAGAGTGAAGGCGATCAGCAGAATACCACTGCTGCAGATACAGCAAAAATGGGAGGCGATGAGCAAAAGAATGCTGCTGAGGCAAAATCTGGAGATTTGTCCAAGAGTGAAGGCGATCAACAGAATACCACTGCTGCAGATACAACAAAGATGAGAGGTGATGAGCAAAAGAATGTTGCTGAGGCAAAATCTGGAGATTTGGCCAAGAGTGGAGGCGATCAGCAGAATATCACTGCTGCAGATACAGCAAAAATGGGAGGCGATGAGCAAAAGAATGCTGCTGAGGCAAAATCTGGAGACTTGGCCAACAGTGAAGGCGATCAGCAGAATAACACTGCTGCAGATACAGCAAAAATGGGAGGTGATGAGCAAAAGAATGTTGCTGAGGCAAAATCTGGAGATTTGGCTAAGAGTGGAGATGATCAGCAGAAAACTGCTGCTGCAGACAAGAAAACAGGAGAGCCGGCAAAGAATGAAGGCAATCAACCTAAGAATGCTGCTACAGATGATTCAGGAAAGTCTGCGAAAATCGGAGGCGATCAGCAGAAGAGTACTGCAGAGGAAAAACCAGGAGAGGCAGCAAAAAATGAAGGTGGAGAGGCAAAGAATCCTGCTGAAGATCTCAACAAGCTAGAGACTTTATGGATCTCTGATGCTTCGAAGATGAAAAGCTTATGCAAAGGCGACATCAACACCGTGAGCTTCGAATTCCTCAAATCCCTCTACCTCGAATACTGCCCAGAACTCTCTGAAATCTGCTCTTCATCCCTGCAACTGAAAAACCTCGAAACGCTCTTCATCAAATACTGCCATAAACTAGAGACTTTTCACAGATGAAAATCCATCCAAGATGGAGAATTTAAGCCACCTGCAGCTATGGGGTCTCGATACGCTGCAGAAGATCAACTGCAAGATACCGTTGCTGAGGAAGCTTCGAGTCGGGGAATGCCCCTTGCTCGAGCACGTGATTGCATCAAGACTAGCAGATCCAGGAGAAGAAAACGAAGGCCATAACAACCTCGAGACCCTACACATCATGTCTTGCGATGAACTCAAGAGTATTTTCGAGTCATCAGAAGATGATGATCACAACGTGGTCTTCAAGAATCTAACAGAGCTGGAGCTGTCGGGGCTGCCCAAGCTGCGGAAGGTTGCCTGGGAGGCGCTGTCTCTCAAGGTCTTGAGAGTCGGCGACTGCCCCTCTCTGACTAACGTCATTGCCAGTGCAGATGGAGTTCATGATCTCGAGACGCTGGAGGTGAGAACATGTGAGAAAATGAAGAGGATCATTGGTGTATTCGAGTCTGAGAAGGTGGAGAAAATGGAGAAGGTGGAGAAAATGGAGAAGGTGAAGAAAATCGAGTTGTTGGGGTTGCCTGAGCTGGAGAATGTTGGGGTGAAGCTGCCCAGAAATGGAAGCCCGTAATAAAGGCTTGCCCCAAACTGAACGACTCCGAGTTAATTTTTGGTGGACAGAGTGATCCGGTATTGTGATGGTCAGGTACCAGATTTTCTGTCACATTTTTCTCGTAATGAATTGCATCAACTTGTACATTTTATGACAGATATATTTTATGTTTGATGATAAGGTTTGTCCAACTCATCTAATTTTTTAATTTATGCAGGTTTTTACATAAGGTTTCTGAAAACAAGAATGAGTTCGGTGCAAATTGCAAAGTTAAAAAAATAAGCAGAAACATGTATCGTGTAGAAACCAAGGCTCATTACTATTTAATGTTTTTAGTTATATCTTCTTGCGCGTGTTTGTAAAATAAAATCGGGTCAAGTTATAGTTGTTTAAGTTGACTATGTAGTAATACTATCAGTTAACCCTTATTTGGCTGCTCCAATGTATAGTGATAATAAAGTTCTCAATTAGTACGAAAGTATTATTGTTTTAGAGAAACTGTGATTTCAGCAACACATAGAATGGTAAGTAGAGTTTGTTTATATTTGAAAAATAAATTTAAATTATAGGAGCCAGATTATACTTAGAGATGTTGGATGAAATGTTACGTTGAGTAATTATTAATATTTTGTTTTTTTCTGAAGGAAATTATTAATATTTTGTTGATAATGTACGATGCAATTTTTGTCAAATTATGTGGATGATTCATTTGGGAGAATCACCTTGAAGTTCTCAAAACATATACCATAATACCCTTTTTTTTGGAAACACCATAAGTAAATTTAAAATTTAAAACTAAGCTACATTTTATGAAAGAAAAAGAAAAAACACAACTAGACTACATTATGTTTCAAAATAGTTATTATTATCATTATCAATTTATCATCATCATTATAATTAGGGGTGTAATCGAACCGAGCCGAACCGAATACCATCGTGCTCAAGCTTGATTTGTTTAGTATCGAGTCGAGTCTCGAGTTTTATTTATCGAATATTTCGAGTTCATGAGTTTATTCGAGCTTTAATCGAATCCAAACAGACTTTATAAATTTAGATATATGTTATTTTAAAAATGAATTATATTATCTATAGTAACACAATATATTTATTGATTTCTTATAACAAATAAAAGTAGTTAGAGATTTAACAAAACAATTGCTAATTATATAAAGAAAATAATTGTATCTAGTTAATAATTTTATATTTTCAAGTTAAATCAGTTAACGAACTTGTTTACGAGTAGCAATAGAATCTTATCATCTTTCAAGATTGGTTTGTTTAGCTAACGAGCTTCACTAAACAAAATCGAACGAACTTTTATCGAACCGTGCACCGAATAGCTCACGAATAATTTAGCTCATTTAAAGCTCTAATTATAATCATTTAATACAAATGCGGGTCAAAACTACAATTTTCCCAAATTATAACGCGCCATCTGAGCAGCTCCATTTCCTAAAAAGGACCGAAATTTAATGTACCATTCTGCAAACGGTGTCGTATTACCGCTCCTCAAAGTCGGATCGGAAAACATTAAGCACAAAACACCACTCCACTCCTCTCTCCCCTCTCTCTCTACACCATAATGCCGCCGTTCAAGCCATTTGCAACCGCCGCCAACACTCTCCGGGCTCGTCTCACCCCGTCGCTTCGTACTCGTGGCGGAGGAGGTGGGCCGAGCCGCTGGACCACTCCGGGCCACGAGGAGCGGCCGAAGGGTTTCGCCTTCAACCGGACTCCGCAGCCGGCGGGGGAGTCGCGGAAGTGGGAGGATTGGGAGCTGCCGTGCTATATCACCAGCTTCCTCACCATCGTCATACTCGGGGTGGGCCTCAGCGCGAAACCCGATCTCACGATCGAAACCTGGGCCCACCAGAAAGCCCTAGAACGGCTCGAATTGGAGGCGTCGCAGCGCACTGAGTCTGATTGAAGAAGGTATTTCTTCTATTTGTTTTCCCTTTTCTTTTTCCCCCTCTTCCTAATGAGGGATGTGGCGACGAAGGGATCTTCGTGAATCATAAGATTTTGTGCAGCTGAACTGTTTAGAGAAATAAATGTAATTGATTGACTGGCTTTTGCTGTTGGAATTTTAGAGTGTGTTATTATCGGATGCTATCAATATACGGGATTTCCAGGGTTTTGATTTGCTGCAGGTTGAATTAGCTGAAATTTTGTGATATTTATCTGGAAATTGTGACTTTGATATATCATGTGTATCGGAACTAGATGTTGCACAGTTCCAACTAATACTTGTGATGATTTTGAATTTTTGGGTTGCTATGTTTTAATTTTTTTTACTAATTTTTGGAGTGAAGTTTGATATGCTGGTTTCATTCTAATGCTGATTGGAGGTGTTTATAAATGATTGCTTCTGGTTAATTGACTACAGTTCGTTGCTTTTTTCTGATAATTTATATTTCCCTTCTTTTATAATGTGTATACTATTGATTGGGATCCATCATTTTCTTTCCCAAATATGAATGACATGTTTGTTCCAGTCCTCATAAGGTAGAATGTATAGACCGGTTGTATGGTATTTTGTCAATGATTTAGAAGCACCACTCTACCAAATTTTGATTGTTAGCAATAGCATCATGATTAACTAATGGTGCTGAGATGAACCCTAGCTTTTGAAATTAATTATCTAAACTTTGAGCAATCTTATAGTTATTGCAGTTGCAGATGGCAAAGTGAAGGAATTTTTCTTGTTTATGAACACTACTTCCATTTATTTTTGAGTCATTTAGCATCCTAAACAACTCAGGTTATAACAATTAAATAATAATTATGATAATAACAATAAGGTTGAGCCTTCTCCCCAACACTGACGGAAAGAAAAGCTAGCAAGAAAAGAAATTGGTTTGGAGAGGTTTGTCTGGATTCACACTTAAATAAGTTTCAACTTATCTCCAGACTTGATGTTTTGAGTTATGAAACTAATATAATTTTTTGGTGATATAAATTTGTACACAAACATCCAGGGCCAGCTAGATCTTATTTATGGGGGGTGTTTATCGACCTTGTTTCTTGAAGTTCTGCTTCTAGGTAAAAGAGAATATGACTGCTGGATCTTGTTTATCTCTAGGTTACTTGAGCTTGGTCTGCAACATCTTCGTTTGCGACTCATTTCTCGGACATTAATTGTTGTTCGAAATTGCTTTTCTCTGTTTCTATTATTGTCATTATGTGGAATGATGAAAACTGAGTACCCAGAGTGAAGTAGTTTAAAATTTAGGTAGTTGGTTGATTGTTCAGCATTAGTTTCCTAGAAAGGCATCAACTTAGAACTCACAGGATTCAAATTGTGGCAGCCTGAGCAGAAGAGCATCAGCGATAGAAGAGCCCCCTGAAGTAGGATTGGGTTGCAATAATAGTGCCAGGTATCTCAGAGAAAGTTGGACCAGATAATTTTGTTATCAGTGACAGTGTCCACACTTATGTAAATTTCACTAGTTACTAGTTCAGTTTCTGAACTTTTTATTTATGACAAATAAGTATACTACATATAATAGAATATATTTTTCTGAAGGATTCATACACACACACACACACACACACCAATGTTGTAAAAAGCTTAAGGCGGAACTGAGGCGTTTTACCTCTGCGAGGCGAGGCGGTAAGCCTCGAGGCGGTCCGAGGCGTAAGCCTCGTCAACAAAGAACAAAATATATATAAAGAAAATATATAACAATAGATTGCAACTCAAACATTAAATTAAAAGGTTTTTAAGTTTTAAAACATCAAAATAAGTCTTAAAAGGCATAGGGAATCTATTACATCATCTCACATTACATTTATCCATTTTTTTTATTTAATGGATTAAGCAAAAATGAATGAGAACAAGAAGAAAAAGAAAAAGAAAAGAAAGAAAAACTGTGCAGGTGGCTGCAATGCGGCTGCTGGAGAGAGATGGCGGCGGTGGCGGTGGCGGTGGAGGAGTGAGTTGGAGAGAGATGGCAGAGAGAGAAGAGTGCGTTGTGTCGCTGCTTCTTGTTCTTCCTCTTTTTTTTTTTTTTTTTTAATTTTAATGTTTAGAATTCAAATTTAGGGTTTTAATTTATTGGGCTGTTATTAATTTAGTTTGGGCCCTAAAAGATTAGGCCCAAAACACAAAATTGAACCTTAATTTGCATTAAAACAGAGAATTGAACTTACCGCCTTCACTCCTCCAGACGACCCTGCTGAGCGGAATTTCTGAGAGTGGTGGTCGCCCAGGCGTTTTCCGACCGCCTCGCCTTGAGGCGCGCCTCGAGGCGGCCGCCTCTAGTGATTTTTACAACATTGACACACACACACACACACACACACATATATATATATATATATATATATATATATATAGTGAAGTTCAAATAAGAACCATTTTAACGTGAGAACTAAAAATCATGGAAATTTGTTATGAACAAAATGAATTCGCTATGAAAGTTAATACATCCGCTGGAAAAATTACTTGTAGAACAATAAAATATAAAGATATGCAAGAGAAAAGTATAGAGACATGAAGGAGAAAAGTAGTAGTTATATATTGATCACTGCATAAAACACCTATATATAATACACGAGACTAAGGCAGATTGTGTATAAAATCAATGTGGGATAGTATTCTACAACACTCCCCCTCAAGCTGGAACATATATATCAATCATGTCTAGCTTGGTACAAAGTTTTGAGAATCGATTCCTCCTCAAGGAATAAATGAGACATCAACAATAATAATAACAGCAGAAATACAAAGTTCTAGTAATAACCGAGCAAAGTCGCTATAGTTGGTTGTGACAGAAGAACAGGATTGCGGCGGCAGCGACATGCAGAAACCGAACAAAGTCGGTACAGTAGTTAGTAGTAACAATCGAGCAAAGTGGATAGGGCAGTTGGCAGCAATCGCAGCAGAACAGGACTGCGGCAGTTGAGATAGGTAGAAACCAAACAAAATCTGTAGGGCAATTGTTAGTAATAACCGAACAAAGTCGGTATAGCAGTGACAACAACATGAGTCTGTTGTAAACAAAATAGTTGGTAATAGCAATCGAGCAAAATTGATAGGGCAGTTGGCAGCAACCGTAGCAGAACAGGATTGCGGCAGTGGAGACAGGTAGAAACCGAACAAAATCGGCAAGACAGTTGGTAATAATAATCGAACAAAATCGGTACAACAGTGACAACAACATGAGTCTACTTTAAACAAAATAGTAGAGTCAAAACAGAGTGGCAGCAGTGGAGCAAATTAGGACAGAGTGGCTCCGACAGCAACGACATAGCAGATTAGGGCAGAGAGGGATTAGGGATTCCTCCCCGCTCTGATACCATTTAGAACAATAAAATATAAAGATATGTAGAAGAAAAGTATAGAGACATGTAGGAGAAAAGTAGTAGTTATACACCTATATATAATACAAGAAACTAAGTCAGATTGGGTATAAAATCAATGTGGGATAGTATTCTGCAACATTACTGAATCTAAAAATTCGAAATTTTCACCCATGGTTCGAATCTTATAAGGAGTGAAAAATCTATTTTTTGGATTCATGAATTTTCCTTACGGATTCATCAATTTTCACATCAAATTCATTATTTTTTTGTTCTCATGATAAATATAGTTATCACGTTAATCTTTCCATATATATATATATATATATATATATAATTAGGTTCAAATGAGAACCACTTTTATCCTAAAAACTAAGAACCAAATGAATTGCTATGAAAGTTGATGAATCCGTTGAGAAAGTTATTGAATTTCACAATTCAAAATTTTTTATCCGGGTTCGAATCCCATGAGGGACGAAAATTCTATTTTTTTAGATTCAGTAACTTTCCCATCGAATTCATCAATTTTCACAACGAATTCATCATTTTTTGGTTCTCATGATAAAAATAGTTCTCACGTTAATCCTCCCTTATATATATATATATATATTATAGTAATTACAAACTTTAATGAAAATAACTCATTATGCTAAATTATAATCACATGTTATAAATCTAACAAATGTTATGTAATAACATTTTAAAAAGAATTAACTGCAACAAATTGGTGCAATTAACTAAATTTTTTACCTTTTGTAATTTCATACATACTTTGTAAGTGTTTGCAAATCAATATACACATTAATCTAAATGTGTCTGATGGACGTTGGAGGGTCCGATTGGCAATGGTGAGTGTTATTAGGTGTAAATGGGATAACAATTAGGTTGGCCATGGCTTCAGATGGCCGCCAACATGGTTGATAACAACATAATTGAAAGAAAAGATATGGGGCCTAGGGTTTTCTGATTATTTGATGTTAGGCAAATTGATTGAGAGAAAGATAGAAGATGGGTAGCTAGTTGTGGCCACCATTCAGGCTGTCGATGATTGAATAGGCAGCTCTCGTTAGAGCTTTCAAAAGAGTATAAAATAGTTAAGAGGAAAATCTTGGAGGATTGTCATATAAATATAATATAGGAGATGGAAATATTAGCTTGAATTTGCTCTAGGATTTCAAAAATAGGAAGATATCAGTCTATAATATGAAGTGTAGCTTGAAATGGTGAGGTATAAGCCTCTATTTTCACAGGGCAAATAGCATAATGAAAGTATGAAACTAGTGAAGGCTTATTGTATTTGAATTTTGAACAAGATCGGAAGGAGATATTAGGTCTCGATTTGAAGAAATTATACTCTCCGTGTGTTTCTTACTATATGTACGTGTTTATTCATGTCATGTTTGTCTTACACTACAATCTTGATTGGAATAGTCTCTGCTGGGGAGATTTTTGCATCAATTTTTGAATACTTGCTGCTGGGGTTTAGACATATCATATCTATGATTAATTTGGATTTTATGTGGGATCTGTTGATATAATTGACATTTCTGCATTTGTAAGTCATTCACTGTAACTGTGAATCGATTTCTGGTTCATTTCGACATCCTAACTAGTGAATCATTTGTTTGCCATTCACTGTAAGTGGATTTGGTTTCTAAATAATTAGATTCGAATTAGAATTCAATGCATTGACAGTTTCCTTTGATTTATAATATGGATAATTGAGAGGCAGATCTGATATTGTGAAGATCACAAAGAGTTGTCTGATGTTCATTATAGTAAGCCTCTGGATTAATATATGTGCCAGAATTGTTGGTATAAAGGCATGCAATCATGCAGAAGCTTCCTTTTCATTCAAATAGAATAGAGCTGTTCATGCTCTCTCTCTCTCTCTCTCTCTCATGAATTTGAATGGTGATGGGTTGTTGCGTTTTTTAGACAAGAGAATCTGTATGTTTTGAATGTGGATCCGTCTTAGTTATTGTTGGACTTGGTTTATTATAACTTTTATTTTATTGAATGTCACATCTATATTATAAGATAATAATATGAACGTCGAGCTTGAAGCATGGGATTTTATAGTTTATTTTGTCATGTTTGGCAGTCGTAAATGGCGGACCAGTTGTTAAAATTTATTTTAGTTTTTATTTATCTATTTCTCAAGTTTATATTCATAATTTAAATAAAGTTAGTTAAGTCTTCACTGTGATTAAATATACTCGTACAAGAAAGTCCTTTTATCAAAGCACAGTAATACTTCTCCGGGTCATTAATTGTTGTTTCAAGTTTCATCAAAAGTAAAATTTATTATTTCAACTTGAAATAAGACAATGTGTGTTTCAATTAGCTCTTGAGCTGTAAAAGGATTCATATAATGGTTAGTTTAGGGGTCAAGTTATTAACAAATTATAGAAGACGTATAGACATTAAATTAATTATATAGGAATCTAAAGAAATTACCTCTCTACCATTCTATATTTATTAGAAAACGCCAATAAATGAACTGGACCGCACAATCAGGCCTACGCCCAATCTCACAAATGAAAAGATTTCTCGTTATTTTCCTTCTTATACGTATCATTAACCCACAAATTATTTGATGTGAGCAATTGAAAAGGGTCTTAGTAAAATTCTAAATCTAATAGCTCTTAGTGTGTGAAACATTTCAATCACGAATTCACTCCTCATACCAAGTTAGTCTTAGAAATATATTCTACCATTGTTGATGGATAAAGACAAGGACAATAGTCCATTTGGTCCACAAAAGTACGGCAAATAATAATTGTATAGAAGGCTAAATACATTAGTTGGTCTTGGATTTATACAGCCTACCAGAAATAACAAATAGTTTTGAGGGTCTACTTCAATTATTTAAATTTAAATAAATAAATATATAAATAAGCATGTTGCAATGCATAGTGCCAGCTTCGATTAATACTATGGATAGTAGACGGTCGTTGTCACTTGTCGGTGATGGTTCATGTGGAAACCGACGAATCACAGGTGACGCTTACATTGTTGACCACACACACATACACAAAGTCATTTTCACCCCCTTCCAGTGACAAATGCAGAATATAATTTAGGAAAAATCGATTTTTGTAATTATAAATTTTGCTAAAAGAAAAAAATATAAAACTATACTCCCCTGCCCACAGCTCCACCCCTATTCACGCCCTATGTGATCTCCAATCCATTATTCATCATGAGTATGCTTGATATTTGATTGAATAAATTACATACAATATATAAGTGTACTATACTTATTTTTTATATAATATTCTTTCCGTCCTACTTAAGACGGTTCATTTCTTTTCGATACGATTATTTAGGAGAAGTATATAAACTGATAAAAAGTAGATAGATTCTATAACTTTTGAAGAGATAATTATTTCTTAAAAACGGAAACAGATCATCTTGGATGAGACAGTTCAAAAAAAATATAAATCATCTTGAATGGAATGAAGGTAGTATTTTATTAGTTTAGATTATATTAATAAAATATTATCAAATGAGATATAGTATACTATATATTGTATAGAATTTCTCATTTTTACTGTTGTTAACCGACTATGTCCATTGAAAATTAACTGACAGTATACGTAGTGCTTTTATTACATCGCACCTGAATTTTATTTCCAACTAAATAATTTTGGTCCATTAACCGATAAACAAAATATCCTGAAAAAACACATCCTAACTAACAAGAAAAAGGGAAATACAATTACTATTGCTGGTGTAACGTAACGTAACCGGGACTCCCGGTCACTTTCCCCCACCGACACCCTGCACCGGTCGCCACCCGCCTCTAATTTCTGCACACAACCAATAAAATAAATAAGTAAAATCTCTCTAACGTGGGGCCCTCACCCGCACTCCTCTGCCACCACATCCCATAATTGCACTGTAACTCAGTTGAGCAGTTCTCACCTCACACCACCACCTCTACATACATACGCACGATATATATATATATAGATAGATTCACATGGACCTGCATTAAGCTTACTCGTTTCCAGCTGAGAGAGAGAGAGAGAGAGCTAGTTGGAGACTGTGGAAAAAGCTTGTGAAGTTCGATGTTGCTATTCCTAAAAGCTACGGTAAATTATTATCTGAATTACACCTTTTAACTGATTTCTTTTGGATGGATTCGGAGCAAAATGAAATCGCTTTTGCTACTTTCGATATACTTTTTCTATTTTCAACTTCTTCTTGTTTACTCTCTTGTGCATTGTTTCAATTCTTAGATCTTGTCGTTTTGGGAATCTGATCAGTTTGCTTGGCTTATTATTTTATCATCAACTTTTGTAGCGGAGTGAAGTTTTTTTATAAATAAAATAAAATAAAAATCCGATTGAAGCGGCATTTCGTCCTAGATTGTCTAGAAAATAAATTTTGTGGTGGTGTTCTAATATTGTCCAAGAATTTTTCTTATGTGGTGGTTGAATCTATTTGCGGAAATCGTGCATCTCGCCATGGCGGTTATTATCACTACTTCTTCGGGAATGTAACCGTCGGCATTCATCATTTTACTGCTGCGTCTCAGTTTGCGGCGAACCATTCTTTCGAAATCGCTGATTTCCGCATGCGGTAAAAATTTAAGTCTAAATTCTTGCACTCAGCGTAAGAGTTTCGTGTGCTTTTGCTGAAACAAATTGAGCAGTAAATGTTATGTTCTGTTCTATTTCCTTCCTTTTTGTCTTCATACATCACAAGTTCCATTTCCTTTATTTTGATATTTTCTTCTTGTTATTATCCTGGTTCTATTTCAATTAAGATAATCACATTTTAGTTCATCTATGGTGGTGAGCGATTAAGCGTAGGAGTTATCTGTTTCTTTCTCTCTGTTGATTTCAAAAGTGATTTTTAATTGGAGTGTGTATGCTTTACTCTTCCTTTTTTCAGAAACTAGATCTTACTGAATTTGACTGGTTTTCTATTGTTCGTCTGATCAAGCTGGAATTTTCTGAACTCTCTCTCCGTAACCGTTGAACTTCCAAAGAGTTGCTTAAAAGATCATGTTTTATATTTGATTGGAGTGTGGATACAGAGAGTGTTGTTCACGAAAAAAGTGCTGATTAAATGGTATGCTAAACAGTAAAAAGAAAAAAAGGAAGCACTTTTCCAGATTTATTGAAAATCATCGAAGTAAAATAAAATTGAGCAGCATCAATTCAGTCGGTGAATAAGACTCTTATTTGTCCTTTAGAAGAAATCTCTAGCCTTGATTACTTATGTGGTCTCCATTTTTGTTTGGTTCAGTGATAAAGGAGAAATATATTCAGTATGAAGGAGACAGATAGGAGAAAGGGTGTAATCAATAAAGAAAAAGGCCGTCCTGCAAGACCTGAGACGAGGGATCGGAAGCTGCCGGGAAAGAATGTTGGTAGAAACTTGAAGGAGAAAGAGGTCGAGGCCAAGCCCTCGTCTAATAAACAAAACAGAAATATTTTAGGAAGTGACTTAAAAAGTGGTGCTGAGCCATCTGAAGCTTTCGAGAATGTGGTCATAGATTGTGTCGATGATGAATGCAGGTCTGAGGAATCACTGCATAGTACCAGAACACTCAAAACGGATGAGAAACGAGGCAATGAGAAATTGAGTGATATTTCTAGTGATATGGATATTGTGGATGAATCTGATGCTGAGACTACTAATGATTCGGTTTCTTCGCATGGGGATCCACAAACAGCAGATGAGGGTAAAGCAGAAAAAGCTACCAGGATAAGAAATCTTTCCTCTGGCTCTGCTCAATCACAGAGATCAAAATCTGATAGGAGAGCCAATAACCTAGAGATTAAAGCATCGAAGCAAACTCCAAGGAAAGGGCCCGAAAAGGGGATGTTGAAGTCTGCCAAGAGTTCATCTGATAGCTTGAAAAATATGAAAGTTCATCCGAAACCTCTTTCAGATTCCTCGGAAGGGGCTGATAGTCAACCATTTGAACAGGACAATGGAGTGGATTCCCTGGATGAGGCTTCCAATGGTGCTCGTACCGTGTGTAGTGACGATGAAGCAGTCAGTACTGAAGAAAGTCGCAAGCAAGAAGACAAGGCTGATCAAGATCAAAAGATTGAGGAAATGAAAATGAGGATTAAGAATCTTGAGAGCGAGCTTCGAGAAGTTGCTGCTCTTGAAATTGCACTCTATTCTGTGGTTCCTGAGCATGGTAGCTCCGCACACAAGGTGCATACACCTGCAAGGCGCCTTTCTAGGCTATATATCTATGCTTGCAAATACTGGTCTCAAGATAGGCGAGCGACTGTGGCTCGAAACACGGTGTCTGGGCTTGTTCTAGTTTATAAATCCTGTGGCAATGATGTTTCCAGGTTAGTATAACATGAGATCCTTCTGGTTGGCAAGCATGTACTTATGTATTAGGAAATCCTAAATCTCATATATTGTCATATTTAGGTTGACTTTTTGGTTATCGAACACTGTTGTTCTGCGGGAAATTATATCTCAAGCATTTGGGAGTTCCTGTCAGTCTACTGCTTCAGCAAAATTATTTGAGTCCAATGGATCAAAGTCATCTCCACATGAATGGAAGAATAGTGGTGGAAACAGACAATTGAATACAAATGGTTTCTTACAGTTCGTGGATGATTGGCAAGAAACAAGAACCTTCACTGCTGCCTTGGAGAAAGTCGAGTCCTGGATTTTCTCACGGATAGTTGAGTCAATCTGGTGGCAGGTTATTTCTCTATAACCTTCACACATAAAACTATAGCAATTTGATTATTTGAGATATTCAAGCAATTAATTGATTATATGTACCATT
Source organism: Salvia rosmarinus (assembly GCA_036937905.1). Taxonomy (NCBI): domain Eukaryota; kingdom Viridiplantae; phylum Streptophyta; class Magnoliopsida; order Lamiales; family Lamiaceae; genus Salvia; species Salvia rosmarinus. Next base: position 15,832,903 of record CM072821.1, read on the forward strand.
TAATTTTGATTTCATATATTTTGGGTTATTAAGTTTTATTATCCACATTTCAGTAGTCCATTTAAACTCTTTCATCTAAGTACTGTTTCTATTGGTTCAGACACTGACACCTAACATGCAATCACCTGTTGATGATTCTACCACACCCAAAGGTTCTGAAAGGTTACTTGGTCCGGCCCTTGGTGACCAGAAGCAAGGAAGCTTTTCCATCAACCTATGGAAAAATGCCTTTCATGATGCTTTCAGAAGACTTTGTCCTGTTCGAGCTGGGGGACATGAGTGTGGTTGCTTGCCAGTTTTGGCTAGGAAGGTGCATAACATTTGATGCTACTTTTCTCCCTTTCCATCATTCTACACATGTCTGTGTGTAATGTATATGATATTGCTAAAGCATGAATTCCCTTTCTTTGCTTTTAATCAATCTTTTGGCTGCATGGTAACACCACTCGCAATATCTAATCAGTATATGCATTTTATTAGGTGATGGAACTATGTATTGGTAGGCTTGATGTGGCCATGTTTAATGCTATTCTCCGTGAGTCGGCCCATGAGATCCCTACTGATCCTGTATCTGATCCAATTGTGGACTCCAAGGTTTTGCCAATTCCTGCCGGAGATTTGAGCTTTGGCTCTGGTGCTCAACTTAAAAATTCTGTAAGTGCCTTGCTCCTGCTCTAAGCTATCATCCCCGTATACATAGTAGAGCTGGTTGAGTAAGGACAAGAGCTTTAATTGCATTCTTTCATTATGCCTTCAAGTAATGCATACTTATTGAAGAAGAACTGCCCAATTCTCATACATTCTTTATCTTTTGATAAATGTGTTTTATCATGAATTTGTGGAAGCACTTACATTTTTGCACCAGCATTAATCAGTTTGTGCAAGATTTTTTGTATGTCTTCCTATTTAAGATGCTCGTGTACAATCCTTAATCCTTGTGACTCACATGATGCTGACTGCACTTCCTCAGGTTGGCAATTGGGGAAGATGGTTATCCGATTTTCTTGGCATGGATGCTGATGGTTCTGCGAAAGACGAAAATGGTACCCTGGACAATGATGAAAAGCAGGGTACAGAGAAACCAAAGAGCTTCCCTCTTCTTAACGCCGTGAGTGATCTTCTAATGCTTCCCAAAGATATGCTCATGGACCGAACAATAAGAATGGAGGTCAGCCGAATCAAATTTTGCTTTGTCATATCTCCCTATTGTGTATCGTCATCTGACCATTATCTTTTTATAGGTCTGTCCAGAAATCAGTCTTCCATTGGTTAAGCGTGTGCTCTGCAACTTCTCTCCCGATGAGTTCTGTCCAGATCCTGTTCCGGGTGCTGTGCTAGAGGCGCTGAATGCTGAGGTATGCTACACTTCACGAATCTTTAGCAGCTCTCTATATTTTCTTGTCCACAAAAGATATTCTCTCTCAGCACACTATCGATGATAGTTGCATTCTTGTGGAAAAAGACAGGAAAAGGAAACTTTATGAATCCAGTTTGGGTGTAGTGGTGTGATAAGTACGTAACCCTCTGCATCATTTGACAAGATATTGTTCAGATAAAGTCTTTATTTTCAGGTTTCGATGTCTTAGATTTCAAGAATTAGGAAATTATTCTAATCATTCAGTATTTTTACTTCTATATATATGTTCAAGTGATCACTATCTTAAAGAGTTGATTGCGCCGGCTAGTTCCTAATCAAAATTCTGTATTGACAGTCAATCATAGAGCGTAGAATATCAGGGGAGTCCACCGCTAGCTTCCCTTACACTGCTGCTCCGACAGTGTACACACCTCCCTCCTCATCCGACGTGGCAGAAAAAGTTGCAGAGGCCGGTGCAAGCAGTCAGTTCTACAGAAGTGCCTCCTCCGTGCAGAGGAAAGGGTACACCAGTGACGAGGAGCTGGATGAAATTGAGTCGTGTCTGTCTTCTATAGTCAACACAATGCCGCCGTCTCCCACTTCCGTAAGGGGTGGGGTGGCGGTGGCAAAGTAGGTGGTGGTGATGGAGCCAACGCTAGGTATGATCTTCTTCGTGAGGTCTGGCAATCCACATAAAGAGATGATGTGATGCTTGCTTGCAAGAACTCTGTATGTATTTTTTAAAGAGAAACAGGTACATATTGAAAGAACTGAGTGATTTTTTTTACTAGAGCAAAAACATAATTCATCAATTTCATCTGTACATTACGCCCGATATTCATTTTTTTACTTTTTCTCACATTATTTCTATATTAGTTTTGGTTCCAATAATATTAGCAATAAGCATTGTCAGATCAATGGACTAAACAATGAAGGCCGACTTCGACAAAACAATTTGATGTGGGGCAATTCTTTCTATATTTAATAAAATATTTATTAAATTTAATTGATTATTAATTTTATTGATAGTTTCTCCTATAGATCCTATGTTGATAGTTAACATATCAAACCCTATATTTTAACATACAAGATTTTAGGGTTGTATGTCTTTTTTCATTTATATTTTTTAATATTTTTATTTGTTTAATTAAGGTGTTTATTGGGTGTATATTTGATATAAATAAATATGTCATCTCGTTAGAATCTAAGTCGGTTGCAATTCAAGATAAAATCCATTGCCTTATCTTGATAAAAATAAACTTAGATCCAACTCTTTCACTAATGATGCAACTAAATCTTAGTACAAAATTTTGCTTGAATTGGGAAAAAAGAAAGTTAAATTAGATTTATGTTATCGTACCTTCACTACATACGTCCGAAAACGACTCCTTTTTTATCCTTTTGAAAATTTTAATGGGATTTTGCACAATAACAATAATGCCTACTTGATAACCTTATCTCATATAGCATAAAATCATTTGGTACGAGCATATTATATCCTACTGTACAACTCATGACTATCAAACGTACTACTTCGGTAGAAGTTATTATAAATAAAATTTAGTAACTAAGATTTAAACTAAAAAATTTACAAATTAATCCCAAATATATTATATAATAATCAATTAAATATTAACTACTAAAAATTAAAAAGTACTTATTAAACCCTAACCGAGTATAATGAACATTTATTTTGAGGATCCCATTCTATTATATCCCATGGAAAATCCTTGTTACATAAGGAAATTTCAATACACTCAAAACTTGCCTCTTTCTCCTGAGATTCTACTTACCAAACAAATCCTCATTTCCTTTCTTCCCACCAACATTATGGGAAAATGCCATCTTTTGCATCCATGCATGCAGAAAATCCACAAAAAAACCCTCAAACCGAAGAGAGAGAAGAGCATAAATACATAGACTTCGTGACCTCTTTCAAATCATCTTCTGCAAGCAAAAAACTAACTCACAGCAACTGCGTGTACTGCGTGTTTTCTCAGAATGAATTCCACCAAGAACCAAAGCCCTCGCATTCTTATGTTCCCATGGCTAGGCTATGGCCACATAACACCCTATCTCGAGCTAGCTAAAAAACTCACTACAAAAGGCTTCTACATATACTTGTGCTCCACTCCAGCCACTCTCACTTCCATCGAGAAAAAAGTCACTGAAAACTTCTCAAACTCCATAGAATTAGTGCCCCTCTTCTTGAAGGTTTCATCAGACCTTCCTGCAAAGTTCCACACCACTAATGGCCTCCCACCCTACCTCATGGTCAAGCTGAAGGAGGCTTTCGACAAATCCCTCGAGAACTTCTCAGCCATTTTGGCAAACTTGAAGCCTGACTTGCTCATCTTCGATTTCCTGCAGCCATGGGCGCCTCTATTAGCCGAAGCTCAAAATATCCCATCGGTTATATTCATCACTAGTAGCTCTGTCATGACCAGTTTCATGTTCCACCACTTCAAGAATCCGGAAACTGAGTTCCCATACAGGAACATAAGGTTTCGTGACTATGAGTCTCGTTTCATGGATGAGTTGTTGGAAAATGCTAGGGATTGTAGAGAGAGAGAGAAGGGGTCTATAGGAGTTGAGAAGTCGTGTGAAATAGTTCTGATTAAAGGGTTTAGAGAGATTGAGGGGAGATACATTGATTATGTATCTGTTTTAGTTGGGAAGAGGTTTATCCCAGTTGGCCCTCTTGTTCAAGAGCCCTCTTTAGATGATGGTGGGAGCTTGGAAATCTTGTCATGGCTGGACAAGAAGGAGGCAAAGTCGACTGTCTTGGTATCATTTGGGAGTGAGTACTTCCTCAGTGAAGCAGACATGGATGGGATTGCTCATGGTTTGCTGCTAAGCAAAGTTAACTTCATTTGGGTTGTGAGGTTTCAAGAAGGTGTGGTGCATAATGGTTTTCTTGAAAAGAAGTTTCCAGAAGGATTTCTTGACAAGGTTGGAGATAGGGGAAAGATTCTAGAAGGTTGGGCGCCACAGACAAAGATCCTAGTACATCCAAACCTTGGAGGGTTTGTCAGCCACTGTGGTTGGAACTCTGTGATGGAGAGCTTGAAGTTTGGGGTTCCTATCATCGCAGTTCCAATGCATCTGGACCAGCCCATCAACGCTAGGCTGGTCGAGGAGATCGGTGTGGGGAAGGAGGTGTTGAGAGACAGAGATGGGAGGTTGAATGCAGAGACAATGGCTGCAGTCATCAATCATGTTGTGGTGGAAGATGGTGGAGAAGGTGTGAGGGGGAAGGCTGCTGATATGAAGGTGAAGCTCGACTCGAAGGGCGATCAAGAGATCGATGAAGTTGCTCAAGAACTCATGAGCATCTGCAGCAAGAGTTCAACCTATAACTCTTTAGTTTTTAGGGTTTAGTTTTTTGCATATTGATTATGATCATAGCTTATCCTAGATTTTAGTGGTGTTTTGATTATTGACATTTTTTTTGGTTTTGTCTATTGTGTTGCTCTGTCTATTTAATGCAGAACAAACACTACATGAATGAAATTAGTAGTAATATTTATGTTTAACTTCTATCAAAGTTCTTGATTCATGAATGCATAGATAGATGTGATTATATTACATTGATTGAAAAAGAAAAGAAAAAAAAGCAAAATACAATTTTCCCTTAAGTCTCAAAACATGACAGAATCAGGATGTGAACCCAAGTTCAGACAGGAACTGAACTAAGCAACATCAGCTGAGAACTCCAAACCTTGAAAAGTGGTAGTTTCAAGTGACCGAAGTTCTCTAACAACTTCAGCCATTGATGGCCTCTTCTCCGGCATCACAGAAGTGCAACGTAGCCCGATTTCTAGGGCTTCGAGCATTTGCTGCAAATGCTGGGAGGAGCTCGAAATCTTGGGATCTAGAACTTTGAGGGATCCGTTAGTGATGTTGATCTTTCTCCTTACCCACTTCACAACATTGAGTGTAGGTTCCTCCGGTTCCCTTTCCACTGCTAGTCGACCCGTTAAGAGCTCCAACAGGACGACGCCAAAGCTGTACGTGTCAACCTGCTCGGTGGCCTTCTTCTTGTGACCATATTCTGCATAGACAAGAAGATGAGAAAAAATTAGGCAACGATGTAAAAAAGGTGATAGCATTTGTAATATGAGCTAAATATAACAAATACCTGGTGCCAAATAGCAAGATGATGCAGATTCTGAAGAAATTACAGACTGATATAAATTTTCACCAATAATCCGATCTAGGGCAAAATCGGTGAGCTTTGGCTGAAAATCAGCATCAAGAAGCACATTGTTCGACTTGACATTTCTATGCAGCAAATGTGGGCGGTAATCCTTGTGAAGATAAGCGAGGCCTTGAGCAATGCCAATGGCTATCTTGAGCCTCAAACTCCATGGCAAATCGAGGTCGGGTTTGCCAAGAAGATCGCCTAAACTTCCCTTTGGTAGATACTCATAAATCAAGAAGATGGAATCATCAGAGTGGCAGAAACCAAGAATCTTCACAATGTTTTTGTGTCTGATCTTTGCTAGAGTCTTGACCTCATTTTTCAGAGTTTTTGCAGACTGGCTAGCAAAACTCAGTATCTTCTTCACAACAACAAGCTCGCCACTTGGTAAGGTGACAACATAGACCCTCCCGATTTCCCCACCACCACGACGGGCTGTCTTCTCATCCATCGACATGAGCAAGTCGTGCTCAGTGACCCTAAGAGGGTAAAAGAACACTGATCTCCATATCCCTAATTCAGCTCTCCGCTTGTGAGACCTCATTAGGTAGAATCCAAACGTGAAGACTAAAAGGGCGAAAGCTAGGGTTATGATAACTAAAGCACACGTCAGCTTAGCAAAGCTAGATGGTTTGTGCATTTGCTTTTCATCATGTAAACAAGCATGGGGCAGCCCCGGCCCACATAACTCGGGGTTGCCCTCTAAATACGAGGCGGGAAGGCCTGAGATCAATGAAGTGGGAACACTGCCCGATAACCTATTGAAAGAGACATTAAAGAGAGCAAGCTTGAGCTTTTCAAGCTCTTGTGGGATCAAACCAGTGAGATTGTTTTCAGAGAGATCGAGGTAGGTTAACACAGGCATATCAGCTAGAGACTCTGGGATTTCACCAACGAAGCTGTTACTCGCCAAAGACAACGACACGAGCTTCCTACATTTTCTCACCTCCGGACCCTCCCCGAGAGGGAGTTGTGGGAGAGGTTGATAATGCTCATGACAGGTGAATCACAGAAATTCGGAGGGAGATCTCCGTACAAACGGTTCAACGAGGCAGAGAATCTGTACAGGCTTCGAACTCTGCCAACGCCTTGAGGAAACCGGCTGGTGAAACTGTTGTTATCAATCTGAACATGCTCAAGCTGAGCAGCCTCTGAGATTGAATCAGGGATTTCACCACTAAATATGTTGTTTTCAGCTCTGATGAGCTTGATCTTAGGCAAGGACCACAACCAAGAAGGAAAATCCCCACTGAAACCATTGTTGTGAACTTCAAACCTCTCAAGATTCTTGCATTCACTGATCAAATCATTTGGAACCACTCCATTGAAGAAATTTGTGTGCAAACTCAAACTCACAAGACCCTCAGCTTCACAAATTCCATCAGGAAATGGCCCAGAAAGCTTGTTTTGTGAAACATCAAAAGAAACTAAATTTGGGAGTAACAACTCAATCTGAGGCAAAACACCAGTGAGATTATTTTGAGAAAGGTCTAAAACCATCAAACTCTTCAACCCACTAAAAAGATCTGGTATTTCACCATAAAAACCAGAGTTTTGCAACAAGAGCTGCTCAAGTTTACTCAATCCACCAATATCAACAGGAATCTGACTAACCAAGAATGTATTATGTGACAAATCAAGAAACACAAGCTCACTAAAATTCCCAAAAACAACAGGAACACTACCTGAGAGCAAGTTGCTGCCCAAATCTAGAACTCTGAGCTGCTGCAGCAAGCCAATGTTTTCTGGGATCTCTCCCTCAATGTGATTCCTGCTGAAATCAAGAATCTCCAAAGTCTTAAACTGGGAAATCTGCTCTGGGATTGTGCCCCAGATGAGATTATCAGTGACATTCAAAGTCACTAGAGATTCACATTCAGATAAGTGGAGTGGGATAGGCTCGTTAAAGAAGTTATAAGCAAGATTGAGATGGGCAAGGCTAGCTAGACTGCATATTGAAGCAGAGATTTCACCAGAAAGATTAGAGCTTTGAAGGTTAAGAGAGTTAACCATGAAAGGAGCTGCATTTGTGCAAGAAACTCCAGTCCAGTTACAATGGTGAAGAGCGGAGGCGTTGGACCAGCCAGATAGAATGTTCAAAGGGTCATCAATGGAGTTCTTGAACTGGAGCAAGATTTCTGGTTCAGTGACTGCAGAGGTAAGAAGAACAAGTGAGAGTACTAGTGAGATAAAGAGAAAGTGGGAGCAGGCGGTGGCCATTGGAGGAGAGAAATGAGGGTTTCTTGCTAGTTTGCTATGGGGTTTCAGATTATTATTTTTTCATTGTAGTTAAGCATGAGTTTGGGAATGTTTTCAATGTTGGTTTAGAGATATGGGGGAGAGAATGTAATTAATAAGTGGGGATGGGCATATTGAAATTTGATAATGAATGAATTGCTGTTTTCAATCTTTCCTAGACAACATAAATACTATTGCAGCTTGGACCTTTTTTGAAGGCTATGAAGTCAATGATGACAAGAAACAAAGATTAGTACAAATTAACCCCTTTTTTCTTCGTTTTTTTTGAGTTGCTCTACGAGTAAAGTAGTTGACTAATTGTGACTATGTAATGCCGAGAGTAATTTCCAAGCTATATCAATCGCTCTTCTTTATGTAAATGAGGGTAATTCACTCAAAAGAAGATTGAGACAATAGGAAGGAATGATTGTATTAAAGTGGTACAAAGATAACATGATACAGTATATGATTTTCGATGCCCTCACTAGCTAACCAGTAACTTCCTTCTTCCCGTTGCATGTTTGTTGTAGTCATAGTAACTGAATTATCCACGTGTAACCATCTCCTTGCTCTGCATGTGGTTATGCGGTTGAGTTGTTATATTAGTTACAATTCTGTTTCACGTTAGTTATTCTCCTGACTCTTCTCTTCTTGAGCTCGCCTCCTTCTCTTTGGGTTCGTCTGCGCTTCCTACTCACGTGCTCCTCACGTGCCTTGCGTCATAACATTGCCCCCTCCTTACATTTGACTTGTCCTCAAGGCAAAAAGTGATGGGTACTTACCTACCATTGTTGAGTAATCCTCCCACGTAGCTTCAGCTTCCGGCAAATGGGCCCATTGTACTAATACTTATGTGCTAGGAGAATTGTTCTTCTTAATGAGACGGCGTGCCAAAACCTTTACTGGCTGTAACAATATCTTCCCTTCTTCGTCGAAATCTGGTAAGGCAGTGAAAACAGAATGGGCAGCCTTTACACTCCGTTTAAGCAAACTAACATGGAACACTGGGTGAATCCTGGAAGATGCTGGGAGTTGGAGCTCATAGGCTACGGGTCCGATACGCCGAATTATTTGAAAAGGCCCAACGTATCATGGGCTAAGTTTCCAGATCTTGTGTAGGCGAAGAGAATGGAGTTTATAAGGTTTGAGCTTAAGGAAAACCCAATCTTGAACCTTGAACTGGCGGTGACACCTCTTTCTGTCTGCGGTAATACACATTATCTCTTGAACTTGGAGTAAAGCCTTTTTGACATACACTTGAATCTCTTTCCTTTCATTAAGTGTAGTTTCAACCCCTATTACCTTTGGCTGAACATATGAGTCGAGGGCCAGAGGGGTAGGTTTGTAGCCATATAAAGCTTCAAATGGCGTTGTATTAATGGCAGAGTGATGTGATGTATTATACCAGAATTCGGCTAATGGAATCCATCGAGCCCACTTCTTCGGACTGTGGCTGCACATACATCGAAGATACGTTTCGAGGCATTGATTGACCCGCTCACTTTGGCCATCGGATTGTGGGTGGTACACTGAGCTGAGATGTTGCGTGAAACCAATAATCCGAAACAATTCTTTCCAGAAATGACTCGTGAAGATTCTGTCACGATCACTAACGATGTTGATAGGAAGCCCATGCAACTTATAGAATACATCTAAGAAGATGTGTGCGCAATCTGATCTTTAAACGGGTGCTTCAATGGTTGAAAGTGAGCATATTTGGTGAAGCGATCAACTACAACCCATATCATATTTTTGTTGTTGGACGACGGTAGACCCTCGATAAAATCCATCGTAATGTGTTGCCATGCATTGTTCGGGATTGGGAGAGGCTGTACTAATCCGACGGGCCTTGTATTCTCGTGCTTGCACGTTTCTCATTGATGGCATTGCATGATTAGCTGCTGGACTTCATTGCGTAGGTTGGGCCATAAAAATGTAGCCTTAACCCTTTGGTACGTAGCATTGATACCCGAATGCCCTCCATAATTCGAGCTGTGCAAATACTCCAAAATTTTTCCGCGTAGGCCTTCGCCACTACCGACGTATAACTTTCCCTTATAACGCAACAGTCCATCCTTGTACGCAAACAATGAGAGATTATAAGGAATGGTGCTACACTCACTTATCGCCGCTTGTGCCATCTCGTCGTTGGTATAACTCTTCATCAATTCATTCATCCATTCTGGAACACACACAGATAATGCTTGTAATTCACCATGGCTTACGATTTCTGTGGTTTCCTTCGGGATAGAGCATCAGCTACCCGGTTCTCCTTCCCTTTTTTATACTCAATTCGATAGTTGAATCCCAGCAACTTCGTGAGATACTTATGCTGAACGGGAGTTGATATTTTCTGTTCCAACAAGTATTTTAGGCTCTGGTGATCAGTCTTGATGATGAACTGATTGTGAAGAAGATAAGAACGCCATTTTTCAGTCGCCAAGATGATAGCAAGGAATTCCTTTTCATATGTCGAAAGCCCCTTATTTTTGAGAGCTAGTGACTTACTGAGGAATGCAATAGGATGATCTTCTTGCATTAACACAGCTCCAATTCCTCCATAACTAGCATCAGTCTCAAGAATAAACGGAAGCTGAAAATTAGGTAGTTTGAGTACAGGGGTTGATACCATTGCCTTCTTCAACTCTTCAAACGCAGTCGTGGCTGCCGCATTCCAGTGAAAGCTACCTTTCTTCGTGAGGTCATTCAGTGGCCTTGCTATCGATCCATAATTCTTGATGAATTTTCTGTAGTATCCTGTCAAACCTAAAAATCCCCTTAGACTTTTAAGAGTTTATGGTTGAGTCCACTCGACCATGGTTGTATCTTGCTTGGGTCTGCCGCCACACCTTGTTCACTGATTATGTGACCAAGATACTCCACTTGAGATTGGCCAAAGCTACACTTGGAGGCTTTGGCATATAATTGTTGTGCTTGCAAGACTCGAAACACCGTTTCTAGATATACCATGTGTTCGCTTATATTGGGGCTGTACACCAATATGTCGTCGAAGAAAACCAACACAAACTTGCTGAGATAGGGTTTGAAGATAGAGTTCATTAGGGCCTGGAAGGTATCCGGCGTTTTGGTGAGTCCAAACGGCATCACCTTGAACTCATACAACCCGCTAGAAGTGGCAAATGTTATCTTGAATATATCGCTTTCGTGCATTCATATTTGATGATAGTCGGCTCGTAAGTCGATTTTTGAGAATATCTTCGCACCCCCTAGCTTATCCAACAAGTCGTCAATCAATGGTATAGGGAAGCTATCCTTGACTGTTGTCGAATTCAGCTTCCTATAGTCTATACAAAATCTCCAGCTGCCATCCTTTTTCTTTACTAAGAAGGGCTAGTACTCGGCCTTATAACTCCTTCATCGTGCATTTCTTGCACCAACTTCTCAACTTCGCGCCGTTGGATGTAAGGATATCGGTATGGATTTTGTTTAAAGGGAACGGTATCGGCTTTCAGTGGTATTTTATGATTGTGAGATCGATGTGGTGGTAGTTGATGGGGGGTGTCAAAACACTGCAAATATTTGATTAGTAATGGCTTGATTTGAGGGTTTGGCTTACAGTCTTGTATCACTTTTTCTGCTGCAACCATGCACAAACAGCCGAATATTGAGCCTTTTCCCTTTTTCATAGTTCTCCTGAATTGCTTCCCTGTAATCATTTTTAATGACACCTCGGGTTTAATTCCTTGCAACACCACTGTTTTTTCTTCTTTATTGAAGCTGATGCACTGCTTGCTAAAATCAAATGTAACTGGACCCAACTGTTTAAGAATGTCTACCCCTACTACCATATCACAACCTCCTAATTGCAATAACCTCATTGACGTACTGAACTTGCAGCTTCCCATTTTCCACTCCATTTTCGGGCATTTTGTGTTACATTCGAGTTTACCTCCGTCGGCAACTGTCACCAGTGGCGGGTTTGTGCACTCTACTTTGCATCCCAGTTTTCTGGCCGTCCTTTCATCAAGAAAACTGTGTGTGCTGTCTGTGTCTAATAGCACTGTTATGTTGTTCTTGTTTGCTTTACCTTCGAGCCGGATAGTGTCTGAGATTACTTGCCCAGCTAAAGCACTCAACGATATTTGAAACTCTTCTCCTTCGCTCTCCACCTCCTGTAATATTAATTCAACTTCTTGCATATGTGGCCTATTTGATATGGCTTATCACAGTTAAAGCATAACTTCTTCTTTCTCATTTCTTCGATTTCTGCAGGTGTTAATCTCTTGAAGCTCGTTTGTTTCTGTTCAGAGTTGCTCGCTGTTGTGCTTCGTTGATCATCCCATATCTTCTTATTCAGTCCATCAGTAGGTTTGTAGAAATGCTTTGGCCCCTTCCCAACGCTAGTATCTAGAGCTCTTGTTTCTTGGCTAGTTTGATCACTTGACTCATTGATTGTGGATTGAACATTTCAACCGCGCTTGCTATTTCATCCTTGTGTCCTCCAATATAGCATTGTACGAAGTAATTTTCTTTTAAACTCCTATTCTCCACTGCCATATACGCTTTGAGCTCCTCGAAATTGCTTGTATATGAAACCACATCACCGGTTTGCCGCCATTGATTGAACTGTGCTACTATACTTTTTCCTTCCTCGTTCACGAACCGATCCACTACGAGTTTCCCGAATTCTTGCCATGAGATGTCTCCCAAATCTTCAACGTACTCCAAATACCACAAGTCGGCTTTACTTTCCATATGCATCGCGGCAGTAAAATTTTTCTCATGATCCTCCATTGGATTTACAGCAAAGAATTTACCACACTTTCTAATCCATTGCATTGGATTGTCCCCGGAAAATTTTGGAAACTCGATACTAGGCATTCGCGAACTCAAAGTACTAGAGTTATGCGATTTACCTCTGTCATTGGACGCACTGGACTTATCATAATTCCCCCCTTCCTTTTGTGTTTTATTCCTTTCTCCCTTCATTTCTTTCCTCAATTCTTCAAACTGCATTTTGTATTGCGGCTATCATCGATTGATTGAGCTCCATTTGCTGCTGTTGTAACTGCACTTGTTGCTGTTGTAGTTGTGTCAATTGCGTTTCTACATTCACAACTCGGTTTTCCATCTTCGATTTTCGTGGCATACGGTGGAGCGTGTGAAGGCTCTGATACCAAATGGAATGCCGAGAGTAATTTCCAAGCTATATCAATCGCTCTTCTTTATGTAAATGAGGGTAATTCACTCAAAAGAAGATTGAGACAATAGGAAGGAATGATTGTATTAAAGTGGTACAAGGATAACATGATACAGTATATGATTTTCGATGCCCTCACTAGCTAACTTCTCCTCCTTTTATAGATGCCTCTGCATGCATGCAGTAACTTCCTTCTTCCATTGCATGTTTGTTGTAGTCATAGTAACTGAATTATCCACGTGTAACCATCTCCTTGCTCTGCAGGTGGTTATGCGGTTGAGTTGTTATATTAGTTACAATTCTGTTTCAAGTTAGTTATTCTCTTGACTCTCTTCTCTTCTTGAGCTCGCCTCCTTCTCTTTGGGTTCGTCTGCTTCCTACTCACGTGCTCCTCACGTGCCTTGCCTCATAACAGACTAGCAGTTTAAAGATTGAATTTTTGTATGACGAGAAAATTCTATCGTCGCTGTTCGAAAAACACATCGAATAAACCACATAAAAGATCGAAGTCTACCAAATGATCTTTAGGTCCGTAATATATTTTTGTCGATTTTTTTAGTTTTGGGTATCTAGATAAAGTTTCATTCTCTATTTATGTTCTAACAAGTTATTGATATAATTCATACTATAACTGCAATAATCAGATTGTAACTGCAGTTTGGTTTAGCGCCATAGATTTTACTAAATTATAATGAGTATAAAATGAGTGGAGATAATAAATAAACAGATTAATAGATAATGAAAATAAAAGGTATGTTATAGAAATAATAAATGAATATTAATTGACAATGAGTGTAAAAAAATGGATCATAAGTATTTTTTCTTGTAAATAAATGAGTATGTTTAGTGTGAAATGTGAAGTTGATGTTTCCAAGAAAGAAAAATAAATATTTTTTGTGGACGGATCAAAAATAAAATTAAATGAACCTATCTGATGGATGGAATATATGACTTTGAAGTGAAGAATATATAAACTCTCAAACTTATTTAACTCAGATCTTGTTCAATAGTTGCAATCTAAACATGTCTAAAGTTTTGCACTTAATTTAAGAGGTTTTGGAATCATGACCAGTTTGAAGAGGATGCTAATTATCATTTTAAGACAGCTAGAACAAAACAGTTCGAGCATCCTAGAGAGAACTTTCATAAAAAAGAGGATCGGCGTGGATTTCACTAAGGGAGCTATGTTTTCTTGTTTTGCAGAAATAAATGGAGTTTTACTTTGACATAATATTTCTCAAAATTAGGAATTCTGTGCGACATATAATCATACAAATTTAGGGATTTTGAATATTTTTCTGTGTTTATGGGACTTGATTTGACCTAACACCAACGCATAATAGTATAAAACGAAACCCTATATTTTCTAGAAAACATCCGTGATTTATTTGACTTTTAGAAACAAACTTTATACACCATTCCTCCCATCATTCTTGACTCACCTCTTTTTACACGTAGATTAAAAAGAAATATATTTTATGTATAAAATAGTGTATGATACAAAATTCGATGAACTTTTTAATATAAAATTGTTTTATTTTTTGGAAACGGGCCAACAATAGCGAGACAGCCAAAAAAGGAAAACGAACCAATAATAATGGGCCAGAGATAGTATTTATTTACTTTGTTTCTATGTGTCCATATATGTATTTCTAGCTAGGGTCCTGTCAAGTCTATGATATATTATAGTCCATAAATCCATGATAGTTGTTTAGCCTATTCTCATTATCGACGTATTTGTCTATTCACACTGATAAATGACTTTTTTTTTCTATATATAAAAAAAAGAGTTCTCAATTTTGTCCTAACTCAAAAAAATAATATAAAAATAGAATACGATACCGAAATGCTCGCATGGGAGAATGAAGAAAAGTATTGAAATTGATCATCATAAGCGAAGGTGATTTTCATGTCTAATTAAATTTGGGCAAAAATGAGTTTGCAAATAAGCATAAAAATTACGGAATATAATATTTAAGTACTACAAAGTGAAAAAAACAGTCTTGTGACAGAAGTCTGAGTAATGGATGAGCTTTATTATTGCGTACCCGTGAATCTCTTGGCTAGTTAGCTTAAAGACAACATCTTTTTTTTTATATATACGATTCTTGTTTCAAAATGAGATCAGTCCCATGAGAACGTGAGAAGGTAAATTATGATGACTTAATGGTTAAGAAATTATAAGAATTTTCTCTAATGCCCACACCTCAGTCCCATGAAAATGTGAAAGGGTAAATCACGGTGACTCGGTGGTTAAGAAGCTATGAGGACTTTGTCTAGTGTCCACAATGAGTCACCCTAAAGAGTGTGAAACTCTCATATTGCAGCTGCTATGACTCGATCCTTGATCCTTGTTCAAAATCTGTTAGCTCATAACCAACTGAATTAAAAGCTTGAGGGCTTATATACGATTCTTGTAAAGTAACATAATATGTATCATGTATGTACAGCACTAACAAATCACGAACTATTTAAGATGATCGGAAATAATTTTATGAGATGCAAACTGATATTAATATACAATATAAATTAACACTTCTTTTTACGAAGAGAAATCTACAAACCTTATCAACAAGTATATTTCATAATACTATATACATCTATACGATACCAAATACTAATATTGAGTACGTAGTCACATACTCAACTCGTATTTATGTTACTCTTTTTTTTTAAGGGGAACTTATTTATGTTACTTAAATGAATATGTTTCTAGAAAACAACCAAAAGAAAATGACAAAAACTTGGGTGAGCTCCGCCTCACCGTGAGTTCACCTTTGTTTTTTTGTTAAAATAATTATATATTAATTATGGTGAGTAAGGATAATTAGATTTTGTTAATGTATAATTAAATTTATTAATTTTAATTATAATTTTAATTCAAAATTAGATTTTATTAAGGAAATATATCAAACTACACACATTTGTAAAAGTGTATACAATTTCATACCATTTTCCAAAATGAATATACCACATACCCATTTATATTTTTAATATATATCTAGTGCGGTTTAAATCGGTGAAATGATTTGCCACCGACCAAACAAGATAATATTTTTGTCCGTTAACATGTGAATCAGTAATATTTATGTTTGTTGACAACACGTGAATCAGATAAATGATTTCGAAATTATAATCAGTTATTCTTTAAATTACTTTATAGTTATAGAGAAAATCATGAAAAAATATAATTAAATCACTGAATCATGTTTTTTTTTTAAAAAGGAATTGTCGATACCGGAATTTTCGATTTTTAGGTGTTAATTAATTTTTAATTCATTTATGTTTTTTTTAAACATGAAAATCGAAAATTCCGTTCGACAATTCCTTGATTCCGGTCGACTTGAATCAAGGAATTGTCGACCGGAATTTTCGAAGCAGTAAATGATGAAATTTCCCATTTTAATTAATGATGTTTTCGGTCGACCGGAAACATCAAATTAATCGACCGGAATCGACTTTTTTCGATAGGAAACAAGGATAAATCTAATGAATTGAATACTAATTATTAATTGAGGTCTCGGTCGACCGAAACAAGGATTATCGACCGGAATCGCTATGTGAATGTGTTAATTAATTTGCATTCAATTATATTTTATTTTAAAAAAAATATGATTCAATGATTTAATTAAAACTATATAAATAAACAAAATAATTTCGCACATATGCTAAATATATCGATAGGAATCGGTAGTTATATAAATATATAAATTAACAAAGCGGAATAAAAAATCGTAGGAATCGGAGAATTATAAATTATAAAAAACAACAATTAAGAAGATTCCGGTTAACCGAATTATAAATTATAAAAAACAACAATTAATCATGTTTCGGTCGGCGGAATCTTGAAAAATTCGATAGGAAACAAGGATTATCGAAGAATTATAGTATAAAAACAACTTATTTAATCATGATCGTAGGAATCTTGAATTATCAAATGAATTGAGCCTATTTTCGATCGGAATCTTGAATTATCAAATGAATTTAATACTAATTATTAATTGATGTCTCCGGTCGATCGAAACAAGAAAATATCGAGGAGACATCAAACCGTGACCAGGAGAGAGAGCTTTTTGTTTTAGAAATTAATTTTAAATGAACTTATGATATATTCCACTTTAAATTAAGGAAAGCAAATTAAAAGCAGAGGAATCTCGGAAAAAGACTGAAAAATAAGAGAAATACTCTTGCAAAAAACAAAAGCTACAATAAATACTACGACCACCAATAATTCAATTTTGAATTACGGAAAAAGCGAAAAATAAAGAAATACGATTGCAAAAAGCAAAAGCTTACAATAAATACTCGACCACCAATAATTCAATTTTGAATTTTTACAATTCTCTCCATAAATACTACAACCGATCGATCATATATCACAAATCCAAGCCTTTCGGTTTTAGCATTCAAAATTTGCTCTCGATCCTTTTAGCATTCAAATTACTCATTTCGGTTTATATTCAACATTTTCAAATTCATTTCTTCAATCGAGATCCACTATCTCTCAACAAGTAAGTTATTGAATTTTGATTTGTTTATGTTGATTAAATTTTGATTTAGAAATTTTTATGTGTTTAGGTTGATTAAATTTTGATTTAGATTTATTATTGTTAATTTTGTTTAGTATTATTGTTAATTTGGTTTAGATTTATTATTGTTAATTTTGTTTAGATTTAGTTTTTAAGATTCAACATGGACGATCGAGTATTAGTTAAGAATTATAGTTTACATTTCAATAAATAAATAAAATATTAAATACATGTTTAGCGAGAAGATCTTAGTTTTTAAATACATATTATTGTTAATTTTGTTTAGTATTATTGCTTTCCTTAGTTTTTAAAATTGATGTTATTAGCTTTAAGCAAACGTGAACTTATGAAAAATACATGTTTAGCGAGAAGATCTTATTGTGAGACCTAAATAAAATAACATTACAGTTTATGTTGATGTAAAATTTATATGCAATTATAATTAAAATAAATTACTTTTCAATATAGTAATTAATTATGATGTAAATGACTAATTAATTGATCCTTAATTATATTTACATTTATTATTATTAATTTTGTTTAGATTTATTTTGTTAATTTGTTTAGATAATTCGATTGTTTCTGCTATTTATAATTATTGTATAATTCGTTTAGATAATTGGATATAATTATTGAATAATTAGTTTAGATTCACATGACATAATTCGTTTAGATTAGTCCCTTTTTAATTAATTTATTGTAAGAGACTTTAATTATTTATAGTTGAGACTTTAATTGTTTAATTAGACTTTGATTAGATTGCTATTTTTTCTTAAGTTATCTTAGTTTTAAGAAATTAAGTTTTTCAATTAGGATAATTTTAGTGCAGTTATCTTAGTTTTAAGAAATTAAGTCTTTTCAATTAGGATGAATATAGTAATTAATTATAATGTAAATGACTAATTAATTCATGCGTTAATTATTATTGTTTATGATATTTATGTTGTTTAGATTTATTATTGTTAGTTTTGTTTAGATTTATTATTGTTAAATTTTTTTAGATTTATTATGTTTATTTTGTTTAGTATTATTGTTAATTTTGTTTAGATAATTCGACTGTTTCTGCAATTTGTAATTATTGGATAATTCGTTTAGATAAATCCCCTTTTAATTAATTTATTGTAAGAGACTTTAATTATTTATAGTAGAGAATTTAATTATTTAATTAGACTTTGATTAGATTGCTATTTTTTTCTTATTGTAGCGATAATTTTAGTCTAAACATTAAGAATGTATATTTGTTTTGTACATTAGAAAAATCATATTAAGGCGTATATTTACATTAATGTAATCTTGTATTTGTTATAGATGTCGGGATGGAAGAGCATTATTGTTCGATATGGAGGCGATGGGATCCTTCTTTATGTTATATTGGCGGTATCGGTCAAATGCCTTTGTTCGAATGGACAATGTAATTATCTGGGAGTTCATAGAGATGATTAATCAAATTATGTTGGGAAATCGTTGAGTACAACCTACCAATGCATTATCTATCGAGATCTCGGGTGGTAGAATTATCAAATTACTTTTGAGTAATGATGATCAATTTTTCGATTGGCTCATGATGCCCAGCAGAGGTCTATGTGACTCACGATGCCGACACATCACAATCGGAGCAAGATCCTTCGTTTGAGATACCATCCTCGTCAACATATGACTACACTTCCCAAAACATATCGTTCGATGCGTCGTTGACACAACAATTTACATCATCGATTGGTTTGATCTTGATACATCTCAATATATGCCGCAACACATGGATCCATCCGAATTGCATTTCCCAACATATCTCGCAACCACAACCGGGGTGATACACTTGTTGAGGACGGCGATGGCGGCGACTACGTTGAAGAAGAAGAAGATGAAGCGAGTTAGATGAAGAGGAAGAAGATCGCGAGTGCGCTTTGGTGAGCTTTGGCTCATTTGTAGAGTTTGACGCATGGATCCGTCGAGAGGGTGGATTCGGGAAGCTTTATCTACGATTATGCGAGTAACACGCAAGAGCACGTGGGAGGCTAGAGCGGAAGAAGTTGAGGAGATGAGCAAGCTGGCTAGTCCTGTTATTCCTCATGATGCTTGATTAATCTCTTTGCTCGTCCTCTGGACTCGGTTCCAGAACCCGATGGTGGCGAAGGTTCCATCTTGACGTAGGGTGAGCGAAGATATCCGTGGGGCTATGGCATTTGGAGCGTCGGTAGAATTTGTTATTCCTCGATCCGATAATTCGAGGATTACATTCAAATGTCGATATCATAATCGGTGTCCTTTTCTACTACGTGCATCGCGACAAGGTGGATTTTGGTTTGTCCGCAAGTTTGATGCTATACATACTTGCGCACGAGAACTAGTGAATATCGGAGTAAGGAAGGTTAATGCCCGTGTAATTGCGCATACATATCACGAAAAATACGAGAAGGCGGTGAAGTGCTAAAGCCGAGGTCCATTATGGGTGATTTGCGAGAGTACGGTGTACACGTTACATCTGATGTAGCAATGCGAGCCCGTAATAGAGGCGATCGAGATGATATACGGTGGACATGAAGAATCATTTCAGCTACTACCTAGTTATCTGCATATGTTACGGATGAGCAATCCCGGTTCGATGGTGACTTGGATATTGGATCGGATGGTCGGTTCCGTCACCTTTTGTCGCGCTCGGTTCATGCAGTTAGGCGTACACATTGTGCCTCAGACCCGTGATTGTAGTCGACGTGCGCGCGAAGGGCCGCAATAAAGGCATATTATTCGTTGCCGTGACAAAGGGCGACAACGAGCAAGTTTTCCATTAGCTTATGGAATTGGTCCGATCGAGAATGATGTCTCATGGACTTGGTTTCGTCTCGACTACAAGTCGCTTATGGATCAAATCCGAGATGTTGATTGTTTGAGATGCCCATGTCGATTATAATGAGCGCGGTCAGTGTGTCACCACGATGCAACACACGGATTATGCTACTACCATCTGCTGAAAAAATCACCCGTTTGGGCAACCATCCATAAAGTTATTTGAAAGCCGCTTATGCGTACCAAGATGCACACTTTGAAAAGCGATGGCTATGTTAAAGTCTCGTGAAGGCCGATGGTAGTGGCGCATATACCAAGTTGGTGGAGGTTGGAGTGCAGTGGGCTAGATCACGGTGCCCGTTAGGCGCTACGGTTTTATGACATCGAACATTGCGAGAATCATTCAATTCTCGAATATTGTGGGCTAGGCGATTGCCAATTTGCTCAATGATTGAGGCAATCCGTCACATTACGAAAAATGGTTCGATGAGAGACATGAAGCGGCAAAGAGTGCAGCGGTGAATTGACCCACAAGCAGCGCGTAAGATGATGGTATCAATGGAACTATCACGCGAGATACGATGTAGTGCCTCATGGACTCCACTTTCAAAGTCAAGCACGGAAGCAAAACATTGAGTCGATCTCAATACGCAATCGTGTGCGTGTTTGGAGTGGGACATGGATATGATACCGTGTTCTCATCTTTATTGCTGACTATATGGTGCAATTTAAGTTTAATTATGTTAATTTTTTGATCAAATTGATTTCACTTACATATAATTGATTATATAAATTTTTAGTCATAAAGGTCACCATATATCTAACTATGTGGGGAGTACTACCATTACGCAAAGCTAGCGAAGCATACTCGTATCGGATCAATCTGTTCACCACAGTCTAGTTGGACTGTTCCTCCGGATGTTCTTTGGAATTACGTTATGCCTCCTAATAGAGTCCGTCAGTGGGCGCAAAGTGGGTCGATATCGTCATCCAGCGAAGTGGGATCAAGTAGTAGAAGTCGTGCACTACGGACATGTAGCTTGTGTGGTAATGAATCTCATACGCGTCGGAAGTGTCCTTACTTATCCGAGGCAGTGACATTGTAATGAAAGAAAACATTCATGTAAAGATATTATTAACATTATTATTATTTTAACTTAATCAAATTGAATTGAATTGACACTACAAAAAAATATGCGAACAGCGACGGAAAAATCCGTCGCTAAACATCAACAATCCGTCGTAACACATATATATCTCACTAACTAAAACATTAATCTTTTATCAAAAAAAAAGAAAAAGAAGAAGCTTGAGCGATGAAGTCTAATTTCAGGATGATTGTGATTGTTGTCGCTCTTACATTGCTTCTTTCTATTTTGTGGTTGTGTTTCTCATACAATTTCTGATCGTTTCCATCAGAGGTTTTAGTACTAATGGAGTGCTAGTATGTGGTTTCCGTTGCTTATTTTATCTACATCGACGGATGCATGTTAGTCTTGATTCTTCCTTCCGCCTTGTTTTGGAGACCGGTTTGTTCATTTCTCGATAGACTATCTTATCGATTAAGCTCGTTTGCTTTATAGGTTAAAGTGTCGTTTAACGTATTCACCTAACATTGACTTAAACTGGAGTCCTAAGATTTATGTTTAGTTTGAGATTTACGTTTTCGATATCTTGTTCTTGATCGATGAGATGTAGATGGGGAGAGGGCGAAGAAGAAGAACATTTCCATTGAAGGAGACATTTCAAGTCGATGGACGATCAATATGCCAAATCTCATTGTAGTTTATTCTAGTAAAAAATAAATTTAACTCGAATAACGTCATTTCATTTTACTGGTTATGTAATACTTATTTCATTGAGCTATGATTCTTCAAAACAGCACACAAATTCATTCAACGATCTTAGCTTGAGTTAAATACTAAGTTGTTGTCACGAGGATTAATAACTATCGTATAATCAAATATTCGATAAATAATATGAACATCCATTTGCATCCAATATACCAATACATACCAATATACAAATACATACCAATATACGATGACATGCTAATTTCTACCTCTTCCTCTTCCTCTTCCTCTCGGAACTTATATGGATCACACATCTCATATATATTTCCACCTACTTTATGTCTATATGCTACAACATTAGGCGTACCCCATTCGATGCTCGGTGAACCGAAATAAGGCGTTCCACGGTCATGCATGCAAATGGACCATCATCGAAATCGTCTTCGGTCAAATACCTCGAAGAAGCGGCTCGTGTAATAATCGCATCATTATTCCATGGTGGTATCGGTGGGAGTTAGCCTCGAACCATCTAGTGAAGAGAAAGCGGCGCAATAATCTAGTCGGGCACACGAAGTCCATCATCCTCGCATCCACTGATCTGGTCCATCCTCCAAATACGCGAGTCAAACGAAGACGCAATGACCGAGTGCATATCCACGCGTACTATCGCGCGCCGCTCGATGGCGCAAGGATAATGATCTATAAAATTAATATTTAGATAAAATAAACAAGGACACGTAACCATTTAGATAAATTAATATTTATTGTATTAAATAAGGTTACTGCGTGCGCGTAACCATGATGTATAACCCGTCATGCCGAGGACAACTGCTATCCAATGCGATGGTGGCTGCCATGTAAGCAATGCTCTCGGGGTCATGATCAATGGTGCCTCACGGGTCTTGAATGTGGGGCGAAAGCATTACGTGTACCTCGGACCATTGATTTTGCGAAACATCTATTCAACATTGAAAATTAAGTAATTAGAGATACTACATATATACTATATATTGATTGTATTAAAGACTTACGAAAAACCGAAGATCGAGGATGATTGTGTTTGATAATCCACCCCATCAATACGTCGATCCGGGCATCGAGTCTCACCTCAAATACACCATGAATAGATCGACGACCTGCAAAATTATTTTAGGGATACATATCAATATAAGTAGATGTACTTAAAAAAGCGAAGCATATTGTATAAAAGCGTGCGAACATCAAAGCGCCTCTCGGCATTTCGATATTCTGAAAAATGCAACTGGACTTGTCGATCGATACCGAACAACCATCGTTGCCTTATTTGTGTTCAAGAAGCGCGGTAATTTATCACTATGTCACGGATAATGGGCGTGGCATCGGGCTATTCACGTATGGTGACCTCATTCTGTAGAAGGTCTCGTGCCCGTTCACCTCTCCGGATCCCGAACTACAAACATTTAATTTAGGAAAATGAAAACATAACAAATATAATGAAATATTATAAAGCGCGAATATGAGACTTAATAGTTACATTCCTCCAGCTAACTGCTTGCGGGCTCGAAAGTACGCCTCACGACGCGTCGAGGCGTCGGATCACTAAATAGGTCCGGTCCCATCATGGAATGATGAGATGTAGTTCGGGACTGGTACCATGGATCCGGTGAGAGTAGCGGGAGGGTATCAACTGGGGCGTCGGTCTTTGCCTCTCACCGGCTCAATATGTCCACTTGTCTCGGGGACATACGGATGGGCGGTGATGTGGTCTCGATCTTCACCTCTCGTCGTCGTCGTCGTCGGATGGCGTGGGACATGAGGTGCATGTGTGGCCGTATCATCCCTATGTGTGCAACCACATCGAGTCTTCTCTAAGAGGTTTTCAAACCACTTTATCTTTGGAATAAATTTGTCTTGATAGACCTCTCGATGCGTCGCCTTTGCTCTGTCCTCCCCTCCGGACAGATTCCGGATAGATTCACGAATCCAGCGGCGATCGGCGGAACTAAGGCATACAGGTGCGACCACCATGCGCTCGATGAAGCTGCCTCACAGTGCATCTTCCCGTATCCGTCTCTCAGCGGATGGACGGCTATCCACATATAGCGCTGCGGCTCATCAACAACCGGAACCTCAGCGAACCCAACCGGCGATGTCCTCTCGGCTGGGTATCGAAGGTGAAGGCTCGAGGCTGCTCGATGGAGACCGAAGATCGGGATCCTCAACAAAGCGTGGAGCCTCCGCCGGAACTCGGCGTCTCGTCGAGGCTCATCCACCGGTGGATGAGACACACCACAACGAGAAGGGCTGTAGTCCCTCCTCAAAGGATTTGGCGGTATAACAAAATTCACACCGAGTGGAGAGGGTGTGAGGCGGACACCCGATGCGGTGCTAACCTCGAATGAGTCCGGCTCGATGGATGTGAGATGATAACCGACCTACAATAAATTGAAAGATGTTATTTAATATTCTAATAAATACAATACCTCATACATGATTTAAAATTATAATAAAATTCAATACCTCTTGCTCAAAAGTGGTGTAAAATTGCGGTGAGAGCTACTCTTGAACTTCCACCTCAACACTCTCGGATCTGTTGTGGGATTGATGTCGTCCAGCTATACTTCCCAAGCTGGTATGATCTCGGTGACCAAGCATATAGTGCCCGGGTGGTCCGTAAAGTGGTATTGAGCATTAGGTTGACCTGCGTCGTATAATATCTCAATATCTCGTAGCTGTAGGCCCACGGAAATCGGCAAAAGCGCCTCGGATCGTCGACCAATGCCCAAACCCAATCGGCTATTATCTTCCCGTATCGTATCCAATACGAACCCATAGAGGGTAATAACGTGGGCCACACGTAAATAGTGATGAAGATCTACATCATCACTAAAATCACTACTACAAAATCTATCTACTAGATTACGTAATGTAATCTGTGTGCCCATAAAAAGACTATAGACCTCAGCGTCGCTCAAGTCTTAGTCTAGTGTGGGATCAAATGATGATGACCCAAATTGCGGGCGGTGACTAGAGCATAATCTTTAATCGAAAAACATATATATCTTCCATTGATGAAAAATACATCTCCGGATCGTAGGCTCTATCGGCGGGAGACTAAATGGTGCAAAAAAACTAGACTTAGGCGGGAGTCCAATCAATCGGATGACCAAAGCAACCCCTAAACATATCTACCAACTCTTGCCGCCTTATCTAGCAAGACATTCTTAATATATTTAAAATAATCGGTCCTATAATAAGTCTTTACATCCGCCACCACATTTATCGTGGTAGGCCTCAAGAAAACAGGATCGACCTACAATTATATCAATGTCACATATTACACAACGTACAACAAACCAACAAACTACTACAATAATTATTTCATTTGTATATAATTCGCATCAATAAACATCCTATCATACAAATATAAAAAATAATTAGAACTACAAATCACCTATCAAAAACTGGCCATAATTAAGTAATACAATTTAACCATTCTAAACCATAAATGAAATATTATTCAATCATATACCATAAACGCTATTTATTCAATCATATTCCAAAGCGGATATCTCGAAAACATACAAGCCATAAACAATATTAACATACTCAATAACATAATTCATATTCAATTATATACAATCATATTATTCAATAACATTTACCAACATTTATCCAATCTCAATAACATAATTCAACTACTCATATTCAATCATATACAATCATATTATTCAATCACATCTACCAACATTTATCGATCTCAATTACAAAATATATTTAAGGTAAACATACTAAGGGTTCACACGAAAACATACCGTAAATCGACATATTGCCTTGAAAATAATGCCCGCATCATTACAAAATTCAATTAATAATTTCAATTAATAACTAATAATTATTTCAATTAATAACTAATAATTAACAACTAATTATACAAAATTCAATTAATAATTTCAATTAATAACTAATAATTGAATTAATACGCATCATTACAAAATTCAATTAATAATTTCAATTAATAACTAATAATTAGAAAATTAAATAATTCAATTAATAACTAAATATTAATAACTAATTAATTTGTTATCTCGATCGACCAATTGAACTTTCCGATCGGTGAAGGCTTCTCCGTTCGACCGGGAGAGAAGCCTTCACCGATCGGAAAGTTCAATTGGTACAACAAATTAATTCAATTTTGAATTCACCTACTTTCCGATCGGAGACAACAAATATATTGAAACAATTCGTTGTTTCGATCGAATTCACCTACTTTCCGATCGGTGAAGGCTTCTCTCGGTCGTGGGAGAAAGCCTTCACCGATCGGAAAGTTCAATTGGTACAACAAATTAATTCAATTTTGCGTAAAACCAACATTTATCATTTCAAATTTCAACATTCCACATATAAATCTAAAATATTTCCTATCGAAACTTGTAAAACCAACAATAACCAACAAAATATTTCCTATATTTCCTAAACATTATTATAATCTTACAAAAATCAAAATCATCAAAATCATCTTAACATATCAAAACAAAATCGCAAAAATCGCATAACTATATTTATAGCAAATAATATGGCGAAAACATAAAACATACCAAATATTCTCGCTCGATTCGAATAAGCAACCAAATATTCTCACTTCCTTTCTTCGATTCGAATAAGCAAACCCTAATTATTAGAAAATTGAGTTAATACATAATTATTAAAAATTCAAATAAAACTCTCCGGTCGATTGAAACATCCCACCGAAACTTCAATTTTGCGAAATTATTTTGGCGTTACCTCTTGTTCTTCACGTCTCTTCTTATCTTTCGTGGGAATGGGAATGGTAATGGAAATACAAATCGAAATTCACGGAATGGGAATGAAAATTGAAGAAAATTACGAAGAACGAAATTCAAATTTTTGAAGAAGAATTTGAATGAATGTGAATCGTGAATGTGGGTGAGTTTTCAAATTTTTGAAGAAGAATTTGAATGCGTGAATGTGGGTGGTTTAAGAGAGTTAATGTTAGCACGAAACAAAAAGGAATCGATTCCATTTCGCACGAAAAAAGAATAGATAAGGCGTCTGCAAAATTTACGCAAATTTTTCAACGTGTTGTTCGCAAATTTTGTGATTTTCGAACAAGAATATAGTTTTTAATAGGTTTGGGTATAGGGTGTAGTTAATTTTTAGTTTGGATATGGGGTGTCTTAATTTTGATAGTTGGGTATATAAGTTGGGCCCTTTTATTAATTCATAATCATGGTTTATTAATTCATAATTGAGGTTTATTAATTCATAATTAATGTTTTTTAATTCACAAGTAGGGTTTATTAATTCAAAGTTAGGGTTTATTAATTCATAATTAGGGTTTATTATTCAAAATTAGGGTTTATTGTTTTCAATTAGGGTTTATTAATTCAAAGTTAGGGTTTATTAATTCCAAATAGGGTTTATTAATTCAAAATTAGGATTTATTAATTCACAATTAGGGTTTATTATTTCACAATTAAAGTTTACTAATTCAAAATTAAGATATATTAATTCAAAATTATTATTTATTAATTTACAATTAAATTTTATTAAACTAGTTAAATTAAAATTAATTAATTAAAATTAATTAGAATTAATTAATTAGGATTAAAAATTAACTAATTAATTAATTAATTAAAGTTAATTAATTAAGGGTGGTCTCACTGTGCGCGCAGCGTGCACAGGAGACCATCCCAAAGAAAATAAAGAAAAGGAGAAGACAAAAAAACACATAAGTTTTTCCTATCTCTTATAGCAATGCCATGCGTTATAGGACTACAATTATAAAATAATTGAGCACTGCATATATGCTATATGTGGGGTAATGCGAATGATAATACATGTAGCAAAAAACAACAAAGTTTAATAATTAAGAAAGATGCAGAGAATTTTATGGCTTGCATTTCTATCATTATTTTTCTGACAACTTACATTTACTAGTATTATCGCATCATATGATTGGTTCCACATGTTTAAAATTTCGACAATTTGGCAAATAATTATTTACAAATATGACAAAAACTTGGGTGAACTCCGCCTTACCGTGAGCTCACTCTTATTTTTTGTTAAAATAATTATATATTAATTATGATGAGTAATGATAATTAGATTTTTTAATTTATAATTAATTTTATTAATTTTTAATTATAATTTTTTATTCAAAAATAGAATTTATTAATTCATATTTATGGTTTATTAATTCACAAGTAAAGTTTATTAATTCATAATTAAGGCTTATTAATTCAAAATTAAAATTTATTAGTCAAAATTATTAATTCACAATTAGGGTTTATTATTCAAATTAGGGTTTATTAATTCATAATCGGGGTTTATTAATTCATAATTAAGGTTCATTATTCAAAATTAGGATTTATTAATTCCAATTAGAGTTTATTAATTCAAAATTAGGGTTTATTAATTCATGATTATGATTTATTAATTCACGATTAGAGTTTATTAATTAAAAATTATTATTTATTAATTCATAATTATGATTTAATAATTTACAACTAAAATTTATTAAATTGATTAATTTTAATTAGAATGAATGAATGAATTAATTAATTAAAAAGTAAATTAAGTGGTCTCACTGTGCGCGCAGGAGACCACCCCTACAAATATTACTATTGTTTGCAACTATATCAGTGAATCATATCCGTATCAATCTAACTTCGTAGTAATCCATTTATATTTATGAAGTTGAATAATGATATGATTTACATATTTTTAGAAAGCATCCAAAGTTCTCATCAAAAAAGAAACAAAAAAGTGGGACTAATTAATTGAATCGGGTCAAGTCAGATATCTAATTTTTACCCAAAACCCATACCTGATCATGACCCATTTGCTTGTATATTAGGGTACCCAAACACATCCCTTTTTTTTTTAAATGAGTCCATTTGTAGCTCAATATTATTTGTACATGTATTTCTTCTTTTGATGTTTTTATTGTTGTTCCATTTGAGATATGCTTGTGATATTGAATTTACTTCGTTTCTTCTATGTTCTTCTCGTTTATTTCTCTTTCACTGTGATTTGATTCCTTTTATGGATATATTTGGATTTTCATTGTTTATACCATGCCAAATAAATGATTTTATTGGAAAATTTAAGTGTGTAGTATTGATGAAGGAAAGTGACCAAGTAATGGAAACGGATTCCCCACATTGTTCGGTGTCTTTTGAAATGTTGAGTGTTCCAGAGAAAAAAGTAAAATGATTGCATACTTAAATTAATCTCCGTCGTTATATATAAATTTTCTTTTATACTCGAGGCAGAGGGCGGCACGACGGGACTGGGCAGGCAAAGGGTAGCGAAATGGGAGACCGCGGGCGGGAGGTGAAGAGGAAGAGAGGTTCGAGAGAGACAGAGAGGGTTCCCGATCGGAAGAAAGAAATTAAATCCCACATCTATCTTTTTTCAATTATTAATAACTAAATATATAAAATTATAGAAAATTAATTTAAAAGAAATAGGGCATCAATACCTGATACCCGAAAATTGTAAAAATTAATTTAAAATTATTAATACCCGATATCGATGGGATCGATAATCAAGTACCCAATCCTTGACCAAATGCAAATCGAATCGGATAATACTCTATACCCGATATCTTAGTCAGCCCCAAAAGAAAGAATCCAAAGTTGATTCTGTTTCATGGTAAATCATTACAGAGCATTTGAGTCTCTTGTGATGGTTACAAAAGAAACTAGCAGTAATAAATGAAGAAAACTGCTTTTCTTTTTCTTTTTCTTTTTCTTTTTCTTTTATGTCTCGGTGGAATGATATAGGAAGTAGAATGTGACTTCGCAAATAAAAAAATATGAATTTAAAATTCAATAACACTTTATGAATTGGATTGAACACAAAAATCAACTACATTTTACATCTTTTATAAGAATAACGAATTATTTCTGCCTTCAACTTTATAAAAAGTGTTCTCAACTATTATATAAGTGGAAAAAATCGTTCATTTGAAGATAACTTCTCATTTTGGAACAAAGAGAAGGATAACCTTTTCTTTTCATCTTTTGGTTAAATTACAAGTTGACTTTCAACGGAAATTGGGTATTCTTTTAAGTTTGAAAAGTTAAGATTGCAGCCTTTTGGGGTGAGAATCTAAATGCCAAAAGGTTAACAGTTTCCAAGAAATTCTTGCTCATATGACCTTACAATAGAATAGCTTCAACATTTTTGCAAAGTCTAGTTTTGTCACATCTTAAGGGATGCTTTTGCTGTATTATAATATTTCACCTACCCCAAAACTCAAACAAAACACAACATTTAATTTAAATAAAAAACTCAAGACAAAAAGGTAAGATTATCGATTTCCCATTGTCCATTTTCTTAAAAAAATTGAGAATTGTAGACATGTTAATTCGGCATAAATGAAGTTTAGCTTTTCAATGAGTGTATACTAAAACTATTTTAAAATTAAGCCTCTTAAAAAACATTTAATATCGTCTCTTTCTTTATTATAGATTACTTTTACAAGGTAGATACTTTTTATTAATTAGCAAATGTTGCTTGCGACAGACAATAAACTCATAAAAGTATATACTCCTTTCGTCCCATAATTATTGTTTTGTTTTCTTATTCAGACTGTCCCACAATTGTTGATTCATTTTTAAAAAATAACTAATTTATACTAAAAAGTGTCTCATTTCTCGTGTACCAACTACTTTACACATGAAACATAACTCTTTTTTATCTACTTGTCAAATTTTTTTAAGACAATAATTATGTAATGGAGGAAAGTATTTCGTAACTATTCAAGGTCAAACAGAATGATCTAGTCAAACTCTTGGAGGAAACCAATCATATCTTGGAACAAATAAATTTTGAGTATTGGAATTTACATATTCAATTCAGTCCTAGAAAGTACCCCATCTTTTAGCTTGCCAATAATTTTAAAAAATATACAAACAAAAGAATAAAAAAATCAATAAAAGTTTGGACAACCTCAAAATGTACATTGTTAAAAGCATCCAACTCTTGGAATTATAGTAATGGTACCAAGCTCATGTTCCTATTCCCTTTTTTTTTCTAGAGCGAACTTGCAGTCACTATCGAAAGTTTTGCCCACAAACTAAGCAAAAATAAAAAAAAAACACAAGTTTCGATCGGGTGAGAAATAGTGGAAACAAATGCATCCAACTCTTGGAATTATAGTAATGGTCCCAAGCTCACGTTCCCTATTCCCTTCTTTTCTCTAGAACAAACTTGCAGCCACTATCGAAAGTGCACACTAGGTGAGCCACAGTAATATACATTTGCTCACAAACTGAGCAAAAGAAACAAGTTTCCGTCGGGTGAGAAATAGTGGAATGCCGGACGTAGCTGCTTTGCTTCGACTCCGTGCCCATCATAGGGTGGTTTGATGCACAAACGCGTAGTCTTGAGGCAATACGAAGCATAACAATCAATATGAGAGTTTCATTCGAATACAAATGAGGAAGAGATGCGAATGCAATGAGAAAAGAGGCGAAAACGCATAGTAACAAGATTGGTAAGTCACGAATTCCACGAATAATTTGATTCGAGTAATCAATCGGCAAGAACTGAAAGGTTCGTATAATGCAAGAAAACAAATTATAACTTCCCATCCAACCAAGATCAAATAGATAGCTTTGAAGATAATATCCAACTTACACAAACATGTACAAAGTGAGCATCATGTTTCCCTTCAAGACTTTGAAAGGCCGTGCTCCTAAATCTTCTCGACCTTTTCAGCTTTCACAATAGGGTTTGCTTTTGCTATGGCATCTCGAGAAGCAGCCTGGTAGTCAAACGGGCAGGCGTGTTTGTCTGCATAGCGATGAATCGAGCAGAAGAGGTCCCCACACTTGCACTTGAATGGCGTCAAACCCACACGCTTGCAACACGTAGTGCATCTATTCGGGCCCTGCTTCGCCTTCACCTCTACATTTGATGATTGCTGGGGTGCTGCCTTCGACTCAACTGATCCTCCTTCTACAGTGGCTGCATCAGTGAAAGCAAGTGCTTTCTCGTTGCTGCTTGATCCGCCTTTTACCATGTTCTCGATGGAGGAAGCGGCGAGCTTGGCATGCTGTTGGTTCACTATCATGTCCTTGTGACACTTGGAACACATATTCATCGTCGTAGCACTCCCGAAGAAGCCACAGTTGTTGATGCATAAAATGGGACCTTCTGCAGCTTGGCAACCAGTCTCTTGGGAGGACTCCATTTACCCTGCTATTATACAACGATCAACACGTGGTCAGGAAAGTTATAAGAGTAACATGCTCATGCAATTACACAATGAAGAAATTCCATTGAAAAAAGAAAAAGAAAATATCACGTTGTAGGCTTGATAATATGATTAAGCATTCAATCATAATCTGTTCATCTACACTCAAGTATTGACAGTTTGAGCATAGTGGATCAATTTTAGGCAGAATTTTTATCTCAAAGTCTCCAAAAGGCAGCAAGAACAGAGGCACTCAGCAAACCCTTAGGCAAAACAATCCGATCTATTATTTGGAAGAGAACGTGTTGTCTGTACAACATAAATGGAGTAAAACACACTCTCCCTCCAGAGAAATGCAAGTGGTTGAATCAAATAATCGAATTTAACTACTAAACGTCACAAACATTTTCAGTTAAAAGTTAAAACGCCAGAATAGTCGAGCACATGATAGAACATTCAACCACCAGTCCACTTCAACAAACTTTAATCATAAGAAAAACTCAACAAAGGCTGCTAAAAAAATCTGTCCATCAACATCGATGTTAGATAGTAAAAGCAGCAGTAAAACAATCCACTGAAAAGGGTAACTCCAAATAAAGAATAGATGCAGGCAGTGAAGTTCTCATCTACTTAAGATAATCGAAGGAATTTGCTAAACCATTCAGCTATTCGGGCACGTAATTCTTCTCATTACAACATCAAAAAGCAAACTGGTTAGTTATTTGTTTTGAGCCATGGATAGATAATTGCTTATCCATGTAGCACAAACACAACATAATGCATTTTATACTGAAGCTCAGGAGACGTTTATAAGCACAAACGGATACAAAACATCGTAAGGATCACGTATGATCTTGCAAAATTATTAACACCTGAAGTATTAACATAGAGAAATAAAAGATATTAACACCTTAAGGTTTCAAACTTTCCAGCAAAAAATAGCATTTTTCCTCTTTTATCAGAACCCCTAGGTTTAATACGAAATAACTCTTCCAAACCAAAAATAATAATCACAGAGATTTTGCTTTCAGCACATATTTTTACTCCACAAATCGAATGTCACAGTACCATGATCACAAAACTTAGAGTAATTCTTATCAATCAACAAACAACTGAACCCAAATAAAGACAATATACAGTTAATCTTTCCATTTCTATCAGAACAACTCAGTCCATGAGCCGGATGATGAAGTCCCATAACTGATAATTACAAAAAAGGGAAGAAATTCAGGTTTGGATCGTATAACAAAGAAGCTTCTAGCTGACCTTGAATCCGCAGAACCTAAAGACTATTTTCCCCCTCCAACAAGAACACAAAAGATTCAAGTTTTCCACGAAATAAACAAAACCCACAAGGAGATCACAGCATCGGCACGAATTGTATAAAAAAATTAAGAATTAAAGAAGAAATAACACGAAAAGCACCTTATATGATGGATTATATGAACAAGATTCCAGATGCGTAGGGGCTAAAAAGAGAGAGAGACTCGGGTTTGATCTTTAATCAAACGATATTATGCCCTCGTACCTTTCGGTATTTATAGAAGATTATTTATAAAATTTAAATAATTTGGTAAAAAATAAATTGATAAAGAATGAAAGAGACCAAGAAAAAGGAGAAAACCACTCTAGCTTTGGAGCTGAGAACTCTTGAGCCTGGACAATCTAAATCTAGAACCAAATTCCAGAATAAGGGTCGGATAGATTATGACTTGCTTTATATTCATATTCAAATGAAGAGAGATAAAGAGAGAGGTCAAGCTCCAGAAATGAGAAAACGACGGCCAGGAATTTCAAATAATTATTTAATTTTAAAATATTAGCAAAATGTTAAATATATTTATGTTATTTATTGGGGTGTAATTCTTCCTTTTCTTTCTTTTTCCCCACTTTTTTTAAGGGAAATCTATCTTTATTTTGGTTTTGGATGTAAAGGTAGGGATTATACTCAATATTTCATTTAATTTAAATCCAAATTACATCTACGTTTTTTAATCCTTTTAAGGTAGTGAATAAATGCACCATGAAGCACAGATTCACGACTCACTTTTATTAATTTAAATAAATGTTATTACTCAGGCTACATCACATGTAAAAACGAGGCTAAATGTATAAGTTTCTTCTTTTCTTTTCCTTTTTTTTTTGTATCATGCCTCAAACCACACACGACAAGAAACCACATTTGAAAAATAGGTATGATGCGCCAAACCCATAGGCGTTTGGTGGGGTTTGAGCACTCAGAACCTCTACCACACCCACCTTAACCATTGGATTGTGCCTATGGGACAAGTTTTTTCTTTTCTTTTCTTATATTAGGTTGAAAAGGACGATGTAAGACATGCAATGTGATGAAACAGATGAAGTTTGAGATTAAATCAAACCTAATAAAGCTATACTATTTAATCATATAAAAAAAACTAACCTACTAATGTGTCAGTTCATATAAAAACAATAACAATAATTCTGCTTTTCTAGGGAGGGTTAGTTAATAATAATAATAATAATAGTAGGCCAACAACGGAAGTAATCAAGGACAATAAAATGTCAATTTGGGCCTCTTCAGATCTTGGGCATACACTGACATGGATTCTACTACTTAGAAGTAACCGATCTTAAATTATGGTGATTTTTTTTATAACCCTTATTTTACTCATGGTATCCCTTATTTAAAATAATTATTATAAGTTTACTATTTTACCCATGATCCTAAATTAAAATTAAAATAAATATACAAGAAAGATTTGTTAACCTAGTTAAAATTTATCGTCTGACTAATTTTCAGTTTGAAGCTTCTGAATATCCTTTTATTCCTTACAGTCGGCTTGAAGAAGCTTACGGAGTTAAACCAATTAAAGTTTGAAAAAAAAAGGAAAGATAGTTCTTCAGGATCAATCACTCAATCGATAAAATTAAAATATAAATATGAGGTAATTAAATTACTACCTTTCGCTACCTTTCGTATGCTTCTTGCAGAGGCAGCTTGACTCCTCAAATACGTAACTCCAATCTAAATATTTTAGGAAAAATATAAAATAGCATTTATCCAACTTAGTTTTATATATTTTTTATAGTTAACCCAAAAATCTTGAAAAGTTCATGTCCAATATATCGCAATTCTTGGTAGAGTGCTATGTTTTGATTCCTCTGACTATGAGGGGTATTTACTTTGCATGATTAGGTTGGATAGATAAAATTAATCCAACTTAATCAAGTGTTTATTTTAAAGATTAATATTTGAGAATATCTCAAAGTCCGAGATTATTTTAATCATTTGAATTGTTCTCCATTAATTTTAATTCAATCAATATATGTATGATTGAAATAATCCTACAAATAAATGGAGAATTTTTTATCCTAATTTTAATCATTCACTAATATTTTGTACTCCCTCCGTCCCACCCAAGATGGCCCGTATCCCATTTTAGGTTGTCCCACCCAAGATGACTTGTTTTTTTTAGAAAATAATTATCTCTTCAAAAGTTGTGGTCCTACCTACTTTTATCACTTTAACCACTTTATCCTTCTCCCAAATAATCGTCTTAGAAAAAATGAAATTGCCTTGGGATTTTAGACGGATGGAGTAGTAAATAAAGAATTGAAGATAAAAATTGTTTTATCACACATTTAATCCATCAAATAATCAATCCTTCAAAATATAAATTATTAAAAGTAAAAACTCCCTCATGATATAATTTGAAGGGATAAAACACGAATGAGAAATGATTAAAAATATTGAGTAGACAGTCCTCTGATTTTGTACGAAGATGGTGCTCTAGTCTACCGTATAATTCTCATGCTCACACCTTTGAGAATCATAATTTCTTTTCTTCATAGAAAGAGGTGATTTTTTGTGTGTGTGGAGGAGATAGAAGGCTAACGAACAATAATTGGGAGTTGTAAGGATATAATAGTCAATATATTCAATAATTTATTAATTTTATAATTAGAGAATATAGTGAGTAATAAAAAGGAGACTATGAATAGAAATATAGAATCTCCCCTTCGATTATTAATTAACTAATATTATAGTTAACTAGTGTATAATCCGTCGAAATTCAATGAGAAACTTTATATCGTAATTTATAATCATATTTGTTAATTGTCAGAATCTATTTGGATTTATAAATATAACTTGTTATAATAATTGGTTATTCATTATAGTACAGTTCGAACATTACAAAGTATATTAATAAGAAATTAGAATAAATAACAAGAAATTAAAAAGTTGGAGAAACTACATGTATATAATTTAATATTCATATATGTCACAAACTCGATTTTAAAAATTAATTTTACTATTGATTCTCATCCGAAACTTATGTAATAATACCACAGTTAATTATCTAGCCCATTTAAAATTTATAAAGAATCTAAATAGTTAAATATATGTTGTTTAAATAATCCATTAGTTGTCTCAATAAAAATCGATCATGGAGTATATATATTCATAATACATAATATAAATACCAACTAATTACTTATTTTCATTTCAAACCCGTATAGTAACACATGCTAACTTTCCGAACCAGTTTGGATTTAGAAAATAAGTTGTTACAATAATTGGTTATTTACCTCAATAAAATTAAAATATTATAGAGCAAATAATAAATATTAGAAAATCAAAGAATGATTCTAATTTATTTATGTCCTCCAAATTGTGTAGTTTACTAAAACATCAATTGATGGAGCTAAATAATGAGATTACGATTCAATTATCTAAACTTGTCTATAATTTATTTACATATACCCTACCCAAATCAAATTTTAAAGTGATTTTACTTCTCGTTCTTGTCTCAAAGTCGTATAGCAACACTTGTTAGTTTTTTTGAATCTATTTGAATTTATAAATATAGGTTGTTATGATAATTGATTATTCATCGTAACAACAACTCGAACATCACAAAGTAAATATTAATAATAAGCAAAATAAATAAAAAAAAATTAAAAATTAGAGAAAATTCCACATAGACATGTCGATTAATTCTCGGATCCATTTATAATCTAACTGAATAATTATTATATTTGGTATATTCATTTCATCACACAACAAAATTTTATCATATTCATTTCAAATTGGCAATATAAATAATACACACTCTAAGATGAATTAAATTTTAAAATTTATTTCTCTCATTACATATATTATTTTTGCATACTAAATTACTTAAAAAAAATCAAAAATACAATACCCGTGCATCGCATGGACATAAAATATAGTTTATATAAGAGAAAGAATCAACGTGGTGCCTTCAATCCCTTACCATGCTAATTACCTTAATATATTATAATATATCCAAATAGTTAAATATAAATTATTACGATAATTGAACATGCAAGACAAAGATTAATAATAAATTCCACATACTTAAATTATAAGTTATTTTGTTCTAAAATATTTTTCTTATTCATTCTCATATCAAACTCATATATTAATACATGCTAATTACTCAACTATATTTATAATATATCTAAATAATTAAATAAAGTTAATACATGCTAATTACCTAAATCTATTTATAATATATATAGATAGTTAAATATAAATAATTACAATAATTGATCATCTATCTTAACAAAATCTTAATAGTACAAAGTAACATTAATAATAAATAAATAAATAAAATACTTGAATCCCACTATTTTTTATAAGACTTCACATATTCAAAACCTAAATATATTTTTATTTCCATCACAACATAATATTTACAGTTTATTTTAAGATTATAAATTTGGCACAATAAATGAATATAATCTTAATATTTTAAATAATGTATCCAAAATATTTATCTTATTAAATAGTACAACAAATAAACTGTTAATTTGGCCAAATTAAATTAAAAAATAATTTTTGATCAAATTAAATTAAATTTAAACTATTGGTGTTATAGTTTGAATGATATTAATATCAATCACTCCACCAATTAAAAGTGAAAATTTGGTTGAGACCTAAAGAATATAAATATCCTTTTACATAGGTTTTCATTTGGCTATGTTTCATAAAAAATCAATGTGGGATTATAGAGTGGTTAGAAGACATAAAATGAAGAATTTTAAAATTAAGAATAAAAAATCATAGTAATTCCACATAGGATTGATGATCAATGTAGTGCCTTCAATGTGTTTTGCTATATAGAATTAATTAATAGATTAGCTATGATAATAATAATAAAAGTGGGTTCCAATTAGATCCGATAAAATGGACCTGACCATGGGCTGACTCGGGATACCCGGGGTTTTGGACTAGATTGGGCTTCAAAAAAAGATGTCAAAAAAAATCGGCCATAAAAAGTCCGTAAGAAAAAAAAATTGGGCCGACCGATATGGCAAAAAACCCCAAATGCTAAACAATCTATAGGTT
The DNA here is from genome assembly GCA_036937905.1 of Salvia rosmarinus. NCBI lineage: Eukaryota > Viridiplantae > Streptophyta > Magnoliopsida > Lamiales > Lamiaceae > Salvia > Salvia rosmarinus. The sequence goes on from CM072821.1 coordinate 15,871,537, forward strand.
TATAAGACCTTAGTATAAGCGGCGAGTAACTCCATTAAAATTTAAATTTTAAGAGTTTATGTATTCTAAATTTAATCTTGTAGCAAATTTAAAGTTCAATCACTTGTAAAATTACTAAACAAATTTAAAATGAAAACAATACAAGAATTTATGTTTCACGTCAACAATTACGTGCACCCGACTTACCTTTATTATTGCGAAAAAGTTCGAAATAGACTGCGCCACGCGATTACGAAATCTCCACGCAAAAATTAGGCGCGATGTGGCGGGAAAGAATCGCCCCCAAATCGCATCCCCTGTAAGGGGAAATTCTATAGAACTTCCCCATTTCATTTCCGCACGCAGCGACAGAAAAAATCTACAGCTCAGTTTAGGTTACCGAAATGGACAAGAGAAGAAGCGCTAGGGTTTCTGAGGAACATAAAGAGGAAGAAATGAGCGAAGAAGAGGAATTTCACAATGCATCGTCTTCGTCCAACGAAAAGAGCTTGTATGAGGTATAATTATACAACACACACACATACAAATATATTTTCTTATTGAGGAACACTAAGGATTTTGTGGTTTGTGTTATGCTACTTGTTCTCCAACTGAAGATATTTTAATTCGTTTTTTTTACCCTAAATTGTGTATGTCGAGATTAAGGTTGGAACAAAGTGATTTTGTGAAGTCGGGTCGATTGATGAGAATATTATGTCGGACTAAGTGATAATGTTAATTCACTGCTAAACACGAAAAAATATTTCATTTAGTGGCTGTCAGAAAGCTACTAGCAAAGATCGTGGTCAGTGGGGACTCTGATAGCTCAAGACTTATGCAAGGATTTAAAATTGTTAATTTCAGTGTGATTCACTGAGATGATAAGAAAGAAATGCTCGATACTAGAGCTTTGCTGCTTTTTTGTGCACGTGTGCGCCTGTGTGAAGGCTGATCTTTGAATGGCACGAGATGGCTGTTTAAGGAAAACATAGTTTGGCATACTGTTGGTATGAATAATCTCGAGAAGGTTTTCCAAGATGATCAACAATATCACTGATTTTCTTATTATGTGCCTGATGAAAACTTGATGGAAATATGTCTTCATCTAAATTTACCCTTTTATCTTGTCTCTTGTTTCAAAACTACTAGCTCTCAACCAACTGAGAGCAATTTACCCTTTTATCTACCTTAGCTTTTGGTAGTAGTATCTGTTGACAGATACTTATTTGTAATAAATTTGAAGATTCCTGTAATGATGCAACCCAATAACTCGAAAAGTTGCTTATAGTTTCCATTGAGTTATTACAAAATCAAGGGAAATTTTAACATTCAATAAAGCTATGCGGCTACATATTATGGCTGGCCACACGGGGATATTTTAGTAATTATCAATATAATTAATTAACAAAATAATAATATTAAATTAATATGTTAATCATTTTTACATAAAATTGTAATTCCATAAGATGATTTTAATGTAAAACCAATTTTTTAATAGATCAAATATTAAATAAACGATTTTTTCATTAAATAAGCTGATTATGGCCGGCTACATTATGGTCGAATAACATCACTTTTTAACATTATGAGGGGAGAATGTTTTATGGCTGTCTATAGAGTCTCTAAATACTATATTTGCTCATTGGAATTGCTGGTTCTGTCAATAACATACTGGCTCTAAATTCTACAATGGATTTGAAGTTTTCATGTGGATTTGAGATGTCATTTTCAATGCACATGCTATTAAGTTTCTTTTCAGTTAGTGTTTGTGCTGCAATTAGTGATTCGATTGTGTCTTGCAGACTCTTGGTGTGGACAAAGCTGCATCACAGCAAGAGATAAAGAAAGCTTATTACAAGTTGGCTCTGCGGCTGCATCCCGATAAGAACCCTGGTGATGAGGTAATTTTTGCAATTTCAGGCATGTTTTTTATGGTTCCCTTGCTGATGAATTCCTCTTGTGCTGTACCATATACTGACCATTCAATTTCTTTCTGTAGGAGGCCAAGGAAAAATTTCAGCAGCTGCAAAAGGTCATATCTATTCTTGGAGATGAGGAGAAACGAGCAGTGTATGACCAGACTGGTTGTGTTGATGATGCTGTAAGTGATGATACCACCTGTTGTTCTTGATGTAAGGTGTTTCCTTTAGAGCTAAATGAGGCCCGGGCAGCTTGTAACTCATGCAAATCCCAATCCATGTTAATATTAAGACCCAAACTCCAGCTTAGTCTCCTATTTTATTGTCGTAGTAAATACTTGTCAGGTCATATTTTGTTTATTTAATTTAATAAAATTCCCAAATTATATGCTAATAGATTAATCATTCTTTTGTCAGACATTTATATCACATCTTGTTTTCTCCCTAAGGCTGTTGTCCTACTTTGGACTTGTCAAGATTTAGCTCTATATTGCTGTTCTGTGTTGATGCATGCAGCTAAGCAAAAAAAGTTCAAAATGATCCCCTGTTCAGCCTCTCAACTCTCGTGCTTTTCCACTGATTAACAGGATTTAGCGGGAGATGTCATCCAGAACTTGCAGACATTTTTCCGAGCCATGTACAAAAAGGTCAGTCTACTATCATGTTCTGCAGCTTTCCAATTAACCAGTTCATCATACTTTAGTCAGCATACCATGCACTTGGATACCACTTGCAGGTCACTGAGTCTGATATTGAAGAGTTTGAAGCAAACTACAGGGGTTCTGACACGGAGAAAAAGGATTTGCTCGATCTTTACAAGAAAGTGAAGGGAAACATGGATAAGTAAATCTCGCCACTGTGTTCTTTGGCAACTTAAATATATTGCCTATTCATGTCTGCTTGAAGTTTTGCTCATTCATTATATCTTTGGATCTGTTCAGGCTTTTCTGCTGCATGATTTGCTCGGATTCAATGCTTGATTCCCATCGCTTCAAGGACATCATTGATGAGGCTATCTCTGCAGGTCAGCTCTCTCTTTTCTAAGTGCTCCAAATCGTTGCAACTTTAATGTTGATTCATATTATTCAAATTATTCCTTTACTACGTTTTCTGTAGTATTATCCATATTCACATATTCCTATACTACATTTAGATGCTATTTTCCTTCCTAATTCTTTTCTTTGCATGTTGAATCGTAGGAGACTTGAAGTCAACCAAAGCATACGAGAAATGGGCCAAGAAAGTATCTAAAACGAGACCTCCTACAAGTCCATTGAGACAAAGAAAGAAGTCAGTCCCTTTTTCTTCATTTTCCTGAGTCTTGATTCAAGTTTTCCTAGTTTTGCGTTGAGGTCCAAATATCAAATGCTTGTGAAACACTACTTGCAGATCAAAGAAAGGGTCAGAAGATCTGTATGCAATAATAGCTCAACGACAAAACGAGAGGCGAGGCAAGGTCGATTCAATGTTCTCATCTCTTGTTCAAAGATACGGTGGAGGTGCACCATTTCCGGAGCCAAGTGAAGAAGATTTTGAAGCTGCTCGTAAAAAGCTGGAAAGCCGAAGAAATTCCAAAAGAAAATAAATGCTCATAACCAGGTTTCCTGTTGCTTCCCATCTTTTATTGTGCTATCAAAACTCCAGTTTCTCTCTTATGAAGCTATTGTATTTATGAATATGACTGCAGAAGGCAACTGTTTTATATATGAATTATTATATTAGGTATATGCTGCAAAGATATACCTGCAGCTTCTTTACTGCACTTACATTGATTTGTGTTACATTGACACCTGACCTAACTGAAATTTATCAAATTGATTTAGAAAAAAAATTAGAAGGCAGTTGATCTAGATATATGTTTTTATACAAAAAGTAAGCACGGGTGCTTGCATTATCCATTTATTTGAGCTTTGGACCATTGAAAGATTTAGCTATACAGAATTTGCACAAGTTGGAAGATAGATTCCTGTAGGAAACGTGCATCTCAGAATTTGCCAATTTGGACAAGTTTGAATGCGACCTCGAAAAACATACCCACATACAATTTTGGACAAATCGAATAACGAACAGATTCCATCTGTGACTATTTTTAATATGCTCTTTCCATGACACATAAGTCACCTCACCCATCAACTTGATTTTCTTTTATGTGTATTCATGCAGTTAGATATAGCATGAAAAACACTTGTTATTTCAATTGCTTTTTTTACTAAGAGAAGTAAAACCTACTGAATTACGGATAGGAGGAAAAAATAAAGTAATTGAGAAATAAAAAGCGGAGCGGGAATTGTCAACGTGTTCTACCGACACCTCTCTCACCACCACCAAGCTTTCCCTGAAGGCGTTGTGCCCCACTTAACATTAATTTTAAGATTATTTGTTTTCTCCAGAATGAGACATTTTACCTCAATTCATATGGTGGGTTGAATTCCCCTCATCCATTCATTCTATTTCCTTATATTATACCTGCAATATTTTAGTGGATGGAATTGGATTATCAAAACATTTCAATGTAACACGACCAAGAAATATCAAGATTTAGATTCACGCTGAGTTACTGAAAAATAATAATGGACATAATTTCGGACCGTTTAAACGGGGATGAGGTAAAATATTTGTTGGAGAGAGTTTGATAATATTTTTATATGAGAAAGTATGAAAACTATATTTGAATTGCAATTCTGCATGGTGATTATTAGGGGTGAGCACGGTTCAATTAACAGATTATTTCTCATATAAAAAAATCGATCATGTGAATTTTTATCAGTTCAGTTAACCTTTAGAAAATGAAAAACAAAAATAAAAAACCATCATATCATTAACTAATTATCCAACAGTTAACCACAAACCAAAAAAAAGTTACGATTTTCTATTATATTTTTTTGGATTCGTATAAATAGCAATTCCAAACATAAAAAATGATAAAAAATAATTTGTAATTCCAAACAAATGATTTCAATCGATAATCAATTGAACCATCTCCAATTGATTATGGACCTATGACGAAACATAAATGCTAGAAAGTGAGTGATTTTCTTCAAAAAACAAACAAAGCAAAAGATATATATGATTTTTAATACATGGAAACAAATTTACCTACTTCCATCAATTCAATATACAGTATATATAATTATTTAAGTATCGATTCAATTCGTAAAACTTGAAAAAAATTAAATCAAATCAATATTCTGAATTTTAAAACTTGAAAAAAATATGATCAACCAATTCGATGATCAATACGATTTCAATACGGTTTATTGGTCTGTTCAATTTTTTTTTTCCCTTTTTTGCTCACCACCGGTGACTCCATGTCATGCGTCTTTACTTGAATGTAGGGATGACAACTCATGCATGTCGGGTTGTTATCGTGTCGGCATGATAACGACACGACACGATAAGGCCAAACACGAACACTAACCGTTAAGGATATATCACGAACAGCGAACACATACGGAATGTCTTAACACGGACGACTATACACGGACATGAATATGACAAGATTTTTTTCGTGTTGACACGATACGATAACGATGCGACACGAAACGATAAATTTAAATCAAAATTAGAAAATAAACTAATAAAAGAAATAAAAATATATAAAATATAATTAAATTAATATTAAATATACATAAATATTATCGAATTATACGAAAACGACACGATCCAACACAAACACGAATGCAACACGAAAATTATCGGGTTACACGAACACGGCACGGATCCAACACGAACACGACATGAAATTATCGTATCTTTATCGTGTCGACACGATAAGGACACGAATACGATAAGACTGAACACTAACCCGTTAATTTCGTATGTATTAATATCGTGTCTAATGTCGTGTCGTATCGAAAATTAACAACACTACTTGAATGACTTCGTTAGAAGGAGATAGGAATGTAGGAAGGGAAGGCTAAATAAACCTTTTCGAGCTAGTGGATGAGAAATTAAGTTTGAGATTACAAATGCCCAATGCATTAAATGAAGGGTTAGGTAAGACGTGCAGTCAACAAATTCGTGCAATCTAATTTCAATAAGTTTGACATGGAATTTTTCCTTAATAAATATGCGGGGCCCGAGAATTTGCTTCAAATTTAAACCTAAATTGCCACGCTGGCAAAATCTATAATTAAATTTGGCATAGTTGGGCAACATATATACATTAGTTTTATCGTGTGTTAGGATAAACATGTTACAAAATCACTGCATGATGTAATATTGTGGATTATGTAATGATTTGGGTGTGAAATATAATATTAATTCATCATTAAAATATATTTAATACACATTCTTTATTTACTATATCCGAGGTTACGTAGTGAACCAGATGTTTGAAGTATAATCTAGTTTGAGTTGTTTTAAAAAAAATTACAAGGAGAGGTAATCTCGTCCTCGTTTTATTAATTCAAAAAGTCAACAAAAAGTTACAAGAATTCAAAACTATAAATAGCAAAATCCCATGTAAGGGAAATGATCTAACTTTATTAAATTCTCTACTTTATCTCAACAATATAATATCTTAACTTGCATTTCCAGCTTGTATCGAAAACAAATATACTGAGTAAAATGTTTTGGCAATAAAAAGCCATAAATGAAAATGAAAATAACGTGATGGCATTACTATAGAATGGCTTATAATGGCATAAATGCCCAAAATTGGGTAATGTATTTTAAAAAAATTAGGTAGGGATGGTGACATGATAACCGTATTTGATATCTCTATATTATTTAGCATACCATAAAACACAATCAGTGTTCTAATGATTCGATGTTTCTTGGTGTACCTCTTGCTTGCTCTTCCATCTCTCTCTCACACACACACACACGTGTGCGTGTTTTATGTGTATCACATAATGTGCAAAACATTGATTAAGGAAGTTGTACAATTAAAACAATAATTAAGCAAGTTGTATATTTAAAACATTAACTGAACAAAATTATTATAGTTTGATCAACAAGTTAGACTTAGACAGAACGACTGAGGAAGTTGTACCATTGAATTTTTTTAAAACTTTCAATCATCAAAGAAGCACTCTCATTCAACCATTAAATCTATAACTACCGGTATGATTTGTAAGAAGTTTTTGTCTTACTAAACTTGAGATATTTAAAAAAGTAAATATTACTCACTCCATCTTTAAAAGTATTTACTTAATTTAGTTTTAGTCCGTCCCAAAAAAACATTCACTTTCTTTTATAGACATGATCCCACATAAATCTCATAATTTTTATCCACAATCAATTCATTTATTTATATAAAAAACCACCTATAACTCATATTTTATACTAACATAATACATCTTATAATATGACCCTTTTTACTCACTTTTTGTTCATTACATTTATTAAAACTCGTATCGTAATATTAAAGAATAAATAACAAGGACGGGAGACTATAAAATATTGGCTTATTGAGAGTGGCTCCAAAAATTTAATGATCATAATCCTTAAAAATAACTATTAAGTTGCGTAGGACGACAAATATAACTTATCGGATCATAAAATATATATAAAGATTCACGAGATAATTTATCTGTAATCCTAAAACTTTTTATATCATGCTAGTCAACAAAAACAATCATATTTATATGATGTTGGAATCGACCAAACTAATATTACGTGTAGGGTATACTTATATTCCCTATCCTGTATTATAAAAGAAGTGGTTGGCTTTTGAATGATAACAGTCAACAAAAAAAATCAAATGTAGGGACTAACAAAATAACAATCTTGCATTTCGTGTAAAAAATCATTCTTTCCTTTGTCATATTTCAATCTTGTAACAATTTTATGTAATGAAACTTTTGACCGCGTATTTCGACATTGTTGAAAAAGACTCATCTTTTCCTCTCTTTCCCCTTGATTAGTGGTGCGTACAGTGTTTAAGATGGTGATCTACGGATTCTGACCCTTCGTTTTATCTTATTTGTCTAGTTTATTCAGGTAGATCAACTTTCCCACAACCACACTGCTTTTTTCAGCTTTAATTAAGCCGCTTTTCCTCACTATCAATTCTTTAATTCTCTACATTTGTGCCTCTAATTTGCTGCTTGAAACCGCTCCTCCCCCCCCCCCCGCTCTCACACCCACACCCACACACACTATGTTGTAGCCTGGTATCACAATTCTTTTTGTGAACGGCAGTTTCTTCTTTGAAGGCGTCTGAGATAACTATAATTACACCCAATAAATTCAAGAAACAATTTTTTTGGAGGCGTCTTCTGCTTGAAGCTGCTGTTTTTGTGCCCCCAAGATTTGCTTTTTTTTTTTTGGTTGGTGCTTGTGCTCTGAAGAATCTGGAAGTTTCTTGCTGATTTGGAACCAGGTGAGTTTGTTGACTGATGATTTTTGGTTAAAGATTGAATCTTTAGCTGAAAATAGGGTGACCCATTTGAAGATTCTGGGTTTTGAAGGGCTAGATGGAGAGAGAACACGACGTTTCGAAGTCGAAGATGGAAGATTATGAAGCGATAGAGCAGATTGGGAAGGGTGCTTTTGGAGCTACATTTCTTGTGCTGCATAAAACTGAGAATAAGAAGTGAGAATTTCTGCTTTCGAGCCCTTCTTATGTCGGTGCATGCAAAAAAGTTTTGAATATTTCTTAAATTGTTTAGACCCTTGAAGAATTTAGCTGAAAGAGTCTAAGAAATTATAATAATTTGTGTAATGATCAATGATAGTTTATGTGAGCCAGATTAGGTAGAAACTAGAAAGTGAACTCTTGGGTTTTATTAGGAAATATAACATCTCTGACTTTTTTGGAGGCACCATTGATTATGCGAAACAAGAAATATATGGAATTTATTGCTCAAATTCTTGATTGGTAAAATAGGAAGAAGTTGCTAAATATAAGTATTTTGTGTGTAAATTAGCTCTTATATTTTGGTTGAACTCAAGAAAACTAAAATGAGACATTGCAGCTGTTGACAAGTCATGTAATGATGAGACTGCTGGTCTGTTCTTGATCCTTCTGAGTTGTGAACTATTCTGGAACAGAACAATTTTGACGAATCTGATATAAGTCGACATACGGTGTATTTGTTATAAAAAATACTCTTATACGCTGGCATTGTGATGTAATTAGTAATTGTTTTGTTTCTATATACCTCAGGTATGTTATGAAGAAAATTCGTCTCTCTAAGCAGTCGGAGAAGTTCAAGAACAAAGCATTCCAGGAGGTTGGCTTAAATATTTGTGTTGTTGGCTGTCTTGGAATTTTTTTTGTTATTAGTGAATCTCCTCATCTTTTTAATTACCTTTACGAATGAGAAAACACTATTCCGCATCTTATTCGTTTCTATATGTTCACCAGAGTAGCAATTGTGATTATCATCATGCATTATCAATAAAAGCCCTCTTAGCAGCTGAAATTCTTATCCGCTATTTCCATAAGTCATGTAGCTGTTTACATTTGGAATTTGAACTAATTTATATGATATGGTAAAGTCTTCCATTCAGACGTTCTGGCTCATGTATTGATGATTTTAGGCAACTAAATTGTCCAATGACCTTGAAGAGATCGATGACTTTCACCAATTTTATACAACATATTATGTTGTGTCCCTGTGTCTATTTGCAGATGGATTTGATTGCAAAACTAAGCCATCCATACATAGTTGAATACAAAGATGCTTGGGTGGAAAAGGTATGGTGCCTATTAATTTGATTTCCATGTGAAAAGCTACCTCTATATCATTTAGTTCCTCTAAGTGCCTGATACAACTGGGTTGAAACCAATGCTAAAGCTTACCTTCTATTTTCATTCTTCGCAGGGGAGCTGTATCTGCATCGTGACCAGCTATTGTGAAGTTGGAAATATGTAAGTCCTTAGCTGAACTCGAAATATTTTATGCCTTTTCCTAGTATGAAGTAGCATATGAAATTGTTGAATCTTTCCCAATATTGCATTACGTTTTCGATTTGCAGATCTGATGTAATAAGGAAGGCAAGACGGGCGTATTTTCCGGAGGAGGTAACCTGATTGATATCATTTTAAGAAGTCTCTCTTTGATCCACTTCAGCTAATTCATGCTGAGTTTTCGATTTTCTTGTTTATGCCCAGAAAATTTGTAAATGGATGACCCAGTTGTTATTAGCTCTCGACTATCTTCATTCCAATCGTGTCCTTCATAGGGATCTCAAGGTTCGAACATGCTCATCATTTTTTATTTGGCGTGTATTGTTTTGATTGATTTCTCAAACAAGTCGTCTTCTCGTTTCAGTTATCAAACATATTCGTGACAAAGGAAAATAACATTCGTCTCGGTAAGACTAAAGCAAGTCTATTCTTACCTAGAACCACCCTTCATTATTTTCACTGATGTAATATATTTTTTCGAAAATGTAATTCACAGGTGATTTTGGATTAGCTAAACTTCTCAATGGGGAAAGCCTAGCCTCATCGGTATGATAAGCACAAATTTAAAGATAATACCATTCTGTTATTTGCAATTGTGGCTATGATGATTTCTTTGCCTCGAACTAGGTTGTTGGAACCCCCAACTATATGTGCCCCGAGCTGCTTGCCAATACACCGTATGGCTATAAATCAGACATATGGTCTCTAGGTAAACAAGTTAAATCACGAGAATCTTTACGTTCATTTCACCATTTTCCATTTCTGAAAGTCCGGTGTTTCTTATTTCTTACAGGGTGCTGTATGTTTGAGATTGCTGCACACCAACAAGCATTCAAAGCACCCGTAAGTTTAAACCTTTTGGCGTTGTAGTAGATAGACATACACATGTAGATACATTCTGAAATAAAAAATGAATGAAATAGGATATGAATGGACTCATCAACAAGATCAACAGATCTTTGATCTCACCAATGCCTATCATATACTCTTCAACTCTGTAAGTTCTCTCAAAATTTAGAAATATCTATGCGTCGACGTTAAAATTTATATTTTAGCTAATAATATATGACTTGTACAATATATTTATTTGGGATCAGGAAACAAATTATAAAGAGTATGCTGAGAAAGAGTCCCGAACACAGGCCGACGGTAAATTCATAATTTTTCGCTTACTTCTTTTGCTCGTAGTGGTAAATATCATAGTAAACCCGTTTCTATGCACATTATAGGCTGCAGAGCTGTTGAGACACCCGCATTTGCAGCCATTTCTCCTCCGTTGTCACAACCTGTCTACTGTTTTCCTCCCTGTGAAGTCTCCCTCGCCCGACGCTGCAAACGGGAGATCAAATCGGTCGTCGCCCCGTAGCTCCGATGGAGGGAAAAGCTACCAAGAGAGAGAGGTGAAACCGAAACAGAGGGAGCTGCTTCCTTTATTTGCAGAGAGTATTAATACGCAGCATCCGACTTTACTGGATGACGATGCCTTGATTGAAGATCTGCTCGAGACCAAGAGGGTCGACCCAACAAGCTACTCTGGGAAGATATCTCATGACAGTGAAGACTCGAAAAGTGCGGACATGAGTGAGACGACTGATCATGACAATCATAAATCTTCATCACACCAAGAGAGCATCTACATGATGGATGCTTTGGAGAGACTTGCAAATGCGCTTCATGAGGAGCAAGATGAGTATTCTCTTAGAAAGAATTCAAAGTTAGGGAAAGCTAACGAAGGAATTGGCAATGCGAAAACGAATGTGGAAACATCTACTTTTGATGAAAATGGCCCTCAACCAATGAAAAGGTGAGATCTGAAGTTGACGAAGAGCCAAGAAGCTCGTCCCATGTAGACGAAAGTACGTGTCAATATTCTGGAGTGTCCTCGGATAAGGATCGAGCGAAGATCGAAGATGATGTTGTGGTTGAGTCGAGGCAAACGGAGAAAGAAACGAGAGATGGACCGTTGTTGAATAGCCAAGAAAATAGAGCTGATGAGGATTCAGTGAAGATCAAAGATGATGTCTCCACTAAAGCAACAGGCTATGATCTAGTGTCAAATACGGGAACTCCAATGAGCAGCGACGGGAGCAACAGCAAGCATGAAAATCCAGGTGAACACAGAGCTCATGCTTTAGAGTCACTGCTTGAACTGTGTGCACGTTTGCTCAAAGAGCATAAATTTGACGAGCTCTCGGGCGTGCTGAAGGCGTTCGGGGAAGACGCCGTCTCTTCTCGAGAGACTGCCATCTGGCTCACGAAAAGCTTAATGAATGCCCAGAAACAGGCTGAGAACTCATAGTTCAAAAAATTATAGTGATTTATTGTAAAAATCATGTTTGTGTTTTTTTTGTGGCGTGCATTTATAGTTTGTTTGCTAAAAGATAGTGTGATTGAGTTAAATATTGAATCTGTAGAGGAAACAGAGTTTGATTTTCCCCTTTTTTCATTTGCTCAAGGCTAATGTGAGTCACAGTGATGTTAGTGTTATTGAAATAGGAAACCATCAAAATGTTGGAAGCTTTGTATTTTTGTGTGGAAGTTTTTGTACGACATTGACAAGAGAATCTATTCTTGTTCGTTATTATTGTGAATTCGTATACAAGTTAGGCCCTAACAAAATGCGGGCTTTCTTGAGCTGACTGGGGACTGAATTATAATTTTTCGCCCCGGCCAAGCTCGAATATACTGCCATCACATTTAAACGATCCGATTTGACCCGAAATTCTTTTGGACTTGTGAAACCATGATCTGGGCTGATCCAAAATTGGACGGAACCGGTTGTATTATATACGGAGGCGCACTCTTGTGTGTTCTATACACACTACACAGTGCGTGCGGGTCGGATCCACGGGCCGGGCCTAATCCAAATTCAACCCATTTGATTTTATTCATAAACACTGTTATTTTTATTCGTAAATATTTTCACTTTCATTAAGAACAATTACTATTTTCGATGGATTCATATTTTTTGGTAAAAGATAGAAATAATTCAAAAAAAAATTAATGTTACTTTTCTTAATTAGATCTGTCATTTCATTCATAACAATTGTCACTTTTATTTATGACTAGGTAATGCTTTTAATCATAATTTTTTTTTATAAACATGGTAATTTTTATTCGAAACAACTCTCACTTTTTTTAATAAGTTCTGTAATTTTTATTCAAAACAACTATCACTTTTATTCATAAGTATTGTTATTTTTATGTATGACAAGTAAATATATCAATCAGGCCTCCTACTCGGGTTCGGGTAAATTCGTTCGGGTTGTCGGGTTATTTGGGTTGGAAAAAAAAATTGTGTTAGAAATTTTCAACCATAATCCTAAACTCTCAGGTTTCGGGCTTATCCGTCGGGCTAATCGGGTAAAAAAGCTCAAAAAAAAAACTTAAATACTCCACATGACTCATGATTTATTTATATATTTTATCACTCAACTTATTTATACATTTATCACTCATGACTCACCACTAACTTAATTAACACTATACTAATGTGAGACCCTTACTCTATTTACAATATGCTCAATATTTTTTATTAAAACCAGGAAGTAAGTTGGGAGACAAAGAGAGTATATTTTTTCTTGATAATCATATATTTATAACAAATATTTTGTATTAAACGTTGTGTAAAAATGATAAATATGTGAAATGATAATTTTTAAATAACCAAAACACATTTCACAAATATATGGAAAAAAATCGCATTAGGCTAACTTTCAAAAGCAATTAGTGAAGTTTGAAAACCATGTAGCAAGAAAAATTTCAGTTAATCGGGTCAACATACTCGATTTTCGAGCCAGTCCATTTAGGTTCTGATTATTTTCGGACTAACCTACTCGGGTTGTCGGGCTATTCGATTCGAATCATTCTAATTGATAATTTTTTAGGTTAAAATTTTTCATCCCTAACTATATCAGGTTGTTGGTCTATTCAGACCAATCCATGAATTTCAGACTAGATTGACATCCCTAATGATAAGTCATGGATCGGTTCGAGCCAGACTAGACCCCAACCTGGACAGATCGATCCAAACCTGGACCCGGCCCGCGCACCATGAGGTGTCTCACATAGGAGATGAGATTTTCAGATATATACTGATGTTCAAATCAGAATCACTTTTAATGGGAGAACTAATAACCACGAAAAATCGATATGAACAAATGAGTTCATTATGAAAGTTAATGTATCCGCTGGGAAAATTATGGAATCTCAAAATTCGGATTTTTTACCCAGATTCGAATCCCATGATGTATGGAAATTCTATATTTTTGTATTCAGTAACTTTTTCAGCAGATTCATCAACTTTCACAGTTAATTCTTAATTTTTTTGTTCACTTTCCTACGATAAAAATAATTCACAAGTTAACCATCCCTATAGATATATAGTGTACCAAAGCATCGTAAATATCAAAATGGAATATGATGGTTGAGTTTCTATTATTAACAGTAGCTAACATTCCAAAATCTACTTATGAATACACCTACCAATAATTTGGAAAAGGAAAATAAATAAATAAGACCCTCCTAAATTAGTGAATGCACCTCATGTCCTCCACGTCAACCTTTTATTAATGAAAAATAGGATCTTGTGTAATTTTTAAAAGAAATATTGATGCGCATAAAATTTATAAATTTGTTATTTAAGAGTAATTTAACCAATTATCAAGTCACCTTTTTTTTCTCACATGAAACTACAATATATAATATGAATCAATTCATAAACGGAAAATGTGATGATTAATGTGTGGTGAGATTATTGTGATGGGCATTTTCTTAGATAAACTATCAGTATCATAATTAATTATAAGATATAAATTTTGATGTCTTACCAATTCGTTAAAGGCAAGACGTCCCATCCCGATTCTTGCAGCTTATCTATTTATTTTGCCATTTCGATTTTACAAATAATATATTACAATTGTATTTTATTAAGTTAATGTATGTTACTTGAATGATGACAATCTTGTCGAGACATAGACATATAATTTGTAAAATTGCATTATTTTTCTTAGCAAAGACAAGAATTTATACATATCGAATTTAAACCTTTGATTGAGATATACAAACCTATACATTTTCTTTCACATTTATGTGGACCCCATATATAATAATATAAACCTTAAAACAGAAGGCAAAAAATTGAAGGAACTTAAAAAATACCACTTTATAAATTGGGACAGTTCCACAAGGTATCATGCCACAATTCACAGAGAATATTTAATTTTCTCTTTCACCTTATATTGTTACACTTTATAAATGGCAAATTTTGGCAAGTCCACTATCCTCTACATTCCTCTATATTTGGCCGTCGTGACTGCATTTTTTTCGGCGGCGGCTGCGCAAGATGCTGCACCGGCGCCCATGCCGGAAGAGGTTGCCGGGAATGGCTTTCAACCTGTAATTTCCTATTTACTTACATTTTTTCCAATTTTATTTTACTTCTTCACTATATTGTTTCTGTAAATCGAGTGTGAGTTGAAGGATGAGTGTTCACGAGGCTTGTAAATTTGTAACACATATTTGTATGGGTGTGTTTTGTAAATCGTTTGATTATTATGCTGTCAGGTTTTGATACCTGTCAATAAAATTTCTCATTCTGTATAGTCAATTATATTTTATAATTTTAAATCGAGCTTTCTTGATTCTGTTATATACATTTTTCAACGTATGAAATGAAAAATCAAGAGCTCGTCTTTCCTAAAATGCACTCTGTATGGCTGGATCAACATATATTAAGCCAATATCTTGGTATAACAACATATATTTACACTACATTCAAACCTTCACAATAAAATCAATTTTAGACACCCTATGTAAGGATAAGAATCACAAATATTGTTTGTAGATTATTACACAAAAACGTGAGATTTAACTAGTACGTTCCAAAGATAGCGATTGTGTTTCCCAAAGAAAAAAGAATCACACATATCAAAGTTAGAATTTTGGATCCCGTTACGCACCTTTCTCAACTATAAAACGAAAAATCAAGAGGTCGTCTCTCCTAAAACGCACTCAATGGCTGGATCTATATATATTTACAAAAGATTCAAACTGCTACTATAAAACCAACTTCATACACCCTAATGTAAGGATAAGAATCAAACACAAAACAAGGCTTTTTTTTTTCTCTTTCCATGAATGATCACTATCAAGAAGCAGAGCCTTTTTATTCTTGAATATCAAGCTGATGCTCTGCAACCAGTATGCAAGAATCTCTCTCCAAGTTCGACTCGGAGCTCCGAACCCTAAACAGGTCGAATCTTGGTGCATTCAGCAAGTCAGTTGAGCACTGAACATCTGGTGCAATTCCAACCTGATCTATGTCATGAAGTGCAGGAGACAAATACTTAGCCACTGTAATAAAAAGGGCTGATCCATCATGCAGCTCTGTCACGCTCTGCAACAAAAAAAATTTAATCTTTTTCGTGTTATTCGAG
Source organism: Salvia rosmarinus (assembly GCA_036937905.1). Lineage (NCBI taxonomy): Eukaryota > Viridiplantae > Streptophyta > Magnoliopsida > Lamiales > Lamiaceae > Salvia > Salvia rosmarinus. The sequence continues at coordinate 15,887,733 of CM072821.1, forward strand.
TGAGAATAAGGCGAGAATATGGAGCTCCAACAACTTATTTCTTGATGTTTTTACTTGTATTTTTCCCTTGCCGAAGGTTCTTTGCCCAATGAGGGTGGCTCGGCCGTTGTCGTGGAGCGCTCCCGCAAGAATCTCACTAGCACTTGCGCTCCCTTCATTCACCTTAAAAAAAGGAAATGGTTATGTAACATTGGAGAAGTGATGTGAATAAACGAGTTAAACTTGCACTTACGAGGACCACGAGGGGATCGTGTGTTATGGCATGGCCGTCTATCATGTTAATAGGCAGCATGTTACCCTCTCTGTCGATGGTGTTCACAAGCGTCTCGGTCCCGTCTAGCCATATTTGTGCAACATCAAGCCCTGCCTTCACCAGACCACCCTAGACAGAAAGGGATGAGAGAGAGGGAGACATGAAAATTGAAACTTGAAGGGTCAAACAAGAAAATTAAGGCAGACTTACAGGGTTGTTTCTTAGATCCAAAATGTATGATTGAACACCTTGATTCTCCATCTCATAAACTGTGTTTTCCATCTCCATTGCAGCAGTCTGTCATTTTCTTGAAAATTTAATAACTAACTCTATTTCAAAAGGAAAAAAGGCTAAAGAAAAACACGATAGTTAAGAATACCTGCAAAAAAGTTGACAGCTTTACATATCCAGTTTTTGATACATGTCCATTGGGTGCTCTGTGGAGAATAATGGCACTAGAAATGAGCGACAGGTTGATAACTTCGCGAGGTATTCTAACCTAAAAGTTCAAATTCTTATGCGGTATTAGCTATAGGCGAATGCAGGTTAATGCTGCATATTTGATGTTGTATTCTGTAATACCTATAGTTGTTCTGTACCTCTCTGATATGACGACTACCCAACTCGTCAAACTGGCAAAAACACGAAAAGAACAGAATCTCTTTTAGATGAAGCTGTAGTCACAAGATTTATGAAACTCTGTATTACAGAACATGAACAAATTTTCTTGGTGTGGAATGCTCACACTGTGAACTTTTACTGTGACGGTTGTTCCAACGCGTCCCCTTAGCTTCTGTGCTGCTGCTTCGCTGGCTACCCCATCTAGTCTTTCACCTGAAATAACACCACATTGAAGAAAATATCACATTGAAGAAAATATGAAAGCTTATACATGTAGTTTACTGTATAATGTGTACATAATCTATCTAAGCTGAATGTGTGTTTTGTATATGAGAGCATTGAATTATATTAACGGATAGCGTGTGTCCCTAGCTCAGACATCATGGATCAAGAAAAGGAGAAAAAACACTGTATTTTTCACAGTATGCACAAGTTTCATGCATATAGGAGTAGTTGCCTCAAACTCAACATTCAGTAGTTAGAAGTGGTTCGGTACCGTTTATTTCAATTAGCTCGTCTCCTTCGTGTATGCCTGCACGTGCAGCCGGGCTATTCTCTATGCATGACAGAACAACCTTAAGTAGGAGAAGACAGATTAGAACAACTGTATGTCTCAGTTACTATCTGTAGCAGCCTAATCATGGAGGCATTTAGCATAAAAAACATAATTCTGGTTTCAAATTCTTGATTTTAGGAGATATTTCGGAATTTCAGACAATGTAGTGCAACAAAATACACATTCCTTCTACACATGCGAACTAATGGCAACACGTACAATCAACTCAACTCGTATCTGATCTCAACCTACCAGGTGCCCGGTCTTTGGCTCAGCATTGATGAATAAACCAACACCCTGCAAATTTCCATCACTTCCTATTCGAAAACTTCGATATTCCTGCACATCATCAAATCAATCAGATGAAAGTTGGTGTCAAACTTAGATGCATTAATGATAAAACAGATAGCAATGTGGCCATTCACGGAGTCGATAGAAAACAATGTTGTCGCAGAGTTTTGAATACCTTAGGACTGATGATGCGTGTGAATGGATCTCCCAGAGTCGAAAGCATGCCTTTGATTTTGTTATATGCAGCATCTTCTGACCTCACTGGAAACATTTCTACCATCGTCTGTTGCAGTTTTAAGTCCCAATCTGTAAATAATTCTCTTCAACATTACATCCCCCTTTTGGAAGCGTAACATTAAGGATTCTAAGCCAATAAACCTAAGATCTCCAACACTATATTTCTTTACCTCTCACCTTAAACTACGCCCAAATCCAACTAGAACAACAAAAGCGTCAGCTAATAACACCTTCTCTCTCTCTCAGTACCATAATCAAACAACAGAAATTGAAGAGGGCCTTTGCCTACTCGCCTTGATGATTGAAAGTTGGATCAATGAATGTCTCTCTAATCAAGCCCCATGCCTCCACAAGAGTTCTCTGCACTGTATTCACCTGCTCAAACAACCTCAGCCAATTAAAGTAGGAACCAAATCTACACAACATTCTCTGCAAACGACGAATCAAAAATCTTGTTTAAGCATCATATACAGCTATTCGATACCTCAAATTACTACAAAATCAAAAGCTAGTAGATCACTATAATCACATTACATGAAGACACAAACACTAATAAAAGAAACTAAACTCCAAGAACTCGATCACCTCACGAGTGTGAGAAACAGGAAACGCCACCGTCAGAGACTCCGCCGACGCCGGCGAATCGCAGCACAAGGAAACTGCAGCGGCGAAACCAATCACCCCTCTTCCAAACCTTTTCACCAAATCCTCGTTTTCTGCTAAAAAACTCCCATTCTCCGATTTCGTTTCGGCCCTTTTTTTTCTCCGAACATCGAACGCTTCTCACTCTAAGATTATTGGGCTTCCGAGAGCTCAACCTCGGTGATCGGCAAGAGAAGAACGGTTTTGAGGTTGGTTTTGATGAAAATTTGTACAGAGTGGAGAGGGTGCAATCAAGATTCGAGTTGAGGGCCTCCATTTTCATGTTTGATGCAATAATTTCTTGCTGTCATGAGATTAAAACAACCCCCCACAAAAGAGTTGGAAATATTTTTGGAAGACGGTTATGATTTTGGTTTCTTGAATCTTGAGGGGTGGTGATAGGATACGCCCAATTAATAGGCCCAACTAATAGGTCCAAGCATCAGGCTCAATATAAACGGATCTCGACATTAAGCTCGGCTTATGTGAGTTTGGTCCAAGAAGATTCCTCGACCAATTACAATTCTAATCGTAATTGGAGACGTAGAAGATTCAGATGCATATCATGAAGAATAAGATAAACTAAAAGAATCCTTATAAGAGAAAACTTTGTATTAGAATCGAACTCAATATGATGGTATATAAATAGAGGCTAGATTAGAGGAAAGAGGAGGATCTACACTCTTTGTATTCGCTTCTTGCACACTTAATACAGATATACTCTCTTGCTCCGTGGACGTAGATCTATTTCAATAGATCGAACCACGTTATTTTCTCGTGTTCCTTTCGCATTTATTACCCCAATGAAAATAAGATCGATCACTGGCGCCGTCTGTGGGAACAATATTCTGTGTTTTCGATCAACTTTTTCTCAGGTAATCAATCAACACGATGAGGAATACACGAAGCGCCACATCCAGGGCTGTTTCCGGCAACAATAACGGCGGCAAAACGCGCCAAACGTGGCCCGGGAAAAGTCCGATAAGAGATACGACACCCGAAGGACACGTTCAAAGTCTGGATGAGCGAGACAACCCTATCCTACATGAAGAAGAAGATCACCGCAGCGAAGGAGGTCGCAACAGCAAGAGAGGGGAACCCCAAGCACCGTAGTTGAATCTCGACGAGGCGGTTAAAGGGTTCCTCGAAAAAAATAAGGAGAGCTTCCTCCAGTACCTCAGCCGAGAGCAAGGTCGGCTTCGTCATGATGAAAAGGATGCCGAAGTCTCATCAAAACACGAGGCAGCACGACGAAGTGGATCCCCCAGCCTTCAGATGGTAAGCACTCGCGCTGCGAATAATACCTCTACACGAGTCGGTTTCCAAACCAATCGTGCAAGAGATGAGCAATGTGGGGCAGGTCGTCGTGATCACCGCGAGGTCGATCCCTACGATTATAACGAGTCCAGCCGACGACCTCGGCATCGCTCTTCGGGAGACGGGTTCGATGGATACGGGAGGATTATTACCCCTTTCTCCAACGAGATACTCGATACTCCTCTCCGGACAAGTACAGGGTGCCAAGTACCCCCTCTATGACGGACTGCGTGACCCACAAAATTTTCTTTCTCAGTTCCAATACAACATGATCAATCAATGTCTCAACACCACCCACATGTGCAAGTTGTTCCCGGAGTTGCTGATCGACAACGTTCGCCAGTGATTCGACAGTTTACCACCCGGTAGTATTGGATCTTACCTAGATCTAATGGAAGTCTTCCATCGAAGGTTCTTCCAAAAGGTCGAGTCGAAAACCACATCGGCTCATCTCCTCACGATGAGGCAAGGCCGAGGTGAATCCATCAGCGACTTCATGACTAGGTTCAATAAGGAGAGCCTAAAAGTCTAGGATGTAAACGACCTTCTCATTATCTCGGCTTTCCAGAACGGAATCTTGTCTGGGGCCCTATGCAAGGAGATCGTCAAGTATGAGCCCAGCACTGCGTCGGAGCTGTGGCGTATAGCAGATCGGTTCGTCAAGGCAGACGAAGCGGACAGGAGAAAGCGTGAAGCTGACACTAGGGATAGAGAAGACAGACCTCGCCTACATTAGAGAAGCTCGGTACAAGCAACAAGTAGCTCGGTATTATAACCAGCATGTCAAATCCCGATAATTCCAAGTAGGCGATCTCGTACTTCGAAATAACGAAATCAATAGAGCTGCAAAGCTCGACAAGTTAGAGGCCACATGGGAAGGACCATACCGAGTTGAAGAAGTCCTCAGAAAATGGTCATATAAGCTCGCTCATTTATCCGGTGAGCAAATCTTTTTCTTTATTTACTTCATATGCTTAGTCTTGCATCTTCATTTGTCACTTATGCATACTACCTATTCTCCATTATAAAATACCCTCTACGATGACGAACTACCTTCGTTTATTTCGAGGACGAATTACCTTCGTATAATACGAGGACGAACTACCTTCGTTTATTTCGAGGATGAATTACCTTCGTATAATACGAGGACGAACTACATTCGTTTATTTCGAGGATGAATTACCTTCGTTTAATACGAGGACGAACTACCTTCGTTTACGAGGATGATAAATAAACCCAACACAGGGTACAATAAACGTGCGTGAGGGGACCACCCCTATCGACACTTCTCGACAAATAAGGAACTTATACATAGCTTCGTTTAATACGAGGACGAAATACCTTCGTTTATTACGAGGATGAACTACTTTCATTTATTTCGAGGATGAATTACCTTCGTTTAATACGAGGACGAACTACCTTCGTTTATTACGATGATGAACTACCTTCGTGTATTTCGAGGATGAATTACCTTCGTTTAATACAAGAACGAACTACCTTCGTTTAAATACGAGGACGAACTACCTTCGTTTATTTTGAGGATGAACTACCTTCGTTTATTTCGAGGATGAATTACCTTCGTTTAAATACGAGGATGACCTACCTTCGTTTGATTACGAGGACGATGAAGGACCGGGAGGCTGGGAGAAGCTAAGCCAATCTCTAGCAAAATCAGGGTTCAGCAGTTCATCTATGCTTACCCTACCCCTACCTCTACCTCGTCCTCGAACAACACCTCGAGTTCGGCCAGCTTGACCTCTATAACTCGTCATCCGACCTCGACTACTCGATAACTGCAACCTCTTGCTCTCATAAAACTCCCGATGATGCCTATCGACAATCACATGATTTGAACGCTCCATCGGGGGAGAAGAAGCCTCGGCAGTCGAACGAAGTACCCGCTCAAGTTGTGGATGACGAGCTACAACAGTCTTGTATAAACCGTCTATTTTTCTCAGGTCGGCAAGCTGCTCCTGAAATTGCCAAAAGTCCCGACTGTACTCACGTTTGTAGCTCGAACACCGGCATGCGATCTCTAAGACTTTGTCTTCGACCTCGAAGATGGTCATTCCACCACTTCGACGAATAACCGCCTCGTATTCAACATGCTCATCGACGATCGATTTGACATCATCCTTCGAGATCTCCAGCTTCTCCTCCAACTCCAAAAACCGAGCTTGAAGCTCATCATATTTCTCTTGAGAAGCCCTGAATTTTACATCGGCTTCCTCCTGCACATGGCCCAGCTTGCTTTCCAAGTGAAGGACAACGACTTTTTTTTGCTTCAAGAGCTCGATTCAAAATTTTGATTAAATGGATATGACGTGTTCCGTGTTCTACCTCGGCACGTCATCCCGTGTTCGACCTCGGCACGAAGTTACACATTCAACCTCGGCACGACGTTATATATTCGACTTCGGTGGGATAACGAGTGTTCGACTTCGGCTGTACGCATTCTACTTCGCCAGACCAAGAGTTTCGGCGAGGCAATGTCAACCACTGTCCCCCCTCCATCACGACCTCACTTCTACATCTTTTTTTTAGGGGGAGGGATGTGATAGGATACGGCCCAACTACTAGGCCCAAGCATCAGGTCCAATATAAACGGGCCCCGACATTAAGCTCGGCCTATGTGAGTTTGGCCCAAGAAGACTCATCGACCAACTACAACTCTAATCGCAATTGGAGACGTAGAAGATTCGGATGCATATCATGAAGAATAAGATAAACTAAAAGAAGCCTTATGAGAGAAGACTTTATATTAGAGTCGAACTCAATATGATGGTATATAAATAGAGGCTAGATTAGAGGAAAGAGGAGGATCTACACTCTTTGTATTCGCTTCTTGCACACTTAATAAGATATACTCTCTTGCTCTGTGGACGTAGATCTATTTCAATAGATCAAACCACGTTATTTCCTCGTGTTCCTTGTACATTTATTACCCCAACGAAAATAAGATCGATCAGGTGGCGACACACATGAATCTTGAGGTGTGTGGTGGTTAAGTTAGTTGCGTGTCTCCGTGTATCTTCGGAGAAACTGACATTGATTCACGGAATTTTCTCAAGATTTTTATTTATTTTAATTATTTATTCTAGCAAATACATTTTTTTCTCATTTTTTATCTTAGGTTTCGGAGAATATCTATTTCGGTGTTAAATTATGAATTTTGTCGTGGTATGGAAGTAGATTACGCGAACTAAATTGATTTTTTAATATATATCAATTTAGGTATTTTTGTATTATTCTACGAATATATTAATATGTTTATTTTTTTTAAGAATTACTCCTTCCGTCCACTATAAACGTGCATCGATTTTGGTGGCACGGGTTTTAAGAAAACTATAATGAGTGTAAAGTAAATGTACATAAAAAGGTGTGTCATTGGGATAATAAATGAATATATTAATGGATTGTGAGTGTAAAAATGTGGGTCATGAGTTTTTTTTGTAAATAAGTAGATAAGTTGAGGGTAAAAATGTAAAGTTGGTGTTTCTAAAAAAGGAAAGTGCATATTTTTAGTGGACGAATCAAAACGAAATTAAATGCACGTTTATAGTGGACGGATGGAGTACAATTTACACACACATACATGCTCACGCATCCGAAACGATCCGAACTGTGCTTCATTAGAAGGGAACATTTGCAAACGTCTAAAAAGGTTCATATTTTTGTAAGAAAAATCACAAAAACTTGGGTAGGGTCGACCCTACCTAAGATCGGGTCATTTCATTGGTCGATCTAATCCAGATCTATCTGATCCAGTTCGAGTCAGAAACATGTCATTGTATTATTTATCATGAATAAATGTATAACTTGTTCTAAATAAATATATTACTTGCTTTAAATAAATATATTATTTGCTCTGAATAAATGTGTTATTGTATCATTTTGTTGTAATTAAATATATCACTTGATGTGAATAAATGTGTCATTTTTTCTACATAAATGTATTACCTTTTCTGCATAAATGTATCATTTGCTCTAAACAAATATGTCATTGTTTCACTTGTTGTGAATAAATGTATCACTTTTTCTGTATAAATATATCATTGTTCTAAACAAATGTGTCATTGTATCACTTGTTGTGAATAAATGTATCACTTATTTTGAATAAACAACATTATATCACTTGTTGTGAGTAAATATATCAGTTACTCTGAGTAAATGTATCACTTATTCTGAGTCAATGTATAATTTAAGAATCAACATATTAATATTAATGAGTTCGGGTGGGATCGAATCAGGTCGAGTCAGCCCACAAGAAGACCTTGTTGGAAAAATTCCTAAGTTGTTGGTAATTAGTCTATTTTAATTGTGTGTTTTGATTAGATTCCAAAACATATGATGATTGCTTTGTTGTTGTAACTAATCTTAGTGAATTGTATTGAAGTCATATGATGATTGCTTTGTTGTTGTAACTTGGTTTTTTTTGTTATAGATTTCAGCAGTAGAACTATCAGCTTGGACAAGTCCAAGAATGAAGGAGTTCAAGAGTACTGAAGTCAGTCATACTGATAGGAGTATAAGTAACAACGCAATTGATAGAAGCTCAACTGAAGGATCGTGTACTGAAGACTGAAGGAAGATCGATTGATGTATGTGTTGGATTTGATATCGAAAGCGTTTGGTTGAGCTTGTATACAATGTTTCGTTACCACTATTACAATCTCCTATCCGATTGAATACTTGATTGCATATATCGTGTCCCCTTATCTCATATATAAGTTAGATCATACGATTGTGTGAAGATCACGTAAGTCCGTATGATTGGTCAAGCTTAATGAGATATAAAAGTTTCACACCGAGACGACTTAAGGACGAGTTGTCGGTTTAGGCCGCAGATAGATAAGAAGTGACTTGACTTAGTTACTTGTCTATGCCGGCATGCGTCTCGACGTATTGAAGGATCACGATGAGATGAGTTCTTCTTTTCGACCGTCGTGAAGAACCAAGATCTCGGTGACTTACGATGATCTAAACCTCGATAAGGTATTAGGTGAGTATGAGTTCTCGACCATCACTTTGACTTGTTATGAGTGAGGTTATATGTTCTAACCCAAGATTCTCCGCATCTTGGGTGGTGGCAAGGTCTTGTATGTCACGCTAGTTATCTCAGACGAGTCACCGTATCCGCTAGGATGATGACGTCCCTTAAGGAGCTCAAAAGGTTTATTGTACTAAACCCCGCAGTTGAGTTAGCTCAAGTACAATAATAAGGTTGAGTGGTACTACTTAAGGAAATGAAGTTATTAATCGTTTTAAGCGATCGATTGCTATAAATGATTAATGGACGTCGATATCTTAAATACGGGATTCGTAATGTCTAAGTGCAAGCCCGACTCAACTTCGGTAATAAAGGGTAAGTCAACATTCTTTCTCTAGTGGCATGATCGAATGTTTATAAATTAATTTATGTTCGGGGTGAACATAAGATAATTAATTTATTTGAGGCCCATCTTTATTCCTGCATTTGATCCTGGTGGCCCATCCAGCCCGTAGTAATCGAGGAAAATCGGCGCCCCTATTGCTCAATTGGCAAGATTTTATTCTCTTTATCCACAAGGATATAATTATATTTATGGTATATGCATAGATCCTTTCCATATAAGATTATGGTAATAATCTTGAGAGTATGGAAATAATCCTAAGAGTATGGAAATAATCCTAAGAGTATGGTAATATTCCATATAGGATTATGGTAATATTCCATATAGGATTATGGTAATATTCCATATAGGATTAAGGTAGTGCATTATAAATATAAGGTATGAGATAATGTCTAGGTTAATGCTCACAAATTAAGAGGAAAATTTCGGCCATCTCATACACTTTGAGAGAGAGAATTTTCGAGAGTTTTGTTGGTGAGAGCATTGGGTGATTTTCCAAGCATTCTCCATAGATCGTCCTCACCGACGTTGGAGATTGGGCAATCGGATACGCCCGGAAGGTCAGCACGAGTCCGATCCGCTCGATCCGCTCATCTCGCTTCATCGACCTCTTCGATCCAAAGGTAAACACGTGAAAACCCTAACGTGTTGCGATTTAATTATATAGACGCATGCTAGGTTTATAATCAATGTATGGTGAATTAAACATCCAAGATGGATCCTCGGGGCGAGGGTTAACATACGTTTTCCCTACAGTATGAGGACGGAAGCATAGCGATGCTGATGAACAAAACTACTGGAGTAAAATCAAAGACAGAAGACTGATGTCGGAAGACTGAAGCCTGAAGATCGAAGATTGAGACTCAAAGCTGAAGAAATGAAAGAGTCAGGATATGGCCAAGTGTCATACTAGCAGCTGACTATCATGCTAAGGAGTCAAAGCTAGTGTCTAGTAGTCAAAGTTGCTGAGCGATAATCAATGACTCTTTGTCTCTGTACTTGCTTTAAACTTTATTATACTGAACTAACCATGTTTTGCAGAGAAAGATGATAACATCAACGGAGAATCAAGTCTGCCTGCTAAAACTAGTTATCTATCTTTCTGGTTTATTTTCAGTATAGTGACATAAGATTTTGGTATCATCAAAAAGAGAAAAATTATTGAAAAAAATCCTAAATTGTTGGGAATTAGTCTATCTCAAATGTGTGTTTTGATTAGATCTCAAAACCTCTGATGATTGTCATGCTATTGTAACTAATATTGTTGACTTGTTTTGGAGTTACGTTTTTTGTTACAAGTTTCAGCAGCATAACTATCAGCTTGGATATGCCCAATACTGAAGGAGTTCAAGCACTACTGAAGCTATACATACTGATAGGAATATCTGTAACAACACAACTAATAGAAGCTTAGTTGAAGGATCGCGTACTTGACGAAGGAATACCAACTGATGTTTGAGGATGGAAGTATATCGATGCTAATGAACAAAGCTACTTAAGTAAAGTCGGAGATCGAAGACTGATGTCAGAAGACTGAAGCCTGAAGATCGGAGACTGAGACTCAGCGCTAAAGAAATGAATAAATCAGGATATAATGAAATGTCATACCAGCAGCTAACTGCCATGCTGAGGAGTCAAAGCTGACGTCTGGAAGTCAAAGCTGCTGAGCGATACTCAAAGCTGCTGACAAGTAGTCAATGCTGAAGAAACCAAGTTCAAAGCTGACTGATAAAAGATTAAAGCTGACTATATTTACGTCAATCTAAAACATCAAACTGACTCAGATTTTTGAAGCTGACAAAAGACGGAAGTCTAGGATATCCATCTTGTGTATCTTAAGTCTAGAAATATTGAGTTTGATGTATTTGTCAACTTAGAATCCTAGTTGAAAATCCAACCCCTCTACAAAACCCCCAAAAATTTGTCTAGAAATTTGGACAAGTAAGTTATGAAGTGTTGGTTGATGAAAGCTTGGTTAGCTAGCACCCGTAAGCTAGATGTTAGATCGATTGCACCGTAAGCAATCATAGGTTTTCTAGCATCCGAAAGCATAGGAGGAATGTCAAGTGATGCGGGATACTGTAAGGTGAACCACTAATTAAGTTTACTCTTTTACCTGTAAACAAGACTTAATCTGAAGTTAGTGGATTGACTGAGCAATCAGTCCGTGGACGTAGGAATTGATCTCTCCGAACCACGGAAGATTTAACGTGTTATTTACTTTCAATATTGCTATTTAAATTGCATGTTATTGAACTGCCATCACCAACACATAGCAACACAAAGTATCAGTTTGATACTGAAAAAATATAACTGAAAATTGACTAAGAAATAATTGACTAAGTGTTTTGAATTAGTTTAAAATTTTCAGTAAGGTAAATACAGTAACCATCACATTCCACACGCATATCAGTTATTTATCCAACTAACCAGCTGCCTCAGCAGTCAGTAGGTTTGCTAACTAATATCACTCAGAAAAAATGTCACTTTTCTGAACTGACCAATAGCAATGACATTATTACTGCACTGCCAGTTACCCGACCAACTATTGCTTATAGTCAGTCAATCTTATTGAAAGAAAGTTTTAGAATTTATCTAATTGATGTATTCCTTCCGTACATTAGTACGTATCCAGCGAGATCTATTAGACCGGTCCTTAGGTAAGGACGAGCCCTGCGAGAGTGTGCCTCAAGAAAAATAGAGACTGCAAGAAGAAAAGAAAAATAAAATATTAATATAAGCTTAATTTATTTATTTATTCAATCTACAAGAACGGACTCACTGGACCTAAAATATATCCGGCCCAAATAATGATAATCAAAGGCCAATATGAGCATATGTGTTTATTTATGCTATCTTAGCTCATACTCCCTCCGTCCCCCATATTCCTTCTTAGGAATATGGGTGCGAGTTTTAATAAAAGTTGTTGAGTTATTGTGAGTGGAATAAGGGTTCCACATTAATATAATATTAAATTAGTTAGTGGTGGGTCATAGGTGGTAAAATGTGTAAATAAATAGGTTGTTGAGGGTAGAAAAGAGAAATAGTGGTGGGCCATAGGTGGTAAAAGGTGTAATTAAATAATATTATTGAGGGTAAAGTTGGAAAGATAGTTTCCATAAATAGAATAGGAAGAATTTTGGGGGACATCCCAAAATGGAATACTAGGAAGGAATATGGGGGACGGAGGGAGTATATTTTAAAATCAGGATAATTATCAAATCAAGTTTACTGAAGGAAATTTCATCATATAAGATATACCGAAGAATGGATTTTGTGCTTAAATCAAACACTATCTATTTATGAAAACCAAATATCAAGAATGATTATTATTATTATTATTATTATTATTATTATTATTATTATTATTATTATTATTATTATTATTATTATTATTATTATTATTATTATTATTATTATTATTATTATTATTAGACGTTGGACGACAGATGATTTATTTACCTTTAGGAGGCGAATTAATTATTTAAATACATTTTGATAATAAAAGAATATTTCAACGTGCTTCCACCCTATTTATGCACGTAACCTAACAAAAATGAAAATTTAGATGTGTAAAAAAAATTGTATAAGTAGTTGGAATTCCAATTGATAGTGACTATTGATTCCAACATATTATAAATATATAAATATGAACACTCATATATAGGTATGAGTTATTATAAAAATCTTTGTTATCCTAGAAGTGAGAACAATGTATTCTCCATGAAAATTACTACACTAAAAATATAATTGAATTTTCCCTCCCATGAGATTCGAACCCTGATGGTGCATAATGCACTCATTCAATAAAGTGATGCATCATCGTAAATCTTCACAATCTAATGGTTAAAAATTGTTCTCACGTTCTCAATTTAAATAAGGTTTTTATTTGAACATTCTCTCACGTACATATAACGGAAGAAACAAAACAAAACAAAACAATATGGGAAGAAAAGCTAAAACTTGTACTAACCATCATCACCTTTATTATGATGAGACAAAAATGAAAAAGAAGAGGTAGTCATGTAATGTAAGTGCATTTATCAACTTTTGTAAAGCTGTTGAGCGAAAAAGAGATAAAAAGAACAACTAATTACTACAGAATTAAAGTTCACATATACACAAAGCAACACACAATTTAAATTTGCAAGAGAAATGAATGAAAATCACAACCACTTACTCATATGCCAATTTTTATTTTTATTTTTTAATTCATGGGAACTCACAGCTACTTTTGGTGTGCACTAGGTAAACTCCACGTTCATGTGTAATAGCCACAAACCACTGATGTGATGGTTGTTTAACCACGTGCAAAATAAATTTATAAGTTTTCCTATTGCCCATCACAAGCATAGCCGAGTGATAAGTATAGAGTCCATCACACAAGAAGTTGGTGTAGTTCTCTCTTGGTCATAGTATCACAGAAAAATGGGGAAGGAAACAGACTCGTATTGGTCGACGTAGACCTCGTCTTGGTCAACATAGACCTTATCTTGGTCAACATAGACCTCGTCTTGGTCAACGTAGACCTCGTCTTGGTCGACAAAAAATTGAAAACACTAAAACGAAAAGGTCAAAGTAAAAGACAATCTGGATCAAATATCAAATCAATGGGCATAAACTCAACTCGGTCATTGACGTAAAAAAATTTCACTGCATAGCATGCATCAACCAGTTATAAGTCCAACATGGTTGTGCCCTCACTGTCACGCATGACGCACACAGCCATCTTGGTTCAATCTATCCTTACGGTTTAATAACAAGCAATGGAACTCATCTATGCAAGTTATCCTTACCTGACTTAACCACCCACGAGGAACACCATCAATGAACGTATAACATTATTCCCAAGACATACCTGGTCTTGACACTTGACAACACTAAGACTACGCCAACTCACTCATATCAATTATACTCTCAAGACGTAAATGGATCGTACACTATATTTTAATCTTGATTTATTGGTGATCTAGCCCAACGTGATTAATTAATGGCATGTGAACTAACCAAGTCAAATTAGACATTTTGAAATCAAATCTAACACTTTAGGAACACACACATGCAGTTTATGTATTGCCTAATTAGTCCTCACGAATTGTGTGTTTATTTTCACGCCATCTTACCCAATCCAGAACTATAAACTTACTTAGACATAAAGTAAAGGATGAAAACGAAAATAAAAGAAAACATAACAAATTTCTATAAACTTCCGGAAAAGTAACGGTTGACTCCAACGTCGTCGGAAAATTACAACGAAAAACTAAAGATGAGAAAAGTAAATGGTTCAAAGGTTGATGTCTTAAGAAACTATAATAAACTAAACAATATTTTCTGTATAGAGAGTGATGTATATATGGGGAAAACAAGTAATGGGCCGGATGTCCAGTCCACTGTGGCTAAGGTTGACAGCTTCATGCGTATCTTTTTCAGCTTTAAGCATCTTGCTCGAGATTCATCCTTATTGAAGTAGATTTGATCTTCTCATATCTTTTGGATTAGGAAAATACACATTTGTCTTATCTTCTCTTGGATAAAATTGATTAGTTCCTCGATATCTTACCTTCCGATAGTCTCACGATATCCTCGACATTTTTACCTTGTCCTCGACAGTCTCGCATTTCCCTCAACAGATTTTCAAGAGATAAACTTGTTTGATTTTCATATCAACTTCTAGCAGCATGCCCTCGATCAATGCTTATCTGAAGCTGATTTGAGTTTGTCTCTTCCGAGTCTCTTACAATTGAAATACTTGCAATATCTTCTTGGATAAGGCTGATCTCTGATCGTGTATTGTCTTTCCCTTGACTCTCATGTACTCTCCTTCATCTTCTTCATGTGTATCGCCATGGTCATTTCATTCTTCTCTTGCCCTAAGCAGCATGTATGGAGTTTGAATGCGTGGTACTTGGATAGGTCACGCTATGTGAACGGAGCAACTTAAGTCTTCTTTCACTTGATATCTTTATCGTGCCCTAGCTGTGAGCATAAGTTCCTTAGTGATGTTTGGATGCAATTGTATCTCAGCTTGTACTCATTCATAAATTTTAGCATCCATCATACCCATTTCATGCTCTCTATGTCATGCCTCAACAATGTGTCATCCAGACACAAAATACGAACAAAAGATACAAGAAGACTCGATCTAGACCTGAAATAAGACACCAAAAAGTTTACAAAACTTGGGCTCGTCAACCACACAGGACAAGTAAACAACACTTAGAAAATCAGGTGTGACAGACTCAAACCTATAGAGACACTAATGGGGTTCTAACCTTGAAATTTTGACCACATGAACCTACTTAATCATTAAGCCGTCCTAAAGGGATAATTTCAATTTCATATTTAAATTTTTCGTTGGGTTCTCGTAGTATCCGATCCGCATGTAGTATGCAGTACTCAATCTAGACTACACATTTTGAACATGTGACCGTATCACAAGCTGGCATGTGATAGTTCCTTTTTCATTTATTTATCTTTTTAATTTTCGTAGGGGTATATTGGGTAAAAATAAAACTTAGCCTTCTTCTGCTTCTTCTTCTTCTTCTCCGATTTTCTTCATCTTCTTCGAATTTTTTTACGACGGCGACGACGACGAGCAGCGGTTGTTGCGGTGCAACAGAAGCGACGGTGGCGGCACGACAGCAGTGGTGTGAAGCATAAGACAACAGCTCTCGAAAGAAAAAAGAGAAGAAAAATAAGATTTTTTGAAAAAAAAAAGAGATGTGGCTTTTGAATGATTGAGAGACATGATGGTTATGGCGATAGTTTATGGTGAAGTTCGCCGGTAATCGAAGAAAGAAGCGGCAAAACGACGGAGAAGGATAATGATGAGTTTTGTTGTCGAAAATGAAGTACGCATACCGTAAAACGTAAAAATACATACCACAAAACGTCAACATGCATTCTATAAAACATAAACATGCATACTAAAAAATATAAACCTATATATTTTCTAACAAAAATATGCATATTACAAAACAATAATCTGCATACCACTAAATACAAACCTACATACTACGAAACACAAACATGCATGCTTAAAAAAAATCATAGGTTTCTCATTCATGATATCTCTTTATATTTTCTACAATATACACAAACACTTATCTTGTTAATCCTTTGCTTTCTTTATATTATTGATCATTTGTTTTCTTTCGAATTGTGAAGTTAGAGTAATTGATCTAAACGTGAGAATAAATTTTGAAGAAATCAATCTCATATGCATTTTGTGTTCAGATTATAACAATATGCATGTAGTTTCTGGAGAAATAAATCGTATATTTTTTTGTTAACACGTATGCAGTTTTATGTTCAAACATATACAATTTTGTATTCAAACGTATGTAGTTTTATGTTTTAAAACATGCATGATTTTTTTTATATCACATAAAAAATTAAATTACTAATCTACAATTACTGTAGCGAAATCAGCACCAAATGGTTTTAAAAAATCCAAAAAAATCTTCACCATAAGATCTATGAGATGAGTGGATGAGATTGGGTAGTACATATTACCTCAGGCTCAAGTACTATTTGATCACTCCTCTATATATATGTATATATACATTTTGGTGAGAGCTAAATTTTAAATTTAAGATTTCAATAAGCTAGATTTTCTAAAATTCAGTATGGTTATGGAAGTTTTTGCACAATAATTATACAAAATACTGATTATCGTGAATGTCCAGAAAATGGTCTAAAATTACTTATTTTAGGTTTCCATTAATTATATATTGTAGGGGGTTTTTTTCTAGGTCTTTTTTGTGAACCTAAGCTTAAATTATTTATAGCTTGTGTAATATTATCTATATCTTGATCTATTGGTCTATTATTTATTTTTGCACTGATTTGTAATTCAATTTCTCCTAATAATTTTTTAGTTTTTAATTCAACTTTTTTAGTTTTAAATTTTCTATTAGGTAACTTAATTGATTAATTTCAGATTTGCTAGGCAAATTTTTATTTAACTGTTTAATTTCTGAGATGATTTGATTATTTTGTTCTTTAATATAGTCAAAATTTTTACTAACTTGTTTAATTAATTTATTCTGAAGTGATAGGTGGAAGGATGGCGTGTAAAAATTGTAGCCGTCTTCAATCTTTTCCTTAGCTTTTGCTTAGCTAGGTAGATCTAGGTAGATTTAATTTTTCTTCTCTTTAGTCTTGAAGTTAGGCAAATATCATGATCTAATTTATGACATTTGAAAAATAGATTGTAAATAGTTGTTTTTAGTTGCCTATAAAAAGGCATAAGTTTTTCATTGAAAAACACCACCAAGAGAGTATTAAATAAAATCCTTTGCATTCTCAACAACCATGAGTTTCTAAGCTTTTTTCTTTTCTTACTCCTATAGACGATAACAAATTTTATACTCATCCTTAAGAGCCAAATAAATATCCCAATATCCTAAAAAAAAATCTCTTCAATTCTGCTGAACATATTTTCTGGAAACGAAGGTTCCTTCCCTGTTTCTTCATCAAAAGAGTTCTGTATGAGCTCTATTAGGTATTTTCTATTTCCTTTCTGTGGTTTAATGTGTAACCCGAAAAAACACACCCTACCCTATATATATATATATATATATATATATATATTATGTGTGGAGGTATAATAAAACAAGAGAGTGAAATAGAAATAGAAAATGGAAAATAGTGGGAAAAGAATCAAGATTCTGACCCTGTGAATGTTAGCATTGAAAGTGCTATCTGAAAGTGTCTCAGCAGTACAACTGACAAAGGGGATTTTGTGCAGAAAATTGATAGAAATTCTCTCAATATTTAAGTATGGGCACATTGCATGGGGAATTATATGATGAAGAATGGAATAAAGGGGGAAAAGATGACAGCTTTTTCCAAGAATGTGAAGGAGATGAATCTCACAACTCAAGTAAATTTTAAGCTCATATTCACATGCATTTAAATTACTGCTTGTCACCGTTTATGGATAGAGTTAATTCTTTTCCTTTTTGAATATTTATAATTCTTTAAAATGAGTTATTGAGTTAATTGTTAGTTAATATACAAACTTTATTTTATTTTGAAATTTTAACATAACATTTGAGATGTTGCAATAGCATCACCACTTTTAAATTTGTAGCAAAATTAACACTCCAACTTATTTTAGTCACCGTTAGATTGACATAGCATGTCTCACCAAAATAAGAGCTGCCAAAATGCGATTGTACGATCTTGATATTTTTTGATGCGGTTATTGTTATGTTCAATATGTCAAATTTTTGGGTGTGAAAAAAATTTGAGAATATTAATTTTGTAATAAATTAAAATGTGTGTGTCAACCTTATTTGCAACTTGTTCGAGGTTGTATTAAAATTATAAAATGAGTGAAAGTTTGTCCATTTGACAATTAATCCAGAATAATTATTTTATTAGGCTCATTTATCGAGATAATCCAGGATGAACATATGTACATGCACAACCAGAATTTTGAAGAAAACGTTATAAATTATAACTCGACTTAACTAATAATATATTAATTTTAATTAAACTTTTCCTTGATTAAACATGTATGACATCATCCAACATATATATCAGGGGAAAAAAGAGGATCCTACTAAGAAATGGGTGAAAGTGCTCTTTCGTGAAAAGGAAAAGTTTTCCCCTTTAGTTTTTTCTTAACTTTGAGGATTTTTTTTTAATTTTTATAATTATTTACTTTTAATTTATAAAACTCATAGAAAGCTGCAATGCTGCTAGTAATCATGGTCCACCAAAAGTTTCGCTAATAAGTTAAGAAAGTAATTTTGCTTGAGATAACAAATGAAATTCATAATGATTGTTTTACTGTTACTCTAGTGATATTATGTTGACTATGATATGATTTTAATAATAAATAGATAAATTTAGGATTATATATTATAAGTATTATAAGTTCTAGATTAATTAGTACTAACACTATAATTTTTTGTTGCAAAGTAAACACTATTAAATGAAATTAAATATATAATCATTTATATTTTGAACATGTATACACAAGTTCAAAGTATAAATTGATTATATATTTAACTTCATTTAATAATATTTATTTAGCAATAAAAAATTATGGTGTTAGTAAAGATTATATGTATATAAGGAGTGGATCAAATGAAAACTCTAACTTTTTTTTAGAATTGAAAATTAAAAATTAATATGGTCTTTCCATTTTTTATAATCCAACAATAAAGATTAGTTGTCAATCATTTATTATCTTCATATTTTAATGGTAATTATTTTTAGTCATATAATCGAGGTATTTTATACTTTATTTACGATAATTATTTTCACATCAAAATCACTGTGATTGCATGAACAACAACATGAATCATATGAACAGAACAATGAATTGAAATATGAAAAATCTCATATACATAAGAACAATGAAGATCCCACATACACAAGAACTATAATTACATGAACAACAATATGAAATATACAAACAATGAAGAATGGATAAATGTGAAAGATTTTTGGATAAAGATCTTCAAATGGAATGTGAGAGTTTTCGAGGTGTGGATCTCTAAATAGAGAAATTTAGGAATTTGACCATTTTAATTATTAATTAATTATGAATCGTCGGATCTTATTCGATCTAAGAATGAATATTGGTTATTTGTTCTTATCTAATAGGTAATTATCTCTCTCTCTCTCTCTCTATATATATATATATATATATATATATATATATATATATATATATAGAGTGGATCAAATGATAACTATATCTTTTTTGCGAACTATGCATAACACGTGCAAAGATAATGCACAAAATGGTATGAAGTTGTGCACAATAAAAACTTTCTTAAATAATTTTGTTGTGCAATAATTTTAGAATGTTTTTACTGTGCACAACTTTATAGATTTTGATCATCAACTTTATGCGTAAGTGCATAGTTCTCAAGTTCTCAAAAAAGATGAGTTTTCATTGGATCCAACCCATATATAGAGAACTTGAAAACTATGCATGCAAACGTATAAAGTTGAGGAACAAAATCTATAAAGTTGTGCACAACAAAAACATTCTAAAATTTTTGCACAATAAAACAATTTTAGAAAGTTTTCGTTGTGTACAACTTTATACCGTTATATGCATCATCTTTACACGTTTTATGCATAGTTCGTAGAGTTCTAAAAAAGATGTAGTTCTCATTTGATCCACTATATATATATATATATATGTATATATAGGGGTTGGATCCAATGAGAACTCATCCTTTTGAGAACTTGAGAGCTATGAACACACGTAAAAAGTTGATGAACAAAATCTATAAAATTGTGCACAACGAAAACATTATAAAATTTTTACACAACAAAATAATTTTAGAAAGTTTTCATTATACACAACTTTATACCGTTTGTGCATCATGTTCGTCTTATACATAGTTCACAAAAAAAATGTAGTTCTCATTTGATCCACTTCATATATATATATGGGGGTTAGATCCAATGAGAAGAGAACTATGCATAGACATATAAAGTTGATGAATAAAATATATAAAATTATACACAACGAAAACATTCTAAAATTGTTGCATAATTTTATGCCGTTTTGTGCATCATCTTTATATGTGTTATGCATAGTTCACAAAAAATGTAGTTCTCATTTGATCCACTCCATATATATATATATATATATATATATATATATATATATATATAGGAGATGGATCGGTAGGAAAGGATAATTTGGTAGGAAATAGGAATGAATCGGGCCTTTGATTTGCTATATCAATGGTTGAGATTTAATTTTCGGTGTGCTACTGCTTTGTGTTTTGTGTGCTACACGGATTATTACGCAAGACTATAACTCTTCTTATGCTGTTTCATGAATGAAAGATGTGCTAAACTAATATATTTAGCATATGTGCTACTGAATGAATGAAATATGTGCTAAACTAATATGTGCAATATCGTAATTCGATTGTGCTACACAAATATGAAAAATGTGCTACTATTCCTATTTTCGTACATTAAGGAGCTTTCTCACCATAACCAATCCCTATATATATATATATATATATAAACACCAAAGTGTGTTTCTTCGCAATGAAGATTTTATCTACATAAATATTCCTACAACAAAGATAATGTAATATTTGTATACCCAAAATAAACATCAAAGATAGATAGCTTCACCAATCAATCAAAGCAAAGCATATTTCATGCATAATGATTAGTGCAAAAGGAGATCTTGGGGGATATATATAGTCCAATAAAACCTGGAATTATTTATGCTTCTTTATTTTAATTATATAATATGCCATGTTTTTCTAATTAACAATTATTCAAATGACTTATTGTTATTATTAGTATTATTAATAATACTTAATATTATTATTTCTCTTTTTCAAAGGTGACGAATCATGAGTCAAAAAATGGATTTTGCCCTTTACCTCTTTATCTTTTCTCCAACGGGGCCTATGAACTAAAGGTGTCTTTCATGAATTGTGCTAACGGGCATTTTTGATATTTCGTGTACAAATTTATGACTCCTTATTTTTATTATTTATTATTACGTGTCAACTAGCCTGTATCTGGATATAATGAGAGTGTTTGGTTGAGCTTATAATTTCACAAAAACAATTTTATAAGTTATTTTTAAGCTTGAAAACAAATTTTATAAAGCTATTTTTGGGAGCTTATAAGCTCAGCCAAACACCCTCATATATAGTATTTACGGTGTGAGAAAATTTATTCGGAGCATACCCCAAAAAGAATTATGATTATGTAATCGTATACTGACAAAGGAGGATTATGTATTTTAAAACAATAAATTAATAAAGTATAAAGAAGCTAAACATTTAACTGAGATGATTTTTTTTTACATGATGTGTCACCAATTATAAACACACGTTATTATGTAATTAATGACATCTCTTTAATAGTGCTTAATACTATAAGATAAACTAATCAATTAATGCAATTTTGCACACCATCATATTTAAGTAATTAATAAATTTATTCAAGACCTAAACTGAGGGACCAAGTTTCAATTACATAACACAACTTAGACTAATTAATATATATACACACACATACATATACATGTTGTTCGACATAACACGCAGCAATTTAAACTTCCTATCTATGTTATTTAAATACTATATACTTCTATACACAACAAGATTTGTTACATCAAATTCAAAACATTGGAAAAGGAAATCTGTGTCGTATTGTATATATGCACCCGTGCGTGTGTCAAGGCAAACATATATCCAAACACACACACACACACCACACACACACACACACGTGTGTAAGTTCACACACATATATATATATAGGGAGGTTAGCGTGAACCATTTTATTGTGAACATGAGAAATGAATATGCTATGAAAGTTAATGAATACTGCTGCGAAAGTTAATGAATAAAAAATAGAATTTTCGCCTCATGGGATTCGAACCCCGGTGAAAATTACAATTTTGGATTCATTAACTTTCGCAGTATTCATTAACTTCATAGCATATATATTCATTTTGTTCAGAAGAATTTTCGTAGTTCTTAGTTCTCACGTTAAAATTGGTTCTTATTTGAACCTCACACATATATATATATATATATATATATATATATATATAGAGTGAGGTTCAAATAAGAACCAATTTTAACGTGAGAACTAAAACTACGAAAACAAAATGAATATGCTATGAAAGTTAATGAATACTGCGAAAGTTAATGAATCCAAAATTGAATTTTCACCGTGGTTCGAATCCCATGAGGCGAAAATTTTATTTTTTATTCATTAACTTTGCAGCAGATTCATTTACTTTCATAGCATATTCGATTCTCACGCTCGCACAATAAAATGATTTTACGTTAACCTCCTATATATATATATATATATATATATATATATATATATAGAGTTTGGTTCAAATGAGAACCATTTTATCCTAAAACTAAGAACCAAATGAATTCGTTATGAAAGTTGATGAATCCGTTGAGAAACTTAATGAATTCAACAATTAAGATTTTATCACCCGGTTAATCCCATGAGGACAAAAATTTTATTTTTGGATTGATAACTTTCCCAATGATTCATCAACTTTCACCGTGAATTCATCATTTTTGGTTCTCACGTTCTCACAATAAAAATGGTTCTCACGTTAACCCTATATATATATATATATATATATATATATATATATATATATATATTGTGGGGTTGAGGTCTTGGGATTGAGTTAAATTGAATAATATGATAAATTATATTTTAGAGGGTGTGAGGGACAAAGTTGTCTCCTTTGTAGAGGAATATAAATACAAAGATAGGATAAAACATATACGCATAATTCCTTCTTGTTCGGATTCTTGGTCTCCCTGCTTCTTTCCCATGTACATTTGCTTCTTTCCCATGTACATTTTTTTATACCAACACAAATGCGCGCACACACACATAATCTTATACGGTTAGTTCCATGGTGAGGGGTGCAATGCATTCCCTCACTATTCACGTGAACAGATGTCATTCCTCACTATTCACGTGAGCGAGTAATATTCTGTTCACGTGAATAGTGAGGGAATGCATTCCTCACCATGGAACCTAGAAATCTTATACATAGAAAAAAGATAATGGCCATGAAGAAAAAAGAGCAATGCTCATTTGGAATTAAGACATCAAGAGAATACAAAAAGAATAGGACGTTGAGAATATTAAATAGGATACAGGAGAGAGAGAGAGAGATTACTTTATCACATAAGATTGAATAGTAAAAAAGATGGGCAATGAGGAAGAAAATGCAAATTTTGGAGTAGATGATTATAAATAATGTCAATTAAATTAATTGTTTCATTGGGATTTGTTTTGACCCAACAAAAAGAGAAAATGAACAAAAGGGTCGGTCCAAACAATGCTCAAATAAAAGACTGCAATGTAAGAATAGGTAGTGCTTTTAACTTGGGTGAAATTAGACATTATTTCAATAGATAACAAGCCGACATAAAAAAATTCTACTGAATGTGGTGCAGTAACTCGATTGATGCACACAGCACTCAAGAGGGTCACTAGCCGTGGTACCTTCTCTTGTCTCCAAATTATATATTTATTGGGGTGTTTTGCATTGAAAAATTGATTTTTTTTGTTCCTCATGTAAATGGAATTCCAATTCGAATATTTATATATGAATTGATTATAGAGGGAGCTAATTTTATATAAGAATTAATAATCAATAACCAGTCTTATATTGAACAAGATCAGATAATTCATAATTATTTAATGATAAAATATTCAAATTCCTAAATTTTAACTATATGGAGATACAAATATCAAAAATCTCTCACATTTCATTTGGAGATCCTTATCCTGAAAAATTTTCACATTCAATTCTTCGTTGTTCGTCTAATTCATGTTGTTGTTCATATAATCGTAATTCTTGTACATGCTATCATATTCAAATTCATTGTTCATATAATTCATGTTTTTGTGCATGTAATCATAGTAATTGTGCATATGAGAGCATTTACCGTAAATAAATATATATAAAATCTCTTGATTATATGACTAATACAGTTATACTAAAATATGAGGATAATAAACGATTTATAATTAATTCGACCGTTATAATATAAAAAATGGATTAACCATATTAATTCTTAATTCTAAAAAAGTGGAATTCTCATTTGAGAGTGAGGTTCAAATAAGAACAATTTTTAATGTGAAAACTAAAAACCACACAAATTAGCTTTGAACAAAATGAATTCATGATGAAATTTAATGTATGTGTTTTAAAATCACTAAATCCAAAAATTAAAATTTTCTCCCTGGTTAGAATCTCATAAGGGGTGAAGATTTATTTTTTGGATTCAGTAATTTTCCTAGTGGGTTCATCAATTTTTTGATTCTCACGTTCTTACAATAAAAATGATTTTTACGTTGACCTTCATCATCCCGTCATATATCATTTAGGACAAGTAATGAAGGGCCGGTCCTAACAAATAATGGGCCCTGGGCGAAATAACAAAAATAGGCCATTTTCCACTATGAAAATACAATTGAATATATCTAAAAAGATGTACAATATATCATTTATAAAAGAATTATTTTTTTTTACAAAATTTGGGCCCCAAAAAGTTTATAACAACATTTTGGGACATTGAATATTTATTTTTTGAAGGAATATTTATATTAATATGAAAGGATATATAAAATTTTGGACCCCCTAAAATGATGGGCCCTGGACGGTCGCCCATGCTCGCCCGCCCTCAGGGACGGCCCTGAGTAATGTACACTCGAGATCATCCACCTCTTTGTGAACGAGATAACGAGTCGAGTGATCCAGGCGGGGACCGATCGGGCCGGGCTGCTATTTAGTACATCTCTTTCTATTTGAGAAAGAAAGTATAAATGCTTGGTATTTCATAGTATTCCCCACTAACATTATTTTTTGTATGTGATTGTGTGTGTGTGTGTGTGAGGAGAGCAGTCAAAAGCGTCATTGAAATGTCGTTTCAATCTACAGTTGCATTTTTAAAAATTAATTAAAAGTGTATGGGCAATCTGTTGGAGGCTACAGTGTTTTTGTTGGAGGCTATTACATATACCTCAACAAATGGAAACTTTGGCTCCACAGTATTTAAAGTTGTCTGGACTAGCCTATTTTCTTCACCTTAATTTGCCCATCCTCACTTTCTCTCTCATCATTTTCATACCTCCCCACCAACATATATTTAATGGCACAATTAATTGATGTAGCACACTTGATTCTCATTGCAGAATTCATTAAAAAAATGACTTACTATAGTTGAAAGAATGTAACAGTATATGGTGCCCTGCATCACAAAATTTCATGTTTCTCTCCATAAAATTAGCTAGGGTAGCCATGAAAAACCAATTCTATTTACACCATATAGCTTTCCCAAATTACATATATGTTTTCTTGTTCCGTTTTACTCTTATTTCACACGACATTTAAAATGTTAGACTTTACGGTTTTATTATCTCATAACCCAGACTCAATTGAATCACTCTTCATCAAACTCTTTGATCAAGTTCATCAGTAATTTAACATGGCTAAAATATATATATATATATGCATCCATCCACAATAATGCCTATCTCTCTCATACACACAAGAGAGAGAGAGGGAGGGAGTCCCCTAGAGACAACCCAATGGTTAAGGTGGGTTCCTGTGGCCGAGAGGTCACAGGTTCGAACCCCACCAAACGTCTCTATGGGTTTGAGTCTGTCACACCTGGTTTTTCAAGTGTGGTTTACATGTCCTGTATGGTTTGCAGGCTATTGCACAGGAACGTGGGGTTTACCAGTGCGCACCTTAAGGTAACTACTGCGGGTTCCCATGATACCAAAAAAAAAAAAGAGAGAGAGAGAGAGAGAGGGAGGGAGAGAGAGAGAAACCCAAGAGCTTGAGTTGGCTAATCATTTGGTTTGCATTATTTTAAAGGTGGTGAATCATATATGGTATATGTTCCATCCATGACCAGACCTATATCTCCCACTAGCCAAAGCAAAAGGGCATCATATTCATATGCACCCCAAAAGCTGGTGTGTGTTTTGCAGAATGAAAAGCCTATACACATTATGGTCATTTTTCTAGGGCATATATATGTAGAAAATTTATCCTTCATTAGGCCCCAATAAATATAGTACTCTCTCTCTACTCTCTTTCCTTTTGATTCTTTTTGGATTAGTGAAGACTCTCAAACAGAATAACTGAAAGACATAACACCTGGAAATACCTCATCATCATCCCTCTATCCTCTTTTTGAATGGAAAAGAAAGCCCACGACTATCTGATCATGATTCTCATCATAAAAAAAATTCATCCTCAACCCTAACACAAGATTCAACCACTAGCTACTATCCAATCCAGTCCTTATGTTGGAAACCTTGACTTGTACTACTTGCCAAATTCTTGAATTACACATTCATAAACCATGATAAAAACCTAAATACGTACTAGTGTTTTTTCGTATTGAAACAACAGATTGAACCGTAATGCATATACTTTCCCGCACTTTATGGCGCTATGTTTCCCATGTCCACTCTCCCTAAACCTAGATGTGGGCAATCAAATATTATTATAATTAATTAATTGTTTCTTAATTATCATGGCAGAATATTCTAGGACAAATCAAACACCACCATGATCATCAAAAGGGTTTTTTTGAGGTATTAGCTAGCAGTTCAAACACGGCCGATAATTCCAAAAATTAAAAATAAAAAAAATAAGGATTTACATCATTTCATGAGCTTAGCTGGTGTAAACCGATCTCAATATTTAAGTTCCAACACATATCCGAAACCAAAAGAAAAAAGGAAAAAGAAAAAAACCCTAGAAAAAAATTACAGTTTTAAGAAAGCCGATGATCAATCAATTCTCATCCTGCTCGACTTCTGAAGCGGGGTCGTCTTCCTCCTCGAAGCCGTCGACGCCGTAGGCGCCGTGGCCGTTGCCGAAGGCCTTGATGTGGTCCTTGAGAGACCTCTTGTGCTTGAAATCGGAGCCGCAGATGCAGTACCACAGCTTCCCGCAGTTCTTCTCGTGAGTCCGCCAATCGCCCCTCACGGCGAAGGCCTTGCCGCATTTCCTGCACATAAACGGCTTGATCCCGTGCTTCCTCTTGTAATGCGTTTGGAGAGTTCGGAAATCCTTGAGCGGCTTCGCGCGCGGGTGGTCGATGTTGTTCCGGCAGCCGGGGGCGCAGCAGTAGCAGGGAAGCCGCAGCATCCCTGTCGGCTGCGTCCCCCGCAGCGACTCTGGGCCCCGCCGGTACTGCGAGCCATGGCCCCACATGTGCATCTGCATCGAATTTTGACTCGTTAGACGACGATCTCCGGGAATAAAGAAAATTTAGTGAAGGGAGTAGCTAAGGAGGAACAATTTCCGAAGTAGGGTAGACTACTAGAGTTGTGGACAAGTCTTGTTTAATTTTGAGATGATAGTAAGATATGAAAGTTTAGGTATGGGCTTTTCAAGCACCTTTGTAAATTCAAGATTTCACACAGGCACACACTAGTCATCATTGACTGTGACTGTGTGGAGAGAGAGAGAGATCAAATCTGAATCCCTATAAACTGTTGAAGTTTCAGTTCAAACACAGTTACCAATTTTCTAGAGCGCAGATTTCAAAGGGGTAATTAGGAAAAAGCATAAGGAACATTGCCTGAGTAGTTCAATCACATAAATGAAGTGAACAAAAGTCTGATCAGAGATCAGACATCAGACATCAGAAACTGAAATTATCAAATTCCTGCTACCTTAACCCATGCAATACAATTTCCAAAATTCAAAATAAACAAAAACCCAAACAGCACCACATACATACAATTTTTTAAAATAAAAATAAAGAAAGAAATCAAGAAATCCACATACTTTTTCTAACCCTTGTCATCTTCTGAGAGGAAAAAAGATCAAAACTTTATGAAAATTCTTGCAAAAAAATAAAGCATCAAATGAATGTATATATGCACGTGAGAATTGATATTGCAAAACTCAAACCTGCATGTTGTTGTATCTGTTGAAGGTTTTACAGCAAACTGGGCAAGAAAACTGCGTTGGGCCAATGAGAATCTGCGACGGAGTCGGAATCCAATACTGCCCCTTGTTGAGCCTCGTGATGGGGTACTCTGCCGCCAGATCAGCGGCGGCGGCGGCGGCGGGATCATCTTTCTCGCCGGCGTTCTCCGTCGAGGAGGACGACACCATCATCGAGGCGAGATCGGCGGCGCTAGGGTTTGGCAGCCCTATGTGCAGTGCGACGGTGACGCCATTATCATCGTCCTCGTCTTGAGCTGACGACGATGATGGGATTGGGGTGGTTTCCGAAGCTTTGATGATCTTGTCGAGATCCATGCCGGAGCAGGAGGGCTCTTGCTGCAGCTGCTCTTCATATCTGGAGAGAAGGGGGAGGGCCTCCCGCAGAGGAGGGGACGGGGGAGGGGTTTGGTAACGGTGGTTATTGGCGGTGGCGGTGGAGTAGTAGTTGTGGAGGTAGGAGTGGTGGTGGGGAGGGTTTGAGGTGGGGAAATGGTGGAGAGGGTTGCATTTGAACAGCCATTGAGCATAGAGATTTGAGTGGGGATCAGTCATAGTGAAAAAGGTGGGAGAGGAAAATGGTGGGCTGGAGGAACTTGGCTTTATAAAGAGAGAGAGAGAGAGGGAGTGAAGTAAATATAGAGATAAAAGAAGAGTGCATATAATATTATACACACAATTTAAAGTTGATGTTAGGGACATGATTAGATTTAAAGAATCAAATTTAAGAAAAGAGTATTGAGGATGCACCTTTTTATCACCCTATAAATGGGGAAAATCATTGGATTTTTCTCCCCCTTCTTTATGTATTATCCCATTTTGTATTATTAGTGTTACATGATTCCAAAAGAGTGTATTGATTAAGGAGTGTTATGATTAGGTTGAATAGATAAAATTAATTCAACCTAATCAAATTTTTACTTTTAAAGATTAATATTTGAGAATATCCCAAAGCCCGAGATTATTTTAATCCTTTGAATTGTTTTCCATTAATTTTAATCCAACCAATATAGGTAGGATTGAAATAATCCTCCAAATAAATGGAGAATTATTTATCTCAATTTTAATCTTTCACTATTTGTAGTAAACAAAGGATTGGTAGATAAAAATTATTTTATCATATATTTAATCAATCAAATAATCAATCCTTAAAAATGTTAATCATGAAAAGTAAACACTCCCTAAGGGAAATTATATTTCACTATTTTATATGTAGAAGGTTCGTGTGATAGACAAATAAATTATAGATTTAACGATATATATATATATATATATATTTCAAAAATTATTTACACAAATTTGTATTGGCCTATGTGTCCATGCAACTTGGTTTAATTTATAGAGTGTGCAAGCTTTTTCAAATTATGGGTAACTACATTGAATATAAGTTGATTACACTTTAACCTAGATGTTATATTTTGTATTATTCATTAATGTGAACATTGACTGTAGATAAAACGTTTGTAAGAACCAAAAAAGAAAGTCTTTATAAACATTTCCAATATTGTCTGCTGAACCATAGGGAAAAATCTGCTGTCAACAATTATCATGCATCGTGAGTTTTAAGTTTTGATTTAATAAATACACATTATACATATGTAATGATTTTATCTTCATAATAAGTATACAAAGTAATAATATACAATTGCAGTTCATTCAAGCATTTACTGTGCTTTTAATATCTCCTCTTAACTTTGACGTGTCTGTATTCAAACTAGTATAAGTCTTTGTCAAAGGTTTTTTTTCCTGTTTGTACTTCAATGTTTAATAAATTTGTAATAATTTTGTCAAATGTAAGCATCTCCAACGATCACTCTATAATAGAGTCTTATTTTATTATAGAGTGTTTTTCATCTCCAACAATACACTTTACTCTACATTAAATGAAATAAATAGTATCACTCTACATATAAAGTGATATTATTCATCCTCTAAATTTTTTTATTCAAAAGTAGAGATATAAAAATAGAATATTCTATTTTAGAGTTAAATATAGAGTTGACTATTGGAGATGAAATTGTGATTACTTTATATTTTACTCTACAATAGTGTAGAATTCAACTTATTGTAGAGTGAACCATTAGAGATGCTCTTAAGAATTCACAGTTCTACCCTTACACATAAAACCTCCATTTATTCGACAAAAAATAATCTTATAGTACATTATTATCATATTGAACATGTCCTTAATTTTTCATGTATAATGTCGTAATTAATATTTTATCTTAGTAGCGACGCACTTATTACGAGAGGAAATTACGTGCAAATTAAATTTAATGTTATAACTATGTACTAATTATATACTTACACACTTTTTTTAAATATCTGCAAAAATAACTACAAATTTATTTTGGTGAGAACTCCATTAGCCACTAAATTTTGGACTCACATAAAAGCTCAATATCAGGCATAGTTTATAAGGATCCATCCAATTCTCGCGCTCCCTACTGTCCCGTTTTTTGAGTTTTGTTAAGACAATAAGTAATACTACAGCCCTTAATATATGTGGGACCAAGTGGACAACATTGGCTAATTTCTTTTAACCTTTTGCTGTAAGTAGCATTTGTAAGATAGAAAACTATCACAGGCAGTAATCTAAATACGCAGTAATAAATAGTTAATTACTTGAACGTTTACCTAAATTTATAACCTCACAAGACTTTAAAATAAAACTTTTAACACCACCTTAAAAACTACATAATTTCACAGGTGCAACATCGTTTTAGGATACAGATTGAGGATGTGACTAAAAAATTAAAAGGGAGTGTTACGTCTGCAGCATTTCAAAAATCATGTAAAAAACGCGAATTTGGACAGCCATTCTGTTATTTCTGGCATATAACCCTGCAACGAAAACCTAAGTAAAGGAAATCAGATACTTGAGAAACAGTCCCTAAAATGATGAATTCATAAAGCAAGAGTATGAAACTAGATGGAGCAGTCAAGAATCAAGAAGGGTTTCCTAAGGTTTAGTATCGGAATAATCGATAATGCAATTTAAAGAAATACAGATAATCCCAACTTCGGTGAGAAACAGATTATGGATGGACAGAACATGCCATGTGATGAAAGACCTAAAAGAGAAGATGTAGGGATTGAATAAGTTTTGGTAGTGTGATATGTTTGGACAGTGAAGAAAACATTCGCAACTAATCTAAGTAGCATAGCAGTAAACAGACAAACATTCCATGCTCATCTTGATATAATCATGAACGGTATTTGCTAAAAGCAGCAAGTGTGATTGCATAATTCAGGGAAGGGGGGTTTGGTCAAGGGCTACCGAACAGTTGCACTTCATAGGAAAATCGAACATAGTCAAATTTTGCACTTAGGTTGCAACTCAACATATCAAGCTTATGGCTCAAATCCAATTGACCACAAACTGTTAACATCGAGGAACTACACAAGCATAATGTGAAGACTCATCTCAGGAAGGTAACGACAATATGAGAGAAAACGACAAAGTTGGACAAGTATCAAATAAGTAAATGATACTTCCAACTCTTGCAATAGCCAGATCCAAGCAAACTTCTTTACATGATATCCAACTTCGAATACTAGTAAATCTTGGTACACAAACAAAGTAACATACATGTAAGAAGTAGGATAAAGAGAGAAACAATGGACATGGTTGGGAGAGAGAAAAACAAGCTAAGCAGACAGACATCCTAAAGAGACAAATGTAGATGAAGTCATTCTGAAAGAACTACAAGGCAGTCCCTTCATTAGTCTCTGAGCCTGCAAAATTCAAGAGTCAAAAACTAAGTCACAGCATCAACATAAGTACATAACCGACAACCATGCTGATGATGAAACAGGGAAGTTATTTTACAAAAGACTAATATTTGCATCAACAACAGTTCAAACCTAATAATAGTGCAAAAGCACGAAAGCATGACTTGGGGGACAAAATGCTCGTATTTTCTAACGAACAATTGACTAGAAATGATCCCTGTCTTGACACTCATTGTTTAGTGATAACACAAAGACATGACTATCTCTCTAGTCTTTGTTCGAAAACAACACACACCAACAGAATACAATATCATCTATACAAACTAGCTGTAATTACATGTCCATATCTACTGCAAGCAATGTCAAAATTACTCTCTTTTGCATGCCACATGCTCAAACAACCCTGTTTCCTGTCCTCCAAGTAATTCTCCAAATTAACAATTCCCATACACCAAACCATCTATCAGCTACCACAAAAGCTTTCCTAATACCTAACCATTACTCAAGTACATCTCACTAACCACTGGGACATTTCATCAAACATATCATAGTACCAAAGACCCTAACAATCCACGTCAAAAACACAACAAAACGGCAAACACAGATCAAACAGAAGCAAATTAATCAAAAAACAAACCGAAACAATTAACAGTCAGTACCTCTATCTCAGCGTCACTTGCCAGTGTTCATCATCAGCGTGATGTTATCTCCCTTCAACAAAATCCTACCGAGCTGCTTCCTGCTGTTCTTTTTGATGTTGACCTCCTCAGCTTCGTCCAACACCAAGTTCATGTACTCGTCGAACCCGATTATGCGGCCCTCGATCCTCAGATCCTTCTGCTCAAACAGCCAAATCTGAATGCGCGCTTTGCTTTGAAGATACCTGAAGATCAGGTTAATGGGTTGGGTCATAATACGCTGAACTTTCGTGCTCGCCATGGCTGCTGCTTGCGGTGGAATCGCTGCAAAAAATTCTTCACGCTCCGGTTCCCTCAGTCCCTCTCTTGCTGCAAAACCCTAGCTAGAAGGGTATAACATACTCTCTCTCCTCTTTGTAAATGGAATGGGCCGAAGAAATCTGGGCTTTTACGATAACGTGAATTTTCAACTTTGGGCCTTTAGATCTGTTCATCGACTCATGGGCCCAAGTTTCATTATACAAGGGCAAAATTTAATTCGGAAGGTGCACATATTCAAATTTATTTTCTATTTTGGACATAATTGTGTTTTGGACTTCAACTGGGTGTAAGAATCACTTAAAAATCCCTACTCTCGTCAAGCCATCTACAATGGACTTTCCATATATCAAGATATCCAAGTTAACTATGAATCTTCATTGTAATGACATCGAGAAGTTTGAGGGGATTTGGAACGAACAATTTATAATTAATATATCAAAATTATTTAAATGTGAGAAATGTTTTAAATATATTTAACATAAATAACTAGTTTTTGTTCCAAAATCAATAAAAATGTAAAACTAGAAGGTAAAATCAAACGTGAGCGAATGGGCTCTTCTAACTTTTTCTTCTTCTTCTTGAAGCCTCCAACAGACCCATTCTGTTTATTCGAGTAGAAGATACTAAGCATAACTAAAAAAAATATCAAATATGTTTTATTTAGATAATACATCTTAAATATACACAAAGTGAAACATAAACTGCAACCTAATGTACAATCACCTAAAATGTACATTAGCTTTATTATATAACTGAGGGAACTCATCAGCAAGGGGTGGTCTCCTGTGTGCGTGCACAGTGAGGCCACCCCTAATTAATGAATTTATTTATTTATTTATTATTATTATTATTAAATTAATTCTAATTAAATTAATTAGAATTAATTAGTTTAATAAATTTTAATTATAACTTTGAATTAATAAATCATAATTTTGAATTAATAAACCCTAATTAGAAATAATAAACCCTAATTGTGAATTAATAAACCTAATTATGAATTAATAAACCCCAATTATGAATTAATAAATTCTAATTTTGAATTAAAAATTAATAAATTTAATTTAAAATTAACAAAATCTAAATATCCTTACTCACCATAACTAATACATAATTATTTTAACAAAAAACAAGGGTGAGCTCACGGTGAGGCGGAGCTCACCCAAGTTTTTGTCCATCAGCAATTATCTATAATCAACCATAAATTTCCCAGCTATAGCCGTCTCCAAAGCTTCCTCACTGCACAAACCATCAGTGGCTCTAACTACAATTTCTTGAAACATAACCTTTCCGACTGCTGACAAGCTTCCTCGACTCGCTTCCAACTCCAAATCTCTTAACACGTTCATCACTCTCACGCACGGGTGGTCAATGTCAGCTGATTGGACTCGGAACAACGCTTCCGAGCCTAAAATCTTCACATCTATCTCTAGCTTTAAACCGTGGGCGCCATGGGCCATGGCTAGAGCTCGACCTAGTACCGCTCTTGGTAGCGGATGTGCTTCTAACGTTGGACATTTTGAGGAAACGTGTGCATTTTGCTTCTAAGCTAGTAATCGCTGATTTAAGTTGGTTGATATAGGTTACAGCGTCAGCTAGCAAAGAGGCTTTGTCCATCGCTGATTTCTGGAGTCCTTTCTTTCCAACTTCCTGCATCCCTCGCCATTTTTCTTGGCGGAGGGACGTTGGGCGCGCCCATTTCACGGCTGCGAGAACGTTATCCTGGTGAGGTGGGCCTGCCACGTTCGTAGTCAAAACTCTCTTTTCGTCTTGAATTTGAGAATCAAAAGAGTTGGCAATTAGATTGATGAGGCTCCAATTCTCTTCGATCAAATCAGAGGAGCCTAATTCAACAACACCATGGTCCATAAGAAGTTGGTATGAATGCCAGAGTTTTGACTCCATGCAACTGAGCTTCTTTAACCCTTTAAGAGCCGCACAAGTTAAGTTGTGTCTCCAACCAACTAGACATTGGAGGCCATGACAAGAGCTCAGAAAACAAGGTCGTCAGCAGTTGCAAACGATCTGGTGATGGAGGCCGTGTAAAACCACTCGGATTCCGGGGGGTCAGGTTTTTATATTTATTGGTGTGTGGCAATTGCCGTGGAAGTAGCCGGCCCCCCACGAGAGGACGTGGCGGCCGCCGCCCTTGACACCTCTCGATGCCTTCCAGAAGATGGTGTAGTCCCACTGCTCACTCTGGATTTGGAGAATGAACTGGAGGTGGCTTTGGAGCGCAGACGGTGGTTCTTGGCGCAAGACAGGAGAGATAGGGCTTGGAGAGAATAATTTCTTCCATTTGAGGATAACTGATTCCTTGTTTAGTTGAGAATAGATTCTTGATTTATCCGAATGTCTTGGAGATTTACTGCTGATTATATAGCACGTTGGACTTGTGAGTTCTAAGTAAAAGATTTTAGAGAGGGGAACACGGAGACATCTTTAGCATGTGCAAAATGAATGAGCACCGATCAAATCCAAGAAATGGGGAAGAACTTGTTCAAATTATCAGCATTGCAAAAGAGCCACCAATTATGGTGGATAGTTCTAAGATTATGAGCCAATGAGACGACGCCACGCAACCCTGTTAGTGTTAGATTCTACGGACAAAAGTACGAGGAATTTATCTATGCCATCCATCAACAAAAAGAAGTTGATAACGATATGAAAAACCAATGCGATCACAATTCACAATTACATCTGTCATGCCCTTTAACAGATTCATGTCCATGAACACATAACCTATACGCTGGACAAGTTTTAGACTTAACTTCTCACACTAATCTTGATTTTGTGACACCTTAAACATGTGCCCTCTAGTTATACATTTTATGTAGAGAGAGATCCCACAAAATGGGGTTCATAGCTGCTGCAAAATTAAATCAGATGCA
This sequence comes from Salvia rosmarinus, assembly GCA_036937905.1. Lineage (NCBI taxonomy): Eukaryota > Viridiplantae > Streptophyta > Magnoliopsida > Lamiales > Lamiaceae > Salvia > Salvia rosmarinus. The sequence continues at coordinate 15,924,114 of CM072821.1, forward strand.
ATTTCATAAACATAAAACATTCAGACCATAGCATACAAAGGCATAAGTAAAACTGGAAAATCTTCAAAACTTGCACAGAGCTAAAAACCAAGTTTATGGTGCTTCATATGGTGAAATATCTCTGATAATAAAGCTTCAAGGCTACACTATGATGCACATGATACACTAGCATATTACCGCCAACATCGTCGTTTGGATAGTCTCCTTTCCCGACTGAAGCTCAGAGATCAGTCCTCATGCCTACTCCTCACCATCTTTATGCTTCTTCTTCTTCTTGTCCTTCTTCTTCTCGCTCTTACCTGCTTCATTATCAGTTCCCGCCACGTCGCCATTTTCATGCTTATCCTTCTTTTTCTTCTTCTTCTCGGATTTCTCCTCATCTGATGGTGCAGCCTCATCCTTCTTATCCTTCTTTTTCTTCTTCTTCTCCGATTTCTCTTCGTCCGATGGCGCAGCCTCCCCCTTCTTCTTATCCTTCTTTTTCTTCTTCTTCTCGCTCAACTCAGCTTCCACTACCACATTCTCAGACTCCTCCGCAGCCACTTTGGCCTTCTTAACAGCAGCATTCGGTGCAGGGCTACCAACAGCATCCTCCAACTTGCGTTTACGCCCCTCGTCTCCCTCATCCTCCTTATGTTTCTTCTTTTTCCTCTTCTCTCCCTCAACAGCAGGGCCACCGCCCTCCACATTCCCAGCAGGAGGTGGCTCCACAGCCGCTGCAAGGCTCGCGACAGCAGAGTCCCCTCCAGCAGGCAAAACCACGTTCCTACTCCACTCACTGGGCGTACTCTCATTCGGCTTCCCATGCTTATCCAGCTTCCCCTCCGCGATAAGCTTTTTCTTCATCGAAGCCCTAGGCCCCAATCCCCACTTCCTCGGATAAGTATCCCTATCCATCACCACCCTCTTGATCTTCGCCACAGTCCCATGGTCACAAGTCGCCATCACAGCAGTCGTCATCTCGGCGATCCCCAATGCAATCGCCTCGCCCTTGGTTGTCATCAGCACCACCTCCTCCCCTGCCTCAATATCATTCTCGAACCTCAGCAATCCCGGAATCATCAGCTTTGCACCATAACAGATAGCATTCACAGCCGAATCCTTCACCACGAGCCTCTTGTAGCTCGTGAGAAGCATCTCCAGTGGCATAATCGCCCTCCTCAGATAAGTTTCATCTCTGTAATTATCATACACCCACTGCGCATCCATCACGTCGTGCATCGTCACCATGTTATCCTTCTCCCCCATAATCCCGGATCGAACACGCCTCAGCTCCTGCATATGGCTTCCCACGCCCAATAAAAGCCCCAAATGCACGCACATTGTTCGAACATAGGTCCCCGCCTCGCAGGAAATCCAGAAAACAACCAAATGTCTGTCGGCGTCATACTCGAGCAGCTTGCTTTCGTAGATTGTCCTAATCCTGAGCTGCCTTTTGACGGCAGATATCAACGGAGGCCGCTGAAACACCGCGCCAGTGAGCGTCTCCAGCGCGCGAGCGACTTTGGAAACTTCTGGAACCTTCGAGTGCAGCCTTGCGACACAGACGTACTCCTTCCCCGCTCCCTGCTGCGATTTCACCAGACGCGTGGCGCGGTCGATGCAGACGATTAGGTTTCCGGTGACCTTCGGGTCGAGAGTGCCGGAGTGACCGGTTTTCTCGACGCGCAGAATGCGCTTAATCCAGGCGACGACCTCGTGAGACGACGGATTCGACGGTTTGTCGAGGTTGATGATGCCGTATTTGATGTAATCCGCCAACGGCCGCTTCAGCGGCGAGTAGCCGTTGGGGAGGGGGGTGTAGTGGCCGGTACGGATGTTGAGTTTTTCGTAGTTTTTGAGGAGAATCGGCCATTGAGAGGTGTCAATGGCGGGAGTGAAGCTCTGCGGCTTTATCTGAAAATCCACGGCGGTGGGAGAGTCGTCGTCTTCTTCATTGGACTTGGTGCTCTTCTTTTTCTTTGACATCTCGGAGTGGGGTAGCTGAACGTCGGCCATGGCGACGAAGGGGAATTGGGTTTAGTGCTGGAAAATGAAAATTGGGAGAATAGGGTTTATCAAGGGGGCGGAAGAAGTTGCAGTGACTAGGGTTTAGGGTTTTTGTTGGGCGAGGGGTGGTGGAGAAATAACACTACGGTGAGGCGCATGGGGAGATATCTACACCTCAGTGCTTTAGTAGGCTTGTCGCCTGTAACTAAATGGGCTCAATTTAATTCCAAAGCCCAATTACCACTTGAATATTAGAAGTTGATTCCATACATAGGCATAGCCACCGTTTTATTTTTCGTAGCTCTCTATCCGTCCATCAAAATCGTTCTTTGATTTTGGTAGTACATGTTTTAATAAATTGTAATGGGTATAAAGTAAGTGAGTATAAAAATGTATTATGAGGATAATAAATGATTATATTAATGGATAGTGAGTGTAAAATGATGGACCATAGGTGATTTTTTTGTAAATAAGTAGATAGGTTTAGGGTAAAAATGTAAAGTTGATGTTTCCAAAAAAGGAAAGTGAATATTTTTTGTGGAATGATCAAAATGGAATTAAATGAACGTATTTGATGGACGGATAGAGTATTTCCTATATCACATTTACAGTATTTAATTTCTTTTGAATATGGTTATTTAAGAGAAAAATATAAAATAGTTAAAAAAATAAAAAATAGATATGACTCATATCTTTTACTGTGATAATTATTTATTAAAATTGAATGAGAAATTTGTAATGAGATAACTAAAAAACGAAAGTGAGACATTTTAAATGAGACGAGAAGTATATAATAAAAAAATATTCATGAATGTGTTATTTATCCCTATAGCCCCAAATTATAATAATTTTATCTTCGTAATCTCAAAAATCTGAAAAAGAAGAACACACATCGTCCCATAAATGTCAAGAAGAAAAACAACTGAACGCCATCTAACCTAATAGGTTTTCTCCATACAAATAACCGCTGATTTGCTATGGCTGATTAGAATTTTCCTCCATTCCATCTAGTTTTTATGATTTAGTAATTAACACAAATGAGTTGTTGTCAAATTCTTCTGCTAATAGGATTTTTCAAATAGGAATAAAATGGAATAAACATGTGATTCATATGACTGGTATATATAAAAAATAAATGAATAATAATAAAATCAAATAAATGGAATAACCATTATTCTTATAAATTATATTATTATTATTATTATTATTATTATTATTATTATTATTATTATTATTATTATTATTAGTTTTGTAATTATTATTATTATTTTATTTATTGTTATTTTTTTTTTGTATTGTTACTATATTTATTATTAGTCATTACTATTATAATTTTACTATCTTTTTATTGTTATTGCTATTATTATTTATTAATATTATTATTTATTGTTATTAATTATTATTATTTTATTATTCATTTTATAAGAAAAAATAAGTATAATTTTGTTAGATAAAATAAATAAATTTGACTAATCCATTATTCATTGAAATAAGCATTCGTTCGCGAATGATTATTCCTATTGTAAAAAATTTACAAGACATAGGATTGAGAATGAACGCATAAATCACGATTTCATTCTCATTCCAATCCTTTATACTAACCATATAAATCCAAACCCCAGACTTATCCAAGCAATTATCATAATCTTCAACAACCAGTAATTTGTCAAGGAGATAAGAAAAATATAAATTGCATTCTATATTGTATATATTTTCAACTGTGTTCGTGAGGAAAATTTGTGGCGCCTTATGTATAAACGAAACCTCCTAGTGGCTAGTAGTAGGAGGCCAACAAAAGATCTCACATTCTCATATCAGTCTCTGCCTCTGGTGTCATTTTATTTTGCAATTGAATAATAAAATTCTGAAAGAAAAAGATCTTAAGTAAAAGTTGATTTACAGCCGATGTCGGATCCGAGGTCTCCAGGCAACAATAGTAGTATGAAGTTCATCTATTTTTCTTGAAATTAATGGGACTATCCTATGCATTTTCTTCTTTGTACAGATTTTTTGGACTATCAGAAGATACTGCTATTATTTTAGTTTAGGGCTATAGCGTAAAACTGTACATTCATAAATATTATATTAAATAAGAGGTTATAAGAGTAAAAAGTGGCTATGTATAGAATCACCCAAAATTAAATACCAAAATCAAACTTGTTTGTTTATCATTTGAGCTTATTAAAATTTATATTCTATCAAAGAAATTTGTGTAAGATCGTTTGTCTAAAAATTTCGACTGTATTTGAATATCCATATACAATATATCCAAACTCATATCTATTCAATTTGATTGATATTTGACTGTAGTTGAATCCTGATCTTGACCCATCATACAAATTTCAAAAAGGAATCTCATTTTATTAAAGCCCATCATACAAATTATGATAGAATCTCATTTTGTCTTTAATAATGTGTAGTATTGTCTAAAGCAAATTTAATGCTGATTATTTTCCCATTTTCCTTTGGCCCATAGTAATGCACAGTTTTGCCAGGCAGCATATTACAACTTACAAGACGAGAAACGAAGCTATTGTTTGACAAGTAAATTTCATGTAAAAGAAAATACATCGATCAAAATTTGACTTGCATCTTCCCCAATTTGAATAATACATTATATACTAGTCGTTACATAGCAATACAAACAAGATCATCATCTCCCCAGAAAAAGAGAATCAAGAAACCAATTTCTGCATCAAGTCGAAACAGCCTGTACCGACTTTGACAGGCAGACCTAAGCAAATCCTGGACGACGGGGTCTGTAGGTCATCTTTTAGCCCTAGAGACGCCGCTTCAACGATGAACTTCGACGCTGTTTCAAAAGACATCTTAAGGAACGGAGATAACGACTCCGATATACTCCCATGCCGACTCATCGGCCTATACCCACCGGTGTGCGTCATGTAATCGGCTATCAAGCTCAAATGCCGGTAGTCGATCTTCACCCCGTAAATATCAAACACCTGCTTCACCTCCCGTATCAGCGTCGCCCGGGCAGCCTCGACCCCGTAAGTATTCAGCACCGCATGCACGTTGTTCGAGTAGAGACGACTCAAGTCAAGATCGCCGTGCATCTCCCAGAGCGACTTAAAGTCCACGCCGGATGCCTTCATTGCCCAATATAATGCATCGTCCGCACCCGCTTCCAGTCTGTTTTCGCCCCTCTTTGGCTTCTTGGCATCGTTCCAGATGACAGTTTTCTCGTCGGGGTCATATTGTACCAATCTACACTGGCTCATCTTGCCAGTCCTCTTGATGAATACCTTCTTTGCTGTTTTCTGGGCAAGCTGTGAAACAGTTGGAAGAAATATTTAGCTTCATAAGCAAAATAATTTAAGAAAATATTCAGTATGATTTAATTAAGAAAAAAACTACCTGAGCAAGCAAAATATGAGGTTCATTAGTGAATCTGAAGTGGACTTCATACAACAATCCTTTGGATTCCAACCTGACAGCACGTTTTATTTTCTTACTCGAAAAACCTTTTCCCGAATAAAGATCTCTTTCTGATGTACCGCTGCCGCCATCGGCATTTTGTTCGTCTTTCTCGTCAGAGTGTTCGGTTCCGTCGTCTTTGCTGGTATCCAAATCCTCGAGATCTTCTATATCACTCTTCCTTTTTTCTGTATCTGCAGATAACTCGTCTTCACCATGGTCGACATCAGATGCATCACCATAGTCCATTTCATCGGAAGCTTGTTGCTTTCTCTTCTGTGCGTCTGCATCTAGGTCGTCTCCCTTGTCATCATCATCATCTTCATCATCGTCGTTGTCCGCTTCTGTTGATCTCGCCCCTGATTCGTCTTCATCAGCATCACCCGATGCAGCTGATGTTGAAACAGACATGTAGTTTTTAATGCCACTAATTCTGGAGAGGAAAATGACATGATTTTCTATTGCGTCCTCCAATTCATATAGAAACGTGGTTTCAAGCGTATCCTTCATGTCCTGTGACGACACAAATTCGGTCTCTTTGAGTTTCATTTTCAGCTTGTAAGTTCTAGCCACCTCGTGCGGATCAATCCAAAGTCGAACTTCCATGCTCTCTACCAGATCTGCCACCGACACTCTCTTCACCTTTGAGACTAGGGCCACGACATCACGCCTGCAAATCACATATTTGAAATAGTTGAGCAGATGTCACAGTGGGTTTTCGACGTGAGATAAAAGAGTGTCATAACTCACTTGGATCTAAAATCTGCGAATGGGCAGGTCAAAATGGGAGTCTTAATGACATCTGATGCAGTCATCAAAATCTCCTGGAGACGAGGAATACCTAGGGTCACGTTCATTTCTCCACGGCCAGCCAGATGAAAAGTGTTGAGTCTGACAAAATAAGAGCATCATATCAGCCGCCACGCATATAGTGTTATGGCATCAAGAATAAAATAAAAACAAATAAAACTTACGTCATCTGTGTTGATGGTTCGCCTACCGACTGAGCAGCAATGACACCAACTGGTTCTCCTGATTCTGCAAGACTAGATAGATATTTCTGCTTCACCAACTCTAAAAAGCCTTGCTCTTCTTCAAATGCCTTCTCTTTCTCTGATAAACGTTCCTTCTTTTTACCTTTGTGTTTTCTGAGTATCTGTTTTTCTGATGATTTTTCTTGCGCTGCATGAATAAAGCGCCTGGCTTCTTCTTCAAGCCCCTTGGGCAATTCGCTGATGTAACTATTGAATTGACGCTGGTTCTGAAATTTCTGGCAGATAGTTTCTCGATTCTACAACAAATTAAATAAAAATATGCCTAAACCCTTTTTTCTTTTCCCATTGTTTCAAGCATGTATAAGCAATCGGACAGTTCAAAGGCTAGGGATTAGACGAGAAGAATATAAGAACTTACATCTTGCAGAGCCTCAAAATTTTTCAGAAAGCTTGTCTTGTGGACATCAACACCATCTTCTCCATAATAAAATTGAATGATCGAACCATCAGAATCACGAACTGTGTAATCATAACAAACTTTGAGGCTCTCCAAATTTTTATCAGGCAGCGTTGTAAATATCCACTGCGAGATGTCTTTACTGCAGTGTCAACTAATCTGCAGAAAACAAGTTACAAGTTTGAGAAAGATATAGAAAGAGAAAACGGATCCAATAAGTTCCAATAAATTCAAGGTGCCATTTCTGAGAGAAAAATAAGCTGGCAGAACCAACACATCAGTCTATCAGATATTAGATATTTTGAAACTACGAATGACATTAAGTTAATAAACAGCTTCTTAGAACACCACCCATGCTTTTACATATCAATTTTTCTGGATAGGCACATAACTGAAGTCATATTTTTACGACTCAGTGAGAAAGGGAAAAAATCTCTAATGTTAGCAGCATTTGGTTAACCAAAAATTGCTTCTCTGCCTTCAATATGTGCACCCTGTTAGTGCCAAATGTGTTGAAGAGGAACTTCAGACTAAAAAAGTCTCCATTGCTTCCTTACTTTTCTTCTCTGTTCGATCCATTGGTTCTTCTTTCTCTAAAGGGGGAATAGAATAATTTACCCTTCACGACCAGCCATGCAGTGGAAATAATACTCCTGGGGTCGGAGGCCGGAAAGAAAGCGATCAGTGATAAAGCCTCCTGCTCTAGCTGTGTAATCCCAGGGAGGGAAGGAGGGCAAAGTCTTCCCAGAAACCATTCGAGGCACTCTTTTACCTTCTAACTCCTGTTGTCCTAGATAAGCAGATATTTGTTGGAAGTTCACCTATCCAAAATGAATGAAATTGCCATGTCAATTTCTACTTAAAAGGTATGCATAAAAAATTTGAAACAGATTAACCAGGCATAAGTAAAAAGAGTAGCATATCACGAAATTTCGCTCAAGAACATATCATAGATTTGTGAAGAGAAGTTGAAAACAAGGCCATTAACAGAATGCAAAGAGGACAGTACTAAAAACTTGGTCTATAGTTCTTCCAGTAGATAAAAAAATTATTTATGCCATGATTAATTCAGTCAGAAATTGTCTCAAATAGTCATAGTCATAATTAGGTAGCATAGTTTGTACGCAAAATATTTCAAATTAACAAGTAAGACCTAGTTCGGCATGTAGGAATTAAGGAAGAATATATTTCAATTTCTTGAGAGAACAGGACAGTACCAACGGCAACAACTTCAGGAATTAATGATATCTTCTTACCGTACTACCCTTAGCGCCTGTTGTGGTCATCACAGAGATGCAATTCTTTGGAAAAGGTTTCAACAATCCCCTAGTCAGCAAATGTTTGAGTATCTGAGAACCTTCTCTAGTTAGCCTATTTGTCAATTTATTTTTCATTTTCATGTCCAAGGTTGCAGTAGACGCCTCTCTATCACTGGATATGACTTTCTCAATTTCCAACTGCAGCTCTTCAGGACCTAGGGAATCAGAATCAAAAGAAAAAAGGATAAGTAGCACATTCAACATGACATAGCAATGTAATGATAAACAAGTAAAAACAAGAGGAACAAACTAAACTCACAAAACAGTAACCAACTATGTTGTTCTAATAGGTGACTAGATGTGATGAAATAGATTGTTGGCATTAAGCTTGCAAATGCAAAACTGGGAAGTAGAATTATATAATCTTATCTTGTAAGAATACATCATACTTAAGGAAATCTTCCAGTATCATACCAATTTGCCCAGGTTTGAACTTAACAAAATCGCAGTGGACCTCTTCACCTACATCCTCTCCTTCAAGTTTATCCTTTCTCTGAAGATCGTAATTAGGTAATATGATAAGATCATCCAGCCCACACGTGAACCCATGAAACTGCCATGTACAGAAAACATTACTTGATTAATCAGCTGAGACACTCATATTTATCAAAACATTTGAATTAACATGGGAAGCACCTGCAAAAAGAGTGTAAATAAGCGGCTTAATGCAGAAAGCAAAATGCCTGCACTGTGAGATCCATAAAGCTCTTGCACTGTGTGAACCAAACCAAACTTTCCAAATTGAGCTTTGTCAATGACACCACGCACTAGCTCATTTTTCCAAATTAATAAATCATGTTCAGCATTGTGATCTTGATCTTCCTCTCCATTTTTGTAACTGGCGCTAGCAAAGTAGTTCTTTGGGATTTTCCCTTGATTTTTAACAGTGCAAGGTGCACAACCTCGTGTGATATGATTCAGTAATGCTGTAATGACCTACAAAGGCCAAAAGAAATTAATAAATCAAAGAAAGACTTCCAAAATCAACCTTCATTACGCTTAGAAATTCTGTAATCTAGGCATTTCACTGAATACACCATGCATTTCAAGAGTATATAAGCATCTGTAAATTTTAACCTGTTTCCCAGTCCAAAGAGGCTTTGGTTTCCACACTGCAGGCAAGATAGATTCCACCAGACCTTCAGAATCTAATACTGAAACTTTCCGGTCTCCTGAATGCGAACCAGGCCCAGCCGCAAACACACCAGTCCCATAAAGCAGCTGACTAAATTCGCTCCGATTAAGAAATGTATTCTTCATTGTAATAAGCACAGCGGCTACAATATGATCCTGGAATATTACAATCACAAGCTTAAAATAGTTAACCATGCGGGCAGAGGAAGAAATGTAACTAGAAAGAAAGTGGGAAGCACAAAAAAAGAAGATTGACAACTGACAATCACTAACAACTTTTTAGGAAAGAGTATAGCAATTAACATTCTGTCCTGATACTGGAACCTGAATCAATCCTCTCACAGTGTCACCCTTTGTTGGAACGATATACTGTTCATTAGCATTAACAATGTTGTACGCTTCTGCACGAGAAATTTCATCTTGAGGAAAATGCACATTAATTTCATCACCATCAAAATCCGCGTTGTATGAGCTGAAGCCAATTTCAAATAAAGATGTCAATCTATAGATTATCAAAGAAGAATATAGTATATACAATAAACAATAACACCAACCTGCAATTTGCATAATGCATGCGAAGCGTTCTTTCTCCTTTCAATACACGAACTACATGAGCCATTATACTCGGCTTGTGGAGCGTGGGCTGAAAAGAAACCAAAACAAAGCTTAAGCAGTAATCAACCCTAGAAGAGATAGAATAAAATAATGTCCATCTAGAAAGAGATACTCTTCATGGAAAATTGGACTTCAAAGCATTGTAAAGGAGTATTGAACTCATTATAGATGCTCGCTGCTCACTTTCTGATACAATTTTTTTATTCCAGAAGATAAAACTTCATGCATCATATTCAAGCCTTATCATATACAATGTACTAATAATCTACTTGAAATTTGGAGAAATCAATATAAAAATGTACAAAAGAAACAAAAGGATCTTTTACAGCGTTATAGTTAAAAGCAGGATATCAAATATATTATTGGTTGAATTAATCCGTACTTACCTGACGATTTACAAGAACAATATCCCCATCCTGCAAGTGGCGATGGACAGTCTTGCCCTCAAACTCATGCTCGTTGATCTTCCCCAATTGGGTAGCAACACCCCGTGAAGAGGGTAATTTTCTAGATATTGCTACCCGCATCTTTTTGTTTTTCGGTAGTTTTATAGTGGATACACTATCCACATAAGTTGTAGCTCCAGGATGGATATCAGGCCCATTAATGACAGCGCCCCTCAATTTGCCAGCATTCCAAGGAGTCACTCTCTGAAATACATTAGGGACTTTTTAAAGAGTTTTGATTGTAATATTTGCTAGTCTGACATGAGAAATCCGAAAGACTGTGATCATTTTGTCAGACAAAAAGAGTACCACTGACTAGCATTGGCCCTCCCCATACATGCTCGTGTACCCAATGTTGTTTCTTTCACTAATGTGGCGCGATAATAAGAGACAGTTGGCTCATCATATTACCAAAAAAATACTAAATGAAACCTCCAAACATACCTCTGGATATGTCAACCTCAAAGCAAAGTATGGAGGAATTCCAATTTCATTAACTGCCAAGTAAGGATCTGGAGATATGACAGACCGGCAAGCAAAATTTACTCTTTTTCCCATCATCTTCTGACGGAATAAACCCTCTTTCTTTTCAAGGTACTGACAAATTCCAATAGAACTATCTTTTTGAGATTGACCTGAGTCGGCAATGCAGACAGAACAATTTACACAATTACAAGATTAATAGTAATAACAGAACTTTACACTCCAAAGAAGTAGCTAGAAATTAGCAAGTACTAATGTCCCTACACTGGAAAAAGAGACACATTAAAAATGAAGCTGCATCTTAAGTCCAGAAAATTTAGCCAAGGGGATTATGATAAGTTCTAGGGAAATAATATACTCCCTCCGTCCACAATAAGTGTATCACAATTGCCTTATTTGGCGTCCACGAACCACTTTCCTTTTTAAGACAGTAAGACACTACTCTTTATTATTCAATCTCACAACCACCCATTATTTACCAAAAAAACCATTCCTACCACTCACAAACTAACACATGGTGAGATCCTTTCTCCACTCAAACAACACCCACCAATAATTTTATTAAAATCTGTGCCGTCCACGACTCACTTATTGTGGACGAATGGAGTACTTTTTATACTCAGACTGACATAACCTTATCTTAGGTTATATAATATTACAAGACAAAACCTTCCACTTTTCTGGCACAGTAAGTTTAAGGAATGGATTATCGCATATCTGGGTTGCTGCACCATAAACTGTCTAAACAAGAGGAAACAATGTGGATGAAAGAATTTACAGGACAGCTAGAAATATATTTAGTCACTGATGATATATATGGAGTTGTTAAGGTGTGTCATGTCACATTCAGTATACTCTAGGTACTAAACTACAACATCCAATCCACAATAACCAACATTGATAGTGCTCTCAAACTGTCAGAAGGCACCCCTATAACGCACGTCTTTTGAAAAGAAGCAAGCAGTCATAAAGGTGAAAGAAGAAATAGACTCACTTGCAGTTTTGCTATCAAATAATACATTGATAGATTGCTGAAGATCCATCCAGCAACTAATAATCCTTGAGCGTTCAGAATTATTAATATGAGCATTTCCTAAAGCCATATTTGCCTGTAGCACCTTTCCTAATAGAACCGTATGTGGATGCTCCATCACCTGAAGGCAAAATCATACATATGATTGTTAGCAGGCCAAGCAAATTTTTCAGGTCATTATAACAAAATTCTCCCCACCTTCACCTCCAATTTCAACAATGAGAAATATAATAATAATTCCAAACAAAGGCAAAGGTGTTAAACATTTTGTCCTAGATGCTCCAATAAAATCTAATTATAGAACAAAAGCATAAAGCAGAGCTAAAACACAAGAGCCTGTAATTAACAAGTCCTTTATCTAAATGTCAACAAGCAATCATGTCAATGGCACAGAGCAATTTTGAAGATACAGAGACCAGTGACGCAAGTTACATAAACATGTATGCAAATGCAATTTTCTGAAGACTTACTGAATCACCACCTTTGGCTGGAGGCCGGAATTTTATAGGGGGTACAAGAATAGTCTCTAGAAAAAACATAGAGTAGCCTGCCATATTTCCAGAAATTTTATTGTGCTGGTGCTGAATATCACAAATATATGAGCAAAGCTCAGCTTCATTTTCCCACAAACGTTTCAGAATATCTCTAACCTGTCAGTTAGGAGGTATAAAAATACATTAATAGCTTTAATTTGTCAAAGGCAAGAATACATGAAATTAATACTAAGCAAGCCACCTCTGATGGTAAGAGAGGTCCTGAAAAATAATTAGCTTTCTCCTCCAAACCCGGATTATGATTTCGTTTTGTGTTCCACCTTTTTTGCTGGGCTTTTTGGGGCTACCAGAGGTGGCATATGAGTGGACTTCAGCTGTGTCAGAGCCATCCTTCCATGAATAATCACTAGCATTTAACACCTCAGACGAAGGCCTATCCTCACCTCCTCCACTGTATGTCACATCCAACCTGCTGCTTCTTATGGCATTCGCTCTAATTTCGGTCTTGGAAATTCCTTTCTGCATAATGTAGTGGGTAATGAAGAGTTGGAGATAATTAAAATATAAAAGATAAGCATTGAAGTTGCATCATTTGATCCATTATAGATTTTGACAAATAATGGTTTCTCACTGTTATATATGTAAATATGTTATATATGATAGATGCATATTAGTATACAATTAGGGTTATTCTTTACCTTAATTAGTTTGGTATCACATGTATATATAGGAGCTCTTTCATTGAATAAGATAGACTGTCATTCCTCATCTCATATGCTATACACACTTATAACATGGTATCAGAGCACTAGGTTCTAGGGTTTTTTCGAATTTTAGGGTTTTCGAAAACTAGGGTTTCGCGACCCATTTCTGATTGGAGGCTCACCGGACGTCACCTCCCACCCAGGCGGCTTCCCCACCCTCCGGCGCATCCACGTCCACCGGTCCGGTCGCCGGAATCCGCGCGTGAACAGTACACGTGCCGGCGTGCGTGATGAGCCGACAGCCTCGGCGCGCGAGGCGCGCCCGCCTCGAATTTGCTCCGGCCAACGCCGTTCGCCTCGTCTCGTCTTTCCGGTGAGTTCTAGCCCGATTTTGGTCTGCATCGATACATGGTATGAAATTTTAGTTTGGACAGCCACGTTTCTCGCGATTTGTGCCTATTTTCGGCATTTGGATTTGCTTTTGCTTTGAATTTCTGGCTTTGTTTGGTTGAGTTTGCTGTGTTTTGGGTTATTAATATGTCTGAAAATAAATCGGTTGATGTTGTATCCGTGATGTCGAAAATCACGGATCATAAGCTTTGTTCTACGAATTATATGGATTGACGTCAAACTATTGAGCTATATTTGTTTAGTGTTTCGATGGATCATCATCTGTCTGACGATCCTCCTTCAGATGAAGCAAAGAAGAAACCTTGGCTTCGCGAGGATGCTCGTTTATTTCTACAAATACGTAATTCGATAGACAGTACGGTTATTGGCTTGATCACCCACTGCAACACTGTCAAAACTCTCATGACGTATCTTGAGTTTTTGTATTCGGGCAAAGGAAATGTGTTTCGCATGTTTGATGTATGCCAAGCCTTTATAGGCCGAAGGTGGCGAAGTCTTCGAGTATTTTATGTCATTCAAGAGAACTTATGCGTAATTGAATGCACTACTTGGTTCGATCGGACATAGGAGTACAACAGGCTTAACGCTAAAAGATGGCAGTTATGAGTTTTTTGGATGGTCTTTCGTCTGATTTTGAGACTGCCAGGTCTCAGGTTCTTTCTGATACTCAGATCTCTTCTTTGGAGGAAGCCCTTAGCAGACTTCTTCGCACCGAGCCTTTGACTGTTGTCTCATCTGCACAGCATAATAGTGCTCTTATTAGCCGCGCCCCTTCCTATGCACCTAGCAAGCCGGTGTACAAGAATGGTAGTTCTAAGAGTTCTTCTGGCCAAAGACATTGGTATGACAATGTGGAATGTCGTTACTGCCATGAGATCGGGCATACCAAGCGTTTTTGTTCAAAGATCCGTCCCAAGAAGCATCCTCCGTCTGCCCATGATGCTGACAGAGGCCATACTTCTGTCCATCCTAGATTCCATCACTATTTCTGCTACAGTATGCACAATTTTGCAACATCGAACGGACCTCCATCCGCCCTACCACGCTTCTTGCCGATTCGGATAATCCTACTCGCTGCGGTTTTCTCACCAACCACATGGGTCATTGATTGGTGCCGAGATCATATGATGTAATCTCGCTTTGTTTTCCACATTTGAGTCACATCAAACACACCTTGGCCACTCTAGGCGATGGTTCACACTCCATTGTTCGTGGATCGCACCGCCCAACCCACGTCTTCTTTATCCTTATCTTCGTCCCTTAGCCTTCCTTTCTCGTTTAATTTGTTGTCGTCGCCAAGCTTACTCGCCATTTCAATTGTAGTGCCTCATTTTTCCCGATCATTCAATTGTAGTGCCTCATTTTCCCGATTATTACTTGTTTCGGATCTTACGACGAGGCGATTATTGGTAAAGGGCATGAATCAGGTGGTCTCTATATCCTGGATACACAACCACCTTCTTCAGTAGCGTGTGCGGGTGCTGTCACTCCTATGGATGCGCATTGTCGGTTGGGCCATCCATCCCTTCCTTTGTTAAAACGACTGTGTTCGCAGTTTTCTCGTTTGTCTTCTTTAGATTGTGAGTCTTGTCAGTTTGCTAAACACCATCGTGTTAGTTTGAGTCCTTGAGTCAATAAGAGAGCTAATGCTCATTTTGAGTTAGTTCATTCCGATGTTTGGGGTCCTTGTCCCGTTACATCCAAAGCTGGTTATAGGTATTTTGTTACTTTTGTTGATGATCATTCTCGTTTGACATGGATTTATTTAATGAAAAATCGTTCGAGCTATTTACCCATTTCTCGGCCTTTTGTCTTTGAAATTAAGACTCGATTTCATGTCTGCATTCAAGTCTTACGTTGATAATGCTAAGGAGTATCTATCGATAACTTTTGTCGTTATATGGTCACTAATGGTATTCTTCATCAAAGTTTTGTGTTGACACACCGCTCAAAACGGAGTTGTTTGAGCGAAAAAATCGGCATCTCCTCGAAATGATTGAGCCTTATTGTTTGCCATGAAAGTCCCTAAACACTTTTGGGCGGATCTTGTGTCTCATCGCTTGTTTTCTTATTAACCGTATGCCATCCTCTCTTCTCTCAAACATCTCCTTATCATGTCCTCTTCCGTCTAAATCTTTGTATCCTATCGCCCTAAGATATTTGGTAGTACTTGTTTTGTTCGTGATGTTCGACCACAGGTTACTAAGCTTGACCCCAAGTCTGTGAAGTGCATCTTCTTAGGATATTCTCGGGTTCAAAAGTGCGGTGTTCTTGTCGGATCTCAACAAATATCTTGTGTCTGGCGATGTAGCTTTCTCGAACATACAACCTTTACTCCATCTTCCTCTCTACCTCGGGATGAGGATTCGATTTCTTGATCTATACTACCTCATCTGCGGGTCTCCGTGCTGCTCGCTATGCCTACTCCTCCTATCATACACCAATATACTCGCCGTCTTCTTCGCTCCTCGCTCGCCATCAATCCTTGGTTACTACTTCATCCGATTACGGTCCCGATGATCCAATAGCCGTCGATCGATCGCACACCGAGCATTGATCTTCCTATTGCTCTTCGTAAAGATAAACGCCTGTACTTATCCCATTCGCATTTGTGTCATATAGTCGTTTATCTCTTCATCTAAAGCTCTTGTCTCCACCCTTGATTCTATTCCTATTCCTAAGATCATTTCGAAGCTTTGGCCCGTCCCGGTTGGCGGGCTACTATGATCGAGGAGATGAATGCCTTGAAGGCAATGGCACTTGGGAATTGGTAGACCTTCCAGGTTAGTAAACGCCCATTGGGTGTAAATGGGTGTTTACTATTAAGGTGAATCGATGGTTCCGTTGATCGTTTGAAGGCTCGACTTGTTGCGAAGGATATGCTCAAACTTATGGTGTTGATTATTCGAGACGTTCTCACTTTGTTGCTAGGCTTCTTCTATTCGGATTGTGATTTCCTTGGCGACTAGTCATCATTGGCCTTTATATCACCGGATGTGAAGAATGTCTTCCTTCACGGAGATCTAACTGACACCATCTATATGGAGCAACCGCCCGGTTTTGTTGCTCAGGGGGAGTCTGGTAAGGTGTGCTATCTCCGTAAGTCATTGTATGGTTTGAAGCAAAGCCCTCGTGCATGGTTTGGTGCGTTTGCACGAGCAGCCGCTGCATTTGGCTTGAAGCAATTTGTATCTGATGATTCTATTTTCTACAAGAATTCGATAGCGCCTTATCCTATTGGTTGTATATGTGGATGATATTGTGATTCTTGGTAGTGAAACTAAAGGATTGCATCTCTGCGAACTTTTCGCAAACTCAATTTAATACCAAAGATTTGGGAGAACTTAAGTATTTTCTTGGCATTGAAGTTCGAGAAGTAAGAAATGGATTTTCTTATCTCGGAGGAAGTATGTACTCGACTTGCTCTCGAGATCTGAAACTTGAGTGCTAAACCTGTAGCACTCGATGATTCTAATCTACGGCTTACTAAAGATGGTGTTCCTTTTGAAGATCCAGAGAGATATCGCAGATTAGTTGGGAAGCTGAACTATTTGAGAGTGACACGTCCAGACATTGCATTCTCGGTCAGTGTGGTGAGTCAGTATATGTCATCTCCAACTGTAGATCATTGGAAAGCAGTTGAGCAAATTCTATGTTATTTGAAAGGAGCACCAGGGCGTGGGATCGTGTATGGTGATTATGGTCATGATAGAATTGAGGGATTTTCTGATGCAGATTGGGCAGGATCAAAGGAAGATCGAAGATCTACCTCAGGATATTGTGTGTTCTTTGGTGGGAATTTAATTTCGTGGAAAAGCGAAAGCGAATATGGTGTCACTATCGAGTCAGAGTCCGAGTACGAGCAATGGCTAAATCTGCATGTGAGATTTTGTCTATTCATAAGTTTCTAAGTGAAGTGGGCTTACATGTCTCAATGTCTGCTCAGTTGTGGTGTGACAATCAGGCTGCTCTGCATATTGCTTCTAACTTAGTTTTCCATGAACGAACCAAACACATTGACATTGATTGTTACTTCGTTCGAGAGAAGATTCAGAGTGGGCTGATTTCTACTGTATGTATGAAGACTGGAGATCATTTAGGAGATTTATTTACTAAGTCGCTTAATGGGGTTAGGATTGATTATCTTTGTAACAAGCTGGGCATGATGAACATCTATGCTCCAACTTGAGGGGAAGTGTTATATATGTAAATATTTTATATATGGTAGATGCATATTAGTATACAATTAGGGTTATTCTTTACCTTAATTAGTTTGGTATCACATGTATATATAGGAGCTCTTTCATTGAATAAGATAGACTTTCATTACCCATCTCATATGCTATACACACTTATAACACTCACTAATGAACTTCAGTTATTTTATCACATGAAAACCCAGTCTTTCCAGTACTACATGTTAGGGGGGGCTCAATGGCTCCCATAAATAATACTCCCTCCGTCCACAATAAGTGTATCAAAATTGACTTATTCGGCATCCATGAAAAGTGTATTACTTTTCTTTTAGGACACTACTCTTTATTAATTATTATTCAACCCCACAACCACTCATTATTTTATTTAGTTACCAAAAAACTATTCATAATACTCACAAAAAAAACACATGTTGGGGCTCTTTCTCCACTCAACCAACACCCACCAATAATTTTATTAAAACTCGAGCCATCCACAAGTGATAGATCATAATTTCATGTATCTTCATTCATGCTAATACACGGAAACAAAGCACTGACTGTTAAAAGAACTTAAATTGTCTACTAACATGCCAGTTAAGTCAGATTGGACATACCACGTGAAACCATCCGAACGTTGGCTTGGTGATCTTTGGGTTGCTTTGTTTGCAATTCTTGCACTTCTTCTCTTTTCTTTTCAAAAAATCATTCAAAATTGACTTAGATTCAGTCAGCAGGGTAGAATCCCAGATTGCCTCCTCATGCTCGTGGTGATTTTCACCATTAGAAACGACTCCAGAATGTGATGTGTGACTCCCTTGACTATCCTCTGGATCAACTTCTTCATCCACATTGGCCCAATCCAGCTTTTTCTTGTCTACCATCTTCTGTCGCAAACTCAGCTTCTTTGCCGCAACAATGTTACCCTCTTGTATCCTTTCCAATTGAGAAACACAATTTTCGGCCTAAATCAAACACAAAAATCTTAGGCTAAATAGCATACACTGCCCTTATAACGGCTAGAAGACAACATTCTGAGCACGAAAATGATTATAGCAACTCACCTCCGCCTTGCTTGATCGAAAATGAAAACAATAAAAACATGCTTTATTGAGAAGAGTATTCAATGTATTCACAAGCAACGGATTATAAGCTGGTGAAACAAGCTCAATGTGGCCACAATGACCAGTACAATGATACGATTGCTGGCCGCATGATTTACACCTGCATAATACAGCACAAGCATGAACACACACAGTATTACACTGTCCAAAACATTATTCAGTTCACACAAACTTACTCGGAGCCTTCAACAAGAGGTCCCATAGCCAAATCATATAGGCCACCAGGAATTGGCTTCTCCAATATGTCCAGCAAATTAGGATTAGTGATTTTCACTAAACTCTGTTTTCTCACTTCTTCATCCGTCAAAAACCCAAAATGGACCGAACTCACCACCTCAGTCGCCTTAATTAAACAACAACAACTGAATATTAGAATACAAACCATACTGCAGCTGAAAATTGTTTCCTTTTAAATAAAATAATAATGAAAAAACGATCACAAATTTACCATCGTCGTGCAAATTCGGCGGATTGAAGATCACAAATTGATTCGATACACTTCGTCGCGGCAGCAAGGGTTTCGAGAACCCTTAAATGTTGTGGTGTGGGTTTTCAAGGTTTGGAGCTTTTTCCCGGCGGCAAACAAGGGTTTTGCAAAACCCTGACAAAAATATGTACGTATAATATATTTACTACTTTTTTTCATTCTTGCTTCTTTTGTTTTATATATATATTATTTTGTTTGGAGAAATAGTTCTTACATATTTTAAACTGCAAATATCTACTCAAAAGAAAAAAGATTGCAAATATACTCGCCGAATTTGGTAACAAGAATCATTTATTTTTTGAGTAAAAGTACAAATATACTCTTAATATTTATAGTGGAGAACAAAAATATCCTTAAAATAAGTTTATGTGTAAAAATATCTTTGATGTTAAATAAGCGGTGCAAAAAAATATTTATCATTAAATAAACAGTGGAAATATGTATTCCATGTTAAATAAAAGATGCAAATAGTTAAAAAGATTAAGTTTATTATTTTTTCAAATTTAAAATTAACACTCACTTATGTACACATATATACATACAATATATGAAATAATTACATACAATTCAATTTTATGTGTAATATTATCAAATGATCAATTTTGATATATAAAATTTAATTTGACAAATATCAGGAAAAATTTGTAGTTTTGTATTATAACATAATATACATAAATTAATTGTAAGCATGTGAAAATATAGTTTAAAATAAAAATTATAAAGTTGAAAAATAACGGATATAAATTATTGTATAAAAACATATATGAAACAAAGATGACTATAACTAGACTATTATAATTTTATAGGATATTAAATTTCAAATTTTTTTTTTTTGTCTTTTAACAAAGTTTAGGATGAATATGCACTATTTATTAACATCAAATATATTTGCTTACCTAACCTTATTATGGGAGTATTTTTGTTTGTCACTATAAATACTAAGGGCATATTTGCATCTTATTCTTTTATTTTTTAAGCATAAAAATATTACTTTAAGTCCGGGAAATTACATTAGAAACAATTAAAAATTTAAAATTACGATAAGGTGTACCGGTAGATGACTGGATGTTGACTATCGTGAATAATCGTACTAATGATACTTTCTTTTTGAACTTTTATAATTTTATTATAAATCAATATATATATATATATATATAGAAAGATACAATGAATACTTAAATGTAAAAACAAACGATCGAAGTTACATATATCACTTTTTATGCTAATTATTAATATATTATAAAATAATAAGTCATTTTGAATTGAGCAAAATGTAACTAACTATCCGAAATGAGGTAAAAGTGTTATTATATTTATTTTGTCATTATAAACATTCATATAATGACAGACAGAATGAACGGCTGAGAACATTTTTTAGGATTATACTATTATATTGTTATTTTTATTTGTTTTTTTAAGAAAGAAAATAATTAGAGTAATATTAGAACCATACTTTTAAATCATTTGTATATCTTTCACCTGCCTAGATTTTATGTTTATGATTCACTATTACAAAAATTTTGAATTTTTGTAGACCTTATACTTAGGGAGTGTTTGGTAGATAATATAAACCCAAGATTGGGGAGGTATCTTGGCTATAGTGTTTGTTTGGTATACTATATTCTTATCTTGGAAGCCCGTTTTTAATTGAAGGCCCGTTCTATATCACTGTTTCACTTTAGTAAAGGGAACTCTCGTTTTTCGCCAGTTGGGTAATCCGATGTGCACAGTAGGTACAGATATGAAGATGAAAAGACTATTCTACCCTCCAGACGCGCTCATTTCCCAACTGAAACGATGCCCTTTTCCAATTGTCTACCAAAGGCCAAACGTAAAGAATCAAAAACCCTACCCACGCCTGAACCTTTATCACCAGTGCGTCGCCGAGATGCTTTCCAATTCGTTTTTTTGAGCTGCTCCGATCAAGCACTACATTTGGAGAAATCTCGCAATGTTGTCGTCACAGCCCTGTTTTGTTTGTTTTCAGGTAATGTTCGATAGATGCTGAGAGTGTTTTTGAGTTCTGATTTTTTTGGATTTTGTAAATAGCTTTCAAGGTTTCTGCTTATAATCGACCTATATTCATACGAATCTTCACATTTTCCTTCTTGTGGCTAGGGTTTCATCAGAGGCATTGTCTCTTTCTAGCATCTCTGTGTTCGAGGTCAGATATTTTTCCTTTTCTTTTGTGTTATCCTTTATCGTTTATGGGTTGACAATTTTGGATTTCTGGTGGTTTTCTGATGTGTGGAGCATGTTGGGCTTGCGTTTTCTTTCCATTGAAATTCCTATTTTGTTATGAACCAGGATTGTTGCTTAGCTGCTCTGATCTGAATTGTTTTCGTTTTGTGTGTTTGCTGTGTGCACATTGTTATCAATTTTCAAATTAATTTGAAAGAAACAGACTGGATTTGGAAAACCGAGAGGCTTTTAGAAAATTATTGACAGAGTGATGGCTTTTAGAGCTTATCACCGTATTCCAAGCCATGTTCTAGTCAAAAAATCTTGCAAGCTCTGAATTTTGATTTCTAATGTTCTTAAACACTGTTTGTCTTTGTTAATAGGGATACATTTTATTCTGTCAAACTATAACTCAAGAAGGAATATCTTCAGCTATCAATAGTTGAGTTGGCGAGCATTATCCTAGAGGTGAATAACATAATTCTTGTTGTGAAATTAATTAAAAACCCTTGTTTTATAATTAGAGCTGGCAGTGTTAGGGGGTTTGGGTTTGAACTCCGCAGAGTGAGGTGTGTAATCCGATTCACACAATCGTATTTAGTGTTACAACTGTATGGAATAGGGCTCTCTCTCTCTTCAGTTGTGTTAGCCTTTTTTCTTTTGATTTAGCTAGCCTTTTGAAAGAGAAACAAACACTACTCATTGTTTGTTTTATCTTTACAGCATTTGTGTCTTTTTTGAAGGAGCAGCTCCTATCTAGTTATCCATTGATTAGATCTAATAGGGTAATGTTTCTTGATTCTTCTTGCATCTCCGTGCGTAGCCTTTTGAACTCTGCCTCGTTCTGATCATTAATTTTATTATCAATGTGTCATTTTTCCATTTAAATGAAAAATTAGCATGACAGATTGTTGCATTTGCAGCAAGAACAACAGCTCTCAGGTTGGGAATCAGATTGGCAGAATACATTTCCTGCTGGATTTCCATAGTCTAAGAACTTCTATGTTGCATACAGATAAGGTGAGCTACTGGACTAGCTTTTCCTGCATTCAAGATTCTGCTTCTCAACGTATCGATTCTTCCTAAAAGTTGGCCTTTTTCCTTTTGCAGCATAGGCGCATGATTTTGCAGCAGCAGAGATTCATTTGTTACATATCTATACAAATACATATGGATAGTTTGTAAAACAAGTAGTCTTTTTGAAAGCTCGAATGTTATGGCAAATATATTCTTTTGAATCCATTTCAATTACAGATCATAGCATATAAAATCTAATTGTTGAAGATTCATTGAAAAGAAATATTTAGTTGGGTATAATTTGTGTGCTGTTATCGATTAGATACATGAGTCATGAGTGACACAAAAGCGCGATTGGGAGCATCACAGTTGGGAACTCTAAGCCTGTGGGCGCAAGTGAAAAGAAAAGGACTAGAGGAATTGTATCTGTTAAGTAGTCCTTTTTATAGTTGCCTTGTTCTAATCTGCTCACTTTTGCACCTGGACCACAATTTATCATCACTTTTGATTAGCAGTGGATAGCATGAAATGGAAGCACAAAACTAAAAGAATATTGCCACTATGTGCAGATAGCATGAAATTTAACCCAATTTTGATTTTAGACATGCCTTTTTTGCTGTTTCAATGATGAGAATCAAAAAATTTCCTTAACTGTAAAAATGATAACATTATTTTTTGGAGATACCTTAGTTTCTCAGTCAAACTTCAAACTATCATCGAAAAAAATAATAATTGACTTGGAAATTTGTTTTTAAAAAAGAACAAAAATAATATATGGAAATTCAAGAAATTACTCAGATAACAAAAGTTTGGAAACTGACTCTATGCAATTAGCAACTGACTCGACCGACCGTGGCGGGATTTGATAATCCAACGGCTATGAGGAGAGAGAGAGAGAGAGGAGAGACACAGAGCAGCGTTTTTTTCTCAAGAAGGGTAATACAGCACATTCCATTCCTCTAATGGGGTAATAGGGTCATTTACTGATTAATCTAGTCTTTAGTATAGTATATCAAACAGCTTATATAAGCTATCTAGCTTATGTAACATTACTACCAAACGAGCAGTCATCCTATCTAGACTGCTACATATCCTATCTAGATTGCTACATATCCTATCTTGCATAACCTACCAAACGAGTCCTTATTATATTATGATACCCTAAAAAATATATTATAACAAAGTTTCATATGAGAACTCATAGAGATCACACTAATTTTTATTATGATTTAACGTGAGGAGGATCATATTCTGATTGGAATATAGAATGTAGTCATCATGAGTGTTTGATTTTGATTATATAGATTTTAATAAATTTTAATGAGTATAAATTGAATCGGGATAATAAATTAATAGATTAATTTGTGATAATATTAAAAGATGGACCATATAGATAATAAATGAATATATTAATAGATAGTGAGAATAAATTTTAGATCTTTACTTTCAATATGTTAACTCTTAATCAACTGAGTTAAGGCAGTAAGAACAAATGATTTTTCTTATAAATAAATGAGTAGATTAAAATAAAAATCATGGAATTGATATTTCCAAACAAGAGCAATAAATATATATTTTTGTGGACAGACCAAAACAAAATCAAATGAATGTATTTAGAA
Organism: Salvia rosmarinus; assembly: GCA_036937905.1. Taxonomy (NCBI): domain Eukaryota; kingdom Viridiplantae; phylum Streptophyta; class Magnoliopsida; order Lamiales; family Lamiaceae; genus Salvia; species Salvia rosmarinus. The sequence continues at coordinate 15,948,250 of CM072821.1, forward strand.
GACGGATGGATTTAAGTTCATTTGAACTACACGAATTTGAGTTTCAATGTTAAATTTTTGCCTAATAGTAAGAAAATGTGAATACATTGTTGTTTTTGTAATTTGGCTAACTCTTGTAAATCTGTCGATTTAATCATAACGTGGTAAAAATAATAACAGCGTAGCCGAAGTGAGATGTGTTCGTTAAAATTCAGTAACGATAACTGACTACTGCATCAATTTCGAATAGAACTCCGATTCAGCAGTTTTGAAGAAAGAGATATAGACTCGACGAGGGAGACGGAGAGAGTTTTGAGTTTTGAGTTTTGAAGAGAGATATTTAAACTCAACAACGAGTTTTCCATTACATACAAAAACACATTCTTCGCGTCCTAATTTGATAAAAACACTCGATTGAGAGAGAGACTACAGCCTACTCCGATCATGAACAATAACAGTAACTACAGCCGTTCGAAAAACAGTCAGCTCCCAGTATATCAATCATTACAGGCTACAAAGTTTACGAAACCAAGAAACTGAAATTGAGCATCGTACGACTAATAGTAATAACGCAACTGCTATGCTAATTACCCGGCATGATCACCTACGCACAGGTGGAGCAGCACCTCGACCGGGTGGAGCTCCGCGACCAGCAGCCTGGGCCTGATAAATGGAAATCGAAAGAATCAGAGAGAGTCGACCATATGAAACTTTAAGTCACACATCAAACACAGAGCTCAGAACATGTCATTGCATGACAACAAGAAACAACTTACTCTAGCTCGCATAGCAACAGCGCGCCCACGTCCAACTCCAAGTGCTGAACCCTTACCCTGTAGGTGGAAATAGAATGGATCAGCAGACATTTAGAAGGGAAAGGCTAGAATGAACAAGTGGGCGTGGTAGAAAGTACCTTGATCCTAGCTTCTAAGCGTTTAAACATTGGAGCATTCTTAAGCATATCTGGAATTACCATGAACCTGGTAGAAATCGAGGGTTAATAACTACCATATAAGTTGATGCAAATGAACACTTTCAAGATGAACTAAGCATATACATGTACCTGACTTTGCTACCTCTGATGAAAACATGCTCTAATAGTGAGACCTTCCCATCCTGTACGAAGGTTGATGAGATAAAAAATTAAGATTGCGTGCGAAGATGACTTTAGCCATGAAAATCAGCAATGGGAAAACTCAAGCAGCACAATAGCATCGTCAATATCATCTAAGTTATGGTTTTTGTTAGTATACTTCACTGCACCAAGTTTTCTCATACGTAATTGTAAGGGTGAGATCCAGTATCAAATCTCAACCCCCATCCCCCAACTCAAAAAAAAGAAGAAAAAAATTAATGCAAAAATTCCTTTGCAGTTGATAATGCTACTAATGAAGTAGTAAGGCATCAAATAAATTATGAGCATACAATGATACAAGTGGATTCATATAAACAAAGACATGGGGGGTTTAAGAAATGTGGAATCCAGCAGAACAAACTTCGAAAGCTAAGAGATTCATGATGTCTTCATAGGTTTATTCCAGGGTGACCAAAAACCAAATATGAAAAGCAAAAGAATCTCCAGCTAAAATTAGAATAAAGAAAAACAAATCTACTCAAACAGACATGATTCCTTCATAGTGTACGTCTAATAGATATACTCAGGGTTCAGTAAGTATTGAGTGCAACTAAACATAAGAAAATCGAACAAACAACAATAACCAGTGCATTACAACATGAACAACTTAACATTATACTTTCTAAGATTTCGCATACAAAAACATCAAATCACAAAATATCAACTCGTGTTGTCAATAAAAGAACATAAGCTCACAAAACCAATAACATAAGCTCTCCAACATGAACAAAACATACAACTAATATATTACAACAGAAAACTTTAAATGGAAACCTAGCAACAGAAACACAATGTAAAGACTTTCAGAAGACAAACCAAATAACAATTAAGTTGCAAATTTCTTTCCTGGCTTCATCAACCAACAATGGTTTAATATTAAGAAATATTTCTCCCCACATACAAAATTAAATGCAAAAAATAAAAAAGTAAAAGAGAAAAACAGATAACGCCTCCAGTTTATATAATCTCCTTGGGGTTTAGCACACTGTCTAAGGTTTAAGAAGCACAACAGAAACCACAATCACATCGACAACCAAAATATACAGGAAGAGAAACTGATCGGGTACTAATCACATTAATGCGGTAAAACAGAGAAATCAAAACTGACCTTAGAAGTATAGGTGATGTTTTCGAGCTGGCAATTCCAGTTATCCTCGCACTCAATCATGCTTCCTCGATAGAGCTCGCCGCTCTTCAGCTCCACTGTCACCACATGCCCCGACGCCTCGTGCAGCAGCTTCACCGGAATTCCTAAACTCCGACTCATTCTCCGTTATGCTTTCTTTCTTAATTACAGCAGTTACAAATTTTTTCCAACAAGCACACACCACACAGCGAATGGAAAATCTGCGTTCAGAATTTGAATTTCTCACGCGCAGATTAGGGCAGGCGAGGTGCAGAGATGGAGGAAATTGACTGGCGGGTAGATTTATATGAAGTTCCGTTTGAATTATCTTAATTGCAGAAACGACCCAGAAGTTTGTGAATGTGCACTTTAACCATTGAACTATCAAATTAGAAGTATTTAGTTATTCACACTGATCATAACTATTTCCAAATACTGTACTTTTTAATAATCAATTAATCAAATATAAAATATATATGCCTTAGTGCTTGAATTAAAATAAATAATCTGACTTGAAAGTCTTAATCGTTTGAAATCATGAGAATTTTACGAATAATAATCTGACGCGTCAAAAAATTCCACATTTCTCGCAATTTTTTCTCCAAATTTAAGTAATAATTGTGATCTGTAACGAGAAAGCAAATTTCTAGGTTATCTCCAAACAAGTAAAATTTAGAAAAGTTATGTGTAACTGTTACCTACTTATCCATAGTGTACCACGATAAATTAATGCGAACAAGCGATATACTATTGGGGTGGTCTCCTTTGCTGCGCTGAGACCATTTAATTAATTAATTAATTATAAATCAACAAAATTATAATTTGAATAATAAACTCTAATTTTTGAATTAATAAATCCTAATTGAAATTAATAAATCTTAATTTTGAATAATAAACCCTAATTTTGAATTAATAAACTATAATTTGAATAATAAATTCTAATTTTGAATTAATAAATCCTAATTTTGAATAATAAACTCTAATTATGAATTAATAAATTCTAATTATGAATTAATAAATTTTAATTTTGAATTAATACATTTAATTATAAATTAACAAAATCTAATTATCTTTACTCACCATAATCAATATATAATTATTTTAACAAAAAAAAAGATGAGCTCATGGTGAACAAAACTCACCCAAGTTTTTGTCTATAATATTTTGTAAGATAAATTGAGTTAAACAACTCAAGAAATTGACTTGTAGATTTTGTTCTAATGGGAAGTAAAGACCGCCTAAATATGGTAGACGTTTTTGCTTTATTTTTATTTTTTCAAGATGAAAAAGTCAGCAGTTTATTCGAACTCTCGACTTTATCGCGTAAATGAGTAACGTTGGGACGTTGAATGATTGAAGTTACATAAATAACTTATAGATTAAATGCAAAAAATTAAAATAAACAATTGTGAATTCATTTAAATTTTATTACACAAATTCGTCTCTAAATTTTTTTTATTACACAAATCAAAAGTCACAGTTCATCGATATTCTCAATCGCCGAAAAAAGTCGACGCAAATATTATTTATAGTGGTCTCATCTAACACCATTGATGCTGCATGATCAGGAATAGGCCCAGGAACAACAAATTCCGACAATGGCATGTACTTCCAATCATCGTCTTCTTCTGGTAATATTATCTCTGTAGAATTCTTCAAATATTCCTCCATCGAAATATATTTATCAAACTTAGGAGCAAATTCTGCTCCTGAAGTCCTTTCATGGCGATTGCTTTCTGCGTATGAGGTGGGGTTCTTGATGGAGCTCGTTTTCTCCAATAATGGAACCTTCAAGGGTTTTCGTGAGACATCTAGAATCTTCGTCTTTTCTGAGTTGAGAACACTCGGGAATCGGTGAGCTTGCGGTGAATGGTTACGAGTCTTTTTCTTCTTCCACTGCAAGTCGCTTGATAAACCCTTGGAGGGTTTATCAATTGGTGGAGAATGATTATCTTGAATATTCTTTGTCAGTGTTAGGTCGTTGGAGGGTTCATAGTCTCTTGGATAATGGTCATCTTGAATCTTTGTCTTTTTTAAATACATATCTCCGGATAATTTCATCGAGGCCTTTTTAGTTTGAAACGACTTGTCTCCAATCTGTATCGTTTTAGAACATGTAAAGATTTTTAAATCATCTAGATGCTTCCTCTTCTCCGAACGCAAATCCTTCAATAAACCCTTAGAGGGTATGTCAAATCCTGGTGATTCCGCTTCAGTATTCCTTCTTTCTGAACTATGATTTATTGATAAAATCATGGTTTTGGGGGTTCTTCTTTTCGTGACTGTTTTTTCCAATAAACCATCTAGGGATATTGGTTGACTACTTGCCATCGATGTGCGACTAGATAAAGATTTACAACATGCGAGTTCCGTATTCATATATTTATATTTATAACAGTACAAAAGAAGCTGAACTCGGATTATAATTTGGTCTCCCACTATGATTAGGAAAGATAAACAGATACAACTAGTAACAAGTGGCGGTTTAAGTATCCCATCCGAAATTCGGATTTTTCGGTTTCTAAGAATCCAACTTATATACGTCAGAAAATACAAATAGGACGTAAATTATTTGTGCTACTCAAATATATCAAATTAATAACAGGCATTTATAAAATTAATTAATTTCCGATATAAAATCGGTCCAGAAAACCTTCGTCTATATAAATTATCAACAAAAATCACCTTAAAAATAAACAATCAACAAAATTAAGCATCTTAATCAACAAATATTCAACTATTTCTTTTTGACCTTTTCATTGATAACGTATCATGCATGCCAACCCCATGCAGTGGGGAAATCTAAACTAAAACAAATTAACACATAATAATACACCACACTTATTGTTGCTTTTCTTGTCTAATCTGCGAAGAGCTCCTCCCGTTTGCATACGGCACAACCTTCGCGGGGGTGGATCGCTCCGACTGTGAGAACTGAATCAAGACTTGCATGAAAATGGTGACGACTCCCAAAGAAATCGCTGAAAACATGACACCTTTCCATGAGGAGAAGAGAGAGAAACACTGGATAACTTTCAAAGCCCCCAAGATGAGCAAAATTCCCCAAGAAGTAACAACCTGTTGTTACAGTACCAGATTCGATCGTTAACTAGGAATGGCATGTTTTGCTAAAGGAAAGGGAGGTGCAGAAGTTATATACCAGAAGGGACTTCACAGGCCGCCCAATGTCTTGTCGTTGCTCGCCAAAGAAATTCTCAGCCTTGTGCCTGTCCAATAGTGCGTCCTGGTTGGATACATAGGCACAGTACATGATGTTTTTCTCTGAATACAGAAAAGTACGAAAAATGAGCATCAATAGGTAAGTATGGCGCACCTTGGCAACAAAGGCGTCCTTGCACCATTGAGCAACATCTTCGTCAGTTGTTGGCAGATCCCTCATTAAGTGTCTCTTAAGGTGGACATGCACCTGAAGGATCGAATATCAGCATCTAAATGATGAAAAAGAAAACATAATCTAAGCATTGTTATCAGGTTTTCTAGTAGTACAATTTTCTTTCCAACAAAATAACAAAAGTAATGAAAAGAATACTACTCCATAAAATTGCATAGCGAAATGATATCTCAAAATCCAACAATATTATAATTCAACATTGTTATAGAATTCTGCAATTTAATCTGGAAAGAAAAAATTTCTGCCATTCCTGTTTTGAAACATTCAATAAAGTTCTGCCATTCTGTTTTGAAACCTTCAAGAACTTTATTAGATACTAGTGTATCACAAGCATAAACTGCTACGGAAGCTGCATAAAGTCTAAGCAGTCACCTCAAACTTATACATAATTGCACATGCATTGACGAATCTGATACTGAGTGATGAGATTTTGCAGGCTTACCACAGAGGATTGCCCTCTAAATAGTCGTAGTATGGTTGGCGCGGAGAATTTCTAGGAATAGCAACAGTTGCATCATAAATTGCTGGAACAAATGAACGCATATGGCTTACTGAAGCAACAAAACCCTGAAGATGGTAATTGTTAACAAGTAAATGCTGCTGAGTATATAAAAAAAATGGCTCTTGAGAAACAAAACCAACAGATAAGCTTGACGAAAAATGCCAAAGAAAAAATGGCCTACAAGTTCCATCGGTGCTCATCACACAGCACGATTCTGACTGAAAATTCCATTGGAGGCGGTCATAGTAATATTGTGATAAAATTGCAAAGATGGGTGAGTGAGTTGCAGTTCAAAAAAATTTATGAGGGCCGACCATGATTTGGTGGGTAAATCATATATCTTTCCTAGTTTTTGAATAAGATCTAACATCTTATAAGATTTAGATGCTTATGAACTCTTTGAAATAAGCTTAGAAAACCACCCTCAGGTCTACTCAAGTCTCAAACTAACAAAAATTACTGAAACAAAAGCATTGAGCTTGATAATGGGCAAGAAAATCATAGAAGCAAGTCAATTTGGAACCTTAGTACGAGGAATCAGAACATTTCTTGGAACAGGTAGCCCAGTTGAGGATGCGTATTCTTGAGCTGCTAAAAGTTTTGCCTGTGTGAAACGAGTACCCTCAACAAAAAGAGCCAGCCAAAATGGTCGAGGGAAATCCCTCAGCCGTTGTAGTCCCAACTGCAACAGATAATAGTTGAATTAGTGGCGCATTCCCTTGTCAGCGAAATAAGCCAGAAGAACAAGCAAAAAAATAGTGTATACCTAAGCAAAAGATTATAGAGAATCTTAACAAATAGTTAGTAGTTACTGATGATAAAGAAAAGTTTAACTTACCTTTAATGTGCTTTCATCTGTTGCCCAGCTTCTTTCAAGAAAGAGATACTCAGAAAACCACATGGACCATCCTATCACCTTCATACATCAAAGCAATAGTTCACATGTTCAACTGTCTTATTGCATGCTCGTACACAGGCATAGCAAGGAAAAAAAACAGAACAGCACAGATAGGAGATAGCTATGTTACGTATATTACTAGCTATATCAAATGGTCCAATAGCAATAAATATATGAAAAAAGTAGAGGAAAGAGGTTGATTGAACAAATGAGCAGCTTTTTCCAATGGCAGAAAAATAAATACATTGAAAACAGAATACTTGAACACAATCTACTGTTTTCCACTTTCTACTAGCACTACTAAGTCAAACAGTTTTCTAAAGCCAATTTCATCATTTTCGACTGCTAGACTAGTGGCTAAAAACATAGGTAAACACTTGACAATTGTGATACAAGTCTCATTCACAAAAAAAAGGCTCTCAATACCTTTGAGCAAAACCCTTCAACAAGTTGCTTTAAAGATTTCAATACTCGTAAAATTCATCATCACATCAAAGTTGAAACACAAATTTTATAAAGTGTAAAGTACAAATAACTTATGTAAACTAAGCATGAATAAGATGGATATAGCACAAACTTCAGTTTTAATATCATAAGAACAGTTCCCTATTTGTTACTTACAGGAAGAAACTTTGATGATTTCTTCATAACAGCTAATGAGCTACCGAGGCAACCAGCTCGCTGTCATCAGAAGGTCCAAAAAGTCAATTAGCTGGTAATAAACTAAAGAGTGTGAGGAAAGTTTAGAAATTAAAGCAACTCGTAGATAATCATCAAGTAGGATACAAACCTGAGCCAAAACCCATCCAACAAGCCAATCAATGTCACTTTTATGGTTACATATGAGAAGTGCATGTTCTTTACCTGGAACGTACACCAGAATGAAAAAATATATATCAAACATTTCCAGCAAGGGTAAATCAAGGAAAAAGCACATAAGTCTAGAACATGTTGTCTTGCCTTACCCATTAAATTAAAGGTTTCAGAGTCAGTGTACAACTCAATCTGCAACCAAATCACACGTGCAGCATGAGAAATATGATTCAGACGTAAATATTAGAATAAAACCAAAGCTTCGACTCCATATATTTCCTCCTACCTCTTCGACTGTAACAAATGATGCAGTATGACACGTTTGACTGTATTATCCCAGGCTGACACAAAAATGGTTCACATTTATCTAAATATCCAATCATTACAAAGCTAGAGTGATGCAACTTAGGATAGGAGCAAATAACAATGCATCGAGCTCTTTTTTGGTTCATTTTCAGCATCTTGACAGGTTTTAAACAACCTTACATACATTCAATAATAGCTATTGACTTCAAACTCAGAATCCCATATAGAAAATGTACAACTGCAGATAGTCCAGCTCGAGATATGAGCCATTTAGAGACAGGAATACGATCAATGAAGTGAAACGTTAGCTAACATTTTATGATGCATTATCACCTGTATAAACATCTATAAAATATTGCTAACTAAGGTATAACAAGACACCGATTCAATAGTTTCACCTTAACACCAGCCCACCAGTCAACCAGCCACACGAGCTCGAGCCACAGTAGCTCAGCCACCTCCTTATTTATCCTCCTATACGTGTTCTTCGATAACGGTCTTACTAGCACAAAACATACAGCCTGCAAATTTCCAAAATGCATCCATTCACACCTTTTTATGACATAAATAGCACAAAAAACCACAATTGGACTAATATAACAGAAGCTAAACAATATGACTAAACTCAATAGCTCAAATAGTGCAGAAACGCACAAATCATTAACAGCAAAAACAATCTACCAAGCTCAACGGAAAATTAGTTGATAGACCAAAAAATTGAAATAAGAAACGAAAAGAAAAGTGGGCAAAATGCTGTTAAACGCCGAAACCTGACTGAAATTGACGATGAGGCCGGAGATGAAGAAGAAAACTCCCAAGGGCACAATCACTATTGCCGGCGCAATCGCCATAGTCAAGTACAACTTCGTAAATATTCCAGAAAAAAAAATCGGTTAAATTGTTCGTTTCAAGGAGATAGCTGAGATATGACGCGGAACTCCAGCAACACAGGGAGTGAAAATTTCTAGGAAAATGTGCAGAAACAATATGCGAGATTTCAATTCATGAACATATGACGAATAATAACAATATGAACATATAATTTGTGACAGAGTTAATCTTTTTGGGTTGTTAGATCATAATAGCGAACTGCAGCAGTTCTATACTATAGTGAGCCGCATTTAGTGATAGAGAGGTGATATTAATGGCGGAAGTTATGAGAAATGGTGAGGGGGAAGTTGCAAGTGTAGTGTGGGGGGTCACTGCCAGACGTGCAATGTAGTTGTAGTCTACAAGTCATCAACAGCGTGAAAAATAGTGAGTTAATAATTTAATAGGTAAATCCAAGTATTAGCATATCTCTTAAGGAAATTTTGATATAATCCATTTATGGGAATTTTATCTACATTCCCCTAAAATCTAACTAAAATCTCTCTTTCAAATTTTCCGTACAATACTATGAAAATAAGGTAAATACTATATTTTTGTGAAAATACGGTAAATACTCTATTATAAAGAATTGTGAAACTGAATATCAATGTGGGTTTAATTTTAAATTTGAAATCGAATTATTTATACTCTATATTATTTTCCTATTTTATGTACACGATATATAAAAATAAACCCAAAACTGGATTAACAATATGGAAATAATTAGGTTTTGATAGACTCCACATTAATTATACTCCGTATCAAGTAAATGTATTATGTATATCAGTGTATCTCATAATTAAAAATATAAATTGTTTTATTTTAGTGCACATGTTTATTCACCATGTCGAGTTAGATGATAGGCGTGATTCCCTATGTCATAATAAATTATACATTCTTCTTTTTTTAGTAAATTATGCTTTCATTCGTTGTTAATTACAAGAACTACGTTATTGTTAAATACTAAGGTACTATGACACCAAGCTTATATAGCTAGATTGGGGTCTCATTTCATAAAAAAAATCCCTACATTTTGCTTTGATTTTTCCATCGTTGAGTTAATTGTAGAAATATGTTTTACTTTTTTTGGTCAATTATATACAGAAATTTAAAGGCCGCGTCATAGTGGACTCGAACCCGAGACCTTTGATCTCGAGTATTAACCATTCTACCACTAGACTAACACACACATACTGTAGAAATATGTTTTACACTGTTGATAGATGTTACTTCAAGATAAATATACAATTTTGCAGCTCATACAAGAAAATCAGACAAAATGAATCATTTACAATTAGCTCAATTCAAAAAAGTGATGGTAAGATCTTAACCAAATTATTCTGGTGGTGGACATGTTTTGCACTTGAAAATGATATGGATATGTTTTTTTTTTCTTTAATGGGAACATTTTCTACTTATAATATTGGTAGGAATTAGATAAACCTAATAACCAAATCTAGCTTACACAAAGGAAATTCCTATAGTGCATGATTTTCCTAAAAAGTCGCTGGTGACTGATAAACAAATATTATCTCAACTTATTAAATAGCTTCACCAGCTAACAAACCAAACCTAACAAATAATACCACCTTATTCCCTGTCTCTGTTTAATGATTACGAATGTATCTCAGAAAAAACAGATAAATTTAAAAACAATTCTCATCCTTAAATGATTAAATCCACACACATACAATTTCACATATCTGTCTTTAACAAATACATTTAACATATTTATGTAACTGTTAAATGCAGTAAAAAATGTCATTTCAACACAAGTACATTTGCTCATCCTATTCATATGAAAAACAGCTCATACTACAAACTAAATAAATAAATTCATCGAAAATAACCTATGATGAGGATGGTTTTATGCTTTTCCTATTAATCTTTATTAAATACTAACTCTATAATGTTATTACAAAAGATTCTCCTTATTGTGGTAAGGATACAGGACGATGAAGGCAAAAGAAAAATGTCAAAAATACTAAAAAGGACAAAACATGGTGGAAATAATACAGTTTGGGCTCCCACCTATGCGGCAAAGCAATGTGCCTTGTTTGTCCTGTCGAGACGTGAACAAAAATATATTATGGCAAATATCAGATTTCATGGCTGAAAGTTACACCTTGTTTGGATCATGCCGACAAACGAACTCTAACAAATTACGCCAGATCACTCATAGAGTAAGTCAGATCTGGAAGCTCAAGAAATATTCAAATGTGATTAGACTTCAAATTTGATGATCTCGTCAAAAGTCCACCTCAGATCTGGAAATGTATGATACAGACTTGGAGAAAAAGCCTCAAACCTAAAGCACGCGAGACACAAAACAAAGATTGTTCTAATCTGCTTCACGTACCCCAAGATCATTTGGATATGCTGAAAGCTAACGTGGTAGGCATGCATGTTGGATTTTTATACTGAAGCAGAATGGTTGAGCTTGTATACAATATTTCATGTTATCACTATTACAATCTCCTATCTGAATTATTACATATGTAATCCATCATCTCATACAAAAGTTAGATCATACAGTGTGTAGAAGATTACAGAAGTCTATATGATTGGTTAAGTTAGTTAAGATATAAAAATGATCACAGCTGATACAACTTGAGGACGAGTTGTTGGTATAGGCTGCAGTATAGATAAGAAGTAACTTGACTTGGTTGTTTGTCTATGCTGGTACGTCTTGACGTATTGATGGATCACAGTGAGATAAGTTCTTTTATCTGACCGTCGTGAGAAACCTAAATCTCGGTGACTTTACGTTGATCTAAATCCCGATAAGGTTTTAGGTGAATATAAATTATTGATCATCACTTTGATTTGTTATGGGTGAGGGTTACATGAGATAACTCAAGATTCTCCGCATCTTGGATAGTGATAATATTTGAATGTCATGTTAGTTACTTGTATCTAGTAACTGTATCCGTTTAGGAAGATGACGTCCCATTAAGGAGCTCAAAAGGTTTATTGTACTAAACCTTGTAGGTTGAGTTAACTCAAGTACAATAATAAGGTTGAATGGTACTATTTAAGGAATTAAAGAGATTGATTATTTTAAGCAGTAGAGTTCTATAAATAATTAATGGACGTGCAATATCTTAAATACGGAGATTCGTAAGTCTAAGTGCAAGTTCGACTCAACTTCGGTAATAAATGAGTAAGTCGATATTTATTCTCTAGTGGAATGAATAAATATTTATGAATTAATTTATGTTCTCGGGTGAAAATAAGATAATTAATTCATTTTAGACCAATCTTTATTCCTTGCATTTGATCTCTGGGTTGGCCCATCAAGGCCTTTTACTAATCAGAATTTTGTCCTCCCTATGGAGAGTCTTACTGTGACTCTATTCTGATTTATATATTATTTTAATACATCTCTCATATCTAGATAGATATTATCTGATATTATTATATATCAAGAGATAATTATTCTATATATGAATTATCTTCAAGGATTGAAGATAATTATTGTATTTATTAGATATGCAAGGATCATATCTAAATATGATTTTAGGGAATGCATTATCAATACAAGGTGAGAGAAAATCGATAATAATAAGCATTACATCGATTTTCGAAAATTACAGAGTATCACATAGGAGACAAATTATGCAGTACTCTTCATATATTGCTCTAACTCAATATTGGAGAATAGACGTCCACGATACAGTCCGGAAGATCAAAGTTAGAGTCCGTAATAGATCTGTTATCCCAAAAATTCGCAGGTAAACACGAGTAAATACATATATGTTGCAATTAATTATATATGTGCATGCTAGAAATATAATCAATATATGGTGAATTAAACATCTAAGATAGATCCTTGTAAATATGGGTAAAATAAGATTTCCCTACAATACGGTCGACGTGAATCCTGGAAAAGACCAAGGCACCTCTTAGTAGAAAGCGTGTCATATATAAAGTGATAGAATTGTCCCTCTCATGTTCAAATCTATAACTTACATTTATATATATTCTGAGTATTTTACGATTTTTACCAAAGTTTTCTATTATGTCTCGGAATAATGATTTTTTTACATATTATCTAATTACATAATACCTTTAAATTTTTTTTAAATCGATTTTATAATTAATTATATTATTTGATGACTGATAGACCATTTACATATTTTAAGCAATTATTTTCTTGCTATATCATGTTCGTTTATTTAGGAAACATATCCTAACAAATTTTCTTAAAATTTGTCACTATATGTTTAACATATTTGCATTAAAATTTGTTATTCATCATTAATTTATTCATCCTAATTTTAATAGATCATTCCATACGCCTAAAACTAACTTTTTATTTCATAAATAAATCTCTTATTAATTCACACAACAAATTAATCCTATTTTTTAGGAAGATTTATAATGCTTCCTTAACGTAATCAAATAATCATCATGCATAATCTTATGTACATCTTCTTTCTTCTTTTTTTGAAATTTTTATTTCCTAAATATTTTTTGTGGGGAAACTTATATCTTTTTATAACAAATGTTTTAATATCTTATTTAAAATATGAAATAATTAACAACTGCATTTTAGTTTTTTTTTGAATTCTTGAATTATTTAATTAGATATTGTAAGAAAATATGTATCCCAATTCATTAATTAAAATAGTAAGGAAATAGGGTGAATATTTAATATACTCTATAATTTGTTCGGATGAAATATAAGATACTAGAGAAATGGTGTTCGACGTCCGACGCCATGCGTCGGGTGCAAGACACACAACAAAGGGTGCATATCATCCAACGTCTGATGCCCGACACCATGCATCGGGCGCACGATACCCATCAATGGGCACCCGAAACCCAACGTCCGACACGGCTCCATGTGTCGCTCGCACAATACCCGACAATGGGAAATAAAAATCCTAAACCCTTAAACTCATAAAGCCTAAATCCTAATTTCTTAAACCCTAAACCTTTAAACTTAATAATAATAATAATAATAATAATAATAATAATAATAATAATAATAATAATAATAATAATAATAATAATAATAATAATAATAATAATAATAATAATAATAAATTGAATGAATATCTATAATTATGTTAATAGTATTATACAATGACCATATTGATGAAGCTTTATCATGTTTTCATTATAATCATATTTATCTTCAAATTTCAACTAAAAAATTGCTAAGCCTTTATTTATTTCGATTCCTTGATTATCTAATGATATCATTGAGCTTCTTATTTCGATTCCTTGATTATCTAATAATATCATTGAGCTTCCTATCAACTTTGATGGTTAATTGAATATTCATTTAAGACCAAAATAATTAAACATAAGAGCAAATATACACGAAATGTATAAAAGCAATATTTTTCAATATAATACTATAGTTGATATTGTTGGACAAAGTGGCAAAGTGTCAGGATTGTGGAGTATAGGTCTTGGGTTCGAATCTTGTTAAGCTCTATTCTTATTCTTTTTTTGATTAGTTGTAGATAAATTTGGAAACAAATTGTATATATATTATATTTTCGAAAAATTAAAAGAATTACAAGATTTAAATATATCACATTTCCTAAAATTAAAGGATTTGAATATATTTATTCCTAAATTAACGATGAGGTAATTGAATTAATTACTATAATTTTGAATTTATTGGAAAATGACCAAAAAAATCCTCATTATGTATATACATAGTATGTAAATTTATCAATACTCATTCGTCCAACTGCAAATAATGAAATCAAATACATACCTCATAATAGACAACGCCTCGATGTAGGGAGAAGATTGAATCATGGCTAAAAGTATAAATGTTGCACACATTTAGGTTTGTTAATGGACAAATTTTATATATATCAGAACCAATGAATAATTACTGGTTTAGATTTTGGAACCGACCTATTAAATATTAGATCTGGACCATAAAGTTATGAGTTTGAGTGAGGTAATTCCAAATGCTAAAATGATTATCAATTTATATGATTTTTTCATAACTTAATAAAAAATGGTGATGAATTAATAATATAATATCTAAAACACATTAGATAAACCATAGTACACTAAAAAAATGTTGTTGGGTCGGACCTGGAACAATCAGATCGATTCTAAACCGTTCCGTATCTAATCGAATCTTAAACCATAATCGAAATCGTTGCTAATAGACTATGAACAATTCCATATCGATTCGAATAAAATTCACCCATTAACAAATCTACACACATAACATCCAACTCCCATCCTTAAATACCTTAGCTTAAAAGCTTGGACGTTTCCAAATCTGGTAAAAGCAAAGCCATAGTGATATCCAAATCGATCATATATGGCGCCGAGATCTCCAATTAATGTTTGTGAATTTTGCGTTTGCTACACTTTAGTAAATCGCTCATACTATCGTGACTAGGATTCTGAATTTTGCGTTTGGTACACTCACTACAAGAGTAATGCTCGAACAACGACGAAATGGCGACGAAAAAATTTCCATCGGCAATTAACGACGGAATAACGACGGTCTTAAGACGGTATTATACTGTAACATATTCGTAAGAAATGCCGTCGGCATTTCGTCGTTAATTAACGACGGATAAAAGTCCGTCGTTGATCAACGACGGAATGACGACGGAGAAAGTCAACGACGGACCAACGACGGAAAATCAACGGCATAATAACGACAGACACAATCAACGATGGAAATCCAACGTCGGAATAACGACGGACTATTTTAACGACGGATCAACGACGGAATTTCAACGACGGATATTTTTCCGTCGTAATTTCGTCGTTGATCCGTCGTTGAATTTTAACATAAACATACGAGATTCCATCCCCAATTTTTCATTCACAGAAACTCGAACCCTAATTCCAGAAAGTCGCCCGCCGCCTCCTCGCCGCCGCCGCCCCGCGCGCCGCCGCCTTCACGCCACCGTTGTGCCGCCCCGCCGCCTTCACATCGCGCCGCTTGCGCGCCGCCGTGAGAAAGCCCCTGCCCAACCGTGAGAAAGCCCCACGCCGCCGTCCCCCGCGTCATGCCGTCTTCACGTCGTCGCCTTGCCGCCTGCCCGCCGCCCCCCGCCGCCCCCTCGCCCACGCTCGGTCCAGCCCACCCAAGTTCAAACCGCGCTGCCGCCCCCGCACCGCCGCCATCCCCGCCCACGCTCACCCGCCGCCGCCGCCGCCGCCCACGCTCAAACCGCCGCCGCCCCCGCCCGCCCGCCCGAACAAAGGTACTTGAAACTCACGCTCAAACTGTATTTTTTGTGTATTTATGATCTTGAATTTATCGTATGAGTATATGTATATGTATATGTATATTTATAGTGAATTTATCGTATAGTTAATTTATCGTGACATGTATATGTATAGTGAATTTATCGTGACATGTATATGCTTGGAATATGTCAATATGTGATGAGATTGAGTAATATGTGATTATATTTCACGCATATGTTTAAAATGTTTTGATTATTAACTTGTGGGGTGATAAATTCATCGTGGTCAATATGAAGTTAGATTCGTTCATGTACATCGAATGTAAAATTGATTGAATAATCGTGGTTTGCTTGGAATATGCCCATATGTGATGAAATTAAGTAATATGTGATGAGATTGAGTAATATGTGATTATATTTCACGCATATGTTTAAAATGTTTTGATTGTTAACTTGTTGGGACGATAAATTCATCGTGGTCAATATGAAGTTAGATTTTGTTCATGTACATCAAAGGTGTCAACGATTTGAATAATGAGTGAAGTTGGTTTAGAGTTTGCCATCTATAGGTTGTTTCACTTCACCACCATAACGTGATGGAGTCGCTTTTAACGGACATTTATAATCCTAATTTTGACGTGTTTTCCAAAATGTCATGATCTTGATCTTGATCATTTCATTTCTAATTGTTGCGTAGAAAATTAAATAGCAATCAAAATAAGGATAAAATGAAAATTTTGACATTATTTTACTATAAATCAGACGAGTCGATTTCTTCGAGGATCGATGAAGGTCCATCCTTTTGTTTCTCGTATTTTTTTAGATTCTTGACTACACTCCGAACTCAAAGCCCTTCGATTGAACGACAACACTCAAACCATCTTCCTCGATTCAATTTTATACGAGTTGTCATGTTCCTTCATTTTTTAAGATAAGCATATAACGAGGATCATCATTCTCCTCATCGAAATAGAAATGTAATGATAGTTCATTATTGTATCTTAGCTTTTCATTCGACTTCGTCCTCTTCGCTCATCACATATTCTGGCGATGGCACAGTATTCCTTGTCCATCTTTGTTGTCAAGCAACATTTTTTATATTACATGATTCATCGCAGATAAAGGTTGTGATTACGAGCAAGATCAAAGCATCCTCACTTCTTTTTCAAGCGGTCGAGCATCCTTACTTTGTTCAAGCAAAGAAGGATGAGCTTGATGTCGCTCATAATCACAATCACTATCCTACGATGAATCGTAATATCAAAAATGTCGCTTGTTCACGCATGGACAAGCAATACATGTATCATATGCCAAGAATATGCGATGAGCGTAAGAGACTAAGTCGAATGAAAAGCTAAGATACAATAATGAAGACTTTCATTACAATTTATATTTCCGATGAGGAGAAGGATGATCCTCATTATATGCTTATCTTAGCAAAATTGAAGGAATATGACAACTCGCATGTAATGAATACGAGGAAGGTGGTTTGAGTGTCATTATTCAATACGAAGGAGCTTTGAGTTCGCATACGAGTGTAGTCAAGAATCTAGAGAAAAACGAGGAAATAAAAGGATGGACCTTCGACGATGCCTCGTGAAGAGAATCGACCCATTATTGATTTTATAGTAAACGTCCCGTCAAAATTTTCATTTTATCCTTTTTTTGATTGCAAAAGGCTGCAACGACGAAAGGAGTTCATCCGAGCAGTTGACTCTACGAGACAGTTGACCATCTATTGTGGTATGTTTTAGTTTAATTACAATTCACATATTTTATACGAACGCACATCAAATATATAAGTAGGACGTTATAATAGCGTAGATGTAGGTTTTGTAGAGTTTTCTTCAAGTAGTTTGTGATTAACGTTGATTGTTAACTCTAGTTCGGGAATCACCTGATTTATATCATTTCTTGCTTTCATATTCAATTTATTTGTGTATAGGAAATGTCAAATGAAAATTATCTCGAGGATGTAAAAACATCACTGGAAAAGGCTTTGGAGGAGGTAAAAGCATCATTGAAAAAAACTGAGTATGTTGCTTTGCAAATTAGTGATGCAGTAGCATCATTTAGTACATGCGACATGCATCGTTCTTCTACACATTCCATTCGTCATGATGTCATTAACGTTGAAGAAAAATCTGTCATGAATAATCAAGATGTGCAAGAAGTTCATGACGAGATACTTAAGATTTTAATACCGAAGTTGTTTGGGAAAAAATAGATCATGAATAACTTATTTTCTTATTGTATTTTTAATGTTGCAAACATTGTAGTTTTATCAGATTTTGAATGTTGCAAACATTGTAGTTTTATCAGATTTTGAATCTAAAATTATATTTAAATGTTGCAAACATTTTAATGATTTAGTGGTTGTGATTTTCAATCTGCATTGAAAATAAAATATATAATGTATTAAAAAATAAAAATCAAAATACCGACGGAACAACGACGGACTAGAACCGTCAGCATCATCGACGGATCGTCATCCGTCGCTGATCAACGACGGAAAGCTCGTCAGATACGCGGTGATCAACGACAGAATACAATCCGTCGTTAATCAACCATTTAACTTTTTCCGTCGCTGATCTACGACGGTACCTCCGCCGCCGATTCGTCGTTGATTAACCACTTTACGCAGTCCGTCGTTAAAAACGACGGAATGTCCGTCGCTGATCGACGACGGTCGGTGTAGACAACGACGACGCCTATATCCGCCGTTGTTCCGACGGTGATTCAACGACGGACTAGTATTTCGTCGTTGATATGAATAGCGACATTTTTGTACCGACATACTTTGTCCGTCGGTGTTCCGTCGTTGTTTCTGATCACCGACGGACTTTTTCGGTATAACGACGGAAATTTCCGTCGTTGATCGCACTATTTCTTGTAGTAACTTTAATAAATCGTTCATACTATTGTGACTAGGATTCTGAATTTTGTGTTTGCTACACTTTAGTATAACAAATTGATAACTAAGCTATATTCAGAATATAGTTTAATTGTTATGAAGTTCCTACACAATAGGGTAATTTATATCGTATTAAGAGCAAATGTGAGGGTCAATTGATATTGACTGAATGATGAATCTAGCTATGTGAATGTGCGAGATTTATAGAAAGCAATAAAGAACACCTGTGCTTTTACGTGGTTCGATCGTTAATGAGATCTACGCCCACGGAGGAATGGTTCCTCAATACTTTTACTAGAGCTTTTGCATGCAGAGTATTGGTTACAAGCCTTTGTATTCAAGAAATTGCTAACCCTTCTAACATCGCTTTTCCTTCTATTTATACACCGACTTTGCCCCGCGCCGCCCGACCTCCATTGGTCGTGGTGTGACTCTTCCTCCGCGCGTTTCCATTGGCCGGAGCCGGACCGTTCGCCTTACGTGGCGCCACGTGGAGGTGGCGCCCGACTGGTTCTGGGCGCCCTTCCATTGGCCAAGGCGCGGTTCGAGGCCAGGCTTCGTGCAATGATTAAGGCTCGACTTGGGCTCGACCGCTGGGCTCGCTATCAATGTTAGCCCACCGCTGGGCTCATAGGGCCCATTCGCTGGGCTATATCCCATCATAGCCCCCGAATAGCCGGCGGACGCCGAGGCCGAGGTGGAGGAAGACAGGCCGCCGAAAGCGAGGCGTGGCTCGGTCAAGTTGTTTCTTTGACGCGAGGGTCTTCGTGCCGATCCGAGTTGGGTTGTTTATCGTCCGCCGGAGAAAGATGTGGCACCGGCGGAAGTCAAGTCCGACTCGATAACGCGCTCGCGCTGGTTATGCCGAGGTGCGGTCTGTAGTGGTATTACCCCGTGGTGGCTCCCTTGTTCGACCGAGCGACCGCCTTTTCGGGATGCCGTGGCGTGTCTCGGTCAGCAGACTCGCGCCTGGTTGGCCGAGGTCCGATCTGTTGGCCGAGGTCCGATCTGGTCGACCGAGGTCCGATCCGCCGGGCCGAGGTCCGATCCGATTTCGACATTTGTGGGGAGGACGGGCGCGACCGAGGCGCCGCCATCTAGAGGACGCCGGGTCCGTATGATGATTGCTAGGTCGATCGGGCGCTCGCCCTATCCCGGCGACGCCGACGCGCCAGCGGTAGTTACGCCGAACATGCGGCGCTGTAACGACATCCAATCACGTAGCACGTGTTGAATTTGAAACGGCATTTGCAGCGCCCTAGTCTTATAAATAGCGCAAAAGAGGCAATCGCTCACTTTTCTTCTTCGACGCTAACACCCGAGAGAGAATTTGTGAGAGATTTTCCGAGCCCGACACAAGTAGCCGCTACTCGCCTAAAAAGTAAGTATGTTTTCTTCATCTTCTTCGCCCGAAAGTTCTCTTCCGCCGGGTTCGGGGCGTGAGTCGCCCTGCAAGTGGACTATATGTGCTACAACGGGTTGGGTAGGTCTCAGAGGTCCGAGTCCCAGTATTCGCCGGTATCCTCTCGTATGGGATGGCCCGGCGCGGGCGCGGCGAGGTCGGATTTGTCGCTGGAGGAACTCTTTGAGGTTGTGAGGAGTGCGATTTCGGGAGGCGTGGTGGTGTCTCGCCGCATCCGGACGATAGGCGATGGCCCTCCGAGGGTTTGTTACCGCCTATGTAGATAGCTTGAGGCGTGTCTTAGGTACCTCCGTCCCCCATTTACCTTAGCCTTCAAGAGTATTTCCGCATCCCCATCCGCCAATCGACCAACTCTATTAGGTCGCTGCTGGGCCGGGCTCTTTGTTATGGCGCTGTCGGCGAGTTGACCTTCGAGGTATTGATGCGCTTTTTAGCGTGAAGACCATGGGAGGGTGTACTATCCGTCACCCCGGCTGAAATTTAAGGTAGCCGCCCCTCCAAGGTGTCCCATCGCGTAATAGGTATTTTTCTCGGGCCGAGGGCACCGAGGTACGAGCGGGTATCGCACACGGTGGACCCGAAAATCAAGCCTCGGGCCATATGGAGGAATCGCTGAGCAACGCTATGAGGTCTTATCCATAAGTTACACCGAGGACGATCCGCAAGGCCGGCCGAGTGTTTTGCCCAAGTTGCCGGACCGGTCCGACGAAGTAGGCATCCCTTTTCTTAGTCCTTATTTGTCTTATTTTACCGTGCTAATGTATTCTTTCCTTTCGACGCAGCCGAGGTTGAGGGACGAGGTGGAGTTCACCATCGCGGGCAAGTGAGCAAGCAAAGAAAAAGAGGCGGGCCGGACCTAGTAGGGGCCCGGGCATGGACAAGATGGGCCAACCGATGAGTGGGCTCGAGCCGGGTCCACCGGCCGAGTCGCGGCCTCGTGGCCGCTGAGCACGGGTACCGCCCCCAAGCTTGGTCGCATCCCTTCCCGAGGTACGTAGCTTTTTTTTTTTTTTTTTTAGATTTGTTTGCTTCGCAATCGGTGACTGACTTGTGCATCTCCTTTTTCAGGGTGGGAGCTCTATGATGGGGCCCGCAGCCGCCGGGAGCCGCAGTCGCCACGGCTTGCTGGCCGAGAGCTCACCGCAAGAGGCGCTGAACGGGATCTGCCGCCGCGAGGGCGGATGCCGAGATCGCTGGGGCCGCGCTGGCGGAAGCCGAGGCCGCTGTGGCCGCCGAGGCCGGAGGTGGGCCAAGCCGCCTCAAGAAGAGGCACTGGCGCCGGAGCCGCCTGTGAGGTCGAGGAGCCAAGGAGGAGCTGGCCGGGCGGAAGGAACTCGCCGACGAGAGAAGGTGTCGGCCGACTGTGGACCGTTGTTGAGGGCCTCGCCACCGCCCATCGAGCCGGAGAGCTTCTCGTGTTTTATTGCCGATCTCGCCGCCGTCAAGCCCGGTGGTGTCGGATCACCTGGGAAGTCGGGCGCCGCCATGCCCGATTTTGACAAGGTCAAGCATGGAAGGACCGAGGTCACCCAAGAGAGATGGACAAAGCTTACGCCCGGGTGATCTACTGGCCGACTCCTTCCCAAAGGCTTGAGGCTCGCATCCACCCACCCCATCGATCGCCGAGGTCGCCGCCTGTAGGTGGACGAGGATCGCGAGCCAGGAGCTCCTTGCCGAGGTCCGGCCAAGCCGAGGAGGGAGGAGGAGGAGCCGAGCTCGTTGGCCAGTCGACCCGCAGCCGCAAGAGCAGTGAGCAAAGGAGGAACGCAGTGAAAGCAGGGCCGCGAGTCCGAGAGAGGCCGAGGTTAGTGGGCCGATTGTAATAGGTTGAATCGCCGGGTCGATAGACCCCGAGCCCTTGTAATAAATTCTTTCGTATGCAATAAAAGAATGTTTATCACTTTCGGACTTGTGTTGTCTTTTTATTTATAGCATTCTCGCATCTCAATACTGGGACTCGACCATGAATTGCCGCTGTCGAAAAGGGTCCGAGGTGCCCCGCCGAGAAGCGACGAGGAGTGCAATTTTGGAGGAGTCGGTCCGCCGAGCCGACCCAAGTTTTGGCCGCCATGGACGCGAGCTCGTGTCTTCTTCCGAATCAAGAAGTCGACCGAGGCTGATCGGGAGGTGGCCCGCCTCCCGCCGAGAACGAGGCGCCAAGTTGAAGGTCGCGCAGGCGAGTCCGTGGGTGGACATATCCGCCGACGCTATCCACGGACGCTTGATGCAAAGGCGCAGGAACAGCTGAATCGATCGCGAGAAGCTCGCTTGGTTGTTGGCGAGCATGCAGTAGTACGAGAGGCAGTCCGCCGAGCTGGTGGGACTACCATATCCGCCGACGACCGAGTCCAGAGCTTGTCAAGGAGGGCATGGTGCCGAGGGATGAGGAGGGCCCAACAGAAGAAGTTCAAAGCTCGCCAACTCCGTGGTGAAGTTTATGGAGATGTACGACATCGTCCGAAACGCCGCATGCCCGGCGAGGTGGCGAGGCAACAGCGGCTCGCCGACCCGATCATAGAAGAACCCGGAGGAGGGCGGCCATCCGATCATGCCAGAAGGCCGAGGTTGATGGGTCCGCAGGGGCGGATTATCCGGGGATCTCTCGGAGCGGGCGGGCGACCGAGGACCTCAGTCGGCGAGAGTAGGCAGGGGCGAGGTCGCACACACGCCCTGTCCGGCCGGGGTCGGGTGTGACTCGGTGCGCCCCCGCCCGGATGCCCGATTGCGCTTCGCCACTTCTGAGTGTCCTCGAGCGCGGCGCGACTCGAGTCGATAAGCCTCGTCCGGCCGCCTCCGAGCCGCGCCGAGCGCCGGGAGCAGCCGTGGTGATTCCGCCTCATCGACCGGGTCAAGGCACCGAGTTCGCTCCTGCATGCATCGCCGGCCCGGGATTTTGTGGAGAATTGGTGCAGCTTTCGCCGGTCCCGGCGAGGCGGAGCCCTAAGCCCGAATGAGGCTATGTATAGTATAGACTCAGATGTAGATATAAATGTATTTAGACTGCTTCAAGTGTATATTTTCCCTCGAGAGGTACAAACATAGCTTAGACTTCGCTTTGGTCGTAAATGTATTTATATTGTATACACAAGTGCGTATTTTCCCAAATAAAGGGTATAAACGAGCTCAAGCCCTGCTGTCTTCAGATATGGCTCGTACTTTGTTTGTAGTCGCACGCATTTAGACTTCGCATCGAGTGCATATCTTCCCAAATAAAGGGGTATGAGTGGCTAGATCGGTCTCGATGTCGCGTGCATGTAGACGCCCAACTTAATGGGTAATCAGATGCTTGCATGTAGACGCCCAACTTAATGGGTAATCAGATGCTTTGCATGTAGACGCCCAACTTAATGGGTAATCAGATGCTTTGCGGTAGACGCCCAACTTAATGGGTAATCAGACGCTACCCTACTTGGTGGGATTTTCATCTTCGTAAGGCGCCCCTCGAAGGTTTAGACGTGGTATATCCGAATGGATGTTCACATAGACGTAAGACGAACTAAGTGAAATACTTATTAGAAAAACAAACGCTTTATTAAACAAGTAAACAAAGATCGCATATCACCAAAACAATAGGAAGGCTAACATGTCGCCGATCTAAAATCAAAGCTATGTAAAATACCTCCTTAGATGAGTTATGTGCCGTGTTCGGGAATAAGTGCCCTGACAAGTGGGCGAGCTTGTAGCCCCTTTGCCGAGGTCCTCGTGAACGCGGTAGGTCCTTCCCATGTCGGATCAAGCTTGTTAAGACGCCGCTCGGCTTACTTCATTATTCCGTAGGACGAGGTCGCCACTTGAGCGCGGAGGCCTTTACTCTTTGTTGTAGTAGCGGCGACCGGCTCAGATTGGCTTCGCTTATGAAGGCGAGCTCGCCTCCCCGAGGGGCCAAGGTTGGCCCGCAGTCTTCCTCGCTCCCGCCCGGTCGGCGGAGAGCGAGGCTGGCGCTACCGATCTCACCCGCAGATGACGGCCCTGCACCTGAGACCAGCCGAAAGGGTTTCCGCGACGTCCGTGGCGTGGTCCCAGAGACCGAGGACTTGAGGGAGATTTTCAGCCCACGCTTTAGCTCGGTCCACCTTTTCTTCAATCCTTGCACGATCGCGGCGGTTCATTCACTCGGTCCGACCATTCGCTATGGGTGTGCGATCGAGGTGAAGCGCTGATCGATCCAAGCTCTTCGCACCATTCCTCAAGTTTTTGTCGATTTAACCGTGCCATTGTCCGAGACCAGACGCGGATGCCGCCGCACTATATTTTCCACACAGCTTGAATCCTTCGCCGTGAGGCTCGAAAGTGGCTCGCCTCGACCCATTTTGTGAAGTAGTCTATGGCTACGACTAAATATCGAAGTCGACCGGTGCTCGGCCGAACGGGCCAACGATGTCGATCCCCACCGCATGAAAGGCCACGGACTCGCAGCCGCCAAGTCGGGCCCGAGGCGCCTGACCGCGGGAGTGGATCCGCACTTTGGGCACTTCGACGAGCTCGGCCGACTTGCACGAGGGCGGGCCAAGAGTATCCCGACCTCGCCTTCTTCGAAAGTGCTCGCGACCACGTGGCTTCCGCAAGACCCTGTGAATTTCGCTGAGCACATAGTCGGCTTCTTCCGCCCGAGGCATCTCGTGAGGGTCAAGGTAAGACTTCCAGAGAGCCGCCTCACGCATGAGATACTTCGATTTTGCCATTATCTTTTCGCTTCGAGCCGATCCAAGGTAGGCGCCGTGTTCCGTGTAGCCTTCGTGAGACATCCACCGGCTCTATCTCGTGATGATGCCGACGTGGGACTCGCTATGCTTCGAACGGACCTCCTCCACCGGTGGACTTGTTGACGACGCCGCTAGCTTGCCGAGGACGCCACCTACTGCTTTCCCCTGGGATTCGTGGATGCCAAGCACCGAACGAGGTCAACATCTCCTTCGCTTTCTCGAGATATTGTTTCATTCGGTCCTCCTCGCCTCGATTCGCTTAACACCGGTTCACGACGACCGGGAATCGCCAAGATTGGATCTCATCCACCCTTAGCTCCTTAGCGACGCGGAGTCCCGAGATTGTGGCCTCATACTCCACCTCGTTGTTGGTGGTCGGAAGGTAAACCGGAGCGCGAGGTGACTTCCTCGCTTATCGGGCCGAGGAGAAGAATGCCCGCCCTCACGCCTGCTTTGCACGAGGCCCGCCCACGCACATCCGCCAAAGAACCATCCGTGGGCGAGGGTCCGTGGCTCCGCAGGGGCGGGTGACCGAGGGGAGGCGCTGGAGGAGCTAATCTTAGCGGTCGACCTGCTCAAGAACTGGCTTCTACCAGAAATCGCGAGAGCTTGCCCTTTATGGCCGTCCTGGGGAGACGAGATATCGTGCTCGCCAAGCCCGTGGCCCACTGGCTATTCGTCCTGATGACCTGTGTTTTGACAAGACTTGCCTGTGGGTAGGTCGGTCAAGACTGGATGGAGTGAGCTCGAAAGTAGGGTCTGAGCCGCCGCTAGCATTCACCGCTAATGCTACCTTTTCGCGCCAGATACCTTGTCTCCGGTCCTTCGAGTGCTCTACTGATGAAGTAGATAGGAAGTCGCCGTCCGACCTCGCCCCGCACCAAGATCAAGACCGATTGCCTCGTCCGAGGTCGCCAAGCACAAGGAGAGGAGTTCGCCTCTTTTGGGCGGCCAAGGCGGGCAGGTCGGCGAGGTACCTTCACCGTGTGAAGGCGAGGTGGTGCTCTTCCCGCCATGCGAAGTCCGGCCCTCCTCAAGATTTTAAAGAAGGAGCCGCTTCGGCAGCCCGGGAGAGGAACTCACCGAGGCGGCCAGCACCCGTAAGTTTGTGGATCTCGCGAATGGTTTTGCACTGCATGTCGAGCACCGCCTTTACCTTGGTGGGGTTCGCTCAAGCCTTCTTGGGAAACCCAACACCCCAAGAATTTCCCGCTTACCATGAAAGTGCATTTTTGGGGTTAAGTTTGAGGTTGGCCGACCCGAGGAGTCGGAGGATGGTGCCGAGGTCGCCCGCGCAGCCTCCGCTCGACTTTGACTACTATGTCGCCGACGAGACCCCGACGATCTCCCAATGTGGTCTTTGAATGTTGCATCCACCATCCTCCGTAAGGGGCCCGGCGTTTCGAGGCCGGGCGGCATCTTTCGACGCCAAGACGCCAAGTCGGTGATGAATGCGCTTTGGTGCATCCTCCGGCTCATCAGATTTGGTGGTACCTCAGATAGATCCGTGAAGTCGAACATTTCGTGGCCCACCAAGGCCTCCACCTTCGTCAATATCGTAGGGGTAGCAATCTTTGGGCGCGGCTTGTCGAGGTCGGATAATCGACGACACGCGCCACCCTCCGCCGGGTTGGACCACGATCGATTAGCCATCCAGTCGGATATTCGACCAACAAGATCTCGCCTTCGAAGTCGAGTCACCGTCCCTAACGACCGGCCGCGCCCGCCGCCGAATATCCTTTTCTTCCACGGACCGCTTGGTGGCCGGGTCGATGTTGAGGCGGTGAGTTATGAGCTCGGTGACACCCGGTCATATCGAAGCGGGACCAAGCAAACACGCCCTATATTCTCTCGTAAGTCGATGACGTGTCGCCGGATGTCCGCCGGGCCTCGGTGCCGACGGACGACCACCGAGGATCGCCGTCAGATAGTCGGAGGTCCCTGGTCAGTCATCCCGGTGTCGGCCTCCGGGCTCGGTAATTGCTATGCCCGGGCGAGGCCGCAGATTCGAGTTGAGAGCCGAGGCATTCTTTTGCGGCCGCTTGGTCCCTCGACGCCGAGCACTCCCACCGGCGGAATCTTCACGTGAGGTGGTAGACCGAACAGACGGCCTTGGTGGCGCATGTACCAATCTCTCCCGAGGATAATGTTGTACGGAGAGGAGCCCTGACTAGAAGAACCGGATGGCCCCGTGACCGACTGGAGCCCGCCTACGTGACCGGAAGGGTAATGACCCCTCGGCCGGGACCGCTGAGTGAAGCTCCGAGCCGGGAGGCGCGAAGCACCAATGCCTCCGACCTCAAGCTTATCCAGATACCGAAGATGATGCCGACGGAGGCCCCAATGTCGATATAGACCCGGTGGACGTTTTGTCGCCCACCGCACCTGATGGCGATGGCGCCCGGTGCGGCATGATCTTGGGCACGGGTCCTCCTCGAGAACGTTATGTTCTCACCATCCCGAGTCGCTTGTTCTTCGGCTCTTCAGGCCGCCCCGGCATCGTTCGTGGACGACTGCCGTCCCCCGGGCGTCCAGAACAACATGACACTGCCCATAGCGCTGGGACCTTCGCCCCGCTGCCTTCGGGTCGGGTCGCCACGGGTCGGCCCGCAGCTGTTGCCGCCCATTCCTTTCGCCTCGCTCTTCTGACCACCGTCCGAGGTACTTTTGAGGGCCCCGCCTTAACGAGCTCGCCGATCCGTGAGCCTGTGTTTCGCAGCCCCGGTATCATGACCATACCCTTGGTGATAGTCGCAATACTGCCCGTGGACCTCTTCGATCCCCTTCATGGGGCGGCCGGAAGAGCTCATGCTGGAGCTCAATATTTCCGCCTCGATTTGAGCAGTGAGGCGCTCACGCCGGTGGTTGGGCCGAGGTCCGAGCCCAGACCCAGCCGCCCTCTCGATTCGGCCGGCGCCTCGCGATCCGCTACCGACTTTGGCCGTCCGCTTTTTTCTTTCTGACCGCCGTCCTGCATTTCGCTGCTTCCGATCCGACTGCCTCCTCGACAGTTGTCCACCAGTTCCAAAGCTTACTCGCCGCCTTTGGTTTCTCCTCGGTGATTTCTTTGTTCGCACGGTCGGATCCCGCTGAACGCGCTGATGATGTAGAGATCGCTGTCGCCGCCAATTTTGAGCGACTTTGACGAACCTCGAGACTAAGTTCGACATCGCCTCGCCCCGCCTCGCGGATTGTGAGTAGGTCGGATAAGGTCACTGGGCGGCATCTTCCGATAGAAGCGCCACTGAATCGATCCATGAGGTCCCGGAAACAAGCAGTATGTCGCTCTCATGAGCGAAAGCGAACCAACGCCTGCGCTGGAGATCAAGACTCGGGAAGATTTTACACATGTGAAAATCTTCCATTCCTCGATTCGCCATGTTGGTGGTGAGGCGAAAAGGAAGTCGGAGGGTCTCCGAGGCCATCGAGGCCGCTATATTGGGCGCCCTGCATCACTGGGTGGGCGTGTTCAGGATCTCCCCGAGAAAGTGAGATGATTCTCCGCACGGCCGAACCCCGGAGATCGCCGCCATCCCTTTTCGAGGGGGGGGATCGATAGCGACGCCTATCGCCCCTCCGGTGAGTTCGACCGCCTTTCTTCCCTTCGCTTCGCCGACCTCCGGTCGGCATGACGAGGTGGAGAGCGGCCGCGCGAATGGCGCGGGGGCGATCACAGGCGGCTCGCCCGGGAGCCGGCCGCGCGAACGAGGTCGGCGGCTCGGCCGCGGTGAGCGGGCCCGCCGGGGCGCGATGCGCGTTTCTCGCTATCACGCCGAGGTGAGCGCCGACCGCTTTGACGGGGAGCGGCCTCGGAGGCCGTGGTGTTCATCCGGGCCCTAGAGGACCCGCCTTTGGTCCTCCGGTTGAGGAAGCTTTGAATCGCCAAGATTGGCGTGGAGGAACTCGCCACACCGGCCGAGGACCTCGTGGGACGAATGAGTTGCTTGCTCGCCCTCGCTGAGGTCGACATCTTCCCCACGCTGGGGACGCGGTCCCGAGGGTGTATGGAAGAGTTTACCATGTCGCCTCGTGAGTGTGGGCGCCGTGGCGTCCGCGATCTCCTTTCCGCGACGCCGAGTGACCACCGTTGTCCTCACCTGTTGTTGCTGTGGGCGGCGGTTGTGCGTGTTCTCGCCATTTAGTTGTAGAGGAAACGAAGCTTTTTGTTCGTGGTTCCACAGATTTACGCCAATGATGAATCTAGCTATGTGAATGTGCGAGATTTATAGAAAGCAATAAAGAACACCTGTGCTTTTTACGTGGTTCGATCGTTAACGAGATCTACGCCCACGGAGGAATGGTTCCTCAATACTTTTACTAGAGCTTTTCGCATGCAGAGTATTGGTACATGCCTCAGATTCAAAGAATTGCTAACCCTTCTAACATCGCTTTTCCTTCTATTTATACAGCTCGACTTTGCCCCCGGCGCGCCCGACCTCCATTGGTCGTGGTGTGACTCTTCCTCCGCGTGTTTCCATTGGCCGAGCCGGACCGTTCGCCTTACGTGGCGCCACGTGGAGGGTGGCGCCGACCTTGTTCCCAGGGCGCCCTTCCATTGGCCAAGGCAATGGTTCTGGAGGCTGGGCGCAGAATGACATGCTGACTTGGCCGACCGCTCACTGCTTATCAATGTTAGCCCACTCGCTGTGTCATAGTGGGCCCATTCGGTTGGGCTATATCCCATCACTGAACACCCCTCCATAACCATAAACTTACTTTTTTCATGAAATTCTGATAATCAGACTGTCGAGACTCTCGGGGCTCAACTGAAGAATAAGGTTCGTTCTTTATTAATATTGTAGAACACCCTTTTTTTTATAATTTATTATTTTTCGTAATGTGTATTGATTGGGTTTCAAGCGTTCTCTTTCCTAGCTTCTTGGCTTTCTGTCTTCTTTTATTTCTTTTTTTATTCCGCTCTATTTCACTTTCATAACTTAATAAAAAAAGTATCGTCCAAGATAAATACAAACACGACCGACTAAGAAACAAGATTTTAAAATATATAATATATAAATAAATAAAAGGAGAAAACCTGGGCGCTATCCGCGGGCGATGAAACAAGAAGAGAGAGACCGTGGACTTGTTCTTATTTATTTATTTATAAAATCTAGAGACTAGGGGAAAAATGCTTAGATTGGGTCGCGCAAATGTTATAAGAATTATGAAATTCCTTCACACTTTTTCCCCTTTTGAGGAAACACAAAACCTAGTTGTATAGCTAGCATTTGAATTATCTATTTAGTATTTTTTTTGAAAAGTTAAATACAGAAATTTAAAGATCGCACACATGACTTAAAGCGCCTAAGATAACCACTCTACTACCTGACCAATGATACACATCTATTCAGTATTTTTTTTTTTTGTAATTTAATACGTAAATTTTAAAGGTTACTCACCATGACTCGAACCCGGACTTTTGACCTCAAAAGATTAACCACTCTACCACTGGACCAACACACACATCTATTCAGTATTTTGGTGTTTACTAGTGTTCCACAATCAGTTTTTCTTTTTTAATTTTATTTTGATTTTTTCTTTAATTTTAATTTGTTCAGTTTTAATTTAATTTTGCAATTTCCTACTTTTGTTTTTGAAGTCAGTTTTGCAATTGCTCAAGTACATTGTTGCTCATTCAGTTATGAACTAATTAAATGGACTCCTCAAGAAGAATACATACGGTTGATCAAATTATTTAGCTTATCTAGAATAAAGTAGACACCATTACTTTTAGAAGATTACGGATTAAAAATCATCATTTTTGTAAATGTGATACAAATTTTAAAACATTAAAATTATACATCATATTTGTTTCGTAGCAATTGAAACATGGTGATTCTATACATAAAATAATTTGATCCAAGATTAAATAAAGCAAATTCAAATATTCTATAACCTTAACTTTAGGAAATATAACCTTAACTTCAGGAAATAATCAATATCCTAATAACATACGAATCTGATAGACCAAACTGGTGTATTTCCACATACACAAATACGATCCTCATGGACCATCAAACTTTGATCCCAAGTTATTTGACAAAAATTTGGGTGAGTTCCGCCTCACCGTGAGCTCACCCTTATTTTTTGTTAAAATAATTATATATTAATTATGAGTAGCGATAATTAGATTTTGTTAATTTATAATTAAATTTATTAATTTTTATTATAATTTTAATTCAAAATTAGAATTTATTAATTCATAATTATGATTTATTAATTCATAATTATGATTTATTAATTCATAATTAAGGTTTATTAATTTATAATTAAGGTTTATTAATTCAAAGTTAGGATTTATTAATTCACAATTAGGGTTTATTATTCAAAATTAGGGTTTATTATTCACAATTAGGGTTTATTATTCAAAATTAGGGTTTATTAATTCCAAATAGGGTTTATTAATTCACAATTAGGGTTTATTAATTTAAAATTAGGGTTTATTAATTCACGATTAGGTTTATTAATTCACAATTAGAGTTTATTAATTCAAAAGTAAAATATATTAATTCAAAATTATTATTTATTAATTTACAATTAAATTTTATTAAACTAATTAATTTTATTTAGAATTTATTTATTTAATTAATTGGTTAGAATTAATTAATTAATTACTTAGGATTAATTAATTAATTATGGGGGTCTCACTGCACGGGCGCGCACACAGAGACCACCCCAAGTTATTTTATACTCCCTCCGTCCCAACTAACTTGAGTCGTATACCATTTTAAGCCGTCCCAACTAACTTGAGTCATTTCTATAAATGGAAATAATTAACAAAATATAAGGGATTTTAATTGCAATTAACAGTTAATTAATTAGGTTGATTATTGGCTAATTAAATTAAATTAATTTATTTTAATATGCTAATTTTAACTAAAAAATTTTATTTATTTATTTATTTAAAAATTAATTTATTTAATTAATTTAAAATAAATTAAATTAAAAAATTAATTTATTTTAATATGCTAATTTTAACTAAAAATTTATTTATTTATTTAAAAATTTATTTATTTATTTAATTTAAAAAATTAAATTAAAAAATTAATTTATTTTAGCATGCTAAGTTTAACTAAAATAAATTAATTTATTAATTTATTTAAAAATTAATTTAATTATTTAATTTAAAAATAAATTAAATTAAAAAATTAATTTATTTTAATATGCTAATTTTAACTAAAAATTTATTTATTTATTTAATTTAAAAATAAATTAATTTAAAAATTAATTTATTTTAATATGCTAATTTTAACTAAAATAAATTAATTTATTAATTTATTTAAAAAATAATTAATTTATTTATTTTTTAAAAATAAATTAAATTAAAAATTTAATTTATTTAAAAATTAAATTAATTTATTTTAATATGCTAATTTAAAATAATTAAATTAAATTAAATTAACTAAAAAAATTAAATTAATTTTAATATGCTAATTAAATTAAGGATAATTTAAAATAAATTTATTAAGTAAATAAATAAATTTAAATATAAAATAAAATAAAATACAAAATATATATACTTAACACATAAATCACTTTATTACCAATACACTTAAACACTATCTCCTTAATTCCCGCCCAAAAGAAACGCCCCAAGCCAACCGGGACGGAGGGAGTATATCTGATCATTAATGTGCTCCTGACTAAATTATGTCTTCGAATGTAATCATCTACAACAGATGCTACAATTAGAAAAAGTTGTGGATGGAGCATGCAAGTCCTAGAATAGATCAATTTAAAAGTAGACTAAAATATGTAGGCACATTTTTCTATCTGAGGATATTCAAAGATCATATATATTTGATGTTCTCTCTTATTAGGTGCAGGCCACTATATATATCAATCGATATATAGCGATTCGATATGTGCTCTCTTATGACTTTTTTTTGGGTCAATTAAATACAGAATTTAAAGTCACACATACTACGGATTTAACCCGAGACCTTGGTCTCGGCATTAACCACTCTTATGACTTGCTAATTCAATAAGTAGCCTCAGTAGTATGCTTTAAATGATACTTCAACTTCCATATATACTACACTCATTCTAACATATTGAACTTCTTAACTATATAGCAGGGATTGGAAGAGTAAAATTTAAACTAAATATTACCAGACTCATTCATCCACCTTCATACAATCAAAAATATAATGACCTCTATAGGTACGTGCATGTCATATTTGATTTTCAAAATATGGTTTATCAGTTCGGTGTGGTTTGTAGATTTCGCATGAAAAAAAATACCTATTCCTTGTCTTTGTGCACATAACTAGATACCTTATATCATTGAATCCGGTTGTTCGACGCTTAAGACTAATGTAGGTCAACAATTTTCTGAAATTCCTTCACATACTAGATTCTAAAATATTAATCGTATAGGACTTGTATTCTCTATTCAAGGGTCTCACTTTCAAAATTTAATTTCACTTTTCAATTGTTAATTAGGATTATTATACCTTGCACACTACAAAAATACAAATGATCATGACGGATTAGCGACGGCCGAAATGCGGGTCGTGAATCAATGATTTAATAAAAGGAATTTTTTGCGACGGATCGACGACGTAACATGGCGGGATTTCTCGCACAAGTATTAACGACGTAATTTCCGCCTCTATTCCGTCGTTAGAATTTAACGACTTTAAACTATCCGTCGTTAAAATAATTTTTGTTATTTTTTAATGGATAATAATTCCGCCGCTAATCCGTCGTAAAATAAGCTTGGATTATTTTTAGTTTTAAAATTTATTTTAACGACGGAAAAAATCCGTCGTTAATTTTAATTCAATTTATTTATTCCCAAAATTTAGCGACTGATCGTCTGTCGTAGTAAGTCATAATTTAACGACTAATTAATTCCGCCGTTAAATTAAAATGTTTTGATTTTTATATTCTCAGACGTAAATTAACGACGGATATGTGTCCGTCGTTAAACTTATTCCGTCGTTAAATCCATTATTCCGTCGTTATAGGGTTTTAAATATAACGACGGATAATTCCGCCGCTAATCCGCCGCTAAAAGTTTAATTACACGGGCTTTCTTCCCAATTTCATATCCAAATTGAAAACCTCCCCAACCCCAACCCCAACCCCACTGCAGCCTCCCACCTCACGCTGCTGTTCGACCACTGCTGTCACACGGCCGCTCGCTGCCGCCACCCCCACCCCACCCGTGCCCTAGCCCCGCCCCTACCCCAACCCCAACCGCCCCCACCCCACCCCGCCGCCGCCCACCCCACCCCCACCCCCGCCGCCCACCCCCGCCCGCTGCCCCACCCCGCCGCCGCCGCCCCACCCCCCACCGCTGCCGCCCCGCTGCCCCGCCGCCTCCCCGCCTCGCCCCGCCTCTCCCGCCGCCCGCCTCCCCGCCGTCCGTCTGTGTTGGTTTGTTTAGGTTTTTTATTTTGTTATATATTTGTTATATATATCAATTGATAGTGAAAATTATTATATGATGTATCGAAATGATAGTGAAAATATTATATATGATGCATCAATTGATAGTGAAAATCGAATTGAGTTTACCAATTGATAGTGAAAATGATGCATCAATGTTAGTCTTGTGATTTGGGCTTGTGAAATTGATAAGCTTGGATGTGAATTGGGATGATAAATTCATAGTTTCGTGAGTTAACCCAGACGATATGTGGTGTTTGATAAAAATGTTTATAGAAATTGATAAGCTGGTGTGAATATGTTTAACTTGACGTGAATGGGATGATAAATTCATCATTTCGTGAGATGTTTTGAGTTGTTAAGTGTATAATTAGCATATGGTGATGAATTGGTGAAATTTGGACGAGTTTGTTGAATTGGGAATCAAATGGCGATTAATTTTATAAAACTTACTCACGAAATTTTGTTAGAATTGTTATATGAATAAAATGTTTTATAAGTGTTTATTCGTCATCTAAAAATATCGACCAATTTAAGATAGTTGCCACCTAGCTAGTAGTCAATATTTTAGGATTAAATGAATTTATTTGGTGATTTGATGAGTAATATATATACCATCTAGTTTAGTTGCATTAAAACCAAATTAATAGGTACAAAGTGTGGAAACTCACAAAAGTTTCGATGAATTATTCTATATATCTACCCAAAATTATGCTATGTATATACTGCTATGTAACACTTACCCGCTTCAATTAAAAAGACAAGGTACATCGAGTAGAATATTCGTATTTTATACAAATGAATTAAATAAATGAAATCATGCATTGTAAGTTTGTAACTCTCAAAATCTAATTTAGTTTGTAAACACGATTGGGAATCAATACTAAGATTCTAAACACTCAAAATCTAATTTAGCTAGTTGAATCGCAACTTTTCAGTATACACCACACACATATACATATACACATACATATAGATTTAATTAAATATATATAGGAATTACATTAAGTTCAAAATTTCATTATAACATCTTATATATGTTTGCAAAATATTCTTGTGTGAGGACACGGGATCATAATTGAACGTGGTTCTCACATTTCATAATTAAGTGTGATCACATTTTCTAAACGAGTGTGGTCCATATATGTCCTTGTATTAGGATGTCATCACAAGAAACTACTTCATAGATGAATTAACATATAATTAGTTTATATTGTACAACTTATGTTGAACATGTTTAATTAATTATTTATAATTAGGAGCTTGAAGAATGAATGACAATCGTGAGTGGAT
The DNA here is from genome assembly GCA_036937905.1 of Salvia rosmarinus. NCBI lineage: Eukaryota > Viridiplantae > Streptophyta > Magnoliopsida > Lamiales > Lamiaceae > Salvia > Salvia rosmarinus. The sequence continues at coordinate 15,984,210 of CM072821.1, forward strand.
GTATAAGAGGTTTAGTTCGGTTGGTGGATTAAATATCAATTTCGAGACGGACTTGAAAGTTTTATCAATTCGCTAGTGCTCGCTTTTATTCATGGATGGAGAGAAAATCAAGTGTCCGTAAGAAGTGTAAGAATATACCTTATCGTAAGAAATATATCGTATGATATCACTTATCAAAATTTGATTTATTCCAAATTATCACACATGGATATTTCAGAGAGACAACCACAAGTAGCACAATGTTGTGGATTCGGATGTTAACCACAACCAAATACGATCATACGATGGTAGTGGATCTGCTGGTCCACAGCTCCAATTTGACGAGATCAAGAGGAGCCAAATTCGATGCAAATTTTTTTACGATATGTTGAATCGCCGATAAACCTTGTGGCGGGTTGCTCGGATCATACACAATTATCATTTGTGGCTCGACTTCGAGTTGGAAAGCAGAGAACAACATTATCGAGAAGCGGTTTTGATCAAATATCGAATCGATGAAAGAGTCGATCCAGATGGAAATTGCGTGTTCGATGACTTCTACAAGACGAAGAGATTGTTGCGTGGCATGGGGTTGCCGCATACAAAATTGATTGTTGTCCATTTAATTGCATGATTTATCATGCCAAGATTCGAATCGACGAGCTGCAAATTTGTGAACCATCCTCGCTTCAAGAGCAATACTCGAAATGGTGGAAGTCGACGAAAGCACAAGTAGCATATAAAAGATGTATTATTTTCCTCTAACTCCTCGACTACGTAGATTATATGCATCCAATGCTACAAATGAAAATATGCGCTGGCATGCATCGCTCGGTCGATGACGGGTCCGCGTCATCCCAGACTCAATTGCATGGAAATATTTGAACACTAAGTTTCCTTATTTGCATCGTAAATTGTAACGTGCGATCGGGACTCTCAACCGACGGTTTTCAGCCATTCGGTCAATCAGAAAGCAATATTCATCATGGCCCGTTATATCGACCCCTTATAATCTTCCCCGTGGTCGTATGAAGGAGCAATACATGTTTTTACGATCTTAGTGCCCGGACCGCGAATCGAAGGAGAAGATTGATGTGTTCTTGCAACCATTGATAGCGAGTTAATAGATTTGTGGACGACGGCGTTTTACTTATGATGTATCGTTGAAGTTTAAATTTTCAAATGCACTGCATTACTTTGGACAATTAGTGACTTCGCATACTCTATGTTGTCCGGATGGAGTACAACCGAAGATTAGCTTGTCCAGACCGCATGGAGTATACCGATGCTTTTACTTTAGCTAAAAGTGGTAGCGATCATGGTTTGATAACCATCGAATTTATAGCTCCTAATCACCCATTTCAAGGGATCAAGAGGTTTCGAAAGAACATGTTGATTACTAACGATCCACCGTAGCGCGATCGTGAGATGAGCTTCATCACTAATTATGGGTATGAGACTAGTCTCCGTAATGTAGATTGGCGTGATGAAATAAATAGCGTAATATCCAAGCGGTTTGAACCGGATGGAAGAAAAGAAGTATTTTCGGGATCTACCATCGGAGTTCTCGATTCGCATAATTTGGATGTCATGCACATAGAGAAGAATGTGTTCGATAATGTCTTCAACACAATCATGAATGTCCAAGGAAACAAAAGATACGAGCAAATCTAGAGAAGAACTTAATTTATATCGCTACGACCGTGAGTCGACGATGAATGAATCAACATGAAAATATCCAGGCTTCTTATACACTTGACAATCGTGAGAAAAAGACTTATGTGAGTGGGTAAGAGGTTTAAGATTTTGATGGGTACGCTTGAACATGGGTAGATGTGTAGACATGACAAACTCAAGATGTTTGGGATGAAGAGTCATGATATCACATTTTCATGCAATAATTCTACCGATCAGATTTCGCGAACTTCTCCCACCCAATGTTTGGAAAGTCGTAATGTAATTATCTTTATTCTTCAAAGATTTAACTTCTCGAAACATAGGGCTTGATGATCCGTGCAGTGCTCCAAGAAAATATTCCGTTGATTTTATACAAGCTTGAGCGCATTTTTCCCCTAGTTTCTTCGACTCCATGGAACATCTTCCTGTTCATCTAGTGATGAAGCCCGTATTGTAGGGCCTGCTCAATACCGATGGATGTATCCATTTGAAAGGTACCGCCGTACATTATCACACACATATATATATATACATATATATATATATATATATATATATATAAATGAAGAACAACGTTCTAAATTTTGTAGATACTACGTAAGTTGAAGAACAACGTCTAAATAAAGCCGTGGTTGAGGGTTCTATCTCGCAATGCTTACTTAGTAGAAGAAGCATCGACATTTTGCTCGTATTATTTTGATGATCACGTAAGAACGAAGTTCGTAGATTCGCATCATGGTCAAGCGGAGATTAGCACTAAGACTATCCAGATATGCTTCAAATCTTCAAGCAAGATGGCGCACCTTTTGGAAATATGTCAACGAGATATTTGGATAGTAGAGAATATGATCGCTCGCTTATACGTGTTGCTCAACTCAGATTGAAGTTGCGTACATTTACATGACGTAAGTGTCGTGTTTTTCTTAGAATTCATTCCACATTATTATTATTATTGTTATTATTAACTAGGCTCAAATATATGTTGATGTAGTTTATTCATCAAGATGTGAAAAGATCAAATCCACTCTCTAGCTCGATATTCAAAGGTCGATTGAAAGAGGCTTCCGCTTTGGTTTGAGGCATATGTGAGTGTTCGATGATTATTAGTAGAAAATATTTAATATGTACGCTTAGTCATTCTAATCGCTTTTTACTAATAATAGGTCAAAGATCATACTAACAACATTGTGAATCCGCTCATATTGTCTCTTCGCCAAAGGGCCTTCACTCTAATTAAGACGCACTGTGGTATTATATAAATGGTTACAAATTTCACACATTAGAACACGGGTCACAAAGATCAACTATGAATAGTGGAGTGTGCATTAAAGGTGAAACTTATGGTATGTATACACAAGAACTCGATTTTTATGGGCGATTATCGAGGTTTGTGAGTTGGAATATCCCGGCTACCAACGAAGACCACAACATTGTTTAGACGCGAGTGGTTTGATCCTTCACGATTGGGGTTATCAATTCATTCCGAGTACAAGTTGGTTTCGTAAATCATACGAGAAGATATAACAAGTTCGAACTGCTTATCCTCGCCAATCAAGCCATTCAAGTATACTATTGTGCATATCCAAGTTTAAAACAATCTATGAAAGAGTGGTGGGAAGTATGCAAAATTAAAGCTCGATCTAATGTGGAAGTTTCGGATGAGAGTTCTGATCGATAGTACCTTCCCTTTCAAGAGGATGATTAGTTCGATTACTAATGTCGTTGTGGATGAGGACACGACACTAGTTCATCCCGATGGTACACCATAGACATTGAAGAGACATCCGATAATGAGGATGATGAAGTTGAATTGTCGAGTCGGAAGACAATCATACATTGACGATGATGATGATGACGATTTACGACGATGAATAGGGTTTGAATTTATAGCATTTTTTTGTATGCACACAAAACATTATGATATGCATTATTTGTGAATTTATAGCATTTTTTAGTATGCACACAAAACGTTATGATGAAGACGACGATAATTGTCACTAGTATGCACAAGAAACGTTTTATTTTCTAGTATGCACACAAAACGTTATGATATGTATTATTTGTGAATTTTAATACAATATTTTTACATTTGTTTGCAGATGTCATCACGTAGGAGACCTGTGGTCATACACGTCGCGCTTTCACCCGCCACCCTAGAAGAAGGCATGAGGCACTCTCTCACACCCGCCCCGAAAGCAAGAGGGAGTGCCATCTAGAGAGGGATGAAGAAGATAGCCATTGTGAATGAGTATGACGTTATCTCAGATGTCTCGGTTTAAATAAATTGTAGATTCGATGTCTTTATTAATTTCACGAATTGTAGCATTTTGTGTCCGAGCAATGATATAGCCTGATTACTGAGTCATTCCGTAGATTCATGAATCACAACGGCTTCAATTGGAAATTGGTACCTCAAGAGTTCAAGCAGATTTATTTCGATGAATTCAAGGTTCGTGTTGTTTATATGAAGTAATTTATGATTCGACCTTAATTTGCATATTGTAATCATATATTTTTGCGTAAATATTTTTATTGGGATGATACGATGGACGAGGCCTTGGTCTACTCCTATTGGTGCGCAAAGGCCGAACGCTATAAAGATCTTGTTCACAAGATCAAGCGAAGGACTCGCTTAACCCACCTCCATTTATCCCCGAGCGAGATTGGGATAATTGGAAGGCATATTGGCTCCTGACATACCTCCAAGAGAAGCGGCAGGCCCGCAAAGAACAGGATGTCCGAGCTGGATGGCGAGGGTTGGGATAGTCATGCATCGGGGTGGCTCACGCCCGCACTCGAGTACGAGAGATTGTAAGTACTTTCAAGTTTTAGATATAGTATAAATTTATTTAAGAATCGTGATACTTGTTAATTATTTAATTTGTTCGACTTATTTATAGCAAGAGAGCGTGGAGTAGCCGAGAAGATGTCCAATGGGATGTATTCCGTAGTATCATGCCACCGACGAAGGAGCTATACTGATCGGAAAGCCTTGAGTATCGCGGTAAGTATATTCATAGCGCAACAACGAGCATTTAATTAAATAATAATTGTATGAAATTATATTACAGGAGGCAGTTGAGAACAGTGACCCATTGAGCCAATCTGGGGAGTGATGAGACGCCAGATAGGACTCAAATTCTCAAAATGTCCTTGGGAGCTCCTCAAAGAAAAGAATAGGATGTTTGAGTCGGTTCTCTATCACGACATACATGCAGAGCGTCGTTGCCTCATTCGGTGGAGAGTGCCCACCACGATCCCATAGCTTATCAACAACATATATCGATCCGAGGTCCGATTGAAATCGAAAGAAGCAATACCGGCATACGAGGCCGTAATGCAAGCCGAGCCGAGAGCGAGATAGCGTGCAAGAACAGATTCAGCTCGGATGCCGGCAGCAGTGAGGCCCTAGAGCGCTTCATGGCCAGCCCCGCTTCCTCCCACCCTCGTGATATGAGCTCCGCTTTCCCTCACCTCGCCATATTCGGGTCAGACATGAATTTGTTAACTTATCGCATGATTTAGAATTGTTTTTATGGGATTGTTCGATATTACAAGATTTTGATCGAAATGTTTTGTTTGGATTGAAATGCTTTGTTTGGATCAATCGTTTATTTCGATAGTTTGTATTATATGGATTGAATTGGTTTGTTTTCATAGTTTGTATTGTATGGATGGAATTGGTTTGTTTGGTTGGATCAGATAGATCGAATTGAATGGAATTGGTTGTTTGTATATTTGTTCGGGTTGGTTGTTTGAAACAGTTTGGTGTCAAAATTCGAATTGAAGTCGTGCGTAATCGCTCATATAGCGACGGATTAAAGACGGATTAGCTACGGTTTAGAGACGATTAACAACGTGAAATAACCGAACCAACCTGTAACTTCATGCACGGACTTGCGGCGGACTAGAGACGATTCTACGACTGATTTATTTACCGGACTTTTTACGCAAAAGAAAAAAATATAATTTTAGCGACGGACTTAGTCCGTCGCTAATTAGCGACGGATCGTAGACGGATTAGAGTCGAATAACGATTTTGAGTAGCGGCGACATTTTTAGCTACGGAGTAAGTGTAGTGTTAATCCGCCGCTAACTACGACGGATTAGCATCGCATTAACGACGGAATTTATATCGACGACCGCTCGAGGTCGCGGATTAGCGATCGAATTTTCCGTCACGATCCGTCGCTAATATTTAGACGGACATAATTCCGCCGCTAAATGTTTACCAACCGTGTTTCTAGCGAATTTCAAATTTCGTTGCTAATCCGTCGCTAATCCATTTTAGCGACGGATCGAGACAGGTTTATGACGGAATTTTCCGTCACGATCGATCGCTTTTTTTGTAGTGGTACATAATTATTTTTTAGCCTCTATTTTTGTTAAATATTTATATTAATTAGGGCTGATAATCCATAATTAGGATTTTTAAGTTTAATTAATTGTTTACGGGGAAAATCCCTCTTAGTTACTAAATATTAATTAGAATTAAATATGTTATAACTGGTTTTTATTTTATACAAATCGTTATTAAAATGTTGAAGTTAGTTGTGGTAAAAGTGGCATATCAAAATTGTAGGAATAAAGATCGATTTTGCTATAGATCTAGATCTTTTATTTTATTTTTGCATACAAGAAACACATTAATTACTCCCCAAATCTATAAGGTTCCTATCAGACAATGCGACTTTTCTTTAATATGTAAATAATATTTTCTTTTGGAACATCACCACATAAGGAAAATAGTGTTTGCTATTTTTTTACAACAAGTACAACAGTAATTGTGCTAGTCTCACCGAGCAGACTCAAATTATTACGTCACTTTGATAAAATTCAATAAGACAAATCGAGCTCATCAAACTTTATAATTTTCATCTATTGGTACCATCAGAAATAGTTAATACGTGTATATAGCTTAAAAATATAAGTATATTGAGAGGGGGCTTCACATTTGTGAATTACTCGTAAATAGACATGTATTAAGTTGACATTTATAAAGCTCTAATATATGGAATCTGGCAGTGCGCTGAGGCGATCCATCTCCGTCGCCGGAGTCCGACTGTCTGAGTTAACGGCGTCTTAAGAAGAATGCATGGATGAACATTAATCGTGCTTACGGATATACGCAAATTGTCATTTTATATATAGAATGATGAAATTCGTTTGCAAGGTAGATTCATTTATATGTATAAAAGGAATTCGGAGTTTGAATGTCTCAGTGTCTCACCAGTCACTTTGTGTTTTATAATTATAATTCTTTTATTCAATTTTAATTTCTTAGATCTTAATTTGATTTTACTAGTGTTGGTTATAAATGATTATATCCAATTGGGTATAAAATTAATTTTAGTTATTTATTTATTTTTTAAATAATAATTTATTGCTAGAGTTGATTATTTTATATTTAAGATTTATAAATATTGATTATTCGTTAAAAATATTTATGAGGATCGATCAGAGTATAACTAGTTTTTATTTTATAACAATTGTAATTCAAATATTAAACTTGGTTGTGGCATAACCGGATACCAAATTTGTAGGATAAAGATGGATCTTGTAGATCTTTTCTTTAAATAAGATAATAATTACTGCCCAAATTTATCGGATTACTAACTATATGCCAAAAATATGTAAAAATGTTATTTAGGGTGTAATATTCTGACACTTAGCACCATTAGAAAGCTGTTTCTTTTTTTTTTGTTAAATAATGATATACTCGAATTTAAGATATTTGGTTTTAAATATATAAAAAGTACTGTTTTTAATATGTTATGTGTTAGTATAATAATATGTTTGTGAGTTAGATTCAATGATATAAGTATTCTACATTAAAGGGCTTCACGCTTGTGAATTACCTGTGAAATATAAATATATTAGTTTAATGTTTAACATGTAGTTTTTATATGTTTACATAATAAGACATAGATCTATCTAACATATAGTATTTTATATGTTTACCTATGATACCAAAAAAGAAAAAGAAAAAAAAAGACATAGATCTATCTAAGTAAGCTTATTCATTAGAGAAAATCTTAAATTTCAGTAAAGAGAGAGAGAGCCCTTTAACTAACAGAGTGGGCCAAGTTTTGGGCCCAATTCAGATCATGTTACGCAGACTATTATATTATGTTGGACCATCTTTGCTAATGGGTTCTATTAATTCATAATAGCAAGTATTTATGCACCATCTAACTACCTAAAACTAATCTATTTTATTTAATTAAAATTAAAGTTTTTGTTTATTGAATGTGTTACAAATATTGGCTTTGTTCATTACGTCTTAATAAATTATGTAGTAAAATACATAATAGATGAATAAAAATATTTGAGAGGATACACAAGTGGTGCTACGAGAGCAAAAAATAAAAATGTTATTCATGAATTAATTTTTTATTAGGTTACTTTACAAATAAACCAAGTTTTAATTTCATAAAGCGTTCGATAAGATAAAGTTGGGACTTGTACAACGTACTTAATGAAACTAATAAATACATATATTTGAATTGGAATAAATTTTGCTAGTACGTACCTCGATTTAAATAATTCGTTCTATAGGTCAATGTGATGCCAAAATAGCTAAGTTGCTAGTTTAATGGTTGACTTGCAGGTAAAATAAAAAAATAAAAAATAAAAAAAATAGGTCATCAGTAGTACATACTATTAATTTGTTATTATATATATATATGGCTCAATATTAGCTTAGAACGACTTCTGACGAGCAATTGGCCTAAAAGTTTTGACATTAACATTTGCAATTAGTCCTAATCCTAATTGAGAGAGAGAGAGAGGTTTGTAGATTCTGGATCACAAAAACATGTGTGTCTGTGTCTGCACCTTTAATTAATTAATATTAAAATTTTAATAATTTTTAATTAAATTTTATTAATCGTAATTTAAGTTTAAAATTTTAATATTTTTATATTCGAAGCTTCTCAGTCGATCTCTCCCCCACCCCCGCCACCCCACACCACCCCTAAAGACTTGCATTTGTTTCTTCTTAAATAATATTTTATTTATATTCAAAATTACAATTTAAATTCTATATATTTATAGTTGACTCCACCTTTTGCTCTCCGATAGGCTGAGAATCGTTGCCAAACTTTTCAGAGTTAAAATCGTTGACTTATGGTATTACATAAGTGGAGAAAAACATATGAAAATAAATGCAACGTGAAATATTAATAAATTAAGTTATTTTCATTCATCAAGAAGATTCCCTTGGTCATTTTACAATCCCATGGATTTTGTACGAAATTAATTATTTTTATAAAAATATATATTTTAGGTATAAACCATTTTAAAGATTATCGCAGATCTTGATCATAATTTCATGGTCAACAAATGTCATAGATATTACCTTATCTCAAATATTCATACATAAATTAATACGCCATAGTTAAATTTTATCATTCAATAATTATTGATACTTGGAAGGACAAAAAGTCATACCCAAGCTACACTGTTGTGATATGTCCTTACTGTGGTAAAAGATAGAGGCATAAGAATTAGGCAGATATTATTTGATATGAACCCTTAAGAAAATATATATAACTTAAACACGTATATATACGTAAAGAGGTTATTTAACTGAGAAATTTGTTATAGTATTTAATATATTAAATTACTTGTTCTTCTTTGAAAAATGACTTAATTCATGACAAGATTTCAATATAATCTTAATTATAAAACAATTAATAGAAACCTCCACTTGATCCTCTACCTTAAGAGATTATAAATTATCGAAATTTCAATTTCTTGTCACTCTTATTACATGACAGATACGTCATTAAGTCTTATTTTACATTTTGGGGAGAGCATAGCATCGGATTTGACAGTCATCAAATTTGTTAATTTTCAACTAATTCCATATTTTTATGATTTTTATTCTTAAAGATCTTATTAAGTTGATCTTGTCGATTTTTGCATGATTACAGCTGCTATTTACTTTTACATTTAAGAAGAAAAGAAAACAAAAAAAAGGGATCTTTACTGCAATTGATGAGAAACTTCCGAAATCTCCATTTCCGGTAAAGACTAAAGAGTTTTCTTATTCGGTTGTTTTCAACTCATTCTTTTTACCTTTACCAATCCATTTCCCCATTAAATTTCTCAATCAATTACTGTAATTTAACTCCGCCTTAGTCATATCACTGTTCATTAATGCTCTGTTCAAAGTTTCCAGCCAAAAACATGGCGGCTTATATAATAAAACGCACACAGACCACGTATTAAAGATTTCATTTTTTATGCATTTCGGTGAATATTCCATCTGGTTTCAGCTGGCAGCTGGGAATTAGCTGCATGATCACTTGGTAATCTCCCCCTCTCTCACTATTCATCTCTCATGTATGTGAAGAAGGGTATTCGGTTTCTTTAATTTTACTCCTGATTTTCTTGTTTTATGCTCTTCAGCTTTTAAAATTAGCTCTTTGCCGGCGAGGGAAATGTGCCCATTTACGTCCCACCAACTTTGTATGATATACTGTCGTATTAGTTGAATCAACCATTTTGGAGTTTGGACTTTTTGATGTATGTATTTTGGTTGGAGCAGTTCATAATTCCGTGTGGTATTTTGCTGCAAATCTTGAATTATTCAACTTTTCTATTTTATGTTTTTCCCACGTTGACTTTGTACGAGGTTCATTCCTTACTAGTTACTTCTGTCTGTTGTAATTGCTAATTGAATCTTAGTTTACTACAAATTACTCTACTGCACACCATATAATCTGTATTGATTGAGATGTCGAAAATGGGGGTTCTAGGTTGGGCTTATACCGTGATGCATCTATGATTTTCTGCAGCTGTATGATCCCTTTTACAAGTATTGTTCGTAGTTTGTTCTCGCAACATTTCCTCTTGTCTTTTTTGGGATTGTGATTGTGATCTTTATGGCTATGCTAGACTTTTTGTAGGACTGTGATTTTTGGATAGTCATCTCTCAAGAACTAGTCGAGTGAGGGACAAATATCGTGTTGGTAGTCTTATTCAAATAAGCTGTGGAAGAAGTTTAGTGGGGGTCATGTTCTCTCTCCAGAAATGGAAGTGCTCATGGTCCCTAGCTGCCACCATTGCTGCGATTTTGGCAGTGGTTTCGGTCGTTCATCTATTTCTGTATCCCTTGGTTCCTCCTTTGGACTATTTGAGCATTAGTCAAGCCCAGAGTGCCTGCCTTCCTATAAACGGATCTACCAATGGTGGTGAAAAGTATGTCAGTGGAACGGAGTCGAAAGAAAGGCTAACCAACAATTCTAACGAAGACCCTCACCCAGTGGTGGACTTGAATGTTCAATATCCGGCTGATTCACATAATGCTGTCACTTACAGTGGTGCTCCGTGGAGGGCTGAGATTGGCCGGTGGTTATCTGGCTGTGACTCAAATGTGAAAGCAGTTGAAGTTGTCGAGGTACTAAAATTTGTAACTATAACGATCTGATATACTTTCTCCATTTTGGTTGTCATCACCAGACTTGTTATTAACTATCTCATTACTAGTAATTTGGTGGAAAATTCTAAGAAATATGCTCCTTTTAACCTACTCAACTTATTAGAACAATTTAATGTTCAGCTTTATTAAACATTTTGGAGATTTATATGCTTATGGTATATAATTGATACCAGAAAATTGGAGGCAAGAGATGCCAAAATGAATGTAGTGGTCAAGGCATCTGTAATCGAGATTTGGGTCTGTGCCGCTGCTTTCATGGATTTAGCGGTGAGCCTCTATTGACCGAATTCAAGTTGTATTTTCTTGTTTACTTATCTATTCATGTTACCTCAAGTATATGTAGGATTAATGGTTTTACAATGATTCTGAGATTGTGTACCCAAATTGGCTTAAGAAGCAAACTAAGTATGTTTCAAATGTGTTTCCGGCTCGTCTAGTAATAAAATGTGTTGATTTTCATCCTTTTGGATGTGTCTATCCAGTTTTTATTCCCTTTCTTTCTTTCAATAACACCCTGTTGTCAGTATATATTATTGGAAACTGCCTATCTCAAACGAGTTTTTTTTTTCAAAGGAGATATCTTGTCAATATATAATTTCAATAACACCCTGTTGTCAGTATATATTATTGGAAACTGCCTATCTCAAACGAGTTTTTTTTTTCTTTTTTTTCTTTTCTCAAAGGAGATATCTTGTCAATATATAAGATATTCACAATATAATTAGTCATTCATTCTGTCTGCACTTATGTTTTGAGACAGGGGAAGGATGTTCTGAGAGAATGCAGTTGAGTTGCAACTATCCTGCATCGGAAAATCTACCATATGGGCGCTGGGTTGTGTCCATTTGTCCTGCCTATTGCGACACATCTAGGGCCATGTGTTTCTGTGGAGAAGGCACCAAGTACCCAAATCGGCCTGCTCCTGAGTCGTGTGGATTTAAAATAAAGTAATCCTGTATTCTTAACATTAAAAGTTCTATCAAACTGACTTCCTATAATTAGAAATGCTATTGATTACTATATTATGCTGCACTGGGAAATTTTTCAGCGAACCTACCGAACGTGGTGGTCCACGTCTGACTGATTGGGGTGTAGCTGATCGGGATATTTTCACTACAAATGGTAGTATTCGAGGATGGTGTAATGTCGATCCTGCTGAAGGCTATGCTGCAAATGTCAGCATCAAAGAAGAATGTGATTGCAAGTATGATGGCCTTTGGGGCCGATTCTGTGAAACCCCTGTCCAAAGCGTTTGTATTAACCAATGTTCTGGTCATGGACATTGTCGCAGTGGTTTTTGTCAGGTATACTCGATCATTTCATTTCTTTTCCACAAATGCTCAAACTTTTCTGCGTATATTTGATCTAAAATCGGACTGTCTTTACACTGATTTGCATTTCTTTTCATATTTTATTTCTGCAGTGTGAGAATGGCTGGTATGGAGTAGATTGTAGCGTTCCTTCCGTTTTATCATCCATTGGGGAGTGGCCCGAATGGCTCCGACCTAGTCACGTCGACATTCCAGATAGTGCACGGCTCACAAGAGCTCTATCCAATCTCGATGCTGTAGTTCAGAAGAAACGGCCCCTTATATATGTCTACGATTTGCCTCCCGACTTTAATAGTCTTCTCCTAGAGGTAAGTTGTCATCAAACCTATAATGTCTTCTTGTTTTCTGGTTGTATAAAACAACTTGTTTTCATTGTTTTGTTTCCATTAAAGGGACGGCATTTCAAGATGGAGTGCGTGAACAGAATATACGATGACAGAAATGCTACCATATGGACCGACCAACTGTATGGTGCACAGGTATTAAGAGCTGTTTAATAACAGCAGCCAACAATTTCTGTTACCAAGGCGTAGAATAATCAGTTTATGCTTCCTTTTTCGCAGATGGCAATCTATGAAAGTATGCTGGCAAGTCCTCACAGGACTTTAAATGGCAACGAAGCAGATTTCTTCTTCGTTCCAGTGCTCGATTCATGTATAATAACTAGGGCTGATGATGCACCTCACTTGAGCATGCAGGTAAAGACATGATCTTTCTTGATTGCCTGGTGAAGGATTTATGCATCCTATCAAAGATTTAAAATCATCTATGATGTTTTGGTTAACATTCAGGATCACCACGGATTGCGAAGTTCCTTGACGCTCGAATTCTATAAGAAGGCATACGAGCACATTATGCTGCAATATCCACACTGGAATAGGACGGCAGGAAAAGATCACATATGGGTATGTGATGTGCTACTAACATAAAGCTCTGAATATCGAAGGACTCGAGAGAGAAATCCTCTCCGTCTGTCGTGTTACAAGACCCTCTATTTTCCGGGCTAACAATATATATTATTCACGTCTCTGAAGGCAGCTCTTTTCATGGGACGAAGGTGCTTGCTATGCTCCGAAGGAGATATGGAATAGTATGATGCTAGTCCATTGGGGCAACACGAATTCGAAGCATAATGGCTCTACAACAGCTTATTGGGCTGATAACTGGAATACTATTTCCTCCGAGAGAAGAGGAAACCATGCATGTTTCGACCCAGAGAAAGATCTCGTGATTCCTGCTTGGAAACGTCCCGATGAGGGCTCACTAACTGCCAAATATTGGGCTAGGTTCACATGTTTCTTGATTATAACGAACTCTTCATTTGTTCTGTAATTCACCACTGCGATTTAATGTTACTAATGAATCTCAAATTCGTGTAGGCCTCGTGAAGAAAGAAAGACACTGTTCTATTTCAACGGAAATCTGGGACCAGCGTACAATCATGGAAGGCCCGAAGCTACGTAAGTTACTAAGACTGCAAAGCTATCTAATAAGTAGATGGAGAAGAGCCATTTGAAACAATATATTTGATTGAAGGCAAAAACTTGTGTACATCCGGATGTACGGAGCATCCACCCCAATTAGGGTTTATTACTCCCTAGTTAGGGTTTATTAATCACAATTAGAATTTAATTAGGGTGGATGCACCGGAGTGTGCCTCTTGATTGAATAAGTTGGTGATGTATGATTACAGGTATAGCATGGGCATAAGGCAGAAGGTTGCCGAGGAGTTCGGATCGAGCCCGGATAAGGAAGGGAAGCTTGGGAAGCAGCACGCGAAAGATGTGGTCGTGACAGCCCAACGTGCTGATGATTATTATCTAGAAATTGCAAGCTCCGTTTTCTGTGGAGTTATGCCTGGAGACGGGTGGAGTGGTCGAATGGAAGATAGTATACTTCAAGGGTGCATCCCCGTCGTTATTCAGGTATAACCTCGCCTCGTTGAATCAGGCAACTAAGAGAGTCTTTGGTGCCTAAATCTTGTTTGCTCCTATTTTCCAGGATGGAATCTACCTACCATATGAGAATCTTCTCAACTACGACAGCTTTGCTGTTCGGATACCTGAGGATGAGATACCAAACTTGGTTAATATTCTACGGGTACGTTGTTAATGCTTTTGCATTCTCTCATTTGCCACGAAACGTGCCTCGACTAACAGAAAATGCTATTGCTACTAGAGCATAAATGAGGCTGAAGTAGAGCTCAAATTGGCAAATGTGAGAAAAATCTGGCAAAGATTCTTGTATCGCGATTCTGTCTTGCTAGAAGCTGATAGGCAGAACGCCACAATCGGCCTCACTGAAAATTGGGCTGCAAAATTCCACGAAATTGAAGGAGACGATGCCTTTACCACGCTAGTGCAGGTAAACTCGACCCTCTAGCAACTGATAGGGCTGTATCTTGTTTTGAGCTAAATTTCTGAGAACATTCACCAGATCTTACACTACAAGCTACATAACGATCCTTGGAGACAAGCCTCTCCTCGTCCGAAGAAAGACTTCGGTCTGCCAAACGAATGCTTGATGACTCCATAGCTATAACTGCACTACATCAGAAGAGTGTTGCTGAGGCAATGCAGCTGCTTGTAGGGGGGTTGTTCTGTGGCTCAAAATCAACTTGCTAACTTGTCTCATGACTCTCTGCAAGACCTGTGTTCGAGCCACGAATGAGCTTAGTATGGAGGCGGAATTTGAGGAAGAAATGTAGATGGATAGCATACTCTATATCTGTAGAGGAGAAGGATTTTTATTTTTTTGTTTCTTACTTTTCTGGTTCTTGCATTTTATATATATCATAGGTGATTTTGTTCTTAATTTATCAAGAAACTGTATAGCAAATAATAGAGGAAGCTTTTTGATTCATTGGTATGTTGTGATGGAAGATAGATAAACAATAAATTTGTAGTGTTATGGAAATGAAAGTGGATGGCCATTTCTTCTGCAGTTCCATTGCAAATTTCTTGTTTTATTCGCCTGTTTTATACGAGTTGATATGGTTTTATGTTTTATTTGATCTATTCACTATTTCAGTTCAGCGGAATTATTGAAATATTTCTAAATTGCAAGAAGGAAGCTAATTTTGTTCTTTTTTTCTTTCTTTCAAATAATTAGGTTCTTTTTAAGGTCAACTTCAATCACTTATAAATTATTGACATATAATTGTTATTAAAAAATTGCAATAAACTAAAAGAAAAATATCGTGTTAGTCAGATTGAAGAATTCTAACTCTGTCAAACGTTCTCATTTTCGGATCCGTCTCTTAATAATGAGAATTTTCATATAATATATAGGTGTATTATATTCTCTCTCACATGATAATATTTTACATATTTTATAAAATTTTCCCTTAATAAAATTTTCACTTACATATTCTATAAAATTTTCCCTTAATAATATATTTTAATAATTTAAAGTGAAACATAATACACTTTACAAATTATTATGATAGATTAATTATTCAGAAATAATATGAAGTAAAAATTACAATGCTTCAGTTATTATGATATATTAATTATTCGGATATGTAACATGAAACCAAATTACTTTAGGTTAAAAAAAAAAAGAAAAAACTATACTTCATTAAAATACCGACCAAGATTAAGCCGAAGCGTGCTGTCCTAACAAGTAACAAGCACACAAATGTCCAGTGCGAGGTGGCGGTAGAACTGTAAATGGTGGCGGAGATGGCCCTAAAAAGAGGGATATACGGCGAGTAACTATGACGTTATGCTGCAAGGTAGATTCCTTACTCCGATCAATATCTTCACTTTCCCCCCCACCATCAAGCACATACAATTGATCCAAATGCACGAATTTTGTTGCTATTTGTCAAGTCCGCACAGAACCTAAGATTTGGTACCTTTCTCCTTCACTGTCAAAATTTCGGTCGCCGTTTTATGATCGGAAAAGTCACGCAATCACTATAAGTTTTCCCGGTGGGTCCCACCTCGGAAATAATAAAAGAAAAAACAATTGGAGCCATTGTGGTCGTTACTGCTTTTAAAGTCTCTTTTTTTCTTGTAGTCACATTCTTCAGCTCCACCCACTAGTCTTCCTTGGAGTCAAGTCTTCAGCGCTCTCTCTCTCTCTCTATGCAGAGTTACAGTCTTCAGCTCGACCCACCGAGAAATTACCAAAAAGCACAAAAAACCATTTAATAAGCAAAAAGGGGTAAAAGTAAAGAAAAGTGAAAAAACAGAGAAAAAAGAATTGGTGGAAGATTAATAGTTGTCCCCTTATACGGCCTGAAGACTCCCAAGTCTTCATTTGGAATAGAAGATCCAACTTTCACACTTCCTAAAGGTAAAAATTTCCTCTTTTTTTCTCTGTTTCTTGGATTGTTTTTCTGGGTGTATGCCCTCTGTCAGTTGTTTATTGCTTTCTTAGTGACTTTTGCTGCTGTACTGTGAACAATTTTGCAGAAGGGCTTCCTTTTTTCCCCCTTGAAGTTGGGTAAAATCCTTTTGTTTATAGTTTGATTTTTTTTTTTGGTGTTTTGAGTGGGTATAACTTCAAAGTTTGGATTTTGGGTTTTTTCTGATTTGTCGAAGTGATGATTGGCACAGATATTTGTTATTTCCTTATATGATAGCTTGATTCCATGAAAGGTAGAATTTTGAAGCTCCATTAATCTGTATAGTTTTTTTTTTGGTTATATTTTCATGCCATATATTATTTCTAATTCTAATGCTTGGAATTCGCATTCCTATTTAGGGTTTCTCTGTTTAAGCTTGTCTATTGTTATTACTGTTTCTGCTGTAGTTATTAGCACTTCACGTTCGTTTATTTTTCTGCCCAACTGAATGTTTAGTATTTGATTACTACCTCTATTGTTACCACTTATGATCTTTTGATCAAGCTGAAAGTGTATTATTGAATTTAAGTGATTTGCCTATTGATCTTTCAGGTAGTGAAGTATGAGTCTTGTTATGTGGCAGCAATCTTGAGTTGGGTTATGTTATTTGGACTTTCTACTGTTCTACATCGTAGTGGGCAAGTATGATGTCGGATTTTAGGGCAGCCTCTGCTCTCATTAGTATATTTGTGTGGTTGCTCGTCTCCGGCCACACCACTCCCTCCGATATTGAATGCCTGAAATCGATACATAGCTCGTTGGAAGACCCAAACAACTACCTAGCGTCGTGGATCTTCGATAACAGTTCCCAGAGGTCGATCTGCAAGTTCACTGGGATCGAGTGTTGGCACGAGGATGACAACAAGGTCTTGAACATCCGTCTCTCGGACATGGGACTCAAGGGGGAGTTCCCACTAGGTATTGCCGGTTGTGCGTCCATGACAGGCCTTGACCTCTCTAGCAACAGCATCCGTGGCAATATTCCGAGTAACATCTCTAAGATAATTGGCTACATAACTATTCTTGATCTCTCCTCCAACCAGTTTTCTGGAGAAATCCCTGCAGATATTTCAAAATGCAGCTTTCTGAATGTGCTCAAGCTCGACAACAACCAGTTGACTGGCCAGATTCCTCCACAGATCGGTCTGCTCAACCGGATTAAGACATTTAGTGTTGCGAAAAACCAATTGACCGGTCCCATTCCCCGTTTCGTGAACGCCTCTTTTCCTGCTGAGAGCTATGATGGAAATGCGGGTCTGTGCGGGAAGCCCTTGTCTCCTTGTCGTGGTGGCTCGGTGAAATCTCGTGCTTCTGCAATCGTTGGAGGAGCAGTCGGTGGCGTGACTTTAGCGGCTCTGGGCTTCGCCATTGCTTTGTTCTTTTACATGCGTAAGATGTCGAGGAAGAAGAAGGAAGAAGATCCTCTTGGCAACAAATGGGCGAAAAGTATCAAAGGCGCCAAACGCATCAAGGCAAGTACACTTGTTTGTTATCTGAAAAATAGACTCTCTCCGGATTCATTTAATTGCATTTTGGTCAATCCACAAAAAAAAAGTTCACTTTTCTTTTTTGGAAACATCGACTCAATAATATTTACCATAAATCTACCCATTTATTTACAAAAAAACCCACATATGTCTTCCTTTTTTATTCTTTATTTATTAATATATTCATTTATTATTTCCATGACCCATTTTTCTATAACACCTGCCTATTAATCTATTCATTTATTATCTTCATTCATTTTACATGCAAATTATTAAAATCCGTGCCATAAAAATTAAAGAACGTATTTGATGGACGGAACGACTACTTATTAGAACTGGATATTTGCAAAATAAATAGGAACTTATACCCATTTTACAATTTCAAATTTAGTTGCAAACTTTTGCAAAAATTTACCAAAACTTTTTAGTTTTTGCAATTGGGGTTTCCTAAATTTTTACCGTGATCGGAAAGATGACATGGACACCAACTTGAACTAAAATCGATCAAAAAAATGGCATGGATGCTAGACTGGACTAAAACGATGTTGTTCATTGTGTAATTCAACTCAAAGTGACATACGCGAGAATAGGGTTGAACCCTTGACCTTTGGAATTACACACTGAAAGACGCTGTTTTAGGCCAAACTTTTGTCCTTTTCATTTGAGTCCACGTTGGGCATCCGATTTTATCTATCGCCGGAAAAATTGGGGAAGCCCCAATTGCAAAAATGAAAAGGTTTGATTTTTATTTGCAAAGGTTTGAAAGTGAAGTCGAAATTGAAGAATGAGTTTAAGTTCGTGATTTATTTTGCAATCGCTCCTATTAAAACACATATTCATGTTTCTGTCACATTGTTAACTTCTGTAGAGAGTTTTCTGAAAATTGTCTCTGTTTTCAGCTATCGATGTTTGAGAAATCAGTTTCGAAAATGAGTTTGAAAGATCTCATGAAGGCCACGAACGACTTCAGCAATGAGAATATCATTTGGTCAGGGCGAACAGGAACGGTGTACAAGGCGGTTCTCGAAGACGGGACCTCTCTCATGGTGAAGAGATTGCAGGACACTCAACACTCAGAGAATGAATTCACGGCGGAAATGGCTACGTTGGGAAACATCAAACACCGGAACTTGGTCCCACTGCTCGGTTTCTGCCTGACGAAGAAGGAACGCCTCTTGGTCTACAAGCACATCCCTAATGGCTCCCTTCACGACAGGCTGCATCCTGCGAGCGAAGGCGCCAAAGTCATGGATTGGCCGCTTCGTCTCAAGATAGGGATAAAGGCAGCGAAGGGATTCGCATTTCTCCACCACTCCTGCAATCCGCGCATCATCCACCGCAACATCAGCTCGCAGTGCATCCTGCTTGATGCGGACTACGAGCCGAAGATATCTGATTTCGGGCTAGCTAGGCTCATGAATCCCATCGACACGCACCTGAGCACGTTCGTGAATGGCGAGTTCGGAGATTTGGGGTACGTCGCTCCTGAATACGCAAGAACCCTGATGGCCACCCCGAAGGGGGACGTCTACAGTTTCGGAGTTGTGCTGCTGGAGTTGGTGACAGGGGAGAAAGCGACCTACGTGGCGAGAGCCCCGGAGAGCTTCAGAGGCAGCCTGGTCGACTGGATCTCGGAACTCTCCGCAGCGTCTAAGCTTCATGATGCGATTGATGAGTCCTTGGTTGGTAAAGGCTGCGACAGCGAGCTTTTCCAGTTTCTGAAAGTTGCTTGTAACTGTGTGCTTCCGGCTAACCCCAAAGAGAGGCCTACCATGTTTGAGGTGTACCAGCTCCTCCGAGCCGTCGGGCAGCACTACAATTTCACGACAGAGGACGACATTTTGGTGCCGACGAATGCCGGGGATGCTGATCAAATGGTCGAGCTCATTGTTGCTCGAGATGATGTACAGAAGAACTTCTACTGAAAAGGGTGTCGGAAGAAAAAGTCTGATAGATTGCTTGGTCAGATCAATATTCCATCTGTGGTATTATACATTGTTGGTATGTAGTAGTTTTTTTTTTGGTTGATGTAGGTGTTCCTATATCTGTTTCTATGCAGAACTACTTGAGCCTAATCAGTCGAATTTTAGGTGAATTGAACTGTGTATATTTATCTTTAGTTTCTTGATGTCCATCTCAAGTTTTGTTCGGATTGTTTGTCGTGTTTCACGTTAAGATCGTCCGCACACGACGTGTGCATACATTTTGATGGTGTATGATAAGAAATGAAATACGAGATTGAAATACAAAAATGTGTTATACGACAAATGGTTCCTAGTTGACCATTCATACCTAACCCATATGCAGTTCTATTGATTTGATTATAACAATATGCAGACTGCAACGGGGTGAAAGATTATAAAAATTTGGAAATGGAAAAAAGATGGAAAAGTAAAAGATGGTGTGCATTGCAAAAAACGAGAATTTGATTTAGTTTGTTTTGTCGACAATAATTGAAATTATAATATCTTTTTTTTCTTTTCTTTTTAAGAAAAAGGTGAACTTGAATTAGTTATAAATTGTTGATATTCAACTCTTACGAAAATATGTAACGAACAAATAAATCAGAGCCTAAAAAGTAAATTTCAGAATTGAAGTACTTCACGTTCCAAAAAAGGTCACAAAAAGAAATACTCCTACCGTTCCCCAAATATAGTGTTATGAATCTTTGACACGAGTTTTAATAAAAGTTATTGAGTGTATTATAAGTAAAGTAAGGATTTCATAATAATAATATAATATTAAATTAATTAGTGATAGACCATAGATGGTAAAAGATGTAAATAAAATTATTGAATGTATTATAAGTAGAATAACGATCTCATAATTAAAATAATATTAAATTAATTAGTGGTGAACCATTCTAATTACAATCATACATTTACTTTTCAAAATCTACTTATGAGTTATACAATTATAAGTTTAACAAGATTTGCCAAGTGAAATTTTCACAACTAGCATAGTTTTTGAGACTTAGATGTATTTAAGTTTTGGATAGATGATATTTAAAATTAATATACTATTTAATATCATTCGAATACATCTACTCCATTCATCTACTTACAATTATTATTATTATTATATTTATCTCATAGAAATTAATTATGTAAGTTAGATGTTATTTATTTTAGAATTATAATTATAGAAATATAAATATAACTACGTAACTCATACTTGTATATTTATATATTATAATGATCTATATTGATATTTTTGTTCATAAGATAACTTAGTAGATCATGTTATTTTTTAATTTTCCAACTCAATATTTCATTTGATAATATTCAATATCATTCTATTACATTTACTTTTCAAAATCTACTTATGAGTTATAAATTATAATTGTTTTATCTCATAGTTACTTAGTTATAAAGGTAGATGAACTTTATATTAGAATTATGAATTATTATTATATTTATCTCATAGTCAATTAGTTATGTAAGTTATTTGTAATTTATTTTTAGAATTATAATTACGAAATATAAATATAATTATGTAACTCAAGTATACTTGTATACTTATACATTATAATTATCTAAATCGATATTTTTGTTCATAAAATAACTTAATAAATCATGTTATTATTTTTAGTTTTCCAAATCAATATCTCATTATATTAATTAATTGTTCATTTAATGATTTTATTTTATAACACACATGAAAATATATATTAAGGTTTGATTAAAATAATATATATATATATATATATATATATATATATATATATATATATATATATATATATATATATATATACTAAAATTGAATATACTATTCAATATCATTCAATTATATTTACGAAACAAGGTAGCTTCTGAGCGGTTTGGTTTGTTTGTGTAAAATGTAAATAAATAGATTGTTGAAAGTAAAAAAGAGAAATAGTGATGAGCCATGAATGATAAAATGTGTAAATAAAGAATATTATTGAGGGTAAAATTAAAAAATAGTTTTCATAAATAGATTGAAAGAAAATTAAGAATGTTTCAAAAAAAAAATTAGGAATGAAATTGGGAGGCACGAATATATTGAAGAAATCGTGTTCCTTAAAATTGAAATAGCTATGTAAACGCAATTATTTCCTTCGTCTCGGTATAAAAACTCCCGTCTTATACCACTCTCTGCAACACACACACATAAACACAGTACTCGAAAAGGAGCGTTCAGCTGCAGACATGGAGAAGGAGAAAGGAAAGAACACGAAAAAGAATCCTTCAAATGGAAAAATTTCCCTCGAACAGTTCGTTTCCATTATGGCTCCTCTTATAGACTTGGAAAAAGTACTTCAATCTATCCTTCTTCCTCCCTCTCTGTATGTAATTGTGCATATGCACGTGTGTATTTATGAGTGTCCGTTCTCTGTGTGTGTGTTTGTGTTCTGATATCGCGCGACTTAATGTCTTTCTCACTGATGATTGAAATGATTAATTAGCCACGAATTTTGTTTCACTTATTGTTTCAACCTAATCAGTGGCTAATTTTGTGGTTATTTTATGTTATGTTTATGAGCTTGAGACGTGTTGTGATTATGTCTACACATGATGGAAATTTCCTCCAATAATATGGTTATTTTAGGAAGCGGAGATATCACAGTCAATGAGCTCGGGCGCAACGAGAAGTTTGGAGACTGCTCAAAAGAAGGGATCAACCATTCTGAATTTGAAGTGTGTAGATGCTCAGGTAATACTCATTTCAAATGTGCTATTACATTTTGGTTTAGAAGGGATCAACCATTCTCTGAATGTGTATTTTATAGACAGGATTGATGGGAAAAAGTCTTCTCGAATTTCAATCTAATAAAGGGGATGTGCTCCCTCCTCACAAGGTACTACTATTCTATACAGTGCACTAGTTTTCTAAAGGTTAATGCAGTTCTGTAACATATCATAATGTTATGATGATGAGAGTTCAAACGCAATTCATTTCAATTTCTTTTGAGTTATTTGAGTTCTGTTTGACTAGTTGAGGTGGTTCTTTGACTTGGTTATCTCAGTAGACAATTTGGAAATCTAGAAAATTTTGGAGTAGTTCCAAGTATTATATTAGTGATTGCTGTAAAATATTTTCTACTACTTCATTTTGTCAATTATCCCAGTTTTACTATTTGAACAAGAATTGATGCAATGCTTTTTTCCCCCCATGTACGTTTATTTATTTAACATATGACTGGGAGCAGAAGACTCACATTTCGGATATCTAGAAGTATTCTGTCATCTGGCAGCATCTTGAATAACTTCTTTTTTCTTTGACATCTCTTAAATTCCTTGCAGTTTGGAACTCATGATGTTGTGGTTTTGAAACCGAACAAATCTGATTTAGGGTCTCCTCCCCTTGGGCAAGGGGTTGTTTACAGAATAAAGGTATTATATAGCTTGTGAAATATTAAGATTATGCTATGCATTATTCTAACCCATTATTTGAGTGAATTACCTTTTTCTTTTGTGCAGGACACGTCAATCACTGTTGCCTTTGAGGATATACCAGAGGAAGGTTTGAATAGCCCCCTACGCCTTGAAAAAGTGGCAAATGAGGTGAGTTACTTGTTTCTTTTAATCATATGATTCTGTTTAATGCATCTAGAAGAGGTATCCTTAGACATAAGTGTTATGTAGGTAACTTACCGTCGGATGAAGGAAACTTTGGTTCAGCTAAGCAAAGGTGTAAGGATAGGTCCTGCTGCTGATCTAATACCAGTTCTGTTTGGTGAGAGGTCACCAACTGTGTTGAAGAAGGAAATCAAGTTCACTCCTATAAACTCAAACCTTGATCATTCACAGGTGTCCCAAAAAATATCATCCATATGACTTTATGCTGTTTATATGGTCTTTTACATTTATAACATTTTATAAGGTCTTTTCTTTTTATAACTTTTTATGAGGTATTTTCATAACTGTCGACTAAATGAGTTCTTTTATTTTTAAGAAAGGTGCTATCTCAAAGGCTCTATTATCCAAGGAGCTCTTTTTGCTGCATGGTCCTCCTGGAACTGGGAAGACTACTACTGTGGTTGAAATTATTCTGCAAGAAGTCAAGCGTGGATCAAAAATTCTTGCTTGTGCTGCTTCAAACATTGCAGTTGATAACATTGTGGAGAGACTTGTGCCTCATAGGTACATAAAGTTTTCAATTTACATGTTCTAGTTTCTACTTTGACCAGTGCACTTGATAATCCTAATTATCAAAGTTACTTAGTTCTCTTTCTGGTTGTAACAGAGTTAAGCTGGTGAGAGTTGGACATCCTGCTCGCTTACTTCCTCAAGTATTGGATACTGCTCTAGATGCTCAGGTAGAGTTTCTACCATCCTGCACCCAAAATCTGGATTCTAGAATGTCATTCATCTATCAACTTGCAATAAGTCAAATTATCTATTCTTTCTTCATACTACTGTCTCATTTTTCACTCTTTGAGCAACCAGGTCCTTCAGTTTTGTGTTCTGGCTAATGCAACTCAAGTTTACAAAATGCCCGTCTATAAATGGTGACTATTTTAGTCGTATTTATTTACTGGTTTGTTTCATATAGGTCCTGCATGGGGATAATAGTGCCCTTGCAAATGATATCCGCAAGGAAATGAAGGTGCATGATTAAACAATTTATATTACCTTCTCCTACTGTATTAAATAATTTGATATATTACTGATCTCACCTAATTTATCTTCAATGACTTTGTCGTTGCCCCATTAACTTCTGCAGGCTTTGAATGGAAAACTTTTAAAAGCCAAAGATAGAAATACTAAGAGAGATATCAGAAAGGAACTCAAGACTCTCTCCAAAGAAGAACGTAAAAGGCAACAGCTGGCAGTGACTGATGTGATTAAGAATGCAGATGTAGTATTAACAACATTGACTGGTGCATTGTCTAAGAAGCTGGATGGCTTTTCCTTTGATTTGGTTATAATTGATGAAGCTGCCCAAGCATTAGAAATAGCATGCTGGATTGCTCTTCTGAAGGTATTTATAAAGTTACAGGTGCTGAATCTAACTGTAGAATCTAACTGTAGAATTATCATGAAAGTGATCAATTTTTGTTTGACTTATACCTTTTGGTTGATGATAGTCAGGTGGGAAAGAAAAACTAGACTTGATATAATTTTTCACTTACACTCCAAGAGTAAGAGAATTTCAACTTATCTTCATTTTCACTTTTGGGAGTATCTGAGTATGTGACTCTATATGCAGTTCTAAGTCATTTTAGATTAACCAGTAAGATTGTAAGAATATATCCTTCTTGCCAGTATAAGAAGATGATGTGCTCTCTTACTTTGGCCCACTGATATTGGTAAATAACTTTGAGCAAGCCATGATTGCAGCCCTGGAGCTACAGTTTCTCCTCTTAGTAGTTAACAAAATATGTTTTATTCTGAGACTCACTAAACACCTCAATGTTCCTTTTCAGGGCTCAAGATGCATATTAGCAGGTGATCATCTTCAGCTTCCCCCAACAATCCAAAGTGTAGAAGCTGAGGCGAAAGGGTTGGGAAGAACCCTCTTTGAACGCCTTGCGGAGTTGCATGGAGATGGTACCATGTCTATGCTCACTGTTCAGTACCGTATGCATGAACTTATCATGAATTGGTCGTCTGAAGAGCTCTATCAAGGAAAGGTGATCATATACGTTGAAACCTCTCTCTCTATATCTCTCTGTTCCTTGAAACAAATTTCTCAAAACTTAGTTGTAATTCGGACTTCTGGATTAAACAGTGCACTACTTGCTGACTGGGTTTACTTCACCTTGCGTGACAGATTCAAGCCCATTCAAGTGTTGCAGCCCATACTTTATATGAACTGGAGGGTGTCAAGAAGTCATCTTCAACAGAATCAGCCCTTCTTCTGATAGACACAGCAGGGTATAGTGTTCTCTTTCCATCAGTTAGAAATTTTGTACGTACAGAATCAGTGAGCTAAATGCAGAGGAGTCTTGCTTTTGCCATCATGGTCATGTTTAAGTGGGTCCACTTGTTATTAAGGTTGTAAGCGTTCTTTTCAGTTGTGATATGGAAGAGAAGAAGGATGAAGAAGATAGCACACTGAATGAGGGGGAAGCTGCTGTCGCTATAGCACATGCTAAGAGACTAGTGGAGAGTGGAGTTCAAGCTGCCAATATAGGAATCATTGCACCTTATGCAGCACAGGTTCTTTTACATTGGTGAAATTGTAGATCTGTATCTAATTAAGCAGGAAAATAATGTCTATGATCTTTCAGGTTGTGCTACTGAAAATGTTGAAAAGCAAAGAGGAAAAGCTAAAAGATATGGAAATATCTACAGTTGATGGCTTTCAAGGCCGTGAAAAGGAAGCAATTATCATTTCAATGGTCCGCTCGAACTCCAAGAAAGAGGTAATACTAGTGCTAATTGCAAAACGATACATGATTGTCCAAGGATCAAACACTATGGCATTAAGATGCTAAACAGAAAATTGTCTTTTTTTCAGGTTGGCTTTTTAAGTGATCACAGGAGAATGAATGTTGCAGTGACGCGAGCAAGGAGGCAATGTTGCATTATTTGTGACACCGAGACTGTTACTGGAGATAAATTCTTGAAGCGTTTGATTGAGTACTTTGAGGAACACGGCGAATATTTGAGTGCTTCAGAGTATGGCACTCAGTGAATCAGGAAATTGCTACGTGCCACATGAGTAGATCCTGTAGCACTTAGAAATACTTGGTGCAGATGTGGCTTGAATGAGAATAGCATTCTAGTGATTTGTATGATAACAGCCACAACAGTTCTTTTACTCAATTATAGTATACCAGGGGTGGCTATTTCTTCTCTTACACCATGTTCACTTCTTGAGTTTGTCACTTAATTTTTCATCTAGTATGGAAGTTGAAAGCTACTTCTCAGGAGGTTTGCTTTGTCTTCAAAATTGTGCGTGTATCAAATGCTCTTTTGGAAGATGTGAAACAGAAACTGTTGTTTGGTAGTGTTTGCATAATCTCATCTGTATGTTGATATGACACAAACGAAACTGCCAGACGAGGCAGGGAAAGGTAAGCTCATTCAGTTACTTCTAATACTCATGTCTCACTGGCATGCTGTCGTGTGTTTTAGGGGCTTCTTTTACTTACTATATTACACAAAATGGAGCTGTTGCACATGGGCTAAACTAGTCTATTTAAGGAAATATTCCTATAGTATTCCCCAACTCCCCTAAAAGTTCCAGATTGATGGAAATAAAAACAGCTCTTCATTACTATCATGTGCATGGAAAGTGGTGGCATCTGCTCCTAGATGAATATCTGCTTCAGCTATCTCACTCAGTGTATCCCAGTTAAAACTGTTAGCTGCACAGGTACCAAATCCATCTTCTTCGTCGTCTTTGAATGATAATGATTTTGTGAAATTCTTCGATGTATTATCACTCTCACATGGGTGATTTCCCTCTCCTTTCAGTACCCCGAGCTGCTGGAGGAATTCATTGAGATCAATCTGTGGCTTGTCTTCAGAGGCAATTGATTTACTCTGAGATGAAAACTCGGTATCTTTCTCAGTTGCCTCAGGAATTTCTAGTCGGGGCTCCTCGCTTAGAATCTGCACGTCATTTTTGGGATCACTCGATGATGAACTTGATGAATAATCCTGACCGAGAACCCCACTTTTCTTGAGTTCTTGCAGCCTCTGGTGAATCACATGGACGCTCGGCTGCGCGTTCAAATTCAGCAATCCCGTGCTGGGAAACTTGGAGTGGAAGTTACTGGAAGGGAACCATTTGAACTTCTGCGACTTGCTCAGCGGGTTGAAGTTCGACCTCAAGTGAGGCAGGTTAAGGTACGCCTCTGGCCCATATAACCTTCTTGCAGCTTCATCATAAGCCATGGCGGCCTCCTCCGCCGTGGAGAAAGAGCCCAGCCAGAGCCTGGTCCTCTTCTTGGGCTCTCTTATCTCGGCCACCCACTTACCCCACGTCCTCTGTCGAACACCACGATACTCACACGTGGCGTTCTGAGGGCCGCCTTTCCCCTTCGTTGGGCCTTTCTTCCAAGGCTTGAGGGGAGATTTCCTGCAGTTCTCCATGAGTGAGAGTGAGTAGTGGAATTGTTTTGTTAGAAGTGGGAATGACTGGCGCGGGGTATGTATAGTGTGTGTGATTTTTGGTTTAAATGTCTTCACGTTTGGAAGAAAGAATTTGAAACCCCATGTGACCGTTTAAGCTCCATTTGGTGTGTTGGTTATTTCTACTGGAAGTGTCACTCTGGAGCTACAAGTCACATGTTTCTCTATTTTTCCTTTTGTAATTTCGGCTCGATCTTCATCTTGATCTTGATGGCTACGATGTTAGGGTAAGTCGAGGTTGGTAATGGTCCCATCCCTTCTTTAACTACGCTTCGAATCAAATCAATAGGCATATTAGAATAGACCCTTGAGTTGAATCGGATCAAAATATGAGATTTTCCTCTTCTCCAAAGGCTTTTTCGTTTTCTTAACTGGTGATTTAATCATACACGACGCTATTATATTAAGGTTGTCTTCATCGGAAACATGTCTTGTCATGT
Organism: Salvia rosmarinus; assembly: GCA_036937905.1. Classification (NCBI taxonomy): domain Eukaryota; kingdom Viridiplantae; phylum Streptophyta; class Magnoliopsida; order Lamiales; family Lamiaceae; genus Salvia; species Salvia rosmarinus. The sequence continues at coordinate 16,012,978 of CM072821.1, forward strand.
TATTCATGTATTTGATGCCATTATTACCCTTCAAACATAGTATACATTTTGCCCCCCTACAACTAGGATGCATTAATGGAAGGAGCAATGAATTTTAACAAAACACCAACGTAGTCTTGGTACGAATCATTCACAAATAAACTCGTCATCAGCACTAAAATCTGAGAATTTGATAGCCAGTTGTAATTCAGGTTCAAATGCGTAATAACGTAGTTCACATTGTGGGATTGACAAGTGCAGGTGAAGCCATGCAAACACGTGACAAGTATGATTTTTCTCGCTGAGTTGAGTTAGGGTGTTATGACCGACTATGGAAGAATCCAAAGTTATTTATATTTTTGAAAATTCAGCTAAAAAAAAAATTCATTTAACGAATATACTTTTGTATCGCGATAACCATTTATATTTGATTATTGAAAATCTGGTAATATCCTTAAAAGAAGCTTAAGGGTCGATGATGATGGGGTATGTGTGTGTGAAGTTGAGTGTATTCACAGTTGAGTTTAGTCCCTCGGATACCGTAACAGAATCCAGAAGACTTGGGAGTTTTGGACAGTAGTGTTAATAAGAACAATAATTGTAAGGAAGAGAAATCACCTCTCACAAGCATATTCACGAGCCTGCCCGATTTCACACGTTTCTAGGGAATTTTCACGGCCTGCTCCCTTCCCCTCATCACCTTTATCCCATGCATACATCGCCCATCTGTTATACCATAAGCAGGGCATACCATGCAAAACCATGCAGTTGATGCAGTTGGAACTTCAGACGAACAGAGATCAAAAGAACAATCCAGAACATAAAGGAAGAGCCACGTGAGAACGCTGTTACAAAACAGTTGAAGCTGGTGGAGTAGCAACTAATTCAGTTGAACAATTATGAAGCGGTTAAGCTGTTAAAGAGTGGTTAAGAAATGAAAGCTTATAAATAGCAGTAATGTGTAAATAGTGATAATCGAAAATATTATTCTCTGTAAACTTTTGTTACATAATAAAATCTCCCAAATGTTTGTCTTCTCAAAGTTACTATCTCACGTTCTTGAAGAATTTGATAACTTTTGGTTATGATCATTTAGCTTGATCATAACAAGTGGTATCAGAGCCGAGTAACCACGCAACCGCATAGGAGAACTTCATGCCCAGAAAGACGAGGATGGGCGAGAGTATCAAACATTGAAGCACAAATGATGAAGATCCAACAACAACAAAAGTCAATGATCACGATGATGCAAACCCAGTTTGAAGAAATGAGAAAAGAAGCACGCACAAAAGAGGATGAATCAGAAAGCGGAAACGAGGGCAACAATGACACAGGAGGAGAAAAGAGGGGAGAAACGTCGAGCCAAAGTAAGAACAAGGATAATACAGCTCACTCAAACTCTCTACACTATCGCATGCCGAAACTTGAATTTCCTAAATTCCATGGAGAAAATCCCATGCAATGGCTCAGGAAATGTGGCAAGTATTTTGCAGTCAATCCCATGCACGAAGCTGAAAAAATCTTCACGGCTGCTATGTACATGGAAGGTATAGCGGATCTATGGTACTTGGAGTACGTAGAAGGAATGGAGGGATTATCATGGCAGAAGTTCAGTAAAATGGTAATGGAAAGATTTGCTGAAGAGAAAGGGAAGAGCTTAATTTCCCAATTCAATCACCTACGTCAAGCAACAGACGTAGCCTCATACACCAATCAGTTTGAAGAGCTCAAAACATTCATCGCAGTCAGTAATCGAAACTTAGATGAAGACTACTTCATACGGTGTTACGTAGGTGGCCTCAAGGAAGAAATATCTAGTGTGGTGGAAATGTTTGAACCCCAAAAGTTGGAGCAAGCTATCAAGCTAGCCAAAAAACAAGAATTGCAGTTGTTGGCGTTGGGGAGAGGTCCGAAACAAATAAGTAAGGGGCATGACTACAGTTGGAAGAAAGCAAGCGAGAATAGCACAGCAGCAGCAAGCGAAGGATCTCAAAACAGAATACATTCAAGAAGCTATCTCCGGCAGAGATTGAAGATCGGAGGAAGAAGCGGTTGTGTTTCAATTGCGATGAACCATATCAATTGGGACATAAGTGTAAAAAATTATTCACGATCATATGCAGCGGTGATGAAGAGGAACCTGAATTGATTCTACAAGAACTCACGACAGGAGAAGAGGAATTGCAGATTTCATTAAGTGCACTCGCCGGACAGCTAGCAGGGGATACGATCCGAATTCAAGGCAAAGTAGGCAGCCATGAAATTACGGTGCTAATAGATACTGGAAGTACACACAGCTTCCTAGATCTATCTACAGCTCAAAGGATGAAATGCGAGCTGGAGTATACGAATCCATTACTGGTTATAGTTGTGGACGGAGGTCAGATTAAGTGCAATACGCGCTGCCCCAAGCTAGAATGGGAGATGGGGAGTTGCAAGCTTAGTGCGCCAATACGGATCCTACAGCTTGGAGGTTGTGATATGGTTGTGGGTGTGGATTTACTGAAACAGATGAGACCTATTACTTTCGACTTCAACAATCAAAGTATCACTTTTCGGCGAGGGGAAAAAACTATTACGCTGCAAGGAGTTAAACAGGAAATGTCGTTGCGGATGATTTCAGTTAAGCAATATCAAAAGGCTATCAAAAAAAGGGAGAGGAACACTATTCGGATGTCTATGTATGCTAAGTGCAGAAAAGGTGGTGCAAACGTGCAAACTCAGCGAAGATTTACGTCCGTTGATCAGCAAATATGTCGCAATATTTGAAGCCCCAACGGAGTTACCACCACAACGAAGCCATAATCACAAGATTATGTTAAAACCAGGTACTATACCATTCAGACAAAGAGCCTACAAATACCCTTATTTGCAGCGCATCGAAGTGGAAAAACTGGTTCAAGAAATGCTGATAAATGGCGTAATTCAACCAAGCACAAGCCCATTCTCATCTCCAGTCCTTTTGGTCAAAAAGAAAGATGAGTCTTGGCTGTTTTGTATTGATTATAGGAGGCTCAATTCTCTCACGATCAAAGACAGCTTTCCAATACCTTTGATCGATGACCTCCTTGATGAGTTAGGAGGAGCAACTGTGTTCTCTAAAATCGATCTTCGCGCAGGCTATCATCAAATTCCCATGGATAAAGATGATATATACAAAACGGCATTCGTGACATCCAGTGGGCTGTACGAATTCAAGGTGATGCCGTTCGGCCTTACCAACGCACCGGCTACGTTTCAAGCTCTCATGAATTCAATCTTCAAACCTCATCTTGGTCAATTCGTGCTTGTTTTTTTTGATGACATATTGATCTATAGCAAGTCAAGAGGGGAGCATCTACAACATTTGGAAGCAGTCTTCATCATATTGCGTGAACATCAGTTATTCGCCAAAGCATCGAAGTGTGTATTCGGGCAGACTCATGTTGAATATTTGGGGCATATCATTAGTAAAGAAGGCGTTGCACCCGATCCTCAGAAAATCCAAGCCATGGTGGACTGGCCTAAACCAAAAACGTTGAAGACGTTGCGCGGGTTTCTTGGATTAACGGGGTATTACCGCAAATTCATCCGCAACTATGGAACCATTGCCAAACCACTCAACAACCTCACAAGGAAGGGTGGATTTCAGTGGTGTGAGGAGTCAGACATGGCGTTCGAAGCTTTGAAAAAAGCCATGACCACGGCTCCCGTTCTTACTCTCCCTGACTTCAGCACACCCTTTGTATTGGAAACGGATGCTTCATACAATGGGATTGGTGCCGTATTGATGCAGAATGGTCATCCCATTGCCTTTATCAGCCAGGCTTTAGCTCCCAAACATAAAGGACTCTCAACGTATGAAAAAGAATTTTTGGCTATCCTATTAGCAATTGAAAAATGGCGCGCGTACCTACTCCATGCCCAGTTCATTATTCGAACCGATCATCAGAGTTTGAAACATTTGTTGGAGCAAAAGTTGTCAACCCCACTACAGCATAAATATCTCACGAGGCTACTGGGGTTCGACTATACGATCGAGTACAAACGGGGAGTGGACAACAAAGTAGCCGATGCCCTATCGCGGCGAGATGAATGTTGTGGTACATGTTATGCAGTCACTAGTTGCTCGCCATCATGGACTGGGGAATTAATTACCAGCTACGAAGGTGATAATACGGCACAAGAGGCAATAACAGCATGCACGGTAACTCCCTCTGACTTATCATTCTTTTCTTACAATGGTGGTCTGTTGCGCTTTAAAGGGAAACTTTATGTGGGTTCCGGAGGCGAGTTACGAGCAAAAATTATTGATTACTTGCATAGTTCTAACTATGGGGGACATTCGGGTATCAACGCCACATTCCAAAGGATTCGATCCACTTTCTTATGGCCGAGGTTACGTGAAGCAGTCCAAGAACACGTAATGCAATGTCATCAATGTTAACTGAGTAAGCATGAGACCACGCGGTCCCCGGGGCTACTACAACCGCTCCCTATACCCGAACAAGCATGGCAGCATCTGATAATGGATTTTATCGAAGCGCTTCCCATGTCAGCAAGTAAGAATTCTATTTGGGTAATTGTGGATAGATTCACCAAATACGCACATTTTGTGGCCCTTCAACATCCGTATACAGCATCTCATTGTGCGGCTATTTTCCTGGATACCATCTATAAGCTTCATGGCTTACCAACTAGTATCGTTTCTGATCGTGATCGGATTTTCACCAGTCATTTCTGGAAGTCGTTGCTCGTGTCATTAGGAGTACAACAACACCTCAGTACGGCATACCACCCTCAAACAGATGGGCAAAGTGAGCGGGTGAATCAGTGTCTTGAAACTTATTTACGCTGTATGTGCGGGCAGGAACCGAAAAAGTGGGCATCTTGGCTACCCTTAGCCGAATTCTGGTATAACACAAGCTATCACACGTCTATCCAGTTAACTCCATTTGAGGCTTTATATGGGTATAAGCCTACACCATTGGCGCTATCATCATACACAGAGCCGCAGGTCATTGGAGTAGAAGCCACCATTCGGGAGAAACTGGACATACAGTTGCAATTAAAATGATCGTTGCAAACAGCTCAAGATCGTATGAAATCTGCTGCTGATCGAAAGTGGAAGCACAGAGAGTTTCAAGTAGATGACTGGGTATATCTCAAGTTGAAACCATATCGGCACCACTCTCTCCGTTTGCATAAAAGTTGGAAATTGAGTCCAAGGTACGCAGGACCGTTTTAGATTATTCGGAAGGTAGGGCTTGCAGCATATGAGATTCGTCTGCCGTCTACCTCCAAGTTACATCCAGTGTTCCACGTTAGTCTTCTCAAGCGCGCCAATAATCCCCGTCACAACGTCACGGCCTCATTACCAGATTTCGATGATGATGGTAAGGTTCTTCTTATTCAGTCAAGGTGCTAGCTCGAAGAATAGTTCGCAAGAATAATAGCCCTTCCTCTGAAGTACTAATACAATGGTCTCATTTACCGGAGGAAGAAGCTACTTGGGAGGATTTCGTGACTATGGAGGCCAAATTCCCTGCGTTGTTTATGACTTGAGGTCAAGTCATGTGTGAAGGGGAGGGCAGTGTTATACCATAAGCAGGGCATACCATGCAAAACCATGCAGTTGATGCAGTTGGAACTTCAGACGAACAGAGATCAAAAGAACAATCCAAAACATAAAGGAAGAGCCACGTGAGAAGGCTGTTACAAAACAGTTGAAGCTGGTGGAGTAACAACTAATTCAGTTGAACAGTTATGAAGCGGTTAAGCTGTTAAAGAGTGGTTAAGAAATGAAAGCTTATAAATAGCAGTAATGTGTAAATAGTGATAATCGAAAATATTATTCTCTGTAAACTTTTGTTACATAATAAAATCTCCCAAATGTTTGTCTTCTTCAAAGTTACTATCTCACGTTCTTGAAGAATTTGATAACTTTTGGTCATGATCATTTAGCTTGATCATAACACCATCTCTCTCTAAAATTTCTAAAAACCTAAAATAAATCTTTGCACCTTACTCACCTCACATATTCCCTGGGGCTTACTCGTATGATTGTATACAACCAAATGCGACGGCGGTGGTGGATGATGAACATGGTGCGGGACGGCTTGGAGGAGACATCCTCCTCATCACTACATTTATCCTAACGCATACCGAAACCTGCAGAAACTTATAGCATTGAAGCCTAAGAAATACCCAAATTGCTATGCTGTGAATCTTGCGCCGCCTGTGGTGGTGTCGCTGGTGGTGGAGTGAGTGGGGAATGTGGGCTACGCGTTTAATCATAGTGTGTGGAGGAAAATACAATAGGGATATAACTATGTGGGCCGCGATGCACCCCTCCTTTGGGGGGGCTTAGGGGGCCGAGGACAAGCGCAGAGAGGCCAGGGGGAGATGAGTGGATGGGGGCGTTTCAGTTTCTTTGTTCGAATTTGTCTGTTGTTTCTCTGTGAGAATGGTGTAATTGTGAAGATTGCGGTTTGTTTGATGAAGATGTAACCTGTCATGAGCAATGGATTGAGAATTTTCAAAACTTTATTTGTATTTGTTGAGAGGTAACAATATTGCAAGGCAGCAGTGTACAGAGGTATTTCAAATGTAAAGTAACTGTAATAACTGTTGAGATATATGCTACTGAAAAGAGATCAACCATAACTCAACTTGTTATAAATTATACGGAATAAACCCCATATTTATATAAAGATAAACATACTTTATTTAGTAGATTAATATAGTCTACTAAATAAATGAATACTCGATTTATAAATAAAGTATATAACTAGTTCACGTGATAAGCTTGAGTTGGAGAGGGAATAGTCGAACAACTGCAAAAATGAAAATCTCTATCCTGATTGCAACTTTGCAGCATCGAAACTTTTTTTTTGTGTCCGAGTAGTAGAAAAGGTTTTTTTCTTTTTCTTTTACAAAGTAGTAGAAAAGATCGATCGTCGCTCGCGTATGTAATAAATTAGATATGGAGTTAATTATAATTAAGCGTGGTTAACGTGTATATTTTGGAGGATGAGCCACATTTTTTTGTTCGTTTTCTCTTTTAAATTCCAATTAGTAAGTAGCGTTTGAATTTGATATTGATGGTTTTGTGCTACGTATCTATATTAATTTCATATATCATATATATCTTGGATCACATGCTCCAAATTCTCATGAATTATCGAAAATTTACACGATATCCTCTTTTATCTTTTAAATTGCTTGTTTCTAGAAACTATACACAACTTCCATCTCCCCTACTTTTGCCGGAAATACCCTTATCTCGAAGCAAGTTTGGAGTGCTCACTAACCAAATAAACAGTACTTCCTTTTGTTTCTTTCTCCACGATAATTATATCACAATTAATTTATTCACATTTCAAAAATATATCATTTTTCTTTTTATGACACTATTCCTTATTATTCAATCTCATAATTACTCATTATTTACCAAAAATCATTTCTACCATTCACAACCTAACAAATGGTGAGACATTTTCCCAATTCAAATAACATCTATTAATAATTTTATTAAAACCAGCATCATCCAAGTGATACACTTATCGTGAACGGATGGAGTAGTATTTTGGTCAAAATTTTGAAAAATGAATATTATGCATATTTTTTTAGAACATAAGGGGTTATGGTGCAATTTTCAAGGCTTCGATAACACAGTGAACGAAAGAAAGTTTAGTACAAGATTTCGATAATATGAGAGAGAGAGCTTGAACGCTAAACTGGAAGCTAAGATGGTGATTTGTATAAGAACGTGAAGAAAAGCAAAATCTAACGAGAAGTTAAACATACGAGAAGCTGCTGACACATTTGCCTTACTTCTGCAGAAGAATCTGTAGATGAGAGGTCTCTGAGCAACATCGTTGCCTCTAATAATCCAGCCGATATGCTCTCTACCACCTCTTCCTCACTCGCCATTAAACACATGAGCAGCTTCGCACCACCCATCTTCTCCTGCCAACAACAACAAGCCACAACGTCAACAACAACAACTCGATCCACTCCACATGCTGCAACCCAACAACACGCGTTCTCACAGACCATGTTCGAAAAGCTTTCATTTCGTGGAAGTTAATTACCTTTTGGGATCCTTGTTTGAGTGAAGTGAGAGCAACGTTTAGAAGGTCAATTGAATATGGGAATATCAACGACTTCAAATTGTATGCCACTGTGAACAGAACCTGGATGCACGCCGCCCTTACCTCTGAGTCTGCCATCACCTGGAAAAAGTAGATAAGAGTAAAAGCAAGAAAAGGGCGAAGGCAGAGACTGATCTCGACAACAATGAGAAGAATAGCATGCCTTGATTGAACGGATTATCCGTGGGGTGATTCTCTTAGCATATGATTTCTTCCAACTGTCCGGTATCTTCTGGCAGGCACTTATGAGGACATTAGCCATGCAGAGTCGAAATGTGAGGAGGCGGGCAGCTGCATCTGCTCTCTTAATGACGCCACTAGATTCAACGGGAATAGTCTCCTTATCATCGCTCAGCTGATTGATCACGAATGCAAGTACAGAATCACTGGAAATGACTGTGCCTGCAAATTGCACCAAAATGTTCTTTGCTTTTCATAAACTATGAAAAACTCAAGATATTTGAAGGGAGATTCTTAAAATATGAACCTTTTGAGGAATCTGGAGCTTGTAGTTCTGTGCAAACCATCAGAGCCAGAGAGTCTATGCAGCCATGTTGTGCTTTCGAAACTGAAGAGAAATGTCGCAGCAATATGTTAGAATGAGGAAGAAACTCAGCAAAACAGGTAAAGTAGGTCGCTTACTTTCATCTCCGTCCACTGATACCCATGACAGCACAGTCGCTATTGTTTTTCTTATTCCGAGGAAATCGGGATGTTTATAAGCGTTGTTGCCTCTAACCTAATCAAGGACGAGCAGTTAACGCAAAGACATAGATAGAAAGCAGACTTTAGTGAAGCATAACATATCAAACAGGATGCCTGGGATGACTCCTACCATAAGACATGTACAAAGGGAAAAGAGGCAAACTTTGATCGTCAGCGTATCTTTAGCATTAGCTGCGGATTCCAACTGAGAGGATAAAATTGGAATAAGGACCTGCATTGACAAAACAAGTAAAATCAACTTAATTAAGAAGTAAGTTTTCAAATCATATAAAAAGGGTATAAGAAGTCAGACAACATAAGGAATTTTCTCATATATGAGATGTATGTGAAGTTTACTTCACTTCTAATCAGATGATAACTATCTCTAATCATGCTGAATATGAAGTTGTGGCTACCTCGGGGTGAAGTCTTCCACAAAGCTCCGCAGCAAGCTTTCGAACATCTTCAAATTCAGACTTACTCAAAGCCCTAAAAAAGAAATTAAACGCCAACATCAGTTACTTTCCGGAATCACCAATACCTTAGAACTGTTGTATACTTTCATTTTTCTGGCAGACCTGTTAATTATCAAAGCAGCAATACATCCAGTGTCCTCGACGGCAAAATGCCAGGTTTCTGGACCAACAATAAGATCAGCACGCCACAGTCATATGTATAAAAATCAGTGAAATGTAAAAGAGGAACATATTTGATTGGCTTCAATTCAATTTGCAATGGTGAGCTTGATGCAGGTCTGTATATGTTGATTAATTGTAGTGGGGAACAAAGACAAGCGGCTTTCAATGAAATCAAGCCTCAGAAAGTATCTTTCTTAAGGAACATGCTGCTTTGCCATGTATCAAACATTCTCTCAGAATTATGTATTGTTCAAACTTTTGTTGAGCACTCCTTGAAATTTATCCACTTGATGATGATCATGGAACAAAAAATGATCCACAATTTTCACCTCAGAGACGTACCTTGAATTACTAAATTATGCAGATTTCTGCCATATACGAGAGGGGCATTAAGGTCATCAAAAACTCTTAAAGGAAGCAGTCTGATTATGAGCAACGGGCAAAGCGAATAAACAGATTCTCATGTTTCAAGGCCTCACTGTTTGAATCTGTCTTCACTTTGCCTTTTGAAAAGGAGTCATTTATGCTGCCCAAGAAAACAAATTGAAAATTAATTAGCAAAACAGAAGAAAGAAGTAGATGAGATTGCATGATATCAGACCACCACAGGGATATCTTCAAAGTTTGGTACTAACACAATAGGATACATAAGTATTTGCTCTGGTTTTTTTCTTTTTTTAATACTGGCAATTAATGCTCTTTCCTAAATAGCTAGTTAACCGCACACACTTGTTTAAAGGAGAACATAGAAGGGTCACTCAAAAAATACAAAGCGGACACAAATGCAAAGAACATAGAAATGCAATAACGGAGGAAGACTGGAAGGCGAGGCTACTCACTCGTTATGTTCTCTCATATACAATATTAGTCGATTAAAGACTGAATCCACAGCCTCAGCCAAGTATTCACTTATATGGCTCAGATATCTGACAATAACAGCATTTGATGGTTCAGCTAACATCTTGTCAACTAAAGGGCCAACAATTACATGCCAATCTTCAACCTGAAAATTTCCATAAGCATTAACTTGGATTCTGAATATAAAAATAACCAAAACAGATTGCTATATATGATATAGTAGAATCACATCAAGCAATGAATAAGTCATTATCATTTTGTGATAATTGTCAAATAGCCAACTCACAAAAATGATTTCAGCTAGTGAAGGTTTCTCTTAATAAAACTTCAAGTAAATTGTGCAATACAGTCCTTGAGGTCTCAGATACAAGATAAACGTAGTCTATAAACTAGAAAGTCACTGTATAGATGCATGATTGTATTGGGAGATGCAACGTACATGTTTTGCCCACTCTGGAAGCAACTTGAGGAGCCTATTAGTATCCAGTGTTGATCCTGAAAAGCAAAGGTTCTATTTTAAATAAAGTATTAGTGTCTGCTACGTAAAAGGCAGATCCCATTTCTTTCTCTATTTTTGGTTGATTACCCAGACGGGAACATTCTAATCTTGAGAGCCCTCACCACTAGTAGAATAAAATGTTAAACAGTAAGCTTCAGATTTTTACGCATACCTGATTTTGTACCAATAGCAGCACCAGAATCTGTGTTTTGAGCAAGTTTGCTGCAAAAGGGTTTGTTAAAATTGTTAGCAAATGCAAGGCACAACATTCCAGTGGAAAAGTTCTAGTTTCCCTAAAGAAGATTTTAAAATTTTCTTATACTTTTAAAATTTTCATTAATGAATTCCTATCAATTTGCTCGGAATCTTAATCTCAAGTATATGATCGGGAAATAATTGAAACAGAATAAAATTGATAATTACGGAAGTACCTGAGATAGTCAAGGAGCATGCACAAGATGTCAGGTTCTTCTTTGTGATTGACTAGCAAGGATATAAGTGCGACAGCTGCTGATGTCTGTATTTTTCATTTGGTGAATAACTTAGCTCAGCAAGCCTAGGCAGAACTAAATGTGGATCTGCAACAGTATAAGCGATCATGGTGCCAAGAGGCTATTTCACAGATTTTCTGCTGTCAGAATGAAGAACTACCAATGTCATGCTTGAAAGGGTTTGGCAGGTGGGCTTTTATTTTCCTTATTTCTTTCTTTATTTGTTTTTATTTTTACCTTATATATTTATTTATTTTTTGGGGGGGGTCACATGATGCAGCCACAAAGACGAGCATATTAAAATAGCTTCTAATATTTTTTGGCTGCACTAGTGGTAAAAGACAAAGTTATTGATGCCTGATGAGAAATAAGATGACCAAGTAAATTGCAATATTTCTGCCCTACAGAATTCTACCAATTCTGTTACTGTTTGTCCGAAAGTCCAATGATTAGCTGAATGCTAAATGTAACTAACCAATCATGGGAATCAAATTCCCTGCCTGATTATGTATGGCCTCATCTTCATCTCCAAGGCATTCTAACAAGTGGTTTGCAACATCTTGCCTGAATGAGAACATTCAGAAATATGACAACATAACAAATTCAAGCAATAATAAATAAATAAATCATATTTCACCAAATCAACTACTTACCATTCCCTTCTGAAAGTGTATCAACTGACCCAGAAGTTATATGGATGAGATCTGCCACAACATCAACAGCATTTCTCTTCTGTACTACATTTTTAGAGTAAATGCGCTTTAGAACTTCATTCAGGCACTTTCTATTTGAACATCTGTCACATAAACAATTAGAGTCACTCTCGAATTTAAGATGGTCTACTACTACTACCACTACTACTAGTAGAAGTAGTAGTAGGAAACACAACAACAACATGGGTACTTGATAGATCATACATTGAGCAATATTCTGCAAGAAGCTTAATAATAGCTTTTGCTGCTGCATCTTGCTCATCCAAAAGATTCAGCAGTGTTGGGAGAAAAGCATCTATTTGTCTATCATCTCTAAGACTTCTCCTGGATAATGTATGAGTTGTCTTCAAGATGACAGCTTTAAAAATATTTATAGCTCCATCAATTACATCCTCATCAGCACACCGCAGCTGTAGAACATAATTGGCACTAAATGAGGCTAGAAAATATCATATGTAACACAGATCCAAATGGGAGATAGTTTCAGTTAGAGTTTGCTAGCCAGAGACTGCTAAAACTAATCAGAAATCCTGATAACTCAATACAGAAGTTTATAACACTACCTGAGATATGAGAGTTTCGGAAATTTGAGGCCCAGATTCTGCTATTGTGTTTTCAAACTGCTGACTATCCAGTCGACCCAATAAAAGCATAAGGCAATTCAGGAAAAAATTAACGGTTTCTAATTTGCTGCTTTTGCCCATTTCAGGTTCCTCGGCTTGGTTGTCTGCATAAAACTGCAAATGTTCATAAGAATATGAAGGATGAATAAGGTTAAATGTTTAAAAGATTCAATATCTGTAAATCAATAGTATCGCACATCTTTCTTCTTCTTTTTTTTTAAAGGAAAGCATAGCTACACATTTTAACCATCAAAATGATAGCCAAAAGGTTATATATAATCCAGTTCAACTCTGAAAATAATTTGACTTTTTTCTCAACATTAGCAGTGTAAACATAATACCTACATGAAGTACTTTTACCTTAATGCCAGACAAATATTGGTCTAATAGTTCTTTATGCTGCTGAGAGAATTTGTGGTCTTCTAAGCACATAAGCCTGCCATAATGTTTCCAACAAGAAGAGAGAAGAAGAGAACCAGTCTTCACCATATGCAACTCTGTCTTTATAAGATAGAAGAACTGAAGGTTGAGCAAAAGACATGGAATAAATATAGAAAACATGAAGAAGCAACTAGACCTGCCTGTTCTCGAAAACAATCATATTGCTGATTCAGCTCCTGCAGCCACGTACATACCCTCTTCAATCCTTCTCCATGCAAATAACGGCTTTTCCTGCTCCACTGGGTGAGTTTTTCAAAAATAAAAGGGCAAAGTGAGGAGCAGAAATTATCAACAAATTGAAGCATACATGTAGATCCACGTCAGAAAAGGAAAAGAGAAACTGCTATTAAATCTAAGTTTTAAGCTCAGATAATCAGCAAATCGATAAGCAAAACTTCAAATATCAGGAAAAATAAAATCTGGTTGGTGAATAGAAGAAAAGTAAAAGACTGGGATCATACATCTGTAAGTTTCTTCACAAGAGTTATAAGGTCATTGAGATTATTCCAAAGAAGCAGCTTCAAATCCAACGTGGAGGAAACTTCAGAAGTTTCCCTTATTGCATTCTCATTTCTATCAATAGTACCAGCATGTAACAAATTGGAAGGCTGACTTTTAGCACTAACAAAGGATGATTTTTGCTTTTTGGTTATATTATTGGACGGAGGATCCTTTCTGGTCAATGCCACTGTTAGAGATAAAACAAAATCAGCCGCAGCAACTGCAAGGCGAGTTGGCAACTCAAATCCCTCTCGCATAATGCTACAATTCAGATGATCAAACATTCAGTCAACAGTGGCAACATAAGAACGACATGATTTTAAGTAACAGTTTACTATACATTTTCCATTACATGAGAATCTGAAATTATTGAACTCTACATATTCCACAAAATGAAACCATTGACGGGCACAATCACATACTGAGGAGTGATGAAGAGTATTTGACTGAATAATTGCTGATACGAGGCCAACATACCTTCCGCTGCACATCATGGATAAGAGGTGGGGGATAGAAGAACAAAATGTCTTCAATATCACATCATGTTTCTGCCTTATTGCTGCACAAATAACGAAAATTCAATTGCTACCAACTATATGTATAACTTTCGGAGTTATTAGAGGATCAAAGAAGAGGCATTTGCCACTGTTAACAGTCTGAAGGAACAACATGCAAATTTCAAAACAAAATGCTGGAAGATAGAATCTCATTAGGCAGATAAAAGAGCACCTCAACCCACCATGTAACATAAAAGACAGTTCAAACAAACAATCTGCTAAAAATGGTTTCCTTATCTTCACAGAAAGCTGAAGTATACCCTGGTCAATATTTAATGAGTAACACTTAAATTGGCAGATGAACTCAAAATTTTAGCCAATACAATAACAAATATCCAAATTTTGTGTTAATTCAACTTCCAGGTTCCAATTTTATTGATATAAAGACAGAGAAAGTGAAAACATACATAAGTGTTGTGTACTGACATCACAGGGAGAAAGTTGTAACAAAGAGAGAAAAAGTACACAGAAAACCAAGCGAGTGGAGAGTAAATAACAAAATTACCGTTAGTTGTAATATCGCTTGCAACATGCTCATATTCAATGAGACTGCGTCCAAGAATGCACCACCCAAGAGCAACATGATGATCATCTCTTCTCGAAATGATGCCTGAGACATTCCTCAGAATTGCTTCCAAAAAATCTCATCTTGAAAAAGCCAATTCAAAAGTATCATAGCCTGGTTTCCTCGTTTCGATTCTCTCATCATCAATGACTGAAATTAAGACAGAAATAATTAAAATGGACAAATAAATTATGTATGTTTTACTTGCAAAAGTAGCACTAATTCTTCAATAAGCAAGCATTATTTTAGCAACTAGAGTTGTTTCGATCTTCGAACTCTCTACATTAGTTGTTCCAGCATTAGTAAACCTGAATTCTAAGCTCATATTTTAGATTAAGATGTATCATAAATAGCCTTAAATTCACATTTATATAAAAGGAACGACTCTTTTGAGACTAAAGAGGGAAAACTACATGCCTTAATGCTTATACATTCAACTTGATTGAGATAACAAAGAATTAAAACACGAACAAAATTGCGTACGTGCTGTAGCATGGGAACAAGAACGTGGTCCAAATGATCGCCTTTTTCGGCAGCTTCTCCTATGTACTTGTGCAGAAACCACAGCGAATGCTCCACAGAAACTTACACATAGATAACAAAAAAAGTTAAATGTAAAGGCAAAAAGTTATAAATCATTGAACATTATTTTGCAGCTTCAGCTATTTTCTACCGGTGATTGGAGCAAAATTGGGGGAGGGACTGAGCCTAGAAATAGCGTCCTGGAGTTTCTTCGGCTTCAAGCTTAGTAGAGTAGTCATGGCCCGGCCGACGGTCGCCGCGACGACCGGGCCCGACTCCGAGCCCGGTCTCAGCCCGATTATCTCGCGCTCCTCTTCCAGTTCCATCACTCTGTGTGTGTGTGTGTGAGAGAGAGAGAGAGAGAGAGAGAGGAATTCTGGTCGTTTCTCAAAGAATCGACGGCGGGAGAACTGCTTCAGAGTTCAGAGTACGCCCACCTGAAGTATGGTTAATTACAAATTGAGCCTCCAAGCTTGCAAAATTACCAAGCTTCCTCTAGATTTTATCATATTACCAATCACAGTTAGCATTAATCGGTCAAGTAACTTTATTTTCATTGTAATAATTTAGAAATAAATATTCTCTCATTCTAATTTAAAATGTCTCACTTTTCTTTTTGGTTTATCCCATTACAAATGTCTCATTCCATTTTAGAAAATAATTATCCCTTCAAAAAGTGTGGACCATATCCACTTTTTAACACTTTAACTACTTCATACATTTCTTCTTAATACTCGTGTCCAAAAGAAATGGGACACTTCAGGTGGGATGGAGGGAGTATATCAGTTTGAATAAATTTTAAAAAGGAAGGCCAAATAGAAAAAAAAAAAGAAAAAAAAAAGAAGGTAAAATGGGATTAACCCATCAATTTCAATAGATCACAATGAATTATGTATACCCTATTAAGTATTTCCTAAATTCAAACCGGTTTAAAGTTTATTTACTCACATTCATCCCATATTAAATCCGTACAATATATAAATAATCAAACGAGTTGTTATAGGATTTTTCCATCCTATTAAGAAGTCAAAATAATAATTAGTAGAAATAACATAAGATTAAAAATTAAAATTTAAGTATAAAATTAAAAGTTATACAATTTAACTTTAATATATCGTATATCCAAAATAATATTTTAAATCATAAAAACATATATAGAATATATTATAATTTCTCAATTTTTCTGTTAATGTTTTCATATAAACCTTTGAAATTACATTAAAGAGAAAAAATATAATTAATATATATATATATATTTATATAGTATCAATAAAAATATTAAAAAATTGTAATATTATAACTTATAATCGAATTATGATAGTTGAGTACCCATATAATTTTTTCAATTCGTCACCGATACTATTTTCATTATTTAAATTCATGACAGATTTTTTTAATACTTACCCAAACCCGTTATATTAACAAAAACTCGAGTCATTGACAATCTCTAATTTCATTTCAATATACAGAAAAGTGACGGTCTTTTGCTCCGCAGCCTCCATATACACTCAAAATTCTAGGCAAATGCTCCACGTCTTATCAGAAGAACAACGGCAACAACGGTCGCCGGCGGAAATTTTTCCTCAGCATTGTTAAAACTTGAGAGAAACGAAAGAGAGAGGATAAAGATATAAAATGAAGCAGATGAAATATGAGGAAAAACTGAGTTTCCATTGATATGTGATTTACATTTATAGTAGCCGAGATGTAGGCTTCTTTAACTTACTAATTGTTTGTTAACATACTAACAAACTTGTTAACTGTCTAACAACAATTATAACTAACTAACAACAATATGATAGAAGATATTATCTACGTAGCATGCATGCAATGCATTATGGAAAAATAACAGAAATAACAAAAAATCTAATACAATCCGAGACAAACCGAACTATCCTTTTCGATGGGAAACTTGTCGATAGATGACATAGCGGATAGCGAGCATAGCTTGGTGAAGATGTCCGCCAATTGATCTTGATGAGAAACATGCGGACATCAATTTCCTTTTCTCGCACTTTATCACGAACGAAGTGAGCATCGATCTCAATATGTTTGGTACGCACATGGTAGAGCGGATTAGAGCGATTGCAAGAAGACTCTTGTTGCCGCACCAAATAACATGTTTATGATGTATGTTGAGACCAATTTCTTTGAGCAACGATTGTATCCATACAACCTCAACAACGAGGTCGGCGAGGGCTCGATATTCGACTTCGTGGAGCTCCTTGAAACCACATTCTACTTCTTGAACTCCGGACAACAGATTTGAACCTGGAAAACACGAAACCGCTTTGTGGATTTTCGATCATCTAATGATCCACCCGGTCATCGTCGAAAAGCTTTGAGATGTAGAAATTTGGATGAATGAAAAGCAAGACTAAACTGAATAGTTCCCTTCAGATACCGTAACACCCTACGACAAGCTTTCCATTGAAGATCAGTGGGATTTTTGAAGAAATTGGTTGAGCTTGTTCACTATGAAGGAGATGTCGGGTCTAGTAAGCGTAAGATATTGAAGAGCACCAATAGTGCTGCGAAACAGGGTAGGATCTGAGAAGAGGGAGATGTCGTTGGTGTGGAGCTTAGAACCTAAGTCATAGGGGGATGGCTGCGGTTTGCAGTCAAGAAGATTCGTTTTTGAGATGAGCTCACTGATATATTTGGATTGATTGAGGAGATATGAGAAAGATGCAGTTTTGGTGACTTTGAATACCCAAGAAGTAATTGACAATGCCTAAATTTTTTAGAGCAAAACTGGTGGACAGATTTTGAATAAGTTGGAAAACAAGAGACGAATCCTCACCGGTAACAAGGATATCATCGACGTAGACTAGAACTAGGAGGAGCTTGTTTTGTTTGCGTGTGTAAAAAAAAGAATGATTGGATGTGGAGTTTTTAAAACCATAGTTCAGAAGATAAGACTTGAGTTTATCGTACCATGCTCTAGGTGCCTGTTTCAGCCCATACAAGGATTTGTGTAGTTTGCACACGTGATATGGATGTTTTTGATCCATGAATCCTTTCGGTTGTTCCATGAACACAGGAGTGGTAAGTTCACCATTCAAGAAGGCATTATTGATGTCTATATGTTGCACATCCCAGTGGAATGTAGAAGCGAGGGAAAACAGCAGCCGCACAGAGATAGGCTTCACGACATGACTAAACGTATCTAAGAAGTCAATCCCTGCTCGTTGTTGAAACCCTTTTGCTACTAGCCTTGCCTTTAGCCTATCAAGGGAACCATCTGCATGAGTCTTTACACGGAATACCCATTTACACTGGACTAGATTCATGTCATCTGAATAAGGAACTAACTCCCATGTAGCTTTGGGGATGATGGCACTGGATTCCTTATTCATAGCCTTTTGCCATGATGGTTGAGTGAGAACTTCAGAGGCAGTAGTAGGTTCTATAACCATCACTGTGGTAAGGCCATGTATGTTGGTTTGAGCCATAAAGACTTTAGGTTTGAAAATGCCATTCTTAGCCACTGCGACGCATGTGATGATGATTTTCAGGAGGAGGTGAGGGACAAAGAAATGAGGGAAAAATTGATGTAGTAGGTGAGGTAGACTCAGTTTCTTCTCGACATGAACTGACATGTGGTGTGGGTAATGTGGGTGGTGAATGCAAAGGAGAGTTGGAGGCTTGACTTATTTGTTGTGAAACTCGGTTTGGAGGACTCGAACCGGAGGTAGCAGTTGGAATAGGAAACACACACGGATCATGTGATGTAGTTGGTGAAGTAGAGACTGGCTGCTGAAAGATGGATGAATAAGGAAACTCGGACTCATTGAAAAGGGCTATGAGAGCGCGTACATACGTCGGAGGGATGGAGACACCTATATCCTTTGTGGATAGAACTATATCCTAGAAAAGACATTTATCGAGCTAAAGCGTAACTTGGAGTTGTTATAAGGTCGTAGGTATGGGAAACACTACAAAGAAAAATCCTCAACATAGAATAATCGGTGGTTGGTTATGTGACCTTTGAAAATGGGATGATTATTAAGACTTGGAGATGGGAGTCGATTTATAAGATGAACGGCTGTAGAAAACTCATCCCACATGAATTTTGGAGGAAGATTTGCTGCAGCAAGTAAAGTGATTCCTACTTCAGTTATATGCATGTGTTTGCATTCCGCTCTACCATTTTGTTGATGAGTATGCGGACACGGTTGTCTAAACTGAATACCTAGAGTATCAAGAAGAGTTTTCAGAGATCTATACTCACCCCCCAGTCGGATTGAAGACAACAGATCTTAGAGTTGAATTGTCGCTCGACATAGGCATTGAAATTTGTAAACACTTTATAGACTTCAGATTTGTTATGAAGGGGAAACACCCAGGTGAACCTAGTGAAGTCATCCACAAAATGGATATAGCACTTGAATCCTTCAGTGGAGACCGTAGAGCTTGGTCCCCAAAGGTCGGTATGAACAATTGGAAATGGTTTGTTGGTTCTTACCGGTACAGAGGAAAAGTGAAAGCTGTTTATTTTGCCTATAACACAAGCATCACAAAAGACATTATTTGACTCTTTCAAATTTAAAAGTTTTCCATGCAAGGCTGATTTGAGAACTTGAGTACAAGGGTGACCTAATCTATGATGCCACAAATGAAAATTTGCAGTAGAAACAGTAGATGAATGAGCTTTTGATGATACCACACTATGAAGATGAGTTGAAGCAGACTCAGGAAGTTGTTGACGAGGAGTTGGAGTGAGGTGATAGAGGCCATCCTTAAGGGTACCTTCCAGCATAATTTTGTTGTTGGTTTTGTCCTTAACACAACAAAACGAAGAGTGAAACTCTAAGAAGATGTTATTGTCAGCAGTAAACTAAGAAATGCTAAGCAAATTTTTCGTAATGCTAGGAACATACATAATGTTGTTTAAAGCTAATGAAGATGATGACATAGTAGACAAAGAAGTTGTGCCAACATGAGTAGATTCTGGTCCATGATAAGGAGTATTAGTGTGAGATTTGAAATGTCAGCTGTGACATGTGTTGAAGCCCCCGAGTCCAGACACCAATTTGGTTCTTCATGAGGATGTGTTATAGTGGATAGATTGTAGGCTGAGCTAGGAGACTGTAGAGACACGTTTGGTAGCATGTGAGGTTTTGGGCTGTAGTTGTGGCTAGTAGGTATAGGTGAAGGGTGAACTGTATGCGTATAGTGAGCTTGTGGAGACATAGGAATAGAGTCTATACCATTGAAATTGACATCAAACCTCTTAAAGCATTTAATAGCTATATGATTTGTCTTACCACATATTTGACATATGATTTTTCCACTGTTGCTGTTGTTGTTATAGAACCTACCACCACCTCTGCCTTTTCCAAACGAGCCGCGATATCCATTTCTACCGTGTCCTCTGGTGCTAGCATTATTAGTGTAGGCGACATTTGCTGTGAGTCATTTGTGAATTGAACACACCGCCCGTTTGAAGTATAAGTCGCACAGTTACGAATCCTTATTTCATGTGTTTGCAACGCAAACTGAGCTTCATCCAGAGACACTTCTTCGCATTTCGCTTGTAGAAGAACGCAAATGCTTTCAAACTCAGGTCCTAGACCTCCAAGAGCAAAATTGACTAGATCAGCTTAAGATAACCTTTGGCCAATGCTGAATAGTTGGTTTGATATTCCTCTGATCTTCAAAACATAATCATCAATGGATAGATCTCATTTCTTCATTGTTTGCAGTTGAAATCGAGTTGAGCAGACCTTGCTTTCGAATTTGGTGAAACAAGGTTTCAAAAGTATGCCATAGGCGATGTGGCGTGAAGCAACGACCTACATATCCTACCATGGATGAGGATATGGATGCAAGTATCCGGTGAAAATGAATCGATCACGGTGAAGCCAAGTCGAGTATTCGAGTTGAGTGTTTCTTCATCCGAAGCGTGGTGGTGCGAGTCGCCATGAGCACATAATCAAATCCATATGATAGAGCTATAGCATACACTTGTGTTTTCCGAAAATATAGTTGGACCGATCAAGTTTAATGTTAACGGGATGAATAGATGGAAGATTTAATGAGAAAAGTTGGGTTGAGTTATGGTAGCCATGACGGATCAATGGAAGCAGAGATCGAAAAAAAAACTCAGCTCTGATACCATGTTAAAACTTGAGAGAAACGAGAGAGAGAAGATAAAGAGATAAAATGAAGCAGATGAAATATGAGGAAAAACTGAGTTTCCATTGATCTGTGATTTACATTTATAGTAGCCGAGATATAGGCTTCTTTAACTTACTAACAGTTTGTTAACATACTAACAAACTTGTTAACTTCCTAACAACAATTATAACTAATTAACAACAATATGACAGAAGATATTATCTACATAGCATGCATGCAATGCATTATGGAAAAATAACAGAAATAACAGAAAATCTAATAAGCATGCACTCAGTGGCGGAGTCAGGAAATATTTCGTGGGGGCCAATTAATAATATTTTTAAAAGATAATAAAATAAAATTTTAAAATAAAATTATAAAATAATAATAATTTAAATAATATAATGAGTTTATTATAATGAAAAATGAAAGAAAGATAAAGGAAAATAAGTATAGGGAAAGAAAAACGAAAATATGTAGCTAAGAGGTATCGAACCAATATCTCCTAAATGAGAGATGAAAATTATAACATATTAGACTACAATAGATTTAGTTATTAAATATTAAATATCTATAGCACACATGTTTAGCTAAGAGTTAATTCACATATATAGTGTTATTATTTATATACATATTTTATTTTATCAACAAAAAAAAAATATATAAGAAAGAAAAAAGGAAAAAAGATCTCAAAATAAAGAGAATAAATAGAATACAGAGAGGGAAAAAAAAGGCACAAACCAAAAAGAAAGAAACATAAGAGAGAGAAAAAAAGAAAGAGAGGGAAAAAAAGCAAGAGACAAGAGAAAAAAAAAAGAGGAAAGAAACGCCAAGAAGGAGAAGGGAAAAAAAGAAGGAAAGAAAGAGGGAAAAAACGAAATATGCCACTGCTGAGTTTCGAACTCATGACATTCAACAAATGAAGGAGAATCTATCCGTCAGACTAAACAAGCTTCATTAAAATGGTTATACATATTAAATATATAACTAGTTTTTCAAAAAAGTTAGGGACCCAAGGGCCCCAGGCCCCGTGTAGCTCTGCCACTGCATGCACTCAATCAACAAATCTTCGACTGAAAATACAGAGCAATATACAACCGCTTAATCGACCTTACTCGCGAAAAGGATCTGCTCAAAGGGAAATCTCTGCACGCTTATCAACAATGCCTCATCTTTGCCAGTTTTTTATAAACTTCTACTCCAAGATTCACCTCCCTTATTGCACAGAGAATATATTCCACGAATCGAGCGTAGACAGATTTCCCACGGGTTGGAGTTCGGTCGTATCGAGTTTTACAAAGAACGAGCTTCTGCGCTGCGGGCTCGAGTATTTTAAGTCAATGCTGAAGCGTGATGTGAATTTTGTTGATGATCATATTTTTCCATGTGTGACCAAAGCGTGTGAAGACGCTCTTCGATGCCTATGTGTTTGTGGAGAGCGCCGTCGTGGATATGTACCTCAAATTCGGGAGACTGGGTGATGCGCGGAGGGTGTTTGATTACATGCCTGAGAGAAATATGGTGTCGTGGAGCATGATTACGGCTTCATATAAACGGGCGATTGAGAGAAGGCGTTGTGGCACGGTGTGAATGTGAATGATTTCATGTTTTCGAGTGTGATTGGGCTGTGTGGGGATTTGACATTTTTTCAACTAGGAAAGCAAATGCATTCTTTTTTTTTTGGTCAAAACGTATGAAATAACATAAAACGGAAAAAGACATGTTACAAACTAAACTCAGGCATACCTGATAAACGCACATTTTACACGTTTATAGTTGATATTTGAAGATGAGTTTAGCTCGTTTAATGTGCGTTTATGTATTGATTCTTAATGTTTTATCTATTTCTATGAGATATTGCTCTTGGGTGTTCTTTGGCGCTTTGTAGGTGTATATGTTGATAATCGAAGCAAGGAGCGACGACGAGCAAATGAGCAATCTGCGGTTTCTAGCGACCACTGGCGGTCGCTAGAGGGTGGTCATGAGGCAAACCAGCGAGCACCCGGAGGAGTAGCGACCGCGACCTCGTGCCGCGAGCAAGCCTAGCGCCGAGAACTCGCTGGACGATTTCGCGGCCGTGCGGATTGCTAGCGACCGCTAGCCGATCGCGAGGTGCCATCAAAGCGGAAGGAAGGACCGCGGCGAAGAAGCAAGCGCGGATATGGCTCATGATCGAGCTAGCGACCATGAGAAGCGATCGCGAGGCGGCAGAGGATAAAATGGGGTTTCCACCCTTTTCTATAAATAGGCGAGAGCCCTTGCGCCTTCATCAGACCCAGACGCCCCGGACACGTTTTAGAGTTTTCCTCGGTTTATCTTTGTTTTAGCTTAGTTTAGTTCTAGCTTTAATTCTTGCTTTGTTCTAGTTTAGTTTATCGTTGTTATCGATCGAACGTTTTGTCCGATCGTTTTCCGTTCGTTCGCTTGGGATTGGATTCAAGACCAACCATTGTTCATCAACGCTTCCTACGGGTTTATATATTTAATTTCGCTTTTATGGTTAAATCGTATTTTATTCCGTTTATTATATGCGCTAGTTTCCGTTCTAATCACAGGGTTTGCATGATTCGATCCTATATGTTGTGATTCTCGCTATTGTTATTTACCTTCCGAGGCATTGATTCATGATTCATGGTGCTTATTTATATGTGTTGATTTCGATCAATCTTGATGCATATCTAGTTGCCGATTAATAGCGTAAGCGTATTAATTGTCAATCGATCTTGAATGCATGATACGAATAAGCCTTCGAGTCATGGCGAGATAGGACATTCGTAGGAAGCATATTCTTAGTGATCCATTTGGGTTGCTTATTTTCCTCTAGAGGCGTAAGCGTGATAGGGAGAATTAGTAATCTCTCGCCGCAATTGTCGTGAATCAAGTTGTTGGTTATATATGTGATCTTCCATCTTATGCGGATTAAAGCGGTTAATAATAAGCAAAGATAAACATCGTTGTGGATAGGATTGATGCATCCCGGGGTTAGTTTTTCTTCATAGTTATCTTTCGTGAGTTTATTGCTTTATTTTATATTTACGCTTGGTTACCTTTGCTTTGGATTAATTTAGAAGCCTTAAACCTCTCATCCTTTATACGTGTCAATAATGATGAATTGTCGTTGAGCTAGCTTCTATGTTTTCGTGATACAATCTCGTGGATACGATGCTTAACACCTATACTTACACCTTTTCGTGTGGAAAAAGGCGATCAAATTTTGGCGCCGTTGTCGGGATTATTAAGATCACATAGGAATAATTTGTGATTTGGATTTATTAATTCAAGTTATATATTATATTATATTTATTTATTTTGTCACCCTAAATTCTCTCTTTCTCGGGTAGTTTATCGTCAAGATCTCGGGGACCTCACGAAGAATTATTAGATCCCGAGATCGAAGGCTCTCAAATGAGAAGAGGGCGAGAGAGAGGCGGCTGCAATGGCGCCAATCCACGTAATCGGGCATTCTCCCGAGCAAGTTGCACATAGCCGACTTTGCGAGATGCGGCGTCGGATGGCGAATATGGGAATCATTGTCCCTGCTCGGAGGAAAGACCTCGAATCACATGTACCGACATCCCACCGAGCAGTTCGAGGAGGCGGTTGGGGCTGCGTAGATGCAAACAATTTTGAGCTAAAACCGTACGATCGGTATGGTCCAAGGAGAGCGGTTTGGGGAGGAGTCACGGAAGACCGAATGCGCATCTCGAGACTTTTCTCGATATTTGTGACACCATCAAAGCAGAATGGGGTGCCACAAGACACGATCCGGATCGCATGTTCGGTTTCTCACTGTGACCGGTGAAAGATTGGTTCAAGAGTTTGGACCGGTGGCATCGACACTTGGGGAAACTTTGCGAAGTTTCTTTGAAATACTTTCCGCGCGAAGTTAAAGATCATCGCCGAAATCTCATTTTGCCAAAACCACGACGAATCATTATTCGAGGCATGGGAGAGATTCAGAGGTCTATTGAGACGATGTCCACAACATGGGTTCTCAGGAGCAACAAATCACACAGGTTCTACGGTGGTGACATGGCGGGCGAGGAGCATGGTGGATGCGTCGTGAGGGGCTGCTTATTGAACCGACCAGAGACGAGGCAAGCCGTATTGTAGAGGAGATGGTCGCAACAGCTATCAATGGCCAGCGGAGAGAACGCCATTGTTCAAAGCATTCTTGTTGAGAGTGTTTCAAAATATGACGATCTCATGAAGAAGTTCACTCTTTTGAAGAGTCGATTGAGACAGAACGTCGACCACATCAATCGGAGGAATCATCCGAATTTCCAACAACCTCCAGCAGGCTTGATGTTGAGAATGGTGTAATTCAAGAGCCGAGGAAGCCAGTCTCGAGACATGATCACGCAGTTGGTTGTAAGCAACCAACAATTGGCAACGAATCAGAATTCGTTCATAAGCAAAACCGGGCAAAAGATAAATCATTTGGAGTCCACTGTCACGGCTATGGGGAAGCATATGAAGATGTTGGAAAATCAAATTGGCCAAATAGCCGTACAAGTGAATGCACTACAAAAGATGGGCCAATTTCCGAGTAATACGGAGGTGAACCCGAAGAATCAATGCTTCGCCATCCAGACGAGGAGTGGACGAGCCTACCCGAGCCCGAGCCAGGAAGAAGAGCATGAAAGCACTTTCGAGGCGAAACTCGCGACCCGAGCTCGCGATCGCGAGCCCGATCGCGAGCCATCGTAAATTTTTCCACGAAGCCCGCGACCGAGAGCAGCGTCCGCGCCCCGACCGTGAGCCATCGAGTATCGCGCGGAGCTGTTCGCGAGCGACCAGTGCTCGATGCCACCCGCGAGCGATCAAAGGCGAGGCGGTCGTCGAGAATTCAGCGCGACTCGCGATCGCAAGGTCGCCGCGAGGAAGGAGCCCAGCACAGCAGATACCTCGCGACCTACCAGTGATCGCGAGGTTCACCATGAGGCAACCCGAAGCAAATCCTCGCACGTACACCTAGGTCCCGTTTAAGTCGACTTGTCAAGTCGAAATATGACGAGGAGTTTGCTTGCTTCAAAGAGGTTTTCAAAAGTTGAGATAAATGTTCCTCTCTTTGAAGCTGCAAAACATGCCGGATACATGAAATTCTTAAAAGGCAGCTTGCAAGCAAGAAGAAACTTGGGAAATTTGAGAAAATTTCCTATCCAAGAATCTGATGCCGTCTTGCAAAGGCTCCCTGCAAGCGAAGGATCCCGGCGGTTTCACGTTAGAGTGCGAGATCGCCGAGCGAGACTTTCAAATGTTTTGTGCGACTTGGGGCGAGCATCAACTGATGCCATTGAACGTTTTCAACCGCTACACCTAGGAAAGATGAAGCCGGCGAAGATTTCATCGATGATGGGTGACCGATCGGTCACATATCCAAAAGGTATCGTCAAGACGTGTTGGTAAGAATTCGGGTTTTGTTTTCCTGCCGACTTTGTGATTTTAGATATTCCGAATTCAAACAACAACCGCTAATCCTAGGAAGACCTTTTCTAGCAACCGGTCGTGGCGTTGATTGATGTGCGGGAAGGCAATCTCACGTTTCGTGTTAACGATGAGGAGCTCAAGATTTCCATATCTGACGCCATCAAGCAACACGACGTTGGAAGCCAAGAGTGTCGCCGATCGATCGGACTGCCGCCGCCGCACACGTCTACATGTTTAGAGGGTACTCACCGATTGAGGAAGCTGCGAGAAGGAAGAAGTGGACTCGGCATGGAACTCAGGAGTGTCTCATTCAAGTTTGGGGAGGGGCACTTCCATAGTCAGTGGTGGTCATCCGTAAATGCTAAGTTTAGGAGGATCCACGAGTTGAGAAGGATTTCTATTGCCACCAAAACGCCAGATTGAAAAAGGTTAGTGATGGTCTAGCTAAAGACGTTAAATTAGCACTTGTTGGGAGGTAACCCAACGTTTTCTTATTTGTTTTTGTGTTTTGTTGTGTCTTTCGTTTGTGTTGCTTTTTGTCGTGTTTACATTTTTTCTTTTCGTTGTTGTGTGCATCGATCAACGAGTTGAAGTGAAGTGTGTTAATCCATGTGGCCGATGACGATAGAAAATTTTTGTGAAATTTAATGATAGTGCGCATGATATGTTAGAAAATGACGCATGAATGACGTGAGATGGCTTAGACTTGTTGTTTTCACCTTTTGCTTATCTGTGAGACTTGAGCTTGTTGTATAAACATCTTGTCTGATTTCTTTAATTGTGTGATATCATGCATGTGATTATCTTCTAGAACTTGCCGTTCTTACGTGTCGAGGCGCAATATGTGTTTCAATTTGGAAAGGATAAAGGCCATCTTTGTTAACCACATATTCACCCAAACACTAACTTAGATGATATATACCATTTATCGCCTTCTTTGAGCCTTTATTTGACTTTTCTTTCGATTAACCGGATGATAGGAGGTGAGGATGGATATGGGAATCAAAGGGGTTGAAATTTTGATGTAGTTATGAGAAAAGTTTCTTTTAGAAAAATACATACGTGGTGAAGAATAGTACCTTTGTTGTGAAAGTTAAACCCTATAAGCTCTAGAAAAGAAAAGAAAAGAAAATGTTAAGTTCACTATGAGTGTTGAGCATAAAGGGTCTTTAATCAAAGTATAGGTACTTTCGTGGCATTAAGCGTTGATTTAGCACGTTGGGAGAGAAGAGGAAAATGGACAAAGTCCATATGTGTCGAAATGTATAAATGGTGGTGCTTGGGTATACTTGAGTCACTTAGCCATATATTATCCTACCTTAACCAATGTGCCTACATTATAACCTATCAAAAGACCTCTTTGATCCTTATTTGAACACATTGTGTGGTGGAGATATTAGAGAAATGGCAAGCCTATGGTAAGATGTTGCATTGCATTGATCTATGAGTGTATACACGTCCTACATTTCTTTATGAGTTGAGTGCATCCTACATTTTACACACATGCCATTGTGAGGGTTGAATTAAATGAGTTTTTGTCGTAAATTGTTATTTGTGTCGAGTGGACTAACATCGTCATGTGCGCTAATGTTTTTGAGCGTTGATATGTTTCTGAGGCCTAGAATGGTTATCATCTTTGCTACGCCCGTTGATCTTTTCGTTGTGTCTTTTTGTTTTGGTTTTGTTTGAGGACAAACAATGCTTTAAGTTTTGGGGGTTTGATAAACGCGCATTTTACATGTTTATAGTTGATATTTGAAGATGAGTTTAGCTCGTTTAATGTGCGTTTATGTATTGATTCTTAATGTTTTATCTATTTCTATGAGATATTGCTCTTGGGTGTTCCTTTGACGTTTTGTAGGTGTATATGTTGATAATCGAAGCAAGGAACGACGCACGAGCAAATGAGCAATCTGTGCAGTTTCTAGCGACCAGCCTAGCGGTCGCGAGGCAAACCAACGAGCGCCCAGAGGAGAAGCGACGCGACCTCGTGCGCGCGAGAAGCCCAGCGCAGAGAACTCATTGGACGATTTCGCGATCGGTGCGGGTTGTTAGCGACCGCTTGCCCGGTCGCGGTGCCATGCGAAGGAAGGACGCGGCGCGAAAAGCGTAGCGCGAGATATGGCTCATGGTCGAGCTAGCGACCATGAGAAGCGATCGCGCGGCGCGCGCAGGATAAAATTAGGGTTTCACGCTTTTCTATAAATAGGCGAGAGCCCTTGCGCCTCATCGACCCAGACGCCCAGCACACGTTTTAGAGAGTTTTCCCGCTTTATCTTTGTTTTAGCTTCCGTTTAGTTCTAGCTTTAATTCTTGCTTTGTTCTAGTTTAGTTTATCGTTTCGTTATCGATCGGAACGTTTTTGTCCGATCGTTTTCCGTTCGTTCGCTTGGGATTGGATTCAAGACCAACCATTGTTCATCCAACGCTTCCCTACGGGTTTTATATATTTAATTTCTGTTTTTATGGTTAAATCGTATTTTATTCCGTTTATTATGTCTGGCTAGTTTTCCGTTCTAATCCTAGGGTTTGCATGATTCGATCCTATATGTTGTGATTCCTGCTATTGTTATTTACCTTCCAGGCATTGATTCATGATTCATGGTGCTTATTTATATGTGTTGATTTCGATCAATCTTGATGCATATCTAGTTGCCGATTAACGACGAATCGTATTAATTGTCAATCGATCTTGAATGCATGATACGAATAAGCTTGAGTCGTGGCGAGATAGGACATTCGTGGAAGCATATTCTTAGTGATCCGTTTGGGTTGCTTATTTTCCTCTAGAGGCGAATCGTGATAGGGAGAATTAGTAATCTCGCCGCAATTGTCGAATCAAGTTGTTGGTTATATATGTGATCTTCCATCTTGTCCGGATTAAAACGGTTAATAATAAGAAGCATAAACATCGTTGTGGATAGGATTGATGCATCCCTAGGTTAGTCTTTCTTCATAGTTATCTTCGTGAGTTTATTGCTTTATTTATATTTCGCTTGTTACCTTTGCTTTGGATTAATTTCGAAGCCTTAAACCTCTCATCCTTTATCGTGGCGAATAATGATGAATTGTCGTTGAGCTAGCTTCATGTTTTCGTGATCTGATATCGTGGATACGATGCTTCGCACCCTATACTTACACCTTTTCGTGTGGAAAAGGAGCGATCAATACCGAGGGGATACAACCTTGATATAAAATAACAAGGTAATGGGTAGGGTCGAAAGGCTAAGGGCCAAAACAGATAGGCCAAAGAGCGACTCGCTCAATTCTAATAAAGCACAAAAAAATAGCCAACCTCACAAAAACCCCTAAGTGACGAAGTAGGGATGGGCCTCATTAAAAACCCCATGACCAGTGGAGAAATCGAGGGTGCCTGCCGTGTGTTTAATACAAGGGGATGTGGAACGCGATGATGAGTGCATACGCTCAGCAGTCTCGAGTGAGATGTGTGTTTGAATTGTTTGAGGAAATGGAATGGCATCATGTTTTCGTGTATTCTCTACGCGTGCAATCATGGTTGCTTAATCGAGGAAGGAAAGCTCTATTTTAATGATGAATGAGTGAAATTGAGCCGAGAAGCAAGCATTACGCTCAATGGTGGACTTGCTTAGTCGGCGGGGAAGGCTGCGAGGCGATGAAATTGATCCAGAGATGCTGTGCGTCAGCGAGGTCCGCTTGGGGAGCTCACCGACAGGATGTCGGGTCCATGCAGGCACGAGCCGGGCATCTACGGGCCGATATGGTGTTCGGTTTGGGGCAAGTGAGCCCCGACTGCACTTGAGCGACCAATGCTTATGCGGCCGCAAGACGCGAGGAGGCGCAGGGAGAAGATGATCTTGAGGGCTCATGGATTGAGGAAGAAACGGCTTGAACCGGATAGAGGCCGGAATAGGGTTCACTCGTTTGTTGTGGGTGATAGGAGGCATGAACTCTTTGCGGAGATTTATGCAAAGATGGAGGGGTTGGAGAAGGAAATCTCGCAGTGTGGTTATGTTGCAGAGATAATGTTGTGCTGATTTTGAGGAGAAGATGCAGAGGCTGAGAGATTGTATGTTAGTGATGTGTGTTCGAGATGATTTTGGTCCATCTCTGCCTTCTTCGGCACGAGGTAATAGAGAGTGAGAATAGAGTTGTGAATTATAGCCAAAGTATAGTCAATTCACAACTAGGGAGCTTCATGGTTGTGAGAAGCAACCATATTCACCGGATAATGATGAGGAAGAGATGATCCCAAAATCGAGTAATCCACATTTTTTCCCTCAGAATGAAATTATTGCAGGTT
Organism: Salvia rosmarinus; assembly: GCA_036937905.1. NCBI lineage: Eukaryota > Viridiplantae > Streptophyta > Magnoliopsida > Lamiales > Lamiaceae > Salvia > Salvia rosmarinus. Next base: position 16,044,040 of record CM072821.1, read on the forward strand.
CTTGCCTGAACTAATAGTTTTGTGTTCTTTGTTGTATAGATCGTGTGAAACTGGTTGGTGGCGCGATCAAGAAAATGCGGATATCATCAGCATTGATCATTGGCACTGCCCTCTGCCTCGGCCTTATCCAAGCGGTGATCCTTATCTGTGCAGCCAAATTGATGTTAGCTTACATAGGATGAAGCCAGTTATTTTTCTTTTCGTCTCGTTGATCCATTTCTTAAGGGTTATTATCAGAGTAATGGTCTGAACTTTGGAGCATTTTCCGAAAATGCCACATTTCTACATTTCTTTCAAAATGTCACTTGATCAAAATCCCGACATCAGACCCTGGTCTTTGCAGGATTCTCCGATGCAAAGGCCAAAGCTGAGGTACTTGGCAGTGAGGTGCTCCTGTTGTTCTCCTCTCGTTGGTGATGCAAGGTGTTTTTCGTGGCTTCAGAGACACGAAGACTCCTCTGTTTGCTAACAGTAAGCAATGAATTATCTCTTTAGTATTGTTTTACTGAAAGATCGAGACATGCAAATTTATATGACGAGACAATTAGTTTCTAATTTGGAGTATATATTATTATAGAACGACGAGATATTCGTCTGGATCAAAATCCGACGTTCATCTTCTTGCTTCGTGTGGGCGTCACTGGTGCCGCAATTGCCCACACCATCTCTCAGTGAGCACACCGTGCTGCAGACTCACCCCATATGCCTTTTAGTTATCAGCAGAAGCCACATTTCACAATCAAATTTTTTCTTTGTTTTTAGGTACTTGATTGCATTGATAGTCATGTATAGAATGATGCAACGATTCGACGTCGTGCCTCCGACAATGAAGAACCTGCAACTCTCTTGGCTTCTCCGGGATGGTAGTAATCTCGTTCGTCCCAAAAGGTATATCCGCCTTTATGTAATATGCTCGTAAAAACTTGTCATTTACTCTTGAGGTCAGGATTTCTGCTATTATTAAGAGATTGCCGCAACTCTTTGTATGACGTTGGCCGCCTCGACGGCTGCAAAACTTGGATCGACTTCCAAGGCCTCCTTCTAAATCTACTTGTTGGTCTGGTTGGCAGTCTCATTGCCAATGTTGTAAAACACCTAAGATGTAACTCTCATGGCGTTTTCCCTCGGCAAGGCGTAAGCGTTGAGGCCGTTTGAGGTGTAAGCCTTTGACTAAAGAAAAAAAATCATAAAAGTTATATTATAATTATAAAACAACATGTAGCAACCCAAACATTAAATTTAATAGTTTAGAAGTGTTATAAACATGAAATTAAATGCATAGTGTTCATAAACTATTGCGACTGTCGGCACTAGTATAGAGAAGGAGGAACATGAGCGATTGTGTGAGGAGAATACGTTGCTGCTTTTATTCATTCATTTCTTTATATTTTTTGAACGTCTGAATGTGCTTTTAATTTAATGTTTAAATTTATTGGGCTTTTCTTAATTATGTCTGGGCCCAGAAACCCTAAAATAGTCCAAAATCTAGACTTGCACTTCAGCGCGTCTCATACGCCTCAGCACCTTGAAGCATGCGCCTCAATCTGGCGAGGATTAAGCCTCAAACCCAACCACATAGGCATGCACCTAGAGGCTATATCCGACCTTGAGGTGCACGCCTCGAATGGTTTTTACGACACTGTTCGTTTGTCACACCCCGGCTTATCTAATCTCGGATTAACTAACTAACCGGAGTGTGGCGGGCGAAAGAAAAGGGACGACTAACTATTTCAAGAGACTTGCGGATATAAACGGTCATTATTTTAATGAAATACGAGTCATTGGACCTGTGATTGACCAAATAATCAAAGTTGATATTAATCAATCAATCACTATTTAACATGTTGATCAACTTTAAAGACTCTCAGAAGTAGACATTTACCATTCCAGAGAAAGGCGAGTCTTTGAACTTGTGATTTAATAATGGTCAAAAGTCGAAGATTTATAATTCACTACTTAGCAAGTTGATGCAAAAACTTTCGACTCAAGAACTTACTTATTTATCAAATGTCTAACCCATCAAGACTCGAATCATGCAATAATTTATAAACTGTAAGTGAGTTGGCAGCAAAAGAGTAGCTGAGTTTATGTATGAAGACATAAACCCTGGGCAAAACGTATGACATGACAAAATAGGTCTTCGCTCAGCATTCAGTCTCCGCCGTCATCTCTTTCATAACCTGCATATTTAGAAATACATGCAGGGCATGAGTACTTGATGCACTTAGTGGGCAATTGTCAAAAACAACTGAAACATGCTCTTAGAGCTATATAATCGACTTGCCACTTTCTTAGATTCACAGGGGTTTTAAGAAATATCCTATGAATCATGCTTTAAGAAATCACTTACTTCATGATCAATGCACGTGCTAACAATTCTAATCATAACATGTCTGCAGACAATAATAATTAAACACCATATCTATGCACTCTTGTGTTGAGAAGTAGGCCTCATTCTCAAACACATCGCCAAAGGCCACCTGTACACATACCCTTACTAGCGGCTCGCCTAGCATAGGCCGATATCGTTATTCTCTCGTAGATAGGCAATATGCAATATGCTCAAAATAGGCAAGTCAATTAACTTTATAAAAGAGACACATGCTCATCATCATAAACTTGTGCACACATATATTTTAGTTTAGAAAGCCCACCTGGAATCTGGCTTACTCGAGATTTTCTGTCTTTCCTTTCTTGATCTCTATCTCGCCCACTTGTTCCTTAAAAAGATAAGAGGAATAGATACGAGAAAGAGGAACTAAGAGTTTCTAACTCTTGAGCCTCTACTAAAACTCTCCTGACTCTATGATTAAGCTAATGTCATAGGTCAATGCATCCCAAAACTAAACTACTCAACTTATTGAGAAGGTATTTTATAAGAACATTAATCTTTTCAATTCCTTATAGATATAAGGGATATCATATTACTATAATAAAATCTTTAATCTTTCTAATCGTTTCCTTTGAAATCTTTGATCAAGTAAGGCTTGATCAAGCTATATAATTACAAGAATCTATGTTTTGAAGTCGAATTTAAATATAAAGTCAAAATCACCAAACTTTGAAAAAAGCAACCAACGAAATCTAACTTTTCGTATAAGTTTAGAAAATCTCAATAATTCAAAATAAGCTAATTTCATATACTAGATCATACTTTTGCAATCAAACAACCCAAATAAAATCAACATAATAAGTTCTTGACATTACCTAAACATTCTAAATTAGGGTTTTCCATATGTGATGGATTAAATCCCAATTTCTTCCACCAAACACTAGCATACATATATAATCACATATATACTAACGTATTTTAAACAAATCAACGCCAAATCATCTTAAAATATGAGCCCTAGTTTTCGATCATCATAGGAAATTCATAGGTTCGATTTTTATTTCCGTAATCGACTCTAATCATGCTCAAACATCTTTAATTACATAGATCTAAGCTCGATTTAAGGAATCATCAACAATGCTCAAGGTAAGAACTAGGTTCTTAACTAAATTTGGGTTTTCATGAAAATAAACAAATTAATCAAAGATCAAGCATAAATCACTTCTAAAAGGATAGATCTACATACACATAAAGCTAAGAATTAAAGAACAAAATTTTATGGAACAAAAGGCCATCATGGCCGAAACCTATAGGAGCATGGGGAATGGATTTTTCTTTGTTTTCTCAACATAATATCACTCAATATAGGTAGATCTAAACATACATGTATTAAAAATCGAAGAACAAAACTCGTAAGAAAAAGGCCCAAAGGACCGAATCATGTGGGGGTTTGGGGGTGTGGTTTTCACTTTGATTTTTACCTCAAAACTTGAATAGGATTAGAGATTTACCTTTTGAAGATGTAGATCTATCAACTTGAAAAGGATTAGAAGCTTGAATCTTGGAGTTTGGAAGAAGAAAATCTAGTGTGTGGTGTGTGGTGGTTCTCGAAAATTTGAGGGAATGGGAGGAAAATGGTGAAAAAGTAACCCTTGGAGGCTAAGCATATATATATATATATCAAGTACTCATCTCACTATTTAAGGCTTCTCTCATAAGCTATGCAAATGGCTTCTTTGATAAGCTATAAGATTCTAGAATTTTCTTTACTTCTTTAGCAAGCTTAATAATCATTTGGGCTCATTTCTACACTTTGATACTAGGCCCAATTTTTTTAGGACGTTAAATCTTCAACTGAACATATACATATTTTCGAAAATATGTGCTCAACAAAATAGGGCTATAATATTCATCTCTAAATTTTAAAATCAAATAGAAAGGTAAAAATTTTATAGCAAGTTGAAAATCATTTATCACTCTTTCTAAATAAACGTTGAAATAAAATAATAATATGAAACGTTTTTAAAGATATTAAATCAATATAAAGAAATTAGAAATATAGAAATTTCTAGTAAATCGAAACTTTCATAAATCACTCTTTTTAAATTGAGCGTTGAAATAAAATAATGACTGAAAGATTTATCATTTGATCAATCATCTATAGAATTCTAATATAAATCTTTAAGTTAAAACTTCATGAAATCTTATCTGAGGATGCATTGTTCCTAGTCACTCACGTAATTAATTTCTAATTAATTACACACTTAGCACTTAATCAGATCTATTGAAAATCTGGGGTATTACATCGTTGCTTGATGATGGCTTAGCAGTGTCTGGCCATGCAACATCTGTTTTTCTATCTTCAATGGCATATTTCATCTCGGGTTAAATTTTGAAAATAACGCAACTTTTAATTGAATTTGCAAAATTTACATGATTTTAGGACGTTGCAGTTACAACATCCTCAATTTCATCAATGTTTGTGTTGTATGTACTAATAAAACGGCATCGTCTTACCAACGAAAAAATATAGTTTTATTATTGAAAAATTTTGGCGAATATTGTTACTGCAAAAAAGATAAATTAAGAGGTGGTGTAATTACATCGTTTTAAAAGTTGTGCAAAAGTTACAAATCAGAGCTAACGTTGTGTTATTTTCGGCAATTAACTCTTTCGCTGTCCATCCTATAAGGTTTATCATGCAACTTCAAGTGTTTTGCGCATGCCATTCTAGCCAATGCATTCCCAAGAAATGATCACGATAAGGTGATGGCTACATTCGCTTGCCTCTTACAAGTATGCTTGTTGAGATAGTTTATACTCGTATCAAGAAAACTAATAATCATTATTGCATCCCATGTTGCAGTCAATTATAATTCTCGGCCTCGTCCTCGTCCTCTGCTTCGTCGTAGCCATCGGGCTAAAACTTTCTTCCCGAATCTTCACAAACGATGTGAACGTCCTTTGCCTTTTACATCTAGGCATCAGCCCCGTTCCTGATATTTTATGGGCCCTAGGCAAAATAAAAAATACAGGGCCCCCCCTATATTATTATAAAATAAAGACAATACACTATCATAATAAACGATTTTTTTTTAGCATTTGCAAGTGCTAAATCATTAATAATCTCATCAATATCAATAGTTTCTAACATATTTTTCTCAATAGATAAAACTGTCAAATCATTCAACATTTCTTGTGATATTGATGACATAGGTTTTTATTAATTTAAGCTTTGAGTGAGAAACTTCTTTCACATATGATGTAATTACATGCATATTTAATAAAATTCTATAAGTAATTGAAACATTCGGATAACAATATGTAGAATGATAGAAACAAATCTAAGATTTAACTGATGGAGCTAAAAACCTAAAATGATGATTCTATACAATGCCTCAATTTTACTTATTATAGCCTCTTATTATGAAAAATAATAAAATTATTTTTAAATTTACAAATTTGTCCCCATAACCCCCATGACAGAAAAAAAGGAAACAAATAAAACCAAAGAGTCCACATTAACAAGAAAATAAATACAAATTTTCAATCGAATCATTCAATGATGTAATTTTCACCAAATTCATTGCAAAATTCAAAATAGAATCAAACTAAAGAAAAATTCAAAGAAAACGCCTTCTTCTTGTTATCTCAAACACATTCTTCTTCAGAATTTGTCTCAATCTTCAATTTATTTCATATTTTTTTTATAATTCTCACATTTTCTTCTCCTAACAAGCATATATATATATATATATATATATATATATATATATATATATATATACATGAATATGATGTAAATTAAACTTGAGTTTATTTTAAGCACAAATGAACTTAAATCAGAACAAAATAAATTTTTAAAGCCTAATGAATATATATATATATATATATATATATATATATATATATAAGTATAAAATATTTGGGCTCTCGAGATGATGGGCCCTGGCGATCGCCTGTGGTTGCTACTACCGTGGGCGGCTCATAGGCATCTCGAACCGATCAAGATGTACTAATCGACAAATTTCCATTTCATTAAGTTTATTTAATTTCTATATATATAGCTCCTCATATCATCAATGATCATGTTAGTAATTTGCAGCATTGGCACAACCGATCAATCCGTTGGCTTTTGTTTTTGATGGATTGAATTATTGAGCGTCGGATTTCACCTATTCTGTCTACTCCATGGCAAGTGTACGACTCTCTATTACACCAAATTTCGATATTTTTAAGGATACTCGTAATCGCTACTTATATAGACTCTAGCTTGGTTCGACATTTCCGACTCTCGTACAAATATCAATCGGGATAAGTATTGCGTGCTTATATGTGCTCTCCGCCAAGCTATGTTGCATCATTCATCTTTATGAATTTACGAGCGTTTACTAGATTTATGAGGCACGCCTTTTAAATAGTATGGGAAAAATTAAACAAGTCTAAAACTCGAATCGATGTTTTTATGAAAATTTTAAGCTTTGCTTGCTTTGTACGTGCACGATTGGGACGAGAACTGGACCCTAGAGTTTTCTTCGTGATTAATAAATTTTTATTTTTTTTAATGACGAAGAAATAGACCGTCACGAATTAGGTCAATTTTCAGTTATAATTTTTCTTTTCAAGGGTTATTAGTAAAAAATTCACTACCTCTAGTTACTTATGCATTTTAATCATTATTTTATTTATTAATTTTTTTTATATGGTAATGATAAATCTAGTTACGTGAGTGTGCTAGATTTATGTAAAGCAATAAAGAACACCGATGCTTTTACGTGGTTCGATCTTTAATGAGATCTACGTCCACGGAGAGTGTTTCTCAATACTTTCACTATAACTGAAAGTGCAGGAGTGTAGTTACAAGCTCTTAGTATTCGATAAGTTGTCAACCCTTCTATTGTCAATTTTCCTTCTATTTATACAACCCCGAGCCTGCAATGAAGGCGTGCTCAACCTCTCCATTGGTCGTGACTCTTCTCTGGCGTGCCTCCATCGTCGAAACAGACGCCGCGCTTACATGCGCCACGTGGAGGTGGCGCCCGACTTTGGTTACGGGGCGGTCCTCCATGGCCGAGGTAGGACTTAGCGCTTCACGCACGCCACGTGGAGGTGGCGCGACTTGGTTCCGGGCCAGGGTTTGGGGCCGATTAGGCTCGCTTGGGCTCAACCGCGTGGGCCCGCTATCAACGTTAGCCCGGCTCGTTTGGGCTCATTAGTGGGCTCGATCGGTTGGGCCATATCCCATCATAGCCCCCCGAATAGTCGAGGGACGGTGATGCCGAAAGGAGTGAAGAAAGCGCGCCGGGGTGAGGTGGCTTTCGGTGAGTTGTTTGTCAAGGTGTTGTCTTTTGATGTGAGGGTTTATTTGGCGATCCGGTGCCGAATCGGGTTGGGTGGTGGTTGTCATTGCTTGGAAAAGACGTGCTACCGAAGCGAAGTCGGCGGCGACGTGGATATCGACCTGGGTAGGTTACGCCGAGGTCCGATCCGAGTGGTATTGCTCCTGTGGTGGGCGCCGAGTCCGACCGAGACCGCCTTCCAGGATGTCGAGGTGCGCTCAGGCGGCACCGAACTGGGGCTGGTTTGCCGAGTTCCGATCCGATGGAGACGCCCCGTAAAGGCGGGGCACGCTGATAGACGCCGAGGTCCGATTTGGATCCCTTGTTATTTGGGGAAGGACGAGTGCGACCGAGGCGCCGCCATCCGGAGGACGCCGGGTCCGTATGATGATTGCTATGTCAGACTGGTGGTCTATCTTACGCTAGCGTACGTCATACGCGCCAGGCCGTAGTTGGGCCTCGAACCGTGTGCGCGTGTGGGCTCCACATCCAATCACGGGTAGGTACGTGTCGAAGTTGAAACGGCAGTTTTAGCGCCTTTGTCCTATAAATAGGCCCAAACGAGGCAACTGCTCACTTTCCCTTCGACGCATTGTTTGAGAGATAAAAATTAGAAATTTTCGACTTGATCCCGATCTGTTGAAGGAGCCATATACTCGCGTGAAAAGTAAGTATGTTTTCTTCATCTTCTCGCCTGAAAGTTCCATTTCGCCTCGGGTTCCGCCGTGAGTTCTCGACGAAAAGACTATATGTGCTATAATGGCTCAGGTAAGTCCATAGGATCGAGTTCTAGGGTTCCGGTATCCTCTGTATGGGATGGACTGGGTGGGCGTGGCGAGGTCGGGCTCGACACAGAGGAACTTTTGAAGTCGAAGGAATACCGGATCCCGGAGGAGGCGTGGTGGTGCCCGGGCCGCAGCCGGATGATAGGGCGATGGCCTCTCCGGAGGGTTTATTACCGTGTATGTAGATAGTTTGAGGGCGGGTCTTAGGTATCCTCTGGCCCCCGTTTATCTTAGCTTTCAAGAGTATTTCCAGATCCCCATTTGCCAATTGACCTCGAATTCCATTAGGTCGGTGGTGGGACTAGGCTTTCTTGCTATGGCATTGCCGAGAGTTCTCTTCGAGGTACTGGCGCTTTTTAGTGTCAAGACCATGGGAGGGTGTACTATCCATCTCCCACTGAAATTTAAGGTAGCAGTCCCCTCCAAAGTGTCCCATTGGCAGAATAGGTATTTCTTTCTGCGGGCTGAGGGGCAGCCGAGGTATGAGTGGGGCATCGGTACGGTGGCGGACCCGAAAATCAAGCCCTTGGGCCATATGGAGGAGGTGCTGAGCAGCCTTGGTGAGATTTTATCCATAAGTTACACCGAGGACGACCTGAAGAAGGCCGGGCTGAGTATTTACGGGTCGGAAGCGTCGGGATCGGGGTCTGGACGGGGTGAGGGCATCCCCATCTTCTTAGTCCTTATACGTCCGATTTTGCTGTGCTAATACGACTTTCTTCTGTAATGCAGTGAAGCTGACTGGGCAAGAGGCGGGCTCACGATCGCCGAGCAAGGAGCCTGCGAAGAAGAAGATGAAGCGGGCTGGACCTACCAAGGGTCCGAAGAAGGTCGACAATATGGGCCAACTGATGAGTGGGCCTCGGTGTGGTCCATCCAAGATCGGAGTCCCTACTGTGGCCGCCTTGAGTACGGGGTACCGCCCTCAAGCTTGGCCGCACCCCTTCCCGAGGTACAAAAGTTCTTCCACATTTAGATTTGTACGCTCTGCGATCTGTATTAACTTGTGCTGCTCTTTTTAGGGTGGGAGCTCGGTGATGGGGCCCGCGTGTGTGTTGCCGGGAGCTGCAGTCGCCGCCGGGCTGGTCGCCGAGCTCAGCCGGCATGAGGCGCTGGAGCGGAGCTTGTCGCTGCGCTGGCGGATCTTGAGACCGCGTGGCCGCTGCGGCGAAGCCGAGGCCGCGAGGCCGCCGAGGCCGGGAGGGTCTGCCGAGGCCGCCCAAGAAGAGGGCTTGGGCACCTGAGGCCACCCGAGGGAGGTCAAGAGGTTTGGGAGGAGTTGGCGGGCGGGAAGGAGCTCATGAGACGAGAGGGTGCTAGGGCCGACCAGGACCTTTGCCGAGGGCCTTTGCCAATGGGCTCATCGAGTCGGAGAGCTTCTCGCCTTTATTGCCGATCTTGCCGTCCGGCCGAGCCGAAGGTGGTGTCCGATCACTGGGAAGTTGGCGGTCGCCATGCCCGACCGATAAGGTCGAGCATGGGTGGACCGAGGTCGACCTCCGAGCGCTTAACAAGGCTTACGCCGGGTGATCTCGGGGTTGGCTCCTTCCTGTCTTTGGAGGCTCGGCGTCCAGCTCGACCTCCCGACGGCCGAGGTCGCCGCCCAAAGGCAAGGAGGACGAAGATCCCGAGCCGGGAGCTCCTTGCCGAGGCGCGGGCCGGGCGGAGGAGGAGGAGGAGGAGGTGAGCAGGAGGCGGTGTTGAGCTCCCGGTGGAGGGCCAACCGCAGAGCACCGTGAGGTCGGCGAGTCCGCAATAGGCACGAGGTTAGTAGACTGATGTAATAGTTTGAACCGCCGGGTCGATAGGACCCAGGTCCTTGTAATATTTCCGACTTTTGAGTAATAAACGCAACATTTTGAAATGTGTGTTGTCTTGTTTATTTACAAAGACTCACACCGAATGCCTGGACTCGATCATGAATTGTTGACCAAATTAAAAGAGGTCCGAGGCGCCCGCCGAGAAGGACGAAGAGGTGCTTTTGGAGGAGCCGGTCGCCGAAATGACCCAAGTTTTGGTCACCATGGATGTCACCGGCCGTCCGCCGACTGGAAGAAGAAGTGCACGAGGTCGATCGGGAAGTGGCCCGCCTCCCGGCCGAGAACGAGGCTCTAAAGTTGAGGACCACAGGGTGACGAAGTCCGGGCGGACTTATCCGCCGACGCTATCCGCGGCGTTTGATACAATGCGAGGCGACTCGAATCGATCATGGAGAGGCTAGCTCGGGTGTCGGAGGAGCATGCGGAGTACGAGAAGGCAATCCACCGAGCTGGTGGAACTACCATATCCGAAGCTGACGACCGAGTTCAGAGCTTGCTGGCAGAGGGTATGGTGCTGAGGGATGAGGAGGGGCCCAACAGCAAGAAGTTCAAAGACTGTGTCAACTCCATCGTGAAGTACATGGAGATGTATGAGATCGTCCGTAAACGACGCATGCCCCGGCCCCGCAGCGAGGCCACAGCGGGCTCCACTGGTCCAATCATAGAAGAACCCGCCGAGGATGGTGGCTACGCCGATCATGCCGAAGTGCTCCGGTTGATGGGTCCGACTGAGAGCGGATCATTCAGAGGGCGATCCTCTGAGAGCGGAAGGCGACCGAGGACCTCAGGTCGGCGGGGAAGAGCGACGGGTAGGGGGCGAGGTCGCACTCTGCCGGTGTCTTTAGGGGCCGGATGTGACCTGTGTATCCCCATTCCCCAAGTGCGTTCAGATTGGCGCTGCGCCGCTCAAGCGCCCAGAGTGGGTGAAGGTGACCGAGTCGTAACCTCTGTTCGGCTGCGCCCGAGCCTGCATCGAGCGCCGGGAGTAGGCCGGTGGTTTCGGCCTTATCGACCGGGTTGAAGGCACGAGTTCGTTCTGCATACAATCGCCCGGAGATTTTGTGCACTGGTGCAGCTTTGGCAAGTCCCATGAGGCTGAGCCCTAAGCCCGAATGAGGTTGTGTATAGCGTAGACTTTGTATGTAGATATAAATGTATTTAGACTGTTTCAAGTGTACATTTTCCCTCGAGAGGTACAAACATAGCTAGACTTTGTTTTGGTCGTAAATGTATTTATACTATATACGTATGTATATTTTCCCAAATAAAGGGGTATAAACGAGCTCGAAGCCCCGGTTGAATTGATATGGCTTGGAACTCGGTTTATAGTCGTTAATGCATTTAGACTTTGTACCGAGTGCATATCTTCCCAAATAAAGGGGTATAAGTCGCTAGATCGGTCCGATGTCGCATGCATGTAGACGCCCAACTTAATGGGTAATCTGTATGTTTTGCATGTAGACGCTCAAATTAATGAGTAGTCCGATGCGCATTCTACTTAATGGGATTTTCATCTTCGTAGTGGCGCCCCTTGTGAAGGTTTAAATGTGGTGTATCCAAACGATGTTCACATATGTACGAGACGAAGTGAAATATTCATTAGAGAAACAGATGTTTTATCAATATGTAATCAACATCGACTTTGGCAAAACAATGAAGGACTAACATGATGCCGATCTTAAATCGAAGCTATGTAAAATACCTCCTTAAATGAGTGATGTGCGGGTCTGGGATAAATGCACGGATAGGTGAGCCACCTGTAAGCCCTTTGCCGAGGTCCTCGTGAACGCGGTATGGGCCTTCCATGTCGGATCCAGCTTGTTAAGACGCCACTCACCGGCTTCATTGTTTTGTTGGACGAGGTCGCCACTTGGAGCGCTGGAGGCTTTGACCCTTTGTTGTACTACCGCGACCGGCCCTCAGACTTGGCCTCGCTTATGAAGCTGAGCTCCGCTTCTCCTCAAGGCGTCAAGGTTGGCACGCAGTCTTCCTCGCTCCGGCCTGTTCAAGTGAAGAGTGCGCGGGTGGGTGCGCCGATCTCACCGGTATGACGGCCTCGGCACCGTAGACCGATCGAAAGGGTTTCTCCGTGCGAGGTCCGAGGTGTTGTCTCGTAGGACCAGAGGACTTGAGGGAGATTTTCACCAATCGCCTTAGCTCGGTCTCAGCCTCTTCTTCAATCCTTATGACGACAGCGGTTCGTCACCTCGGTCCCGACCATTCGCTTGCGGGTGCGCGACCGAGGTGAAGCGTTGATCGATCCGGAGCTCTTCGCACCACTCCTTGAAATTTTTGTCGACGAATTGGGTGTCGTTGTCCGAGACCGAATGTGCGGTATGCGAAGTGGCGACTATATTCTTCCACACGGGTCCGAATCCTCCCGCCAGTGAGGCTCGAAAGTGGCTCGGCCTCGACCCATTTTGTGAAGTAGTCATGGCTACGACTAAGCATCGGTCGACCGGTGCTCTACCGAACGGGCCAACGATGTCGATCCCCACCGCATGAAAGGCCACGGGCTCTGCAGTCGCTTAGATCGGTTTGGGGTAGCTGACCGTGGAGTGGAGCCGCACTTGATACTTTTTGACGAGCTCGGCCGAATCTTGAACAAGGTGGGCCGAATATCCCGACCTCGCCTTCTTTGAGAGGGCTCATGACCCGATATGACTTCCACAAGACCCTCCGTGGATCTCATTGAGCACGAGTCGGCCTATTCCGCCCGAGGCACCTCGTGAGGGTTGAAGGTAGGACTTCAGAGAGCGCTACCGTGTACGAGGTACTTCGATTTCGCCATCATCTTTTTGCTTCGAGCCGATCTTGAGGTAGTGCGCCATCTTCCGTGTAGCCTTTATGGGAGACATCCGCTCGCTCCATCTCGGTGATGATGCCGATGTGAGACTCGCTATGCTTCTCGAATGAACCTCATCCATGGTGGACTTGTTGATGACGCAACTAGTTTGCCGAGAACGCCACCGTTGTTTTTCGCCTGGGATCCGATGAATACCGGAGTACCGAACGAGGTAAGCATCTCCTTCGCCTTCTCGAGGTACTACTTCATTCGGTCCTCCTGCCTCAGATTCCGCCAGACCGTTCACCACGACAGGAATCCTCAAGATCCGGACATTGTCCACTCGCCTTTGCTGCGGCGGAGTCCCGAGATCGCTCATACTCACCCGTTGTTGGTGGTCGGAAGGTAAACCGGAGGCGAGGGTGACTTCTTGATTGTCCGGCCGAGGAGGAGAATGCTCGCTGCCGCCTGCTTTGCATGAACTCCCGCCCACGACATCCGCCAACAAGTTATAGGGGCGGTGGACGAGTCCTCCGTTGTGGGCGGGTGTCGGGCGACCACTGCAGAGCCGCTACTCGGTGAATTTGGCTTCCACCGTGAAGTCGGCGAGCTGCCCTTTTATGGCCGGTCTAGGGAGTACGAGATGTCGTGCCTGCCGAGCTCCAAAGGCCCACTGCTATGCGTCCGGATGACTCGGCTTGGACAAGACTTGTCTCAAAGGTAGGTCGTTAACACCGGATGTAATGAGCTGAAAGTAGGGTCGAGGCGCCGCTGGTGTTCACCAAGGCTAGTGCTACCTTCTCGAGGCCGGTGTACCTCGCCTATGGTCCTTGAGAGCTCGGCTAATAAAGTAGATGGGAGTTGTCGCCCCTCCCATCTCGCACTCAATATGCTGACCGATGGCCTCGTCCGAGGCTCGCCAAGTATAGAGAAAGGAGTTCACCTTGCTCGGGCGATGTGGTCGGCAGGTCGGCCGATACTCCTTCACCGTGTCAAGGCGACCGTGTTCTTCCCGCCAGCGGTCCCGAGCTCTCCTCGTGATCTTGAAGAAGGAAGCCGCTTCTGCGGCTCGAGGCAGAATCATTGAGGCGGCCAGCACCCGTGAGTTTGTGGATCTCACGGATGGTCCTCGCACCGCATGTCGAGCAACGCTTTACCTTGGTGGGATTGGCCTTGAGCCTCTTGAGAAACCCAAGATCCCAAGAACTTGCGGTCTTCACCATAAATGTACATTTACGGGGTTGAGCTTGAGGTTGACCGACCGAGGAGTTGGAGAATAAGGCCGAGGTCATCGGCGCACTCTCCGCTTTTTGACTTTGACTACGATGTCGCCGACGAGACCTCGACGATCTCCCGATGTGGTCTTTGAATGTTGCATCCACCATCCTCTCGGTAAGTAGCCCAGATTCTTCAGCCGAAGGCATCTTTCGACGCAAAGACGCCAAGTCGGTGATGAACGCGGTCTTCGGGCGCCCTCCGGCTCATCAGATTTGGTGGTATCCTTTGTATAGATCTAGGAAGTCAACATCGTGGCCCACCAATGCCTCCACCTTCTTGTCAATTTCGGGAGGGTAGCAACTTTGGGCAAGGCTTGTCGAGGTCGGTGTAATCGACGCACACGCGCCACCTCCCCGGCTTCGGACCACGATGGATTAGCCATCCAGTTGGGTATTTGACCTCGAACAAGATCTTGGCCTTGAGTTGAGTCGCCTCGTCCCTTACGACCGGCCGCTTACCGCGAATACTCTTTTCTTCACGGACCGCTTGGTAGCCGGTCAATGTTGAGGCGATGAGTTATGAGCTCAAGCGACACCGGTCATATCGAGCGGGGACCACGCAAATACGCCCATGTATTCCTCGAAGTTGTATGACATGCCGCCGGATGTCGGTTGGGCCCCGGTGCCGACTGGACGACCTTCGAGGATCGTCGTCGCGATAGCCGAAGGCTCTCGGTCAGTCGCCCCGGGCGCCGGCCTTGAGGTTCTCAGAATTGCTATGCTCAGGCGAGACCGCATCTTGGGTTGAGACTCGTAGCATTCTTTTGCCGCCGCTTGGTCGCCACGGATGTCGAGCACTCCCAACGGGGTGGGAATCTTGATCGTGAGATGGTAGACCGAACAGACGGCCTTGGTGGCGAGTAGCCAATCTCTCCCGTGATGATGTTGACGGAGAGGGCCTGGACCAGAAAAATTTGATGGCCTTTGGTGACCGACCGGAGCCCGCCCCACAGTAACCGGGAGGTAATGACGCCTCGGGTTGGACCGCCTCCGGGTGAAGCTCCGTGAATTGGGACGGCGCGAAGTACAGAATACCTCCGACTCGAGTTTATCCAGCAGCTCCGGAAGATGATGCCGACGGAGGCCCGGCGTCGACATAGACCCGATGGACGTTTTGCCGCCCACCACGCCACGGCTGTATGGCGATGGCGTCCCCGCGCGGCATGATTTTGGGTACCGGATCCTCCTCGAGAACACTATGTCCTCTCCGCCCGGAGTCGCTTGTTTCGCGCTCGCCGGCCGCCTCGAGCTCGTTTAATGACGACTCGCCGCTCGGCGGGCAGTCCGGTTATAACGTAGACCGCCCATAACATTGGGACCTTCGTCCCGCCGCCTTCAGTCGGGTCGCCGCCAAGGTCGGTCCGCAGATTGTTGCCGCCGCTATTCTTCCCCCCGCTCGCTTCCCGCCCAACTCGCCGAGGTATTTCGAGGCTCCACCTTGACGAGCTCGTCGATCCGCGAGCCTGTGTTCCTCGCAATCCTCGGTATCATGACCTACCTTCGTGGTAGTCACAATACTCTTCGTGAACCTCTTCGATCCTCCTTTCATGGGAGGGCTTGAGGAAGAGCTCGCGTGGAGCTCAATATTTCCGCCTTGATTTGAGCAGTGGGCGCTCACGCTGTGGTTTGGCCGAGGTCCGAGCACGACTCGAAGGCCTCTCTTGATCCCGTCAAGGTGCTTGGCGATCACTCGACTTGGGTCATCCGGCTTTTTCTTTCTGACCGTCCGTCCTGCATTTCCTCTTCTTCGATCCAACTCGCTCTTCGACGAAGTTGTCCACCAGTTCCAAAGCTTACTTGCCGCCTTTGGTTTCTCCCCGGTGATTTCCTTGTTCAGCATACGGTCCGATCCCATTTTGAACGCGTTGATGATGTGAGATCACATCGTCGCCAATTTTGAGCGACTATTTGATGAACCTCGAGACGAAGTTCGACATCGTCTCGCCCCGCCTCGCGGATTGTGAGCAGTGTCGGAGGAAGGTTGCCGAGGTGGCATCTTCGGTAGAAGCGCCATTTGAACCGATCCATGAGGTCCCGGAAGCAGCAGTATATCGCTCGCGGCGAAGGGTGAACCGGTCGGGCGTTGGAGATCAAGACTCGGGAAGATTTTGCATGTGAAAATCTTCCATTCCTCGATTCGCCATGTTGGTAGTGTAGGCGAAAAGGAAGTCCGAGGGGTCTCCAGCCATCGTGCAAGCAATATTGGGTGCCCGTATCATGCAAGGTGGGCGTGTCTAGAATTTCCCCGGAGAAAGGGAGATGATTCTCCGTGCGGCCGAACCCGGAGATCGTTGTCATCTCTTTCGGAGGGTGGAGGATCGATAGCGGCGCCTATCGCCCCTCCGGGAGTTCGACCGCCTTTCTTCCTCCTCGCTTTGCTCGGCTCTCTGGTCGGCATGACGAGGTGAGAGCGGCCCGCGAATGGCGCGGGCGATCGGTGGTGGCGGCTCGTCCGCGGTGAGCGGCCCGCGAACGGGGCGTGGCTCGTCCGCGTGAGCGGCTCCGCGAACGGGCGCGCTGGGCCGCGGTGGCGGCCCGCACGTCGGGGCGTGATGCACGTTTCGCTATCACGCCGAGGCGGGCGCCGGCCGCCGGAGGAAGCGACCGGCGGCCGGGTATTCAGTTCGGGGCCCTTGAGGGCCCGCCTTTTGTCCTCCGTTGAGAAGCTTTGGAATTTGCCAAGTTGGCGCTGAGGAACTCGATCACTCGGCCGAGGACCTCGTGGGACGAATGAGTCATCTCGCCGCCTCGCTGAGGTCGGCATCTTCCCCACGTTAGGTGGCGGTCCCGAGGGTGTATGGAGACGTTTTCCATGTTGCCCTCGTGAGTGTGCGAGCGCCAGGCGCTCGCGATCTCCTTTCCGCGACGCCAGTGACCACCGGTCGCCTCAAGACGGTTGTTGCCAGCGTGGACGGCGGTTGTGCGTGTTCTCGCCATTAAGTTGCAGAGGAAACGAAGCTTTCTTGTTCGTGGCTTCCCACAGACGGCGCCAATGATAAATCTAGTTACGTGAGTGTGCGAGATTTATGTAAAGAAATAAAGAACACCGCGCTTTTACGTGATTCGATCGTTAATGAGATCTACGCCCACGGAGGTGTTTCTCAATACTTTCACTATAACCGAGTACGGTGGGTGTAGTTACATGCTCTTAGTATTCGATAAGTTGTCAACCCTTCTATTGTCAATTTTCCTTCTATTTATACAACCCCGAGCTCGCAATCAAGGCGTGCTCAACCTCTCCATTGGTCGCGACTCTTCCTCCGGCGTGCCCTCCATGGCCGGAGAGGACGCCGCCTTACGTGCGCCAAGTGGAGGGTGGCGCCGACTTTTGTTCCGGGCGTGTCCTCCATTGGCCGAGGGTGGCGCGCGACTTTGGTCTCCGGGCGTGTCTCCATTGGCCGAGGTAGGACGCCGCTTTACGACGCCACGTGGAGGGTGGCGCTGACTTTGGTTCCGGGCTGGGGTTTGGGAATTGACAGGGCTTTGGCCAACCACGCGTGGCCATACCAACGTTAAGCCCAAATTGTTTGGGCGCATTAGTGGTACCGATCGGTTGGGCCATATCCCATCAGTAACGTTCTAATCAGCCACAATTTATTTATTTTGAACACACAAATGGAGTTGGAATTTATAGGGTTGAAAATAAAATATACTTTATTTTCTAGTTGGTAATATGCAAAGGAAAATTAATATGATAAAACACATAATATGGGAAACCTGGGTAGATATGATCACATTTATGTATATTACTGAAATTTGATAATGAAAATTTTGTTAAAATTGAGCCAATAGATAATTGCTGTAGTCAACATCGTAACCTAATATTTGATTGATTCCTAACCTTAATCAAACATATAGTGCAGCCTAAATATGTGTACCCTTATCTCTATATATTATCGTACTTCCTTTTTTTCTTTAATCAGTTTCTTGTTGCATATAGCTAACGGTAAAAAAAATTGATTTTCACGATATCCATTCTATATTTTTACAATTTTAAAGAAAATTCTCACGATTCAATATCTCAATTACTACAATATACACTTAAACAACGATTGAACTTCATATAATCTGCCTAGTTTGTCCTGCCAGCTTAAGCCTTAGCACACTCTCCCACATCCGCCAAGTAAATTCTAATTGTATTTAATAAATTTTAATTAAAACTTAATAATTTAATTGAAAATTACTATATTATAATTAAAATATTGCTAAACTATTAATTAATAATTGTGCTCGGCAACATGTACACACTTGTGAAGTTTCATGATGTTTGAGATTACATGATTTTCTAAATCAATTTAGAAAGCAATTCAAATTAATTTCCTCAGGTTAAATCTGACATCCTGTCCGGATAATACTACACAAGAAAATTTCAATATTGTTAGTAAAATAAAAAGAGAAAAAACGTAGGCGTCAAATTTTTCATTTTCTTTTATTAATTATTTCTTAATTAATTCACGTTGACTTATCTAGGTTATACTGTCATGACTCATGGGTCACTACTCACGTTGACTTTGCTAGGAATAATTAAGCAATTTTTGGCAAGTATCAAGTATCAAGAATCATATCATGTAAACTAAAATTAATTTTAATGTTTCCTTAATTAATTAAGCGACCAATTTTAGTATTGTTTTTTGGAGGAAGATGTCGAGGAGAAACTCACGGCTGCTGTTGTGATGTTTTATGAGTAAATTTCGTCCATCTATATACCACACATACTACAAAAACATCCATTTCATTAGGAATTGATGATCTTTTAACAATACCCTCGACAAACTTGGCGACAAATACGATATTGTCAATACTGAAAAATAAATTCGTGATCTTTCAGTCACAAACTTACACATTCCATCGTATGGATTAAGCCCACCTAAGGAAGAACCATTTTAGTATTGCTGCTTGTGTATGTAGGTGTTTATGGCCACCTAACCCATTTAGATACTACCTCAACATTAATTATTGTAAGCTATGTAGACATTATCCTCCTATTATAATACATGTAAATTTGACTAACAACATCATAATTAGTTATAATGAAAATTATTCACGAACACGATGACAGCAATATGTACCCAACTTTTGCTCCAATACTTATATTTATACCAATGTGTTTTCCTGTTATTCCTTACACACTGTAGGCAATTAAAAGTTACGAATTATTTAAGTATAATTCCAAAATTAAATATATGTAATTGATATCTAATTATGTGGATTTATGGTATAATCAAAAGTTACCATATGTCAAATTCTACATAAAAAGGAAATAAATCAAGAAGATCATGCCATGGGCCCAAAATCTATGGGGTTAAGCTAAAAGCTCATTCCTGAACTTCCTAAATTAAGTTTTCCTACAACTATAAATATGGGGTTTATGAGGCTCATAAGACACACAAAATTAATTGAAGAGTTCAAGCATTTGAGGAATTCTCTACAAAATCTCTCCAAGAAGCTTCGAAGTCTTCTTCAACATTCAAGGCGTTCTTCGTGTAAATCACCACGTTCTTCGCCAAGATCATCCTCCAAATCAAATCAAAGCTAGCGCTCAATTCGAAACAAGGTGAAAGCCCTCCGCATTGACGCTCAAACTGAAGATCTTCAAACGTTCTTCAACATATCAACCCAACTCGACAATCGATCCGAAAACAAGGCCAAGGTCCTTCGATCAACATCATCAAGTCCAAACTTCAAGTTCAGGAGATCGAGGAATCACATCCCTCCAAACAACTCAAGAACATCAAGATCGCTCAACAAATCAAATCGAAAAGAAGAATTGAAGTGAAGTAAAGGAAGGCGAAGATTTGAAGAGCTCAAGACACTCAAGAATCCTCCGCAAGCATTCTCCGACATTCAAAGTCTTCTTCAAGCATTCAATGCGTTCTTCATGCAAATCACCACGCTCTTCGCCAAGATCATCCTCTAAATCAAATCAAAGATAGCGCTCAATTCGAAACAAGGTGAAAGCCTCCGATTGACGCTCAAACTTGAAGATCTTCAAACGTTCTTCAACATATCAACCCAACCGACAAACCAATCGAAAACAAGGCCAAGGTCCTTCGATCAACATCGTCAAGTCCAAACTTCAAGTTCAAGGAGATCAGGAATCACATCCCTCCAAACAACTAGAAGAACATCAAGATCGCTCAAGAATTCAAGTCAAGAGAAGAATCGAGGATGGATAGAGATCGAACTCATCTCAAACTCATCAAATCCAAATCAAATTGATTTTGTATACAATTTTGTATTTATAAAAATTTAAATAAAAAAATTTGTGTTACACACACACATGCACATCTGCGATTCATACTTGTTCGCAGGGGCGGATCATAGTAGGGGCTGCACCGGGCTCCAGCCCAGTGCAACCCCCAAACTTTTTCTTATTTCTATGTATTATATTAAACTCAATTCAAAATTAGCCCAGTCCAAAATAATTAAAAAATTAAAACAAAGTTGTTATGGTTGAGTTTTCTTATATTTTTGACCTATGAGAAAAGCACATGAGCCCATGAAAAGGTTATAAGAGTGAAAAAGGGTCAGCCACCATTTTTTAAGGGAGAAATTGGAGACCAAAACAGAAAAATCCGTAGCATTTTTTTCTCCTCTCGAATTTTCAGCAGCAGTTTAAAAAAATTGCTTTCGGAGATTGAACCATTAGATCTCCATTATTTTGGACAACGGTTTCACAAAGAATCGGGCCAACGTTTTGACGGTGGAGATCGAATTTTGAAGTTCAAGGTCCGGTTTCGTTGATCCGAACGGATGAGAATTTTCATGATATTTTCTCGATCTTTGCTCGATTTTGATTCCATACATCTTGATGTGCTTATTTTAGATCGTATGATATTTTGTATGCCTCTAGTATAATCTAGAGAAGATTGTGTATCGCTCCATTGTTGATGATAGTGGATTTAAGCGACTCTAGTAGTCCCCGATTTTTTCTCTCTTTCGCTTTGAGAGATTTTCACGTTAAAATTTTGTGTCTCCTTATTGTTGCGGCCACTTGTTTTGAGTGACGATATTGGTGCTTTTAGAATACCCTATTTGTCGCATTCTCAAAGGTTCATACGAGTCGGGAAAATTAGCCAAACAAAGGTGTCATATTCTTCCGAAAGCTACATCTAGCTCAGTGTTTGTTGATGTTGCTCTCGCCCATTCAAGTTCAAGTTCAATCATGACCAAATTTTGTCAATGGTTTGATTGATTGATTCCTAAAGTTTATGCTAAAGAATGATTTATATTGAAAGAAATTTTATTAAAATATAGATATAAACTCAATTATTGATGAGTTTTGGGTATTAAAATCTCGCAAGATAACTTATGAAAACATATATATATTTTAGCATTTATGATATTTAATACGTCGAAGTACTTATTTTTCAGCCCACCCCATCATCAACTTCTGGATCCGCCCCTGCTTGTTTGGGCTTATGCATTTATTTATAAAATTATTTCTACATATTTATTGTGTTATATAAGTATTGTTTGTGACACAAGTTCTTTTTTTTTTCCCAAAATGACTTGGAACTTTTATTTAGTTTTTAAAAACCTTGAATTTTGCATAATGTTCCGATGGAGAATTCTACGTTGAAAAGCTAAATCAGTTCATTGGACTCTCGTGTGAAATACACAACAAATGACCATTGTAGACATTTCAAATAAGTCTCGATCTAATTTTGTGAAGGAAATTAGGATATTAGAATACGACGAGTCGGATAAAAGTGACGGTGACAAATTTACAAAAGAATCAAATGTATTTTGGTTTTTTTGTTCTTCCCATATTTTGAAAAGGAAAAGACAAGTCAGATTTGATTAAGAACCGTTTATTTAATCTTATGCTATTTTCTCATGCATTGTTGTTATCTCAATAAGTTAACAACATTGATTGGACAAAGAAAAAGATAACTAAGCACCGAAAGCATGAGAGGAACAATGGGGTTTTTTGTCCTTAAAACTACAGATTTCAAGATAATTGTTCGTCGAAAATGTATTAATTTTTGCATATTTATATATACCTGCAAAGATGCGCCGCACACCATTTGTGAACACATTGATATTTAATCCACTTTAATACTCCCTCCATCTACCATATTCATTCTTTAATTTTGGTGGCATAAATTTTAATAAATTATAATGAATGTAAAATAAATAAAAATTATAAATAAAAAGATTAATAGATAACGAAATTAAAAGATGAATCATGGGGATAATAAATTAATATATTTATTAATAATAGGTGTAAAAATGTAGACCATAAGTTTTAAATAAGTTCGTAGATTTATAGTAAAAATATGAAATTGATGTTTCCAAAAAATGAAAGTGAACATTTTTTGTGAGGATGGATCAAAATAGAATTAAATGAACGTATTTAGTGGACGAATTGAGTATTTTTCTATATTTTATTTATTTATTATTTTATATCTTATAAACCAAGATCATAATCAAAATTACAAATTACATAAAAAATCAAAAGTAATTTATTAATATTATTCCCTTCTTTGAAGTTAAAGAAGAGATGTGATTCTTTATATTAGTTTTCGAATTCCGCCCCATAAATTAATAGAATCTTTTAACTTATCAAAATCACTAAATCAGATCATGACATGTTCGATTTGCTAATATAAAAGATAATACTTTATTGAATGCAACATGCACTAAATTTTCCAAAGAAAACTTGTATCTTTTATTACCCTTTAAATAATTATTTATGTAATCCAAATATCTCATATCCTCATCTTCCTTGAAACCCAAATCAAGACATCGGGATCCCAATAAATTAATCGTAGTTGAGGTTCCAAATGCTCTTGAATAATCCCGCTTATATAAACATTAAACACCATTATTAATAAATTATTAATTTAGGTACTATGGTATTGGAAAATTTAATTTAAGGAATAGCTTCCAGGATGGAACCTAATTCTTTTGTACAAACCAAGGAATAAAAAACACCCCACGCCCTTCCCACCATTGCTCCTACTTTATTTCATCAACAATTAATTGGATTCCATTATAATATGAAATAAATTCCTAAAAATAATGAAAATCAAGAATAACGAGTCCAATTATTTTCTCTTTACTCGGGGAAAAAATGGGAGAGAAAACACCAATTACTATAATGTTGATGAGATGATGCTTAAGATGTAAGTCTTCTTTTTTCACCACTTTCACTTTCCAATATATTACCTCAGAAATGAAATTTATTTTCTCCCTAAATTACATATGAGTGCAGTTACCCATATGATCATTACAGCTTTGACAAATAATACAAAGGCGATAAAAATCAGCGCTATAGTCAAACATAAGATCATAACAGCTACAAAAAAGATACTGTAAATATTTCTCACCTATAATGGAATGAAAATCCCATGTAATATAAAGTTGAATGCATCAAATCATGGTTAAGATTCATGCCATACACTATCCTCATCATCATCCTCATCCCTTCCAAATCAAGTTTGATTATTCCATCCAAAAGAATAAAGAAAAGATGGAATAAATTGCTGTTTTTCTATCAATCCACATCCACATCTAATCATCCATGAACTCCCAAATCCAACTTTTTGGCATGGAATCCACTCAAATAAGGTTCCATGCCTTCTTTATAATCCCACTAGTCCAAAAATAAATACCCCATTAACACACAAAAAAACAGCACTAAAAACACCAGATGTAAAGGGTAATAGATATTCTAAGCAAATCAAGAATTCGGCATAAAGAAGGAAATTCCACCCAACAAAAGGCATATAACGAAAATGAAGATAAAAACGAGAACGAATCACCCGTTATCTTGAAGTTACATCAGTGATCAGATAAGAGTTCTCTCATGCCTTCCTTTCCTTTATCCTGAAATGAACTTATTCCAAGTCACAACAACAAAAGAAACACTACTTTTTTTCAAGTGCATCAATTATGGCAAGATCACAATGACACCTCGAAAGGCCTAGGAGCATGTCTCTACGAAGACGGGAGCTGTTACCTTGAGCTGATTTACACTGGTAATCAACTAGATAAGAACCCTAACAAAATAAGAAACTAGAAAATTTCTTATATTTCAGTAATGAGAGAATAGTTCTTCTCTAAACCGGGATTTTCTTCAACCATCCCAGCTGACTACACTCATTCTTTCAACATCTAGTTTTAAAGAATTAATAAAAATAGCCAAAAAAGACTAGTTTATCCTTATACTCAGAGCATTGTCCTTTGCATGGCACTATGCTGCCTTCTTTCACTAAAGCTAGCAACGAACAAAACCCGAAACACAAAGATCGAAACTTCACCAAAAAGGTTAAGTAGAAAGATTCTGATTTTACTGAGCCATGAGCTGATCAAGCTGCATTTGTTCAAGCCATGCACCTAAAACAGATTGGTCAACTTGTTCAATCTCGTTATTCGAAATCGCACCTTCACCAGAGGGTGTGGCAGTACCTGAGGCGCCAGAGACACGAGGTGTGGATTTTTCCTTCATATCCTGTGGGGATTCTTTCACGAGCGAGTGAACCCAAGATAAATCCGGCTCCTCACCATTGTTGAGAAGCTCAAAAGAAGACGACCTCTTGAGCTTGCCGAAGTCATCAGCACTGACACCCCACTCCGGTTGGCCATTGGGGGACCCCCACTTGGACCAATTCCCCTCCATGGAGGCAGCAACAGCTGCAACGTTCGACCCAAGATCGCGTGAACTTAGACTACGGAACTGTTGGTGTTGCTTCTCCTGTCGGGCTAGCATGGACACTCGGGCACTCATTGGTGAGATAGGCTCCACAGCTCGAGGTGACATTCTTCCGGAAGATGGGACTCCAAAAGGGGCCTGCATTAGAGTATGATCGACGTTTCTTGGTGAAAACGTCGTCTTGATTGGAGAAAGCATGCTCTGTTGCTGCTGCTGGAATTGGTTAAGAACAGCTGACTTGTGCGTAGGCGAGAAAACAGCCGAAGCCAACGATTGATCTGAATATCGAGGAGATGAGCTCTCCGCAGAAAAAATGTCCTCCAGATTCAAAGGGGTTAGGGTTTTAGGACGAACAGAACGGTTCAACATATTAGAACTGATACTTGATTGTGAGAGATGCTCATTCAAGAGCTGCTGCTGCTGCTGCTGCTGCTGGAGATCAATATCTCCGAATATATTCATGTCTTCAAATGGAATATCTCTAGCATGAAGAGACGAGCGCAGCCGACTGGACTGGAAGTTGCTTCCGGGCAAATGCAGTGCAGGAATATTCTGTTGGGACGGCCAGCTCGGGCTTGAAATGCCGTTAGGGGATGGTGACATGGGCGAAGTGAACGGAGACGGGGACATGACGGGAACCGAAGACGGCGAACCAGGAAGGAGGTTCATTGCCGCAGCGAAATCCATGGCGTTCGCAGCTGAGGTGTTTGATCGAGGAGAGGGAACAGCGGAGCCGGTTGAGATGTACAAGGGCCTGAGCTCCTCTTGTGTGTGAGCAAAGAAGCAAACTCTTCGATTGCAGCTCGTCCCATCTTTGCATAGCCGCGTTCTGTACTGGGCGGGGTGCAGCCAACACTCGAAAACCCCGTGAGCGTATTCACACATGTCCCCTCTCCGACAAGCCCCTTTACGGAAATCCGGACACGGCACGCAGCTGTAATGGTACTTCCTAGGGTCCCTTCTCCGAGCATTCTCACCGGGGTGGACAAAGGGGCACTCGGTCCAGTCGTGCGAGTAGGCACGTGAACATGGTCGGACCTTGAATGAGAACATCCTAAATTCGTCTGTCGAGTAGATGCTGTTCTTGATGTCAGGTAAAGAGGGGTCAACTGGGTATTCTCTCTTCTCGGGTGCAGGTGAAGGCACCAACTCGGGAGAACGTGGGGACCCATTTGCACAAGGCGGTGAGAGCGGCGGAGAGTCGAGACTCGAAGCACCTATCAACACTCGGAGATGGTGCTCCTCCTCCAAGGAAGAACCCATTGTGAGCATCATTTGAATGGAATATTTCGTCGCCTGTGACTTTGGAGAGACGACAACGACATCAAGAGGCCTACGGCCATTGGCATCAGTTAGATTCGGATCTGCACCGGCTGCCAAGAGTAGTTTCACAGCATCAACTGCATTAACCGATCCACCAGAAGCAGCACAGTGAAGAGCCGTGCTATTATCAACGCCACAGTTTCGATTCACATCAACTTCAGGTAACGAGATGATCAGTTTCAAAACATCAAGGCTGCCATAAGTGGCAGCCACCATTAAAGGAGTCAGATGCTGAAGAACCATCTGACTCGAGCCATTTTGACGACCATACCACAGCCCGACCTCATCAACACTTGAAGGCTCGCGATCAATGTATTTCTTGAATCCCTCTAGATCATTGTTGGCAGCGTATTCAAGCAAGCTTGTGAAAGCATCTTCGATTTCAGCATTCAGAAAACTCATACTCATAATTGCAGCTCGTCTATTGTAAAATCCAACAGGAGTCGAGATGTTCTATTTCCAGTTTCGGATATCCATCTGGATGAGACGAGAAAGCAAGAAAGTCCGTTTTAGAATCAGAAGTGAAGTGAACAACAATATATGATGATTTACATCAAAAGATAAATCCTAGTAAAGAACGCCCTAGCATCGAATAAGCAAGAGAGATTTATTAGAACAAAAGGGTGAAAGCAATCAGAAATCTGTGGCTCAGCATACAACGAGAGAAAATGCTATTTTCTGATAGAGAGGAATAAAGTGTATTATTCATTCATATCAAATAGGACCGAATTTGCATAAAAAACAACCTGCAAAATCTAGTGAAAAAATCTATGATATATACGGAAAAGTAGTAAATGGTAAAAGTAAGATGGGATCCTACAACCAATTTCAAACTCAAAATACTTACATTCCAATAATCAAGAAAAGTAAATAATACTTCGAAAGTCGATCATTCACAGCATATACTAATCAATCTAGCAAACAGAACATCATGCAGTCATGGGGCGAGAAACACTACAAAGATCATCGATTCAATTCATCTTGTGTATTCTTTTTTATGGCATCTGCAACACCAATAAGCATCTAAAATCAATCCTCCAAATTCCAAAAAAAAATGTTATCCTGCACTATCTTAACTGCAATAAAAATAATAATTCAATGATCACACAGGTAGAAAAATTCCACCTCAAATCCGAAATCCCAGAATAGGAAATCAAGAACTCCAAATATTAGCTCTGCCAAAACACCCATCATCCATACTCTCAAAAAAATAAAATAAAGAAAAGGAATAGTAGATTCCTAATTCATCTGCAAAAACCCAAAAAACTAGAAAACAAATAAAAAGTAAAACAACACTCAGAACCCTTGTATCATGCATGCCTGCAAACTCAAGCTCAAAAATCTAAACTTTAATCATTTTCTTACACATAAAAACAAGTTCCACAAGGATCAAGATTGAAACTTTCATAAAGCGTAGAGTACAAACACCACTACATACTGCATAAAGAAGACATACTAAAACACAGAAATACACACGCTTCTCACAAACACCAGCAAATCCGAGCACATAAAACTTCGAAAAAAGCAAACTTTTCTCACCATTTAACACCAGTATTAAAAAGAGAGAGAAAAAAATGGTTAGCCCCCAAGCAGCAGCAGCAGAAGCATCATTTTTGCTGGGTATATACACTGGAAATTAACCGTGTGTATAGGTACAGCGTGTTTACAAATACGGGGAGTATTTACAGATCTAGAGAGAGAAAGTGAGGTAGCGAATGAGAAAGTTGTGACTACAAGAAGAGAGAGCTTCTTCTTCCCTCTTTTTTCTTCGCCATTTCCTATGTTAATGTTTTTTTGTTTACTCTGTCTCTCTCTATCTCTATGTAATAAATCAAAGAGGGATCGTCATACCAATATTTGTGCTTCATAAAATGGACTAATTTGTGTTTTGCGATATCACTAGCTTTTATTTAATGTTATTTATGAATATATTAAAGGTCTATATAATTAGAGCAAATATTGATGTCAAAAAAGAAATTCTCTAATCGCCTGCATCTCTGGGTCCTCGCTTTCCATAGAGCTCACCAATCAAATGATTTGGCCTATTTTGCATTTTGAAAGAAAAAGAAACTGAATAGATTCTTTGGTTAAATTTCATTTACAATTGATCTCCACCTCTAAAATAATACGATCCAATTCTAGTTTGCAACTAAATGAAAGGTGTTTTGGGGCGATAATAAACAGTAATGTTTCTCTTTTTCTTTTAAAAATAAATAATATTGTTTTATTTGTAATTTATTTTACAATCATTACACTACATATATGTATATAATATTTCGATACGTAAAAACCGTTGTATCAATCATGTCATTGCTTAGAGATAAAATAGTTGGTAAATAAAAAAATTATAGTAACTGTGTTTAGTAATCAACATTTTTATTCCCTCTTAAAATTAACGACATAGAAAAATATCCCAAAAATCGAAAGAAAATGGTATCCTATTATTGAAAGGTTTTTTTCCTGCATAAACGCCTTTCTTCAATATTATATATGCTTTTTTTCTAAGGAATTCAAAATTCAATTGTACTAAACATATGTTATAGTCCTTTCAATGTCTACAAATAATTTCTTAATTCGCATTCACAATTATATATGATGAATAAGTTCACTTCTTAAATTAAAAATAAAATATCTCCTATTATGAAAAAATCTTCAATTTTCAATCCACCACTTTGAAAGTTTTTTCACCGCACAAAACTCAATACTCTAAGGTAGTGTTTACTTTGCATGATTAGGTTGGATAGATAAAATTAATCCAACATAATCAAGTGTTTACTTTTAAGGATTAATATTTGAGGATATCCCAAAATCTGAGATTATTTTAATCATTTGAATTGTTCTTCATTAGTTTTAATCCAATCAATATAGATAGGATTGAAATAATCATCCAAATAAATGGAGAATTATTTATCCCAATTTTAATTCTTCACTAATCCTTTGTAGTAAATAAATGATTGAATAATAAAAATTATCTTATCACACATAATCAATTGTCTTCTTCACTACACTTTTTAAATTACAATTAAAAATATTACGAATAAAATAAAATCATTAAATTAATCAGTTTTCCAGTCAATATTTCGTACTTCTCTGAGTTCTCTACTTTCGTTTCCGGTTGGTCTGGTTGACTTGATAGTTATTACTATTAGTATAACGTGCGCCGCGTAGCACCTGATTTTAACCCATAAAAGTTCCATTTGCTAGTTTGGTGGAATTGTAACCAAATTTACCCCACATGCAGATGCGGGTTAATTTCGATCGAGTTTCCAATTTAAATATTATATTGTTATTTTTTACTTAATTAAGTTTTAATATTAAGCACACCTGTTGACCTTGACGTTTGCCAATAGGTTTGTTGAGTAAGTTCAATTTTTGCGAAGATTTCAAGTAATTTCACTGTATATGTATTTATACTAAAGGAAATTATATATAGAACTAATTAAGAAATATATAACTTAGATTTAAAGGGATTCACGAATCTAGCAGAGTTTTAAGTTTTATTAAATTAAAACATCTGAATCATTATTATTTGTTTCGACGGAATTATATGGTAATGTTATGGGAAATGGTGTATTAATTCGTTTCGATTAATATTTTTAGATATATATTGAACCAGTCATAAATAAAAAATTCGAGTACTTTGATGACTTTGCTTTGTGATTGTTATAGTATCGGTTTTACTATTTATCTTGAAAAGTAATTAGATTATCAATCTATCAATAACCAATAGAATTTGTCTATTTCATTTTGTGTCTTTTCACATTTTGTAGAATGCAGTTGTCTTCTTCAATTCATTCAATAGAATATATTCCATTCATCCCGCTAATATTGACTCATTATTTTTAAATACATGATTAAAAAGAATTATATTTTATATATAAAATAGTTTGTGACATAAAATTTGAGATATTTTTTAATATAAATTATTTACTTTTTTTGGTATGAACTAATCCAAATGGATATAATATAAAAATTTTTTTTTCAATTAATACAAATTTTAAAGCACGTCACGATGGACTCGAACATCTAAGTAACCACTCTTTGGTCGATATAATTTATTTATTTGACATGTTGTTTGGTCGATCTAAAGCACAGGTTCCAATTATCTGTTTTGATAGCTGGGATCAGTCATCTTATGTCATATGCCGTCTTTAATATCATAAATACACGTTATTTTACTATTAATATAAGATTGTGATATTCAATCTAAATATGTACGCATAGTTCTGGCTCAATCATTCATAAATTATTGTCACATATTAAAAACTAGAACACCATAATGACTGAATTTATATCTAAAACCAAGCCCATATATTCTTCAAAATTGAATATTTTATGTATACAATCTCCTTAAACCCCAAAATATAATTATATTATTTTGTAAATGCTGATATTTGAAATAATTGGCTGAGAAAGTGAAAAGACACTTTGCGAATCAAAGAGCGGGCGTCAGGCATATAAGTCTTCTGGCTAAACATCTAGTCAAATCAATAAGGGCAAAAGTGGAATTATGTATGTTCCATAAATTACTACTCCCTTCCTCCACAACAATAATAATCACTTGTGATCACGCAACTTTTAACAAAATTGGTCCACAACTTTTAGCAAAATTATTAATGATATTATTTGAACAAAGAAATGATTCCACTGTATATTAGGTTATAAGTAGTAAGAATAATTTTTTGATAAATTATGAGTAATTATAAAATTGGATAATAAGAAATAGTGTAATAAGAATAAAATGATATAACTTTCCGTGGATATCGAATAAGATAATTGTAAATAGATAAAGGAAGTATTTTTTAATGTTTAATTCGAAGATGTTTATAAAATAAATGATATTGTAGGGATTTAAGATAAAATGTGCTCACTCTTCCAAATTCCAATAGAATCCTCAAATTAAGAGGACAAATTAATACTAAGAAAAAATGGATAAAATTTTATGTAAGGAGTGATATGAAATGGTTTTATGATTGCTACAACAGCAAAATATCAAACGTTAGACAATATTCGAAAATGATTTATATTGTATGTTGTATGTAGAGCCGGTAAAATGAGCCCGGCTTGAAAAGCTCGCCCGGGGTACCCGGGATTTGGGCTGGTTTGAATTTAAAAATTAAAGGTCCGAAAAAAATCGGACCTAAAAGCCCGTCCGAAAAATCCCCGGGCCTGCCGGGCTTCGGGTTAAAAAAGCTCGTCCCATATTCTATTAATATATATATATATAATATTATTTAATTTACATATCTATAATTATTTAATAATATTAATTATATTTGATCTAATTATTTACTTTTTTACAATTAAAAATATTAATTTTATATATTAAAAAAATGATCTAAAAAAAGCCCACCCTCCAGAAAGCCCGTCCGGGGTTGGTTTGAGCTTTGTATTTTTAGACCCGAAAAATTTCGGACGAGCCCGACATAAAAAATATAAAAGCCCGACGACCCCGCTACTTTGTCAGCTATAGTTGTATGCATGATAATAAGTCAGGTATTAGTTTATCAATCATTTTTTCAATTTAGATTTGTTTAAACTTAATCTCCTCATACCTCGTCACACATTCTAGCTTTATTATGTACACTTGTCCCAAATCCGTATAGTAATACTCCTTAATTATTTATCCGACTTATTTAAATTTATAAAATATCTAAGTAATAAAGTATGAGTTGTCTTCCATTCCAATAAAAAGTCAAAAACTACAAGATAAATATTAATAATAATTAGTATAAATAATGGAAATTTTAAAATTAAATCTTAAGTATAAAATTAGAAATTATACAATTTAACTTTAATATATTGTATATTCAAAACAATATTCCAAATCATCAAAATAAACGATGATATTTTAACTTCTCAAATCTTCTATCAACCTTATTATATAATTAACATAAAGTATCAATAGAAAATATGTAAAAATATAATATTTCAACTTTATATAAACAGATTCGGGTAGCGGATACTCGTAGATGATTTCAAAACTTATCTAAAAGCCGTAACATGTACTAGTTTTATTACCCAAACTTTTTTAATACTTACCAAACATATTCTATTAGGATTTGGTAAAGACGAATACTCGAAAAACAACCTTATCAATGACCATCTCTAATGTATTCGATAAAAATTGAATGAAGTGGGATTAGATAAAAATTGAATCGAGTGGGATTGGTAATAATAAAGTTAAAATAAGAATGTGTAGAATATTTCGATAATAGACTACAATAAAGTATTTCAATAATGACATGATTTTTGAAAAAATGTGACACATATAGATTTCACTAAATAAATTTGTGACATCTTGTGGATGAGTAACTATTATGCATGTCACAAAATTTATTGAAATTCATAAGTGAAGCTATTTTTGTTACATATGAACGTGTAACTATTTTTTTTGACATGTGAAAGTGTGACTATTTTTTGTAGTTTCTAGTTTCTCATATTTGAATTTTTTCTCTCTTTTTCTTTACCTTTCAATATTTTTTGTTTGGACTTGATGTCTGTTATATTTAACAAATTAATTATTTATTATATTAGAATAAATTATCTCTGTTAGTTTGGAAATGTTAAGTCTAAAAAAAGGTCTCAATTTGGAACACCAAAATAGGACAACTAATTGAATATATATAAAAATTTGAAACTCTTGAGTTATAGTAAAATTTAGTTATATTCCTATATGTAACAAAAAAAATATTGTGACATGTTTAAATGTAGTAAGGTTTAATTACATGGATAGATGTGACAAATTTTACTATATTTTCAAGTGTAACAAAATTTACATACATTTTTATGTGTAACAAAAATATGTTGATGCATGTATTGATGTAATTAAATTTTGTAACATCTAAAGATGTCATAAATTTTGTAACACTTCTTTTGGTGTCACTAAAAATACGTAATGACTAGATATTTTTTTTTGTAGTGATATTAGTGATCGATTCATTTGACCTGTGCTTTAAAAAGGTATAAAAGAAAGCACTATAGCAATATTATGCACTCTGGTGTGTGATAATACCAATTAACCATGTATTAATTAATATTAAGAATTTTAACTTTTTCACAAAAGAATAACATATTTTCAGTAATTTAGGCGACGAGCACAATTCTTATAAGATAATTATGGTTGATTCGTCCGTTGATAAAACCAAATGTGACGGTGACATGGGTGGCTAGCAGTTTTTTCACATAAGAAGCTGAAATTAATAAATAGTCTGTCTTTTCATGAATTACCTGCTCTGTCTTACTAGATACAGTATAACGTTTACTTCATAATATGACATTTTTAATCATATTTTATCTATCATAAACTAATCTACAAATACTAAATTGTTGCCTCTAAGTAGAAGAAATTTGACACCAACAATAATATTTCAATATACATGCATTCAACTCCTAGTCCTTGCCAAGATGTTAAAAAAATCTTTAATTCTATCATCAATTACTAGAAGAACTACTTGCAAATGTGTGTTGGCCTAGTGGTAGAGTGGTTAATGTCCAAGGTCAAAGGTCTCGGGTTTGAGTCCACCGTAACGCAGTCTTTAAAATTTCTATATTAAATTAACAAAAAAAAAAGAATTACTACTTGCAGTGTCTATAGACTTGAAATTAATTAAAACGATATCAATTATTAATCTCGCAACACCAGCAAATACGAACTCCTTTAGACATTCACTATTGATCAATGCGATAATAATACGAGTTGTATTATTAATCACGTTAAAGAGAACGTGAAACTCCTTCTACTCTCACGATCACGCAAGAACAGCCGCTTCAAGGTTTATTTTCTGCCTAACCTAATCAAGGAATCATCCACCTTTTATATACGAAGGCTTAGGAACAAGAAACATAAATGGGCCTTAACAAATAGCTTATTAAATAAATAATATAAATAGAGATAACTATTCATTATATCGTGTGGGCTGTGAATATCTCTACGGGCGCCCAGCAATGAGACTCGGCTCGGCTCTACTCAAGCTCAACCTCCTCTTCGCCAACATTTGTATCATCCACGTGAGCATGGTCGGAAATATTGACGGTCGATCAACTCCCCTCGTCGAAAACCACCTTGTCCTCAAGGTGAAAACCGGGAATGAAGCGGAATGAAGCGAGTGGCTCCCAAGTAAAGATCGGGAGGGTGGCCCGCCATTGAACGAGAACTTGAGCTTGATTCCCACGGCGGAGTATAGTGCGAGAGGAAATGATAACCAACGGCACCAAGGATGGAAAGCCATCGAATCAACTAGCACCGGATTGAGGGGTGGTGGCGTAACCAACAAAAGGCTCGAGTAGAAGAAACGTGGAAAACCGGGTGAATACGGCCAGCAGAAGCTCAAGACGATAAGCGACGGCACCAATCTTCTCGAGAACAGGATATGGCCCAAAATACCGCTTGCCAACTTCGGAGAAGGACGACGAGCAACGAAACTCGACGGTATGGTGGAGACGGACCAACACAAGGTCACCAATGAAAAAGAGACATCCTGCGATGCTTGTTAGCTTGAGCTGCATGCGATGTTGTGCCAAGAAAGAGCGGACTTCAAATCGAGAGCAATTGATCACGTTCGGCAATAAAGCGTCTAGGCATCGACCGCCGTTGAACTAGGGATATAACGAGGAATGGTCGCAGGAAGACGACCATACATAGCTTGAAAAGGGCTCATATTGATACTAGAATGATAACTAGTATTGTAATGAAATTCTGCCCAACCCAAAAACTCCGTCCACTGCTCGGGACGATCCGATGTTAGAGCCCGCAAATATTGTTCGAGACATCGATTAACAACCTCGGATTGGCCATCTGTTTGAGGGTGATAAGCAGAGCTGTGCTTAAGTGAAGTCCCGCTAAGCTTGAATAATTCGCTCCAAAAACGACTCAGGAAAACGGGGTCGCGATCTGAAATGATGGATGAGGGAAATCCATGTAGGCGAACCACCATGTCAGTAAACAAACGAGCCACCTTAGAGGCGGTGAACCCACTAGGCAATGGCCCAAAATGAGCAGCTTTAGTGAGGCGGTCGACGACCACAAGAATGACTGAGGACCCGCGGGAAAGCGGAAGATGAGTAATAAAATCCATAGTAAGCTCGTTCCAAACTAAAGCAGGTAGCGGGAGCGGCTGAAGAAGTCCCGCAGGAGCAACAGTGAGAGTTTTTACCTGTTGACAAGTAGTACAAGCTCGAACGAAAGCCTCAACATCACGGCGCATATTTTGCCAATAAAATAAATTGGAGAGACCAACAAGAGTTTTTTTAACCCCACCATGGCCGTGGACCGGCGAGCAATGAAACTCTTCCAACAAATCGTGTTTGAGAGCGGATGCGGGGATGAGGAAATACCTGCGACGATACAATAGTAAACCATCAACAACTGAATAGTCGGGAGAGAGGTCGCCTGCCTGAAAACGTCTATGATAAGAGATATAATCTGCATGAGTCCGATTCTCAGCACGCAACTTATCAAGAAATGAAGCAACGGGCACACTTTGAATCGTAAAACAAGTCGAGGAGAAAGTATCAAGCTCTGCCAAAAGAGGGGTCTCAACAGAATTCGAAGATGAGTCATCGGGAGCCCGAGAGAGAGCATCGGCCACGATGTTATGACGCCCGGGCTTGTACTCAATAACAAAATCATACCCCAAAAGCTTACGGATGTAGCGATGTTGATCCGGGGTGTGTAATTGTTGATGCAGCAGCTCCTTTTGTCGTGGTGGTCCGTGCGAATGACAAAACGGCGCCTAAAATATATTGACGCCACTTGCCAATGGCTTCACTTATAGCATGCAACTCCTTTATATAGGTGGAAGAGCGAGAGACGAGCTCCCGGTTTCGACTATGATAAGCAATGGAAGATTATCTGCAGAAGCACCGCGCCCAATCCCACATCGAGGCATCGGTCCGATTATAAAGGGTTTGGAAAAATCTGTAATCGCAAAATAGGGGTAGAAGACATGGCTTGCTTAAGAGCATCAAATGCCGTAGAGGCGGAAGTGGACCATATGAAACCATCTTTCCGAAGAAGATCGGTGAGAGGAGCAGCGATGGTAGCATAGTGGCGAACGAATTTGCGATAATAACCAGTTAAGCCTAGAAAACCACGGAGCTATTTCAGAGAAGAAGGAACGGGCCATGAAAGCATAGCATTAATTTTGGTAGGATCTGCCTGAACGGCACCGGCACTCACAATATGGCCGAGATACTCCACGGAATGAGTGCCAAAAGAACACTTGGAGAATTTAACATAGAGCTGATTATCGCGGAGGCAGCTGAGCACTGTGCGCAAATGCACGACATGTTCCGCCAAGGAAGGGCTGTAGATAAGTATATCATCAAAGAAGACAACGACGAAACGTCGAAGGAAATCCTTGAGAATGAAATTCATAGTAGCCTGAAAGGTGGATGGAGCATTCGTTAGGCCAAACGGCATAACAAGGAATTCAAAATGGCCCTCGTGAGTACGGAAAGCTGTCTTGAAAATATCCTTGTCGTGGATGCGAATTTGATGAAAGCCGGCCCGCAAATCGAGCTTAGAGAAAACCATCGAATGACCCAATTCATCGAGAAGCTCGTCAACGGTAGGAATCGAAAACTTATCCTTGGTGGTGGCAGCGTTAAGAACACGATAGTCGACACAAAAACGGTACGAATCATCTTTCTTCTTAACTAGGAGCACTGGAGAAGAAAATGGGCTATGACTCGGACGAATAATCCCTTGATCGAGCATCTCACGAACAAGGCGTTCCATCTCATTTTTCTGGAAATAAGGATAGCGATACGGCCGAACATTGATAGGCTTACTGCCGGGTTCGAGGTGAATCCGATGATCAAACATGCGGCGTGGCGGGAGACCACATGGTGCCTCAAATACATCACAAAACTCATGGAGAACCTCGTGTAAAGACGGAGAGGCGCGCTCCAGATCAAGAGCAGACACAGTAGAGTTGATGGGCGTGGCGTGAACAGGCCAAAGTTCGTAGATTTCCTCAACAACATCAGAAACGAGTAGAGATTGGAGTATAGAGAAGGTAATCTGGCGAGAAGCTAGAGAGCGATCTCCCTCTAGAATAATCTTTTTGTCATGCCATTCAAACTCCATGCGACCACATCGATAATCATGAGTAACAGCCCCATTCTTGTAACCATTGGACTCCAAGAATAACGTCTGCCCTTTAATAGGCGTAATGAACAAATCTAAGGTAAAGGAGGTACCTTGAGATTGATCGGACGACCAAACATTTGGTCGTACAAAGTATGGAGTCTCCGTTACAATATACACCGAAATTGGGGAATAGATACTACGGGTAATTTAAGACTCTCGGCAAGATCAGCGTGATAAAATTATGAGTGCTACCATTATCAATCATTACCGAAACCGTTGTTGTGTAAGCTGCCCCATAGGCGGAGTGAGCGCGGCTGAGCAGAGCCCGATAGAGAATGGAGGCTAGAGACGTCGGCCAGAATGACACTGTCGTCAGGAGGGTGTTCTGTAGGTTCAGGAAATTCCAGGTCCTCCGGAGAAGGATCAACATCATCGCTGGCAAGGAGCATAACAGAGTGCGGAGTCTTGCAGCGGTGAGATGGGTTCCATTTCTGGTCGCAGTTGAAACACAAACCTCGAGCACGCTTTTGGGTCTGCGCCGGAGTGAGTTCTCGAACCGGGATGATAGGTGAGTCGCGTCGTGCTGTAGAGATAGGCGAGGCGGCAATAGGTGGTCGGTGTGAGGCTGGAGGAGAAACATTAGTGGTGGCTGGGGAGGAAACAACCGTCGGGGCAGGAGGCCGAGAAAAGGAGCGAGCAAAAGTACGAGTCTCGGATTGGGTGTCCAGATATTTGCTCTCAAACACACGAGATAAGGCAAATGTCTCGCCCAGTTGCCGCCGATTCAATTTGGAGATCCCGTGAATCAAGGTTTGAGTCCCAAATATAGAACGAAATAAGCAAGGGTTCCGAGATGCCCGTAGTTCGACCCATCAATGACTCAAAGGTCGATCGATAATCGCAACATTCCTTGTTGAGTGAGTTTTGCAAGAGTGCCCTCGGGATCTGCAAACTGAGAATCACCAAAGCGAGATTTAACACGGCATAAGAAATCCGACCAAGAAGAGAGCAATTGTTGTGATTTCAGCCATTGAAACCATGTGGAAGCTTTTCCATCAAGATGAAAAGCAACTATTTTGAGGCGTTGAGCATCTGGGGTATTGTGAAATTGGAAGTATTCCTCAATCTTGAAAATCCAAGTGTGAGGGTCTTCGCCATCAAAACGGGGAACGTCGAGGCGGACCATCGGGCCACGAGGGTTGGAGTGGTCGATGAGGCCGGAGGAAGAACGGTGCGAGGATCCGAGCAGTTAAGAAGTTCGTCGATCCGTGCGGATTTTGGCGTTGGGCGCCAAGTTGGTTACGCCATTCGCACGGGAAGTCATGAGGTCAATGAAAGCACCAATTAATACGAGTTGTATTATTAATCACGTTAAAGAGAACGTGAAACTCCTTCTACTCTCACGATCACGCAAGAACAGCCGCTTCAAGGTTTATTTTCTGCCTAACCTAATCAAGGGAATCATCCAGCCTTTTATATACGAAGGCTTAGGGAACAAGAAACATAAATGGGCCTTAACAAATAGGCTTATTAAATAAATAATATAAATAGAGATAACTATTCATTATATCGTGTGGGCCTGTGAATATCTCTACGCGGGCGCCGCGCAGCGAGACTCGGCTCCGGCTCCGGCTCCGGCTCAAGCTCAGCCTCCTCTTCGCCAACATTTGTATCATCCACGTGAGCATGGTCGGAAATATTGACGGTCGTATCAGATAATCTCTTAGTTTTGAAGTTTTTTTTTTGTTTGTTCCTCGCAGAATAATAATTCCCCATGTCCTAATTTTTTTAAATGCATGCATCCATAATTCCATATCATCTCAAATTTTCATGGCTCCTTTTGCTTATTTAATCTCATAAATACAGAGCATATGTAATTAATGCCATATAAAAGAGAGAAAAAGGATAATTATTATTGCGGTGGCATTCATGGTGACCGTGAAATGCAATTTTACATGCACGAGAGATAATATTCATTAATGCACCTATTGAATGAAAATTTTAAATTTAAATTTAAATTTAATAATTTAATATTTTCGAATAAGTAGAAAAAGAGGTGTGTGCAAGTATAATGTGGTCACGTGAAATTTTATCAGATATCAGATGTGTGTTTACTTAGTGGTAGAGTGGTTATCACACCACGCCAGGTCTAGGGTTCGAGTCCATCATTACGTAGTTTTAAAATTTCTGTATTAAATTACTAAAAAAAAAAGGAATTGCTGATATTAGTATAAAAAACGAAACAAAGTTAAAATATTTCCCATTGAGATTAATTTACTTTGAGAATTTATAGCTTAAAAGAAATATCTTCCTCTTTTTCTTTATTTCCCTATTTATTCTTTTTTTTAATTATTATTTGGTGATTTTGGTAGTGTGTGTGTGACTGATAGAAAAAAAGAATAGAAAAAGAAGAGGCCCTATTTATTAGGCGGGGTTACAGTGGGCCCCATGTCGGGTGTTGTTGATGCTAGGGTTATACACATGGCATGAACTGCTTGTTTTGGCAGCTACTATCACCAAATAGGAATTTTTCAGAATTCACAAATTTATGATATCACCCCACATTTGTGGATATCACGATTTACTTAATAATTAATTTCTTTTCTTTTTTTTAATTTATTTTCCGGGCTATTAATTTATTTTCAAATGGTATGTATATAATGCAAAACTACAGTGATATCTAATAGGGTACTTTTTGAGAAGGGTATGAAGATGCTAGCCTTTGTAAGCTTTTGAAATAATTCAAAAATAATTTTTGAAAAATAATATTAAGCTTAGAAGTAAACTCGGAACTTTCATGTTCTTGTATTTTAACATAATTTTGGAGTTATTAATTGAAGTTGATTACATCCAATTTGGATAATATATTATTTTTAGTATTTAATTTAATTTTAAGTCAATAAGTTGATTTTTCCTTAATTAGGATATACAGTAATTTAAATTCAATTTTAAATAATAAATCACAAATTTTATTTTTTATATTTTACTAAATTTTTTTTTATAATAAATACTACTATTAAAAGGATGAATTTTTTAATGGAAAAGGAGTGAAATATATATAATTTTTTTTTTGGAACAAGACATCCGAAATGAACCCCGCGCATTCCTCACTAATTGTAAATTGAGACAAAATCAATAATTTTATCGTAAAATAAGCATCCTTTTCCTTGCTTATATCAGTGGGCTATTCATTTTGGGCCATTATTAAATTGCCACGAAATATGGGCCAATCCAAGCCTAATTCGTCAAAAAAGCCTGAATGAAGCCATGAAAGCTTTAAGCAAAATAATATTATCTAGATTACATATACTTCTTTTACTCAATATATAGGCATCGTACTTAAATAAAGAGTTAAACCATATTTTGTATTCACAACTTATGTTTTAAGAAAAAAAATAAAATCAATCTTTCAGTAATTTTCAAAAAATAGCCGCATCCTATGTTTGTGACCGAATGATAAGTCATTCATCAAATTCTTAGATGGATTATAAGTTAATTGAGGTGGATTTTTTTCCAACTCACCCACTAAACAACGTCTTCTAAATAAATATACCTGACACTTCTTCCACAACGATAATACAAAATATTAAAATAAATTAAAAATCAGAATTATAAAAATCCCTAACACCTCAGAAATTCCTAACACTTGTTTACTTGCATATCTCGCGACATTTTCCTGAAAAATTTCTTCTACCCCAAAATATTCCCTCCTTGTATTCGCGTCTAGGGGTGAGAATCGGGTCGTGACCGGGTACCCGTCCCGAGTCCCGAGTCCCGAAGTCCCGAAATTTTGCATTTTTGGTCCTGGTCCGGTCCCGATCGGAACTGGGACTCTCATTCCGAAAATTTACAATTTTAGTCCGGTCCCGAATTGAAATTTTAAATGTCCCGAAAGTCCCAAGTCACGAAATTACCCAAAATATCCCAAATTACCCAAAGTCCGAAATTACCCGAAGTCCCGAAATTACCCGAAAATATCCCGAATTACTCGAAATGTCCCAAGTCCCGACGTCCGAAATTACCGAAATGTCCCGAAAGTCCGAAATTAAAATTAGATATATTTAAAATCGGACTTGATTTCAACGAGACTCGGGACTTCCGATCCAAAATCAAAATTTCTCGGTCCCGGTCCCGGCCCCAACCCAGAATTCGGACTCGGGTCCCGAATCCGTCGGGACTCGGGTCGGGACGGAATTTCGAGTCCCGGTCCCAAATTCTCACCCCTATTCGCGTCCATCTGGGGAGATCAGGGACCATTATTGTCGGAAGTTGGTGGACCATTTTTCTTCATCGACATTTTGATTCACGGTGAGAACAAGCCCGGAAACAAGAAGAGAAAGACGACTTAAATTTGGGAATATTTGGGGGAGAAGACGACATAAATGAAAGCTAGGGTTCTTGAAATATTTGGGAAAGAAGGATTTTAGGGTCGAACACGTCAGATAGACACTATCTATAATTTTATTTTGTTCTGTTGAAATGTCAGATATTAGAGTGAGCTTAGGAGGAATTTTTAATTTAATTTTCTTTTCTTTTTTGATAAAACGGCGTTGTTCAGTGTGCGAGGTGGAAAAAAAATTCATCTAAGAATCCGATTAGATGACTCAACAATATTTTGTTGCCGTATTTTGTGACGTTGGATATTTTCTGAAAAACATTGAAAGATGAAGGTTTTCTTATAAAACGTAAATTGGTGACATTTTTCAACATTATTCACCTTAAAATAAAATATATTATCAAGAATTCCTATTGTGTATCTACACATTCATTTTATCATTTGGAATTTTAATGAAATCCAATTAAATTCTATCCAGCCTCGATTGATGGAACCACAATTTTAAGTGAATCCCCATAACGTTTTCTGAAGATAAGATTGAGATTAATATTATAACTAATCCAACAAAATGAGTAGTTTTTGACTTTGATCTTCCACCAAAGTCATCGTGAAATAATCGTGGAAACTAATTTTCATCAAAATCAATTTAATCGGTACCATTCCACACTGATTTAACCTTGGCCACCTAAACTGAGATATGAGATCCCATTAAAC
Organism: Salvia rosmarinus; assembly: GCA_036937905.1. Classification (NCBI taxonomy): domain Eukaryota; kingdom Viridiplantae; phylum Streptophyta; class Magnoliopsida; order Lamiales; family Lamiaceae; genus Salvia; species Salvia rosmarinus. The sequence continues at coordinate 16,086,506 of CM072821.1, forward strand.
TAAGTAGACTTTTACTATAAACAAGAGTTTAGTACATATTTATTCGTCGAGAAAGGATAAAATAATCTGTTAATTTGTAAGAACTTTAACAAAAGTAACATTAATTCAGTGGTAGCAGTTGTTAGAATGTTGTGTAATAGTTGTATTTTTGCTAACAAGTGACATAGGCAGCTCCGACTATTCAATATAAATTAATAAATTTTTTAGCCTTATATGTTTGTTGCACTTTTGAGCTGGTCTCAGTGCTTACATTAGCAAACATAAATATTAACAAAAAGTAGTATTAGGGTTTTCCTTTTTGAAAAATTTCAACTATTTATTTGGATAACATGAAACTAACTTTTTTTTTCATAAATGGCAAGTACAAGAATGTCAGAAGATCATCAAAACGAGAGAACTATGGGACTTCATGATGAGGATTTGAAGGGCAAAGCGAACTTGGATAATGCAGCTTGTTCGACGCCGAAAGGTAAAAAATTCAGGATTTCGGAAACCCTGATTTGCCCTCCCGCCCCGAAGAAGAGAAGGTTGACAACATGCTCGTTGAAACGACGACATATTAAGTTTTTCGCACCTCCTGAACTGGAGCTCTTTTTCTTATATGCATTTACTAATAATGTCTAGAACTGTCGAACTCTTGAATGTGTTTTTTTCCTGAAAAGGAATGCCAAGCTATTGCCATTTTTGTATGCTTTAAAATTTCAATCTATTCCTTACCATCCATTGTAATTTTGTATCATGGATTAGATTGTGAGCTCCTTTCTATGTCCACCGTTTAAATAATTCCCATCACTGTCCGTGATGAATTTCATTTGCGAATTATAATTTTTGGCGCATATTATAATTTCCATCACTGTCCATTTTTTTCTTAGTTATTTTTTTAATTACTATATATAGGGTGGATTATTGTAAAAACCTTTGTTATCTTAAAAACGTGAGAACCATACATTCTCCATAAAAGTTACTATATAAAAAAAAATTAAATTTTTGTTCCTCCTGGAATTCGAACACAGGTGGTGCAATATGCACTCAAATGGCTAAAAATGGTTCTCACTTTAAATAAGGTTTTTATTTGAATCTACTCCACTATATATATATATATATATATATATATATATATATATATATATATATATATATATATATGAGGGAGGTTAACGTAAGAACCATTTTTATTGTGAGAACGTGAGAACCAAAAACCGATAAATTCATCGTGAAAGTTGATGAATCCGTTGGGAAAATTATTGAATCCAAAAAAATAGAATTTTCGCTCCTCACGGGATTCGAACCGGGTGAAAAATTCAATTTCAATTCATTAACTTTCTCAACGGATTCATCAACTTTCATAACGAATTCATTGGTTCTTAATTAGTTTTTAGGATAAGAATGGTTCTTATTTGAACCAAACTCTCTCTCTCTCTCTATATATATATATATAAGGGTTAACGTGAGAACCATTTGTATCATGAAAATGTGATAACAAAAAAATGATGAATTTGATGAATCCGTTGGAAAAGTTATTAAATCCAAAAAAAAACAATTTACACTCCTCATGTGATTCGAACCCTAGGTGAAAATTCTGAATTTTTGGATCCAGTATCAGACGCATTAATTTTCACAGTGAATTCATTTTGTTCATAATGAATTTTCGTGGTTCTTAGTTCACAAGTTAAAAATTATTCTTATTTTGAACCCCTCTCTCTCTAATTTGTTTTTTATGCAGAAATCACTACATTTTAAGTAGTTATGGTTGGTATCGTTAATTTATATTACTCAAGCTTGGTCGATGGCTTCTCAAACCTTTTCATAAGAGTGAGAACTCATACCTATCTGTATATATATATAGTATGGACACTAAAAGGGAATTTTCAAAAAAAGCAAATAATAAAAAAAACACAAACTGTGTGTAGTTTATTAATAATGTCATTCAATATACATAACTTGTACTAGTGTCACTCGAAGATACGAAAAAAATGAGATTTCGTGTGCAATATATATTTAGAGTGGCATGTACAGTCTCAAACATAGCAAAAGGTAAAGGATCCCGACGAGTTTATAGACATGATATTTATATGAAAATTACAGATATGATGATTTTCTAACATATATTCACTAATAAAAAAAAGTTCAACCCTCGAGAAACTTAATTTATAATTTTGAAGGATATACTTTATACTGAAAAATATTATGAAGAAAAATTCACAGGAGTAGCAAACTTCACAAAGATAGATGGAAGACATGTGACAATCATAAGGGACATGATTGTCAAATGTTAGGGTGTATATTTTCCTTCTATAAACCATAAATCCTAAACCATTATTATTGACACATATCGATCATCTACGAATGCAATATGTATTCGCACTAAAATGCAATAGAATATATATCCGAATTCAACAGGATATTTGATTGAAATTCATGATTTTTTCTTGAAATCTAATTTTAAAGCAGGTATTTTTTTAATGAGTTTTTTTAAAATAGGTATTATTTTCTCCTTGAAATACCCATAACAACTATCTATATGCATAAATTGGGTTGAGTATCTTGAAAGTATTGGTAATATTTGAGCTCTTCTTAGTTATGAGATTGTCACTCACCAACTAGGCCACCCTTAAAGGTGGCTAAAGTTGGTTATAGCAAAAAAATCCATACGAAGAAACTATGTTTACTTCTTTATATATACATTAATACTTTTTCATAATTAATTTTTTTATATATTATACTAATACTTATATTTGTGATAATTATAGATCTTATATAGATATGATCCATATTAATTTTTAATAAAAACAAGAGTCTTTTTATTTATATCTGAAAAAATAACTTTGGTCAATCTAGAAAAGATGAAACAATCTTCATGGCATTTATCCTTAGTTTAGTCAATGGGATGGGCCCAAATTTGAGAGTGGGCTCTAAAGGAAGTGGCCACCACCTACAAGCCCAATAATTTGCCATTTGAACTAAGAAATCTGTGCAAACTCCCCACCCACCAGCGAACTCCTCTGCTAACTTATTAGCCCATTAAATAATTCACCATAAACATAAAGTGCTAAATAATTTAAATGATAGAATGGAAAAGCTTCCCTATGTCAATGCATTGAATTAAGTAGTAGCAAATGTCGATAAGCATCCATAAAATCTCTTTTCAATTTTGAAAGTATGGGATATACATGTGGGCCCAGGCAGTAGACTTTGTGCTAAATGAGAAATTTGTTGATAAAGTGATTCAATATTTTCAAAATCAGATCGGATCGATCGGTCCAACTGTGAACAGATTATTTTGCCAGTCTGATCATATTAAAATTTTTAGAATCAACTGACCTGGTGAGAACCGATGGATCATGAACCAAATCTATCGAAAACATATACATATATTTTTGAAAACTTTATATTTTGAAGTTTATATAATAAGTAAACTTACACAAATTTAAGCTGAGAAAATGAAAGTAGACAAGTTCAATTTTATAAAGATTCATATCTAAACGGACGTAAATATACATTTTCAGTAAATTTTGAATTTTATACATAAAAACTAATTGGAGATCAAAAGAAGGGAAAAAGAAGAGGATGATATCATTAGTTGACGGTGGCTGTCGCCGTCAAACAGTACGTGCGTGACCCGCGACCGTCAGACCGTGTGTGTTTGGAGAAGAAAGATTTCATCCAAAAAATGCCACCAAACGCCTCGACATATAACGGAAAGATAACGGCGTAAACGGTTGAGTCACGCCACACGTGGCCGTCGGAGGTGGGCGCGACAAGAGTGGGCCCCATTTCCGTGGAACATTGTCTGGACACGTAGCAACCGAGATTTGGACTCAATCATTGGCGTTTAATTAATTATTGTGTGGCCTTTTCTCGTGACGAATTTGCCCCCCGACACTTTTTCTTTTCCAATTTTTTCGACCAAGTTTAATTTAAAAATTAAAATTTTGCACTTTAATTTTTTGGCCAAGAGTACACATATTTCTTTCTTTCTATCCGTCTTGGGAGAAAAATGAGCCACAAGCGTTTTCAAATTTTCTAGTCCGAAATTTATTTGAGGATAGCTTTTCCATATTGTCTAATGTTATTATCTCTTTATAAATAATTTGATCGATAAAAAGTATAATTCATATAATTAAGAGTGCAAAACTTATACTACATTGGAGCAGCCAAAATGAAATAAAAATCGTGATTGACAAGATACACATATAATTCTATTTTATAAAAATATTGTAATTTATGAATCAGAAATTAGAGAACTTATAAATTTATAATAGGGTAAATATTTCAATATTTATGATTTTTTTAAAATTCATGTCTCAACATAGATATAATAACAAATCAGATTATAACAGTTGCAAATTTCTAAATTTAGACATGTTTGCCTAGCTGATATAGTAGTTTGGGATGTTGTCAAGGTGATACAGATGAAATAATAATACTAAAAAAAGAATATATGAATTATGAGAAATTGTGTCTATTCTTTTTTTTTCTTCAACTCCTACATTAAATTTTTGAATCAATTTATTCCCCAATTCAATTCAATCAAGGCATAATATCTTCTTGAGAAAAAGATCAAATATTTGCTCAAATTCAATTTTAAAAAATGATTCAATCAACTAATCACTATCAAGATTCAATGTCATTGCTCTCTGCAAACCTCATGCGAATCAACACCACCACCTCCACCAGCAGTAAATACACCAACAAAAACCCAATGTTTTCATTTAAATATGATTTTCAATATATTAAATTCAAGATCACTGACCCCTATTTCCTACTCCCAATCCTATAAATCTCTTGCAGTCCTCTCTGGCCATGTGGATCTGTCTCTTGCATCGCCCCATCTTCAGTGCCACATAGGGAAAAGACATCATCATATGGCAACAACCCAATTTGCAGCAGTTCATCAAGTTCGACAGGGTAATGATGCCATGAAGACGCTTGTCACCGTCAAAGATAGAGTCTTCACGAAACGGCAAGATAGTGAAATTAAGATTGAAAAGTTTCTAAAAGCTTCGAGAATGTGTTCAAACTCATAGATACCCTTCCCGCAACTAAAGACTATTTGGGAAAATTCATAAATGTAACAACTATGTGCAAATGAGGCTCCACCACAAGGTTTGTGGATTGAGCACATTGACAACATCTTGTGCTTGGCCGTATCTGATGGCCTAATCTACTCCATCTCATGGGACAAGACGATGAAAGTGTGGGGGATTTCAAATTTTAAGTGTCTAGAGTTGATCAAGGTGCATGATGACGCGATCAACAACACTGTCGCGGAGAGTGGGGTGGTTTACTCTACATCAGCCGACCTCTGATGGAAGGATCATCGACCTATATCTCTTACGCGTTTGCAAACATATGTTCATTCTCTCGTTTTTTCGATAATTATTAGAACCAGATGAGGTGAAAATGATAGATGAAACATAAGCTCTTATCTCATCTTGCTCTACCTTAGAAATTTTATTTCATATATGTATTCGATGTGGATTTTCGGTGTAACACGTAGACAAAATGGGCCTAATTTTGATGGTCAGTACATTATTATGAACGAAGAAATTTTTTCTAACCACACACATTGTTGGATTTGCATACTGAAAGCAAATTGGTTGAACTAGTATGCAATGCTTCATGTTACCACTTTTTGATATCCTATCTGAATTATTTACTTGATTGCATATGTTGTCCCATTATCTCATACAAAAGTTAGATCATACGATGTGTAGAAGATCACATAAGTTTGTATGACTGGTTAAGATAACTGAGATATAAAAGGATCACAACTGAGACAACTTGAGAACGAATTATTGGTATAAGCTGCAGACTATAGTATAGATAAGAAGTAACTTGACTTGGTTGCTTCTCTATGTTGGTACGTCTTGATGTATTGATGGATCATAGTGAGATGCGTTCTTCTATCTGATTATCGTGAAGAACCTAGATCTCGGTGACTTTACGTTGATCTAAACCTCGGTAAAGTTTTAGATGAGTATGAGTTACTGACTATCACTTTGACTTGTTATGAGTGAGTGTTACATGTGATAACTCAATATTCTCTGCATTTTGGATTGTGGCAGTGCTTGTATATCATACTAGTTACATGTATCGAGTTATCTTATCTGTTTAGGATGATGACGTCCTCTTAAAGAGCTCAAAATATTTATTGTACTAAACCCTGCAGGTTGAGTTAGCTCAAGTACAATAATAACGTTGAGTAGCACTACTTAAGAAATTATTAAATAAATTTAAATATTTTAAACCGTGAAAGTGCTATAAATAATTAATGGACGTGTGATATCATAAATACGAAAATTAGAAAGTCTAAGTGCAAGCCCGACTCAACTTCGGTGATAAAGAGATAAGTCAATATTTATTATCTAGTGGAATGAATAAATATTTATGAAAAATTTATGTTCTGAGCATAACATAAGATAATTAATTCATTTTAGGTCTATCTTTATTCCGTGTATTTGATCTCTAGATTAATCCATCAAGGCATTCTAAAGTTACCTTGTATAAGATAATTAATTCATTTTGAGGAACATCAAGTTCAGCGGGATACTGTAAAATTACCTCAGTATTTAGGTTTACTCTTGTAGCCGTAAACAAGATAAATCTGAAGTTAGTGGATTGATTGAGCAATCAGTCCGTGGACGTAGGAGTTGATCTCTCCGAACCACGTAGTGTCATTTACTTTTAGCCCTACTTTAATATTGCATGTTATTGAACTGCCATCAACGGTACACAACAACAGAACATTGTTTTGAAACCCTCTTCGATACAGAAGAGATATAAACTAAAATTGACTAATCAATATTCGACTAATTATTTAAACATGAGTCTCAGTTTTCAGTAAAGTAAATCCAGTAACCACCACATTCCCCACGCACATCAGTTATCTGTTCAACTGAATTACTACATTAGCAGTCAGTAGGTTTGCTAACTAATATCACTCAGCACAAGACATTCCTTATCTGAACTGACCAGTAAAAATGACACCAATATTGGACTGTCAGTTACCCGATCCGTTGTTGTCAGCAAACAATCAATCTTGTATCCAGAAAAAAGTTTTAAATTTACCTAACTGTCGTATCCCCCATACACCAGTACGTACCCAGCGTGATCCATCACTTATATTGCGTAAGATGGACCCCACTTAGTTTTATGGAAACTTTTGTATACTTGAGATAAACAAAGTGATGGTGTTTGTAATAGCTAGTAGGGAGATACATTATAAACTAAAAGTTTGTTTTAGTATAAGTGAGAGATTTTTGGATTTATGTAATGAAAGCGGATTGGTTGAGCTTGTATTCAATGTTTCATGTTACCATTATTCTGATCTTCTATCTGAATTGTTTATTTGATTGCATATATTATCTCATTATCTCATACAAAAGTTAGATCATACAGTGTATAGAATACCACATAAGTCGATATGATTGATTAAGCTAGCTGAGGTTAAAAAAGAAGATCACAATTGTAACAACTTGAGGACGAGTTGTTGGTATAAGTTGTAGTATAGCGAAAAAGTAACTTGACTTGGTTGCTTGTCTATGCTGGTACGTCTTGACGTATTGATGGAACACAGTGAGATGAGTTCTTCTATCTGACAATCGTGAAGAACCTACATCTCGATGACTTTACGTTGATCTAAATTTCGATAAGGTTTTAGATGAGTATGAGTTACTGACCTCCGCATCTTGGGTAGTGACAATGCTTGTATGTCATATTGGGTACATATATCGAGTTACTTATCCTTTTAGGATGATGACTTCCCCTTAAGGAGCTCAAAAGATTTATTATACTAAACCTTGCAGGTTAAGTTAGCTCAAATACAATAATAATGTTAATTGGTATTACTTAAGAAATTATTAAAGAAATTAATTATTTTAAGCAGTCATAGTAATATAGATAATTAATGCATGTGCGATATCTTAAATTCGAGGAATCGTAAGTCTAAGCACAAGTCCGACTCAACTTCGATAATAAAAGGGTAAGTCAGTATTTATTCTCTAATGAATGAACAAATGTCTATAATTAATTTATGTTATGGGTTGAACATAAGATAATTGATTTATTTTAATAATAATTTTTATTCTTTATATTTGATCATTAGACTGTCTCATCAAGGTCTAGCCTGTACTTTTTGACTAACCTGTACAGCCCCACTAGGAATGTGTTATAATTATTTTATTATTTATTTAATACATCTCATAGTCTATATAGTAATTATCTGATATCAAAAGATATTACGAGATACATATTTCTAGAAATAAATTATCTTTAAGAAAGAAGATAATTATTGTATTTATTAGATGTGCGAGTCCTATCACATTAAAATTCTAGGGAGAACATTATACATTATAAATACATTGTAGGAGAAAATCAGTAATATCCTCATACAAACTGTGATTTTCAAAATCAAGCATTGAAGGGGGCGAAAATTTTGGTGTTCTCCATAAATTGCTCGCACTCAGTATTGAAGATCAGGCATTCGAGACACAATCAATAAGATCAAAGCTGAAGTCAGACACTGATCAGATTTGTTCGAAATTCACAGATAAACACAGGAAAAATCCTTATGTGTTGCAATTAATTATATAAGAGTATGCTAGGAATATAATCAATATATGATGAATTAAACATCCAAAATAGATAACCGGGAGCATGAAAAAATCATATTTTCTTACACACATAATATATATACTAAAAATATCTCAATCTATAAAGTGATATCAAAATTACAAAAATTTAAATGAAATGATAGAAAAACCATGTGCCCCCCACCAAACCCAACGGTCAATCCCTTTCCCCTAAAAAAAGCCCAACAGCCACCCCCAAAATGTAACAATGATATCTTGAAATGAAATATAATAGTACATGAATCTAATAAAATAAAAAATATATTAAATATAAGTATATAAATCTAATTTAAAAAAAATATAGTAATATCTTGAGATGAAATACAATAAAATATGAACTTAGTAAAATAAAACAATAATAGAACTTAAAAAATGTATCATTCCCAACCCAATAGCCAAACCCCACCTATCCATCCCTACCCATTGGCCAACCCCCTTCCACCCATTCTAACATCAACCCCCAAAACACATTGGCCACGGTGCATATAAGAGCTTTTTTTAATTAATTGCTATCAAAATTACACAAATTTAAATGAAATGATAGAAAAACCATGTGGCCCCCAACAGCCAATCCCTTTCCCCTAAAAAAAGCCCAACAGCCATCCCCAAAATGTAACAATGATATCTTGAAATGAAATATAATAGTACATGAATCTAATAAAATAAAAAATATTAAATATAAGTATATAAATCTAATTAAATAAAAAATAAATATAGTAATCTCTTGAGATGAAATACAATAAAATATGAACTTAGTAAAATAAAACAGTAATATAACTTAAAAAATGTATTCTTCCCAACCCAGTAGCCAAACCCCACCTCTCCATCCCTACCCATTGGCCAACCCCCTTCCACCCATCCTAACATCAACCCCCAAAACACATTGGCCACGGTGCATATAAGAGCTTTTTTTTAATTAATTGGTTAATTTTGATAGTAATTTTAAAACTTTGATAAATTTAGTATACATATTATAAATTAAGTTATTTTTATGTATTAACATTATTATGAATCTATTTAAAAAGTTATGTCTGATTTGTTATTATGTTTATATTAGAGCATGAATATAAAACATTGCGGTTGTTATGTAGGAATTGAATGAGAATGAAATGGTGATTTCTGCCTTCATTCCCAATCATATGACTGATGATATTTTTACGGCAACAATGACCATTCTCGAATTAATGCTTATTCCCATAAATATGGGATTAGTCATTCCTCTCATCCCCATGGTATTAGTTATTCCCATAAACTTGGGATTAACCAAATTTATTTATTTTTCTCTAACAAAACTATTCTTATTTATTTTTTATCTTATAATAATAATAATAATAATAATAATAATAATAATAATAAAATAATTGTATTTATGATAATAAATAAATAGTAATTATTAATAATAAATAATTATAATATAATAATGGTGATAATAAATAATAGTTATTAATAATATTAACATAATAAATAATACTCCCTCCGTCCCACCGAAGATGACATGTATTCTTTTTTGGGTTGTCCCACGAAGATGACATGTTTTCTTTTTAGGAAATAATTATCTCTTCAAAAGTTGTGGGACATATATACTTTTTATCACTTTAATCACTTTATACTCTTCTCCTAAATAACCGTGCCCAAAAGAAATGGACCGTCTTGTGTGAAACAGAAAGAGTAATTAATACAAAAATAATAGTAATAGTAAATATGAATTATTATTGCTATTAATTATTTTGTTAATATTATTATTATTATTATTATTATTATTATTATTATTATTATTATAGTAATAATAACATAAATTATAAAAATAATTGTTATTTCATATATTTTATTTCATTCATATTCGTTCATTCTTTATACATATCGGTCATACGAATCTCATATTCCACCATTCCATTCTTATCATCATTTCATTTCAAAATCCATTTTATTTCAATATAATTTCATTTTTGTATACGAATCATCACCTAAAAAGTTAAGAGTATTGCTCTTTATAATAATAAAAAGTTGTTCGGATCTAAATTTGTATCTAGCAGAACTATTATAATGTTTGATGTTTTTTACTAATAAAACGGTAACTAGTTTGTAACCCGTCGAGTTTCGACGGGAAGTCACTTTATGTGTTGATTTATAATCATTTTATATTGCATTTATAATCATAGTAAATGAAACAGTATTTGTATGAGGACGATGCGTCCGTATCTGACCATAGATATTTACAGTAATGAATTTACCGTAGATCTTTAAAGTAATGAATTTACCGTAGAGCTTCACAATCAAATAACTAAAAATGATTCATGTTTTAATGTTAAGACTGTCTTATATTTGATCCAATTCCTATTATATTTCATTGATTTCGATGAAGAATCACTTTACATTGTAATTTATAAATAGAAATTTAAGAAACAACTTCATACTTGACTCAGTACAATAACATTGAGTTGGTGATTGTAGTTGAAATTCTTTATTGTGACGGAGCACAACAATGATCCAGAACATTAAGGCTAGAGTTTATAACCACCGTACCTATCTAGAATGTATATAATTATGCTCGTCTGAAATTCTATTAAAAAATTTATTACTTGATCTCGTCTAAAAAATTACAATAATACTCGCTAATTATCAATTCTTGTTTCAATTTATAAATATAAATTATTACAATAACCATTTATCCATCGCAATAACAATCAAAACACCACAAAGTAAACATTAATAATAAATATAACAAATAATAAAAGATTAGAAAATAGAGAAAATTCTACGTATACATGTCGATTAATGTTCAGACTTATTTTGATTTTATATATACACTCGAACATGCCTCATACCTGATTTAGAAAATTATTTTACTGCTCTTTCTCATTACAAACCTGCATAGTAATATCCATCAATTACCCAAAATCGTTTAGTTTTATAACATTATAAATAATTGAATATAAATTGTTACATTAGTCGGGATTCAAAAGATATATTCAATATTTTATTTCTTCATAAGAAAAATATCATTTATATTGAATTATTACCAAATTATTTATTGAATATATCTTTTGGTAACTTTTCTCTTTGGAAAACATATTTCTTTGTGGAACTATTGCCAAATATATATTGAATTATGTTGCAAACTAACACTGCAATGATCAGAAGTTTGTAAAGCATCACTACCATTCCTATTTAGGATTTTGCAAGCAACATAAGATTCTTTCTCTATTTTTGCTTTCTTCAATTTTACATTTTATGCTTTAGAATTTCTAGTTTAGCTTGTCTAGAAGAACAAACTCTTCCATCTAGGGATGTCAATGAATGGGTTTTACTTGGACCAGAACCAGTAAATAAGTAATGGTTCTGGTTCTAGATCCGACCCATTAAACTCTGGATCCGGACCGGACCAGGACCATCAACTATGGGTCTTAAGCGGTCCGGATCTCAGCGGGTCTGGAACCAGAACCATACCAGAACCGGACAAGAACCAGAACTAGAACCGAAATCGTTGCTTTATAATTTAATGTGTTATGAGTGATTTTGAATCGATATGGATAAAACTAGCTCATTGACAAGCCTATTTAAACTTAGGCTCGTCAATAGACGGGTTTTACTCGGACCAGAACCAATAAATAAGTATTGGTTATGGTTCTTAGACCAGAACCAGATCCGGACCGGATCATCAAACTATGGATCTAAACGGTCCGGATCTAAAGCGGGTCTAGAACCGGAACCAGAACCAGAACCGCTGCTTTAAAATTTAATGAATTTTGAACGGTTCTGGATCGATCCCGGTAAAACCCACCCATTGACATCCCTAGTTACATCCACCTGCAAATTATAAGCATAAGCATTAGGTATTAAGTTCAAACATATAAGGCAAATTTTAAAAAAAAGCATGCGATAATATAGCATGAAATAAAGCAAACATGCTTAAGAAATAGGAAATGTAAATGGCTCAAATTTGCCTTATACAATTATTTAAATTATAACTATGTTTCGCAGATTTATGAAAAGTTAAAAAGGAAGGCTTACAACATCTATAATAATTCAATTAAAAAATATAGAATATATTAATGTTTATCAAAATATTAATTAAACTATGTTGTATCTAGATCTATGACGGATAAAACATCTAATTGTATAAGGTTCTTTTATTGTTGCGAGCATCTATTTGTAGACACTGAAGATAACAAAACATATATGTGAAACATCAAAAGAGTTTTAAGGGACAATCATCTAAAACATGTGATAATTTTCTCCATTTTTATCCAAGAATAAGAATGCATTAAATGTCTCCACATCAATTAGCATCGTCACCATTTGTTATAGAATAGGAAAGAGTATCAAACATGAGAAACAGAAATAGAAAAACAAAATTTCCATAAAAGATAAACAATATATAGTACTTATTTTCCAGAAAAATAAAACATCCTATAAAGTTCATCAATTAAGTCAAAAGGTAGACTATTGTAAGACTTATAATTGGAGTAGAAACCAAAAACGCATGAGGATATACTTCGAAAATAAACATAAAAAAATTAAAATGACCAGGGAAAAAACAAAAAAGAAAAAGAAAAAAAGATTAAATATAAATATATAAAAATTAAAATGAATAGGAAAAAAAAGAAAAATTAAATAATGATCACATATAAAAGAACTCTCATCCCAAAACCGAGGCCATAATAAATTATCAAAATAAATATTCTATACATCTATATCTCTATAAACATTATATGGAGAGGGAAAAAAACCACCCATCCAAATGAGAAAATGAAAAGAAGAAATAACTTTGCAGCAAAGGAGAAAACCATCGGTGGATGAAATTTTTAGGGAGGATCCTGGGTTAGGGAGAGAGAACCATAAAATAAATTGATAGTAGACAATTGAGCATGTTTTTTAAAATTAAGAAATAATATTGCTTTTATTGACAAATCTAATCATGAAATTGGTTTTTGATATATACAATCTCCATATTTTTGGCCCAAAATTTTGATAATCAATGGAATTAATTGCTGAGTAAATGCCTTCATATTTATATAATTAATGTACGCATCTAAGTATATATCCAATGAATCGATAATTATAAAATGAATTAAGAAGACATAAAACTGAGGATTTAGAAAATTAAAAATAAAAAATCAGAGAAATGCCACGTAGGATCAAGGATTATTATGAATGCTTTAATGCTTATCGGATTAATAGATATATTTTGTTCTTTCTACAGTATTTAGGAGAAAATCTTGGCACCAACCTAGTCGCAGGGATAGGTATTTAGGTAGCTACACATAATTAAAATTTCGCTTGCCATTTATAGAAGGAAAAATAAAAGGACAGGGACGTCATTTTTGGCAAGTGGAGGCTGCTTCCGTCAAACCGAACACCCATTTTTGAGATCCCATTATTATAATAAATTAAAATAAAAAACACTTTACTACAAATCCAAGGGCATCACTTTCATCCGATGTTGTCTTCATGAGGTGAGAATTTTGAGCACTTTCTCATCATCAAAAGGGCCACGCAACCCCCCAATAAAGGAAAAAGAAAAATACAAATGCATGTAGCATATATTCAGCTTCTAATTCAGCAAGGGTGAAATTCAACCTCATTGATTTTGCATGAACAACTGCCGTCTGTCACTGCAGTAAGTTTGCGTTTCATCTTCAGCTCATTTTTCTTTTTGTTTAATCACTTGATGGTTGAATTTGTTTGCTGTGATTCTCTGTGTGTATGTGTGATTTTTTTTTCTTTATTTATCTGTTTATTTTACTGTTATGATAATTGGGCTGTGTGCTTCGGTTGATTTGATTGGCTAGATGGGATTATGTTGTGGTTTTGCCTAAAAAGGAAATGTTTTGAAGATTTTATGTGTGTGTGGTTGTGTTTTAGAGAGAGAGAGACTTGGTTCTTGAGACGACGAATTGTGAGGTGCATATGTTAAAACGTTTTAAACATGGGATGAATTATTTTTATCCCAAAAAGTACTGTTTTCTAAGGGGATCATATCCTAATTTACTGTTTGGTAATTCATGCACTATTTTCTGAGGGGATTATGTCCTAATTTACTGTTTGATAATTCATGCACGAAAATTTGTGTTATAATGTTTAAAAATTAATCAATTTACTTCTCACCTTGATCCGAATATTTTTCTTGTTAAAAATCTTGATTTTAAAGGTTAGATTTGGATTGGTTAAATTTGTTAAAATTACGAGTTTAAGAATCAGATTCAACTAAAAAATGCAGTTTCCAAATTTAAGAGGATTCTAGTTATCCTGGTCTAAATTGTTCTACCTGTTTCATTAATTTTATAATTTTAATGCCATTCTTTATATTTAGATCTCCACGCATGAATTAAAAGAATTATCTGATAATGTTTTTTTATCATTGAATTGTTTATAGAAAACTTTAACAGATCCTCATATTCTGAAAATATGTCTTATACTTTCCTCAAAATGCTCAACAGTTAATAAAATGAGGAAGTTGATTGAAATACATGGGAACTTTGAGGATAGATACCAAAGTCTTGAACGCCTCTCGAAATTTAATTTGCTTACAAGACTAAGGAGTTTAGAGTCGAACGAATAGTTCTTGGAGGCATCAGCAATGTGGTTCAATTCATTTGCAAAAATACTTTATATGCATCCATAATATCCCATATAATCCCACTTAACTCAAAATAATTTGTATTTAGTTTCATTGTATCAAGATTTAGCCCCAAAACCAAGGATGATGCAACGGCATTGGCATTTATTTGATTTTCTATGATCATTACATAGTCGGGCTCCATATCTTGTATCCCTTCATTAAGTTCATTGCTATTCATTTACAGCCACATTGTGAGTTCAGTGAATCATCATAGATCAATAGTAACTTGAGATTTTGCTGATCCAGCCATCTATTTTTTGAGCAGTTTGTTTGCGATATGATTGTTCGTCATGTGAACAGATGAGAATTGGTACATATACCACCTGTATTTTCAGGAAAATTCAAAAGTGGATACGTCTGCAATGCTTTCTATCTGGGATTTATTACCTAAGTTATGGGACTTCTTAACTAGGATTTACCTCAATGTTTATCTACAGTCTATATAAGAAGACATTCTTTCAACTTAGTTTTGATCATAAGAGAAATGTAAATTTTGTTTCAATGGTCATAGATCGTACTGATCGAGCATTGTTTATGCATTTATGATGAGGTCATGGAAGTACTTCCAGATCCCTGATCTTAAGATGTATTGTGATGTGGAGATCATATTTCGGTTGTATGCTTTTGATCAGTCTTGACCATTTGTTTGGCTAATAGGTACGCAATATGCAACAGCATCGAGATAAAAGAGAGCAGTGTGAGTTTGATACAAAAGGCTACAACTTTCATGAAGCCGGTTCACAAGGTTGGCACTTTGGTATGGGGGACAATTATGTCTCCGCAAATGTCTTATCAAGAAGCCCGTTGAGTATGACTTCTCCGAATACACTGCATAGTCAATTCAGAGGACAAAATTCTGAAATGCCAGATTCAGGTTCAATTATATTTTTATTTTTTTAAGTGTTTTCTCAAATCTCTCTTTATTATCAATCATCCCATGAGATTGTTGATCCATCTTGAGGTCTTCCAATTGAAAGAATTCATGTACTTTGTCAGTGTAGTCTAGATTACGCTCACGAACACGTGCATTGAAACTGCGGTAGAGGTTTTGTGTATATATGTTGAGTGCTTTGAAATTTGTTTGAAATCGGAATTTGAACGAGATGTAAATTTGAAGTTACAAAAGATGGGCTTGCTCGACATCTTAGGAAAATTTTCTGGTTTGAATTTATGAAGTTGATGCCTTATTTTCATGCATTATGATTCCTACATATTTTTGAAATAATGAAATTTGGTCCAAATATCGACTCTCCCCAAAATTTTCTGCAACTCCATGAGAACTAGTCTTGTTTCATATATCATGCATAGGATCGTTAACTTAAGTTCAGTGTGAATTTTTTCACATGATTTTGATCTTAAAAATAGAAAGTACATAAAAGGAATGGCTTTAGTGCTATTTTCTGATCTCATATTATGTAGAGAAGAAACATTTAGGAGATCACTTCCTTCAGTTTGGCATCTTCAGAAGAGAAGAACGAGATGCTATGCATATAGTTATAGATACATTTGTTGATCATAAAATCTATTTCATTCGTTAATGGAAGTGAACTGCTCTTAATTTGTTAATGAAGCACCTCTTTGAAGGTGAAATGAAAATGAGAACACTATTGTAGAGCACCAACTAGACTCGGTTCATTAGCATTTAGCAAGCACACATTTACACCATCATGATTGTCAATATATCAGAAACGAGGCATGAGAGATGGACTATCTGCTGTTTTTCTTTCAGTTCTAAAAGTTATTAATTACACCTTGCCTATTTACTTGAAATAAAAGCATAAGCTTTCTCGTTCGTGCATTTTCCGATGAAAGTGACAAAGTATCTTGCCTCAGTGTGCAGCCGGGAGCACGGAAAGGCTGCATCACTGGTAGTGCCTCCTACGATGGGCAAATACTTTGTACATGAAAATCAAAGAGATCAGGTTGGCAGTTCAAATGTGAATCTATTCTAATATTTTATTTTCACTTAAAATGGCAAGAAGTTTTCAACATTTCAACTAGTTTGTTAATGGACTCATGAATTTTTTATTCAAATATTTAACTATTTAACTGTATGATTGAATTTCAGGCAATCTCTGCATCTTCTTACCTAGAACCAGAGTTGAGGGGTAATACGCAGTCGCATGGTCGCCAAGAGTTGGTATATTGCTTACTGCTGCTTTTCCGCACTTAACCTGCTAATAATATTAGGTCATAATCGGATTAGGTAAAATTACATTATGATCATGGTGAATGCAACATTAGTTATGCTCTAAACTTATCTGTTTTGACAAGTATGGTTATGTTTATGATCAAAGATTTGTGTATATCATGTTCCCTTTTATGTGTGGTAATTTTGGTTGACCTTATAATCTTCAATATTTCAAGAAAACTTGTCATTTGATTGACTCCAAAGTTCATTTTTGAGCAAAGCTGAGTTTTGTAAATTTTGAATGGTGTAGAAAATTTATGGTTGCTTAGAAAACCCTAATAAACTAAAGAATCAGTAACTTGTTCATAACTTTCATTACCATATTTACTCTGTAGTTATGCCTAATGTGTACTAATTTTTCAGATATATCCCGAGTTACATCCCGCGCCTCACCATGCAACGACTCTGCCCTTTGTATTGCCGGAGGAGCCTGTTTATGTGAATGCGAAACAGTATCATGCGATTCTGAGGCGAAGACAACTGCGAGCAAAAGCTGAAATGGAGAATAAATTGACAAGAGTTCGAAAGGTAAGATTTATCCATTTTTGGAATATAACTATATGTTTTATATAAATGCTTAGTAACACACCATTATCCATGCTAATTAAGAGGTTAAAATTTATACTAATCATGAAATTTATACTAATCGTGAAATTTATACTAATGTTTAGGCCTATTGATGGAGATCAAAAAATTCCCACACTTATGCAATGATCAAACAAATATTTGCCTATAGTTTAATGCTCCTATATTTCGTCAGCCTTATCTTCATGAATCGCGCCATCTGCACGCCCTGAGACGAGCGCGAGGATGTGGGGGTCGATTCATCAACACGAAGAAGTCCAGTGCTGGTCATGATCAGGAGGGGAGCAGTACCGGTGACTCTACTCTGGTGCCATCACCAGAGTCAGATTATGCGTCCGGACTACTCCAACAGGCAACGAGGCGCAACCAGTATGGGGGGAGGCTTTCCCATCATAAGGAAACTCATGTTGCAACATTCTTCCAGTGGACTTGCCAGTCCAAATGTAATCTCAATTTTGAATAGAAAAGGAATCGAAATTTCTTCACTATCTTACATGGTGATTATATGGAGGGTTGCTCCATATTATCTCTGTAAATTATTGAGTGATTTTATGTGAAAGTTTTGGTTGTGATGCCAAGCTAGAGAATATAGAGATCTTGTGTAGAGTTGAATGTATACATATATATAGAAGCTTGATGTTGTAGACCAGATGATTCTCTTGGAATAAAATTTTCTTATATGTTTGCACACCACATGTAGATTGCTATTTAAATTTGCATGCAGTCATTTCGAGTTTCATAGTCTCCTCTTCCTGCCTTCATTCAGCAGGAGGGAGTAAAGAAATATAGTTTGGAGGGATTTGGTTGTCCTTGACTTATTTGCATCGAGGCCCTCAAAGCTGTTCTGCTTTTGAAACGAAGACAAAGACTGTGAGTCTAGACGATCATTTGGACTTGTTGATTAATTTTCTTTTATTTTTTTATCTTTTAATAAGTGTATATTGTTTTATACATAAAAATTTGTGACCTAAACTTAGATATTTGAATATATAAAAATATAAAAATTTGAGGACGGGGCTTGGTTTCAACCACTGATCAAACACCAGTAAGTAGAAATGCCAGATAAGTGAAGATGCATATTTAAACAAAATTGACAAAGAGGAAACAAATCCAGCAAAACCACCACTTGCATTAGCTGGATTCAGTGTATTGGATAAGATGGGTGCATGCATTCTTGAGTAGTTAGCACTATACTATAGTTATTGTGTAATTTATTGATTTCTTTTAGTTTATTCCATTATTCTTCATTTTTGCTTTTTTTGTATTTTTTGAAAGGTTAGGCATATATAGGTATTTCTAGGTCTGAATAACTAAGTATTACTCTAATAAATCGTTATTATGTCGATTTATCTGAGTTTCATTTTAAATTTGAGTTACATGTCTTGATCTACTAAGTTTGGTGCAAGTTAAAGCCATATTTTTACTCAATAAATAAGTGCTTTCATGATTAAAAATTGGAAAGTTTTCAAAACATATAGAGAGATAGAGTCACGGACGGAGGCAGTAAGGAGACTGGGGCCCATGGGCTCCCAGTAATTTAAAAAAAATTGGGGTATTTTAATAATCTCATATTTTAATTTTAATTTTAATTTTAAATATATATTATTATAGAGAGTGGTTATATGTTGTGTACCAATTTATAATTAATATATTTTTTATTTTCTTTTGTTTATATCTCTTTATTTTTTGTGTAACTTTTAGGATTTTCTATTTTTTCCTTTTCTTTTTGTTTTTATCTCTTTATCTTATGGAGTTTTTTCTAACTTCTTTCTATCTTCTATGAAACTTTCTCAACTTCTCCAATATAAAGAATTGAATATCTGAATTCGCACAAATAAAGTCGATAAAGGGAAAGCAGCGCATGTGTGAGAACAAATTCCTAAGTTACGGAGAAAAGAGAGTAGCGAAAGAAAACGAAAATTTCAATCTAATCTGAATTTCAAAAATTTGACCTTTTCTTTATCCATCCCAAAAATTGATTCAAATAAACTTTTTAAAAATTTAAGTTCGTCAGATTAACATCTTTACGGGAGAAACTAAAGTGTCAGATGTGAAAGTTTTAAAATTTGAAAATTTGTCTGTTAATGAATAATTTTGAATTTAAAATTTTCAATAAATGAACTCGATGTTTTCATATTGCGTCTAGTTGTTTGAGTTGAGTAGACGACTTCTATTTGGGGTCAACTTTCAAAATGAGGGGAGTGTCTGTGGTGCATTGTTAAGAAAAAATAGATTGTGTTGATAGATCCCTAAAAAATCAATTTCTTCTCAAATATTTTTGAGCATCCAGCTTCAAATTTCTACCCCGTCGCAGGATAGGGTAGTCATCTTAAAGTGTGATTTATTTGTATTTTAGCTAAGAGTGCTTTGTTTGTACGATATCAGATTTATTATTTTTTCATTTCCATCGCAAACAGAATATTTAGGTTCCCTCATATATTTCCGACGGCTAAAATATCAAAATAACCGACAAACCGACCGAAATTGACGCCTAATTTGGAGCACATTAAGCGGTTGCCACTTACGGCAGCGGTTTGGGGCGTGATGGCCGGCGGGGCCCACACCTTGCACCAAATGACCAACTACGAGAAGAAGTAGCTGGCTACTATTTTTACAGTTGGAAAAGTTTTCGACCCAACTATGAAGATTGAGGCGCCAAACGAAAGAGCATGTAGTTACGGACCCCCTCTCGGGGGCTCAAATATCTCCAACACAAAATTTTACATGGAACCAATAAACCCTCATATCTAAATTGAAACTCATCTTTGTAGTATATTAATAATTTTGTTAGTGTTTAAATCTGAATCTCGAGTAATCTAATAAATTCTAATTGATCAAACAATCCGACAACATATATTTTAGGCCATGGGTAGGATGAGATTGCAATCTTCTCATTGTTTCGACTTTATCCGAAGTTAGGATGAGATGAGTATCTTCCAACATATTCTTTTCGATAGAGACAAATCATACATCCGCACTTAATAATTTTGGCATGAGGCATCTGCTACGTGTAAAATCAAACCGTCAAAAGTCGAGCAAAATCCTCCAATTTAGCTATTTTCTCAAGTTAGGTTTGACAACCGAATCGAGTTGAAACTTTCCAAAAAAGAGACTAAAATTTTGCAAAACCACATTAAATTCGATTTAGTATGTAATATTATGAATTTTGGTGCTAAAGCTAAAGCTCAAAAACAGTGACACTAAAGGAAGATCATCAGGTATCACATGAGCCGAGAAGTATAACAATTAGCATTCCTAGCCATTCTAAGCCGCAGCACAGCATGCACTCTCTCCTCTCTCTCACAAACACACACGGGGGAAGTAAAAATAGTAAGATCAGACTTCAACCTTCAAAATTTCGTTGCTTCAGAATCCTAAGCAACAAACCACTTTCAGGTTTTAGTGAAACAAAGTGTTTTTGGGAAAAGTAATAACAGATAACCAATTTGTTAGTCAAGAAATCCTCCTCAGAGGCCGGCGTCAGCTCGTCGTTCATGCATAGATCAAGCCGTTCTCAGACGCTTCCGCTGCATAAATCCTCAGACCCCTCGTCCTCCCAGGCGCCCCGCCTCGGATTGAAGCCAAATCCAGCACAAACCTATAAAAACAAGCAGTGTGAGTCAGAATCACAAGATTGAAACGTGTAGTCGAGCATGTAGCTGCAAGCAACTCTAATTACCTTTCTTGCTCTGGTGCGCCGCACTTCATCAAGATCTTCTCACCGATTTTCAGACCTGTGTGTTCTACAGGAACATGAACCAACTCTACATCGGATCGAGACACAACCAACTATCAATACGAGGCCCAATTTTGTGTAATAGTCAATGAAACTAGGATTAAGCGTTGGAAAACTAACCTGATTTCGGGCCAATCTTGACAATATTCATGAGGCCTAGAAGTGTCTACAGGATGCAAAGTTACGGGTTTAGGATTAATCCCCCTCGTATGATTATGATGAGATACAACACGTGTTTAAGCATCAAATGAAGCGGACTCACCTTAAGCTTGTCGTAGCAAGCCTCAAGATCGTCATTAACCAATATATGATCAAAGAGGCCGGGCGACTTCCCCTGTTCGAGTTCTGCCTTAGCGTTCCTGAGCCGTTTCTGGATCTGTTCCTCAACCTCGGTCCCCCTGTATAAAGAAATCGAGAATATTTACTAGATAAAGGAGTGTCTGAGGTGAAAGTGACGTGATAAGGGGAAAAGATGTCTAAAGCCTAGCAAACCTTGCACGAAGGCGTTTCTCTAGCTCCTCATATGAGGGAGGACAGATAAAGATAAAAATGGCTTCCAGAGAGCTAGCCCTTACGGATCTTGCCCCTTGAACATCAATGTCAAGGATGCATCTCTACATGAAAATCACATGAGCCATCCTCAGGCTTACAACATAAACAGGCATTTCTATTTTATATTATCTTTGGTCAATTTCCGTGAATCTGATATTTTGTTGTTAATAGTTGAGATAAATCACAACACGAGAATGCAAGTCACACATGTCCAGCCAAGAGTTAAATTAGGGCAAAGCAAGGATATATACCTTTCCTTTCTCAGCAACGACATCAACAGCTTCTACGCTGGTTCCGTAGAGGTTGCCATGGACGGCTGCGAACTCTAGGAATTTCCCGTCATCTATATCCTTCTCCATGGCACCACGCGCAGTAAAATGGTAGTGGACACCATTCTGCTCGTTATTCCTTGGAGCACGAGTTGTGTGGCTCACTGAGAACCCGAACATCGATGGAAATTCCTCCATTAGTTTGGCAATGAGCGTGCCCTTGCCAACACCAGAAGGTCCGCTGATAACAATAGGTTTCTCAGCTTCGCCTATCACTCCTTTACTCCACGCGACCACCTCAGTCCCCAGTCTTGCCTTCTGTTCTCTCACAAATGCAGTATTCACCTGCAAATCAAGAAAGTCGACCAGATGCTAAGCAGTGGAACCAAGATCGATTGGAAACGAAAAACATGAGAGCAAATGCATTCTCAACACCAACCTCAAGAAACCAAAAGCCATCATCAGAAGATGTGTCACCTCTAATGACTAAAACCCGATCTTGATCTAAGACGAGAGCTGAGTGGCCCCTCGACGCCTTAGGTTTTGTTCCCAACACGACGGGGAACAGCCTACAAACATACCAAAAAAGTTGATTAGCTCACCTGTCAGCTAAGCAACACTACATTAGAAAATTGAACAGAAATAGTGCTCAATGCCTCACCAGTCATTAGTCGACTTATCAAAAATACGAACAGCCAAAGACTCGCTCTTAGGGTTGCCAATGACATACTAGTTTTCGAAACACAATCAGACAAGAGTTAATACCAGACATTCAGCTCATAAACATGAATATTTTTCAATGAAAATGGCTAATCATACCGTTCTATTACAACCAATATCTACAGCAGTTTCACACCCTTTCGACTTCAAGTGAAACCCGTTAGACAAATTTCTCTTGAGATCCTCTACAATAAAAGCTGGAGCTTCCCCCTAATCGCAGCACAATCAACACAATAAAGCATTGGCAAACACATAAAGATGTCATTTTTATTCATCTGTTGCATTCTAAGTAAAAGCATTATTCATTTAATATTTCATTTGAGCAGAAAACAACAAGATAATTGATATAACCTCACCATAAATTCAAGTGATTCACCAAAATCTGACTGATTCTGTAAAGAGAAAGATAATGACCGAGATCAACATCCAAACAAACTAACCCAAATCAAGAAAAACAAAGCATTAATCCACAGCTATTCATCTAGCCCAAACAAATCATTACATATATGATATGTATACGATGAAATAAACAATGATTCCAACAAAAACATAAATGAGAATGCTAGGTTGAACAAAATGAAAGGCATATAAGTACTTAGAAAGAATCCACCCCCCCCAATAATCATCTGAAATCGTAAAATCCGACCATCTAATAAAAAAGAGGCAGAAATCTTTTGCGAGAAAAATGAAAAAGACACGAAACCCAGCTCCCAACTAGAAAAACTGGATCAGATAAAAACCTGCGTGAAAAACAATGAAGAATGCATACCCGTCTAATATGAATTACTGCAAATTTGCAGAAGGGAGCTTCGCCTTCACGTTTGTTTGGTGAGGGGATGGGCTCTTTCTTCACGGAAATAATTGATGTATCGAAGATTGAAACAATCGTGAAACTAGAAACAAGATTGAAGTTTAGTATTGAAGGAGTCAGAAATATTGAACAAGGAGAGCTAGTAGCCTAGCCGCAATGAGAGAGAAGTTTCTTTCTCCCACATTACAAGCCCTCGGATTGTTATAAATAGAGTTACTCCCGTGTGCGTGTGTACTTGTGCGCGTGAGAGAGAGAGAGAGAGAGAGAGAGAGAGACACAGAGGTCTCCGAGTTGCATTCGATTCAAGACTATTTGTCGGCTTTGGGCTCTCTTTCTTTTCTTTTTTCCTTGCAATTTTTTGTTTCTTTCCTAATTTTAGTTGGATTTTTGGGAAAGTGGCAATAACTACAATATATTCAAAAATATAATTTTCATGAAATAGGTGTTTATTTTTATTTTCAAATTTGCGATATGTCTTGTGGTGTGTAAGGTAAGAAATGGATGACACAAATTAATCCTTCTATAATTGTTTAATTTTATCAACAAAACTAATTTCAAATATATCAAATTATTATTTTTAGTTTCAGTATGAAAATGAAAATAATTGTTATAATTTGTTTTAGTGCAACTTGTAAAACGATAATTGATTAGGGTTCATATGACTCATGGTGTACTAGGCTCTAAAAGAGTGCCACGTGTTAGCAAACGCGGCTCAAAATATATTTCTTAATTAAGGTCGCTACTAATTATAATTTTTAAGTTCAATGGATTGAGTTTATCAAAGTTATTAGTCTAGACTAATGATTTCTTATGAGGCGAATCGAACGAGTTCCCCACCATGAATCCTAAGTCATGTTGTGACAAATTAAGAGAATTGAACGAGAATGAAATCTAAGAAATTGAAGAGTAAAATTCAATTGATCTGTTCTGACCCAAAAATGAGAATGGAGTAGGGTTGTGAAGTTATAATATGGTGATTGAGTGATTCCAAGTTCACATATTGGACTAGGGGTGTAGTCAAAAATTTGTCGGATGGGGTCACGTTTTCTATATTTTGAGTTCAAAATTTTGGTAAGTTATTTGAGTGGAGGGACTTATACATCACAATTCGTATAATCTCTCAATAATTTGATGATTTTATAAGAAGAAAAAGAAAACTAAAAAAAATAATTGGGAGGGGCTTAAGCACCTTCAGATGACCATGTGGCTCTGAAACTGCACTAGACGAGGCTAGAATTGGGCTACAAGTATTGTGAATGAGTATCGAGCATATTTAATTAGATACTACGTTTATAGTCTAGTCTAGGGGGGGGACTCTAAATATCAACAGGCTTGGAGCTCTATACGATAATAACTTTGTGCTTATGTCATGATAGATAAATTTATCTCGTTTTGGATTTCATTAATAATGAAAAAATTCAGGATATCACAAAATAATCAATCAAATTATCAATCGAGATCTTTATTTGTTTATAAACTCCTCTAACGGATGGGTAATACCCGAAGTAACCATTTATGATATTATGTAATTTGTATGATCAGAAGTCCATACAATATACATGGGATTGATCGTATAAATGAGATCTTTTATTCTGGTTGGAGATGCAAATGCTAATTTATAGTTCTCATAATATAAAACAAACCCAAAAATTCAAATATCTGCACTATACGGACGTCTAAAAGTGTCAATTATTCTAAAAAAGTATCGTTTATATTTTATCTTTTAATTAGATTGTATCATCTATACTGAATAAAAATTATTTCTACTGTAAAAATATCAATGTTTGCACAAGAGACCAAAGCTAAATATAAACTCAAGAAACAGTAAAAAAAAAATGTTAGTTGGAATGCACAAAATTCTAATGAAAGTATGAACCTACCTAATCAATTTGATTTATTCAATCACAACTGAAAACAAGAGTTTTGAGTGTTCCGTTCCTTGCAACACGGATGATTAGGATTTGTAATAATTTAAAAATCAGAGCTGGCAATATTGACAAAATAAAAAATTATAGTAATTATATTTGAAAAGATTATCATCATCCGAGGATGGATCGTTACTAACTAAATTAAAAAAATTAATTTCGGTGAAAGTCAAATAAAGAAAAGGAAAAGGAAAAAGGTAAGGGGGATTTCCGTTTAGAAATAAGGATGTGTGATTGGTTACTTTTAAGAGTAATGTAGTCAAACGATTTCATTCATTAATGTTTAGGGCATTGATAAATTTACATGTAATTACATAATGGGGGCTTTTTTGTCATTTTACAATATTACTGAAATTAAGTAATTAATTTTCTTTATTTTTATTCTATATTTTACTTTTTTATCATTTGTTGCATTTTTTGTCCTTTACAATATTACTGATAAAAATTTGTATTCTGTATACTAATCATTAAATTATTTAATAAAATTAATTTATTTAAAATTCAGAGGTGTTATGTAATTACATAATATGTAAAAACTCTTTATCCTAATGTTTATTACTTTAAAAGAAGTTGTTTGATTTGATCCGTTACTACAACTTTGTAGTTCCTTTTTATTCTAAATATTGATTTATCTTTATACTATGAATTCTTGCACCAAATCTATGAACTCTTAATCAATTAAACTTTATCCAATAAATCCTATATATAATATGATTGTTTACGTGTGGAGTGAGAAAAAGATTTTAAATAAAAAGTATTTTTCTTATTTTATTTTTAGATATCTGTAATCGCTCCTCCAAGTATTATTTGACTTATTGGTTTCCTTAACTCATCCATGAATTTGATGGGCTTGAATATTTGTTATATTCCAACTATTTAATTATACGGATTGTATTTATTTTCTATCTCAATAGCTCTACATATACACCGTATTGATCTTTCTTTTTTTAGAAACAATATAGATTGAAATAGAATTATAGAAGTTTGAAAACACTTTTTAGAACACAGAGAAAACTAAACAAAATTAGAAAATACTAACACCAGAATATTGGTGTAGCATATTGAGCCCGTGATTTTACAGCCGTTGGGCCCAGAGAAGGCCCAAATTACATATAGAGAAGGATAGGGAGTTGGGCTTGGGTACAATTAATTTCGCCACAAAAGAGTTTGAGAAGCAAAAATTATACTTTTCTTTCCGAAAACATAAAGTATTTGTTTGTCTACTATGGATATAATTGTGAATTTTATATTGTTCAACAGAATAATATGTGAAATTTGTATTTTTTTTATGTTTGACTTGATTCTTCCCTTTTCAATTCAACGTTGTCCAATAGACTAACTACACTTTATAAGTTGAGGAGGCCAATAACATAAAATAGGAAGTAAACAAAAATAAAAATAAATTAGGACGCCAATTAATTAAGATGGTGATTATTACGTATGAATGAAATGATGATTCATACATTCATACCTAATTCTATAACTGTGAAAATTTTTACAATAGGATTGAAGGAATGTTTATTTCCACGAATATAGGATTAGTCATTTCTCCCCTTCCTCATAGTATTACCGATTAAACGTGGGATTAGCCAATTTTTATTTTCTAACAAAACTATTTTTATTTAATTTTAATCTTATAAAATAGATAATAATTATGATAATAATATATAAGATAAACTAGTAGTATTTACAATAATAAATAAATAGTAATTAATAATAATAAGTAATTACAATATAATAATAGTATTAATAAATACTATTAACATGATAATAATAATAATAATAACACTCCATCCGTCCCATAATTGATATCTCAAAAATTTTCAGCACATGTATTAAGAAGGATTATGTTTTGTATATAAAGTAATTGGCGTACGAAAAACGAGATATTTTTAATGTAAAATTATTTTATTTTTCAGAATTAGACAATAATTGTGGAACGACAAAAAAAAAGACAACAATTATTAGATAAATGGAGTATTAATTAATAACAACACCAATAATAATAATAATAATAATAATAACAACAACAACAACAATAATAATAAAGTAACATAACAAACTAATAATAATAGTTATTTCATTATTTTATTTTATTCCTATCCGTTTATTAGTTGTACATATCAACAATATGAATCACATATTTCATTACGTTCTATTCATATCATCATTCTATCTCTATCTAATTTTATTTATATGTACCAACCATACCTAAGTATTTAAAAATATTTTATAAACATTTTGCATTAAATAACATAACTATAATCGCCCCCATACGAATATATTGTATGGTATATATGTATATACAATAATATATAATATACGAAATGCGGGTTGATACTTGATAGAGTGGACCCTAGAATGCATTGAAGAAAAGAGACAATGCATGATGCCATAGTCATGATGCATGTCAGATAAAGTGGT
This sequence comes from Salvia rosmarinus, assembly GCA_036937905.1. Lineage (NCBI taxonomy): Eukaryota > Viridiplantae > Streptophyta > Magnoliopsida > Lamiales > Lamiaceae > Salvia > Salvia rosmarinus. The sequence goes on from CM072821.1 coordinate 16,114,974, forward strand.
GCACTCAATCTCAATCACTACTCAAATTCTTTCATTTTCTGAAAGTACCTTTTGATTTATTTATTTATAAATCCTTTCTAATTATAGGGCCACCACAGAGATGTCAAAAAACTCAAATGCAAGCCCACATCATTACCATTTGCCATGCACATGAGTCCATGACTTTGGTGTAAAAAATACACACAAACATGAAAGAAAGATTGATTCCTGTAATATGTAGTGAGATGTGTACTACAAAATGTTTTACGTGCGAAAAAAATATTTATACAAGCATAAACAACACAAAGCAATAAAACAATACAAAAACTTGGTAATACAGCTCGATAAACAACCTACATCTAGAATTTTGTTAAAGGAAAATAGTTTATTATTTGAAGATAAGTTAAAAATGATTTACGCAATAAGAACTCATCTTACCACACCTATGAAACCACACGCAACCAAGACGTGAACACCGATCCTAACCATCTAACACCTCAATAAACAAGAGTATTACAACTCTTTTGTAATGAAAGCTCAAAATAGTGTTTACCTCACAAAACACTATACTGCTAGTATAACTATTAGAACATGGAGCAGGAAATATACCCCTAATAGGAAATTCGGAGGAACACCTAGTAAGAACAAAATACTCTCGGCACTACATTGTGCGAGATCAATTAAAAACGAAGTTCTCCATCTTTTTGAACGAAGATGTGACTTCTTATATAGTCTTCAAACCCTAGATCTTCTCTTATAGCTCAAACAATATAATTTCTTTGTTGAACTAAATCTTTGACTTGCACAATGACTTTCCTTGTAAATATACTTTCCTTATTAAGTAGATCTTTATATCTTGTATAGTAATATATATCTCAGCCCAATCTATACCAATTATGATAGCATATTTCGTTGAATTTCTTTCCTTATACAAATTTATCTTATTGTACAAGAGTTATTTTCAATAAGGAAATTGTTATATGTATCAAATATCGGGGCTTGGCATACTTGAAGGCACATGTATCTTAGAAAACACCGCAAGATAAAAAAATGAATTTCTACATAATTGATAATTTTCTCCAATAAAACACAAATACATTTTTTATTTTCTTTATACTTCTAGAAAATAATATGCACATACTTCAATATGTTTTTTTTGTTAAAAATACTCTTATAATTTATTTACTATGCGAACTTCCTAAGTCTAGAGAAATTTATACTATATTTTATTTTATTTTTGAAGGAAGGAATGCCTTTACAATTACTTTGTTCATAGGACATGGTCTTCGTTGTCTACGCTACACAAAACATGCAAAGCATTAATAAGATTTACAAAATACATAATCGTGTGCAGTTTATGTGTTCTAGATTAATTATTAATTAATGTGTTATTCATCGAGTAAATTATCTTAAACATTAAATTAATCACTCTAGTAACATAAAAACAATAAAAAATCATGTTTGGAACATAAAATCTTAATCGTGTTCGATCTTGCACTACCGTGTGCAATCTACATGTCTTCATTTGTGTCATAGTTTAATTGATAATTAATGTTTTATTCAATCAGTAGATCATAAACATTACATTAGTCATCCAGTAACATAAAATCAACAACAAAAAAAAATCATGTTTAATGCATAAAATGACAATCATATATCCTATCGGGTACTCAAGAGCATAAATAAAAAAGCACGAATTAGTTTACCTTACCACAATGAAGTGAGATTTTCTATATTCAGAGAAATGCATTTTTTTAAAAAAGTCATCGCCTCCCTAAACATTTTTTTCGAACTTTAAGTTTATAAAGAATGTTGTTGTGATTTCAATTGAATTTTCAACACTTTTTTTAATAAATATTTACCTACCTCTTTTACACAAATTTAATTCAAAAATTAACAAAATCGATACAAATACAATATGATTGACCGAAAACTGTTTTTAAAAGAGGTGTCAACATTATCAACTTTATGTCTTTGTTATAAGGTTATTTTTGTCTTTTTACCTCCCAAATAACTCGAGAACTAGTTGTTATATGAACATGGACAAAAACTTACATTTCTATTTTCTTTTGGCCACTTTGATACATTATCACTAAATATAACTACGAACACAAATTATGTAATAATAATTTTAACACAAAAAGTTTAGAATTTATATTATAATCATTTTAACAGTAGTCTCGGACATAGATTCATAAGTATCAGATTTAAAACTTATTATACTTTTTATAGCGGCAATTTATATTAATTTTTTACACTTCAAAAGAAAATGGATAAAAATTTCGTTCACCCATTAAAATTTATATATTTTTAGTATATCCACCAAAAGATTGTATTTTATATTTTTAAAACTATCAATTATTCTCAAATCTCAATCTACCTAATCATTTATAAAAAAGACCATACATTCTATTTTCAATATTCATTAATATATTCATTTATTATCATTATTTATTTATACATTCATTGTAATTTATTAAAAGTCGTGTCATCAAGATTCAAATGCACTAGAAACTTTTGGTGGATGGAAAATAGTATATTTTTTTACCATAATTTATATTAATGCACTGGGCCCCACTGGGTCTTAAAAATTACTAGGTATATATATGTATTTTTCATATAATTGTTAAAATAGATTAATATTTTTTGTTGTGCTAGAGTTGTGTATTTTGTGTGATAGAGATATTGGGTTTATTTTCCTTTTGTCATTATTGGTGTTAAGTTTTTTAGTATCTTAGTGAAAATATATTTACATCTAATTTTTGATGATGTGCAAGTTATGAACAATACGACTTTTAATTGTATACAATTATTGTATATTTTATTCTTTAATTGGAAACTTGATATCCTATACCATTAAACATTTTCTACTATTATATTATTCTATCATTTGATGCTTGTTTATAATGGTGCATGTATCAATAATTAGAAATATATTTTGCTTTTACATTATACTATCAAGAACTGAAGTTTAAATTCAATAAAGCTTTGTTTGCAGTTCATTCTTCATAATTTAGAAGATTGTAAATTAGAGTTCATTTCAAATATTATTATTATTTAGATAGATGAAAGCATATATGTTTCATTTTCATCAATTAATTGACCTATCCATCCAAACTAAAAAATAAAAGAAAAATATTGTAAGATGGTCATATTTAACATTTTTTTGATATAGTGATATAATTTAAATAGAGTTATAGTGGTATTAAAATTAGTATTTATTTAAAAGTTTAATTTTAAAATTCTTCTTATAGATTTATAAATTATATATTCACTCTATCCATAAAATTAATTTACTTATTTCATCTTTGGACCATCAACGATAAACGTTTACTTTTCTCTTACGGATATGATCCCACATAACCCCCTCATATATTATGGGTTCTTCTCCACTAACTTTACATTCAATACAATTTATTAAAACTTTTGTCACTAAAATTTATAAATGAATTTGATAGATGAAATAAGTAATTATTTGGACCCCTAAATAAAAAAGTCTGTGTCCGCTTCTCCATATATATATATATATATATATATATATATATAGTTTGGTTCAAATAAGAACCATTCTTATCCTAAAACTAAGAACCAAATGAATTAGTTATGAAAGTTGATGAATCCGTTGAGAAAGTTAATGAATTCAAAATTCAAATTTTTCACCGGGTTCGAATCCCATGAGAGGCTAAAATTCTATTTTTGGATTCGAATTTTCCCAAATGGATTCATCAACTTTCACCTGAATTCATCGGTTTTTGTTTTACGCTCACAATAAAAATGTTTCACGTTAATCTCCCATATATATATATATATATAATCCCATAGAGAATATGGCTCCAGGCAGCTGGCCTGAGATAGGCTCATTAACTCAACTGTTCATTTCTCGTGATTCTTTCACTTAACATTACATATGCAACCATCAAACTCCATCTTCCCTTTGCACTCTCTCTCTCTCTCTCTCTCACACACATACACACACACAAACACAGCAACACTCTGACAGAGAACAAAACACCTGACCCGTGAAAGTTAATTACCCAAACATTGTACAATTCCTTCTTTCGTCATCTGCTGACCCTTGCCATCCAAAACTCACAAACGGTTTTAAAAGTCTCCCTCTTTTCAGCAGAGTTTGCTGCTTTTTTTAGCAAGTGCTTAAACTTTGAAAAGAAAAAATCCATGTATGTTTTCATGTCTGGTTCCAATCAAGAACACTTGGAGCTCACATCTTACTCTTCCTAACCAAAATATCCCAACTTTTTTTATTTTCCCCACAAAAGATTTGCTGTTGTTGCCCCTCGTAGTTTCGGCCAAGAATTTGTTTTCTTCATTTTCAAGAACTTTTGCAAAAATGGTGTGGGGTTGTCTAGTTCAGTGCCTTTCCTGCTTCAACTTTTAATGTTGTCTAAAAACTGAAATATAGCCTCTTATTTCTTAGCCAATATTTGCAGAAACTCACACAACCCTCAAAAAAAAGATGCAATTTTGGAGTTTGTTGAGTCTTTTTCTGCTTGGGTTGCTCTCAAAATCAGTGATTGCTCAGCACCTGCAAAATGACAAGTTGACATTGTTAGCAATTGGGAAAGAGCTTAGATTATCTGAATGGGATGGAAATGTTACAGATTTCTGTACCTGGCCCTTCATTTCTTGCAGCTCAAACAAAGTATTTGTGGAGAAGCTTGATCTTTCTAACCATGGGCTGCAAGGTAATATCTCTCTAATATCTGACCTCAAATCACTCAAATGGCTTGATCTCTCACACAACAATTTCCATGGCACCATCCCACCTGTTCTTGGAAACCTAGTCTTGCTCGAGTATCTTGATTTATCGTTCAATAGCTTCGTGGGATTGATTGCTCCTGATTTGGGCAGTCTTAGGAATCTTAGAGCATTGAATCTTTCCAATAACATGTTGGTTGGAGTGATTCCTGATGAGCTTGATGCATTGGTTGAGTTGCAAGATTTGGAGGTGTATACAAATAGATTGAATGGTTCTATCCCATTTTGGTTGGGGAATTTGACCAGTTTGAGAGTGTTCACTGCTTATGAGAATGAGTTGAGTAGTGTAATTCCTCCTCAGTTAGGCTCTGTTTCTGAACTTAAGCTCCTAAACCTTCATTCGAACCAGTTGGAGGGATCGATACCTCAGGCCCTTTTCACTATGGGGAAGCTTGAAACTCTGGTTCTAACTCAGAACAGATTGAGTGGGAGTGTGCCTGCATCAGTTGGGAAATGCAGAGGGCTTTCCAGTATTAGAATTGGTAATAATAATTTGATTGGTGGGATTCCTAGAGAGATAGGTAATGTGAGTGGACTTACTTATTTTGAAGCTGACAACAATAATCTATCTGGTGAGATTGTGACAGATTTCTCAAGATGTTTGAATCTCACTCTTTTGAATCTGGCCTCAAATGGATTCACCGGAACCATTCCTGCTGAGTTTGGCTTGCTTGTTAACCTGCAGGAGTTGATTGTTTCGGGGAACAATCTGTTTGGAGAGATTCCCACGTTGATTCTTGGAGGCAAGAATCTGAACAAGCTCGATTTGAGCAGTAATAGGTTCAATGGCACCATACCTAAAGGCATCTGTGGTGCATCGAGGCTGCAGTTCTTGCTGTTGGGGCAGAACTCGATTGGGGGGGAGATACCACGTGAGATTGGGGAATGTAGCAAATTGCTCGAGCTGCAGTTAGGTAGTAACTATCTTAGCGGGAGCATTCCTGCTGAGATTGGTCATATCAAGAACTTGCAGATTGCGTTGAATCTGAGTTCAAATCATCTCCACGGGCAGCTCCCTGCACAGCTTGGGAGACTTGACAAGCTCGTTTCTTTAGATGTGTCGAGCAATCAGCTCAGTGGAAGCATCCCGGCAGCTTTGAAAGGGATGCTGAGCTTGATTGAGGTCAATTTCTCGGATAACCAATTCATCGGCCCTATACCAGCCTTCACACCGTTCCAGAAGAGCTTGAATTCAAGCTTCGTTGGAAACAAGGGGTTATGTGGGGAACCCTTGACCATTTCATGTGTAGGTTCGGTTGATTCTGCCCAAGATTCTTACCACCATAAGGTTTCTTATAGGGTCATACTAGCTGTTGTGGGCTCCGGGTTGGTGGTTTTCGCCTCTGTGACAGCTGTCGTGTTTCTGTTCATAATGAGAGAGAGGGTCGAGAAAGCTGCCAAGGACGAGGGGGCCGCGGAGGAGGAGATCAGCAGCAGCAGCAGCAGCAAACCGGTGATAGCAGCTGGGGACGTGTTCGTGGAGAATTTCCGACAGGCTATAGACTTTGAGGCCGTGGCCCGAGCCACCACGAAGGACTCGAACAAGCTCAGCACGGGCACATTCAGCACCAACTACCGAGCTGAGATGCCCTCCGGGATGGTTCTCTCAGTTAGGAAGCTCAAATCAATGGACAGAACCATGATCCATTACAGAAACAAGATGATCCGAGAAGTCGACAAGCTGAGCAAGCTCCACCACGACAACTTGATTAGGCCAATCGGGTACGTTGTTTTTGACGATGCTTTGCTCTTGCTGCAGCAGCATTACCCCAATGGCACATTGGCTCAGTTCCTTCACGACTCCAAGAAGGAACAACGAGAGCGCAAACCTAGCTGGCCTTCAAGGCTCTCCATTGCCATCGGGGTGGCTGAAGGTCTCGCCTTCCTCCACAGCGTGGCCATCATCCACCTCGACATCTCTTCGGGGAACGTGTTTCTAGACTCCAACTTCGGCCCCCTTGTGGGCGAGGTTGAGATCTCGAAGCTTCTGGATCCTTCTAGAGGGACAGCCAGCATCAGTGCTGTTGCTGGCTCCTTTGGCTATATACCTCCAGGTATATATATACTTCATTTTGTGAAAACTATTTCATTATTATCTCTCTTTTTCATGTTTTGTTTGGACTTGTGTGTGGCAGAGTATGCATACACAATGCAAGTAACGGCACCGGGCAACGTCTACAGCTACGGGGTCGTGTTGCTCGAGCTTCTAACTACTCGCCTACCTGTGGACGAGGGGTTTGGTGAGGGAGTTGATCTGGTGAAGTGGGTGCACGCTGCGCCCACAAGAGGAGAGACCCCGGAGCAGATTCTTGATGCGGAGCTCAGCACGGTGTCGTTTGCTTGGAGACGGGAGATGCTCGCCGCTCTCAGAGTGGCGTTGCTCTGCACCGACACCACCCCGGCCAAAAGGCCCAAGATGAAGAAGGTGGTGGAGATGCTTCAGGAGATCACAAACAACTGAGAGAAGCCACACACCGGTGTGGGCGCGTGATTTTGTGAAATAGGTGGCGTTTCTGTCGCCTCGACGGTGGAGATAGTGGAAGATATAACCTCTCTAGGTGGGAATGGTTGAAGAGGAAATGTATACGAATGGAAAAAATAGCAATTGAATGGGTGTATTATTTTGAAGGTAATTATGTTAAAAATGATTCTCTTGTTCTATATGATGTGTGAATTCATAACACGTGTGAAATGATGCCTACATTTGTGCTCCAAAGGACAACATTGTACACTCAAATTTGTGCTCGTTTTTTCTACCACAAGCCTTCGTAGTTTAGTATTACGTCCAACCTAACAAAATGTCAACGTGGAGAAAAAACACAAGAAATGAACTCAAGGACGAAGGCAGATGAAATGCACCTTAACATGAACACATATTCCTATCCTTTCTTCCATATGCAAAATGACAAGAAACAAAATTGAACATGAATCTATTGAAACTCAAGAAACAAAATTCCCACAACAATTATTACTTGATGATGCTTGTGCTCTGCAACGTGGAAAAGGGTCAAATGGCGAACATCAGATCCACTTATGAACTAGAAAGCCAAGAATTATTTGTATAGAAAATGGAGAACTCCTTATTCATCAATACTGGTTTTGACGATGAAATTCTGGCGGCTGATGGGGTTCATGACCACCGGGGGACCAGCAGTGCGCGGCCACGCCTGCAATTTCTTGTCGGTCTCCCGCTCCCATTCTTTGTTGGTGACAGTGCTAGGAGTTGAACCTACACCAAAATGCACCTCTCATTCAAATCCCAATTCATTCATTCAAATGGAAACTTAATTAAATTCATACCTCCAAAGATTTTCTGATCGGAAATCAAACTGTCGCAAACATATGCAATAACAAGAGATCCGCATCCAGCAGCAATGATGTATTTAGCTGACATTTTTTGTCAGAAGCTGCAGAAATTCAAGCCAAGAACAGAACATTCATTTTCTAATCAGGAAATTCATCAAATTTCACCACCAAATCTTTAGCAAACGTACATCGCATTTCCAAAATAAATAAATTAATAAACGCATATAATGGTTCTCATACAATAACCATGACAACTCAATGTGCATGAAAAACAAGTAATACAACAAAATTAAAATTTTAAAAATCACCGATCTTTAACCGTAAAACTGATAATCGAATCAAAAGAGCGATCCAAAAACCTACATTTTTTGTTTGAGATACATTACCTACAATATAAATTAACGTAAACGTACAGATCGCAGTTCAGAAAATGAAACGGAAACAGACGAAGCTCGATGCCAACATAACAAGGAAAAAGGTGACGGCGAATGCAGGATGACGCAATTAAGAGAGAGAGAGAGAGAGAGCTCTTACCTTGATGAATCAGTCGACGGCTAATGCGAAAATGATGGTTGATTCGTGTTTGAGAATAAAATTGGTGAGTTACAGAAGCAAAAAATCGTACCTTTAATATTTACAATCTAAACTATCCCCTAAAATGCGTGCGTGTGTTTATCCTGAATTTTTACTATGATACATATATTTATATAGGGAGTAGTAATGAAAAAAATGATAAGAAATATGATTAAATTATAGCCTTTAATAATGTTAGAACGATAGATCATATTAGATTTATATGTGTAGTACAAGTAATGATTTTAAACTACAAGAGAAATAAAGAAGTTATATTAGTAATTTAATTTTTATGTGTATCAATAATTTTCTAATTTATGGAATTTGGTATCACATTTTTTTGGCATTATTTAATTTATAACACATAATTACTAATATATAGCACATATTAAAAGTATTGATTGCACAAATATTTGAAGTATTTATTTCATTACTGTTGCATTTTAATTATGTATTGCATTGTGATTATTAATTTATTGCACATACTTGTTAATCTGTAGACCATATTTAACATATACTATGCACAAAACAGTTACATATCAAATTCCATAAAAATAGAAATTAATAGATTTATATAACAACAAAATTACAAAAAAATAAAAATAGGAATTTTTATATGTATCAGTCATTTCCTTATTTTTGAGATTTGGTATCATCTTTTCGGCATTATTCAATTTGTTAGTATAGTACACACTTACTAATATGTAGCACATATTAAACGTAGTGCTAATGTAGGTAAGTAGCCAAAAAAAATAGGAGGAGAAGTTTTATAGCCTACCCATAAAAACACGAGTTTTATAGTCATTTTAACACAAAATTATCCCGGATCCACAATTAAAAAAAAAAGAAGAGAATATCATGTTCTCTTTCAACGTGCCATACTCTCTCTATCTCAACAAACCCAAAGAACTCCTCTCTCTCTAAAACTCTCTCTCTCTCTACGCAAAAAGAGAATATTATGCTCACTCTCGTGCCATATTCTCTCTCTATATCAAGAAACCCACCAAACTCTCTATCTCTTAGCATCAGATATAGTGTACACGGTGACAACTGTATCAAGAACACATTGTTCTTCTAGAGCACCGAAGTTATTCAAGACACGGTTGTCACCGCAGTATTGAAAAACTGTGCGGTGACACACCGTATTGAAAGACCGTGCACGTGTTCAAGACACGGTGTGTCATCGCATGCATTCTTCAAGACACGGTGACCCCGTGTACTCAAGAACGTAATACACGGTTATACGGTGGTAGTACACGGTGGTCACCGTACAACCGTACTCAAGAACATATTTTTTTCTTCAAAATATTAAATTTATCATTCCTGTAACATAAAATTATAAAGAAAAAACATATTTAGGCTGTAAACATATATATTTCGACTCTCTTCTCTTTGAAATTGTAATGTTACAAATGAATTCGTTTATGATTTGAATTCAATGTCTAACACTTTTTACTATTAATGTTTACCAATTTTAATTCAATTCATTCAATTATCATCAAATTTTCGGCAGAGAGATAGATGCGAGTTTTTGTAATTTATAGAGCTCTCCTTTTCGAGGGAGAGAAAGAGAGAAGAGAGAAGACAGAGAAGAATTATTTTAAATGGTGGATCCAGGGATAGTTATGTCTTTTTAAGCCAAAATGGCTATAAAACTCATGTTTTTATGAATGTGGATATAAAACTTATCCCACTATTTCTTTTGGTTATATATAAAGTTCCCCCTTAAACATACTAGCATTTCTCTCGTGCAATGCATATTCATTGCACAAATAGTTGAAGTGTTTAGTCCATCACTGTTACATTTTATTTATGTATTGCATTATGAATATTAATTTATTGCACATACATTTTATTTATGTATTGCATTATGAATATTAATTTATTGCACATACTTATTAATCTGTTATACATATTTAACATATTCTCTGCACAAAATAGTTACATATTAGAGGATATCAAATTTAAAAATAGAAATTAATAAATTTATATAAAATAAAATATTCTCAATAATTTCTCATACAACAATAAAACATAGCACAACTAGTTACGAATCTCACCAATATTTTCATTTCTATGTGATCCACCCCTATTTATATAAATTATATTTTTACTTCCGTCTTGGATTTCATTCTATTAATAGCATGTTCTAAGTTTTTATTTTATTAATTTTTTTTATACATTCATTAGAAAGTAATTTATCTTTAATATCCGCGGGCATGCTCTGATTTTTATTTTATTTCTCTATACCCGGATCGATTGCAATGACTTTATTTGTTTTATTATTCCATAATGTCTTTCATAAAATCTTGACCAAAGCATTAAAAATGAAGAATCAAAATTCAAACACAGGATAGTCTTCCTTTGCCACAAACAAGCTTTTACAGGCATTTCCACCCGACACAAACAACAGAAAGAGGAACACAAACATAGGCAATCCTCGTACAATCAATACAAACGACGTCGTGATAAGTGAGAAATCGATCAGAATTTTGGATATATACCGACATCAATCTTCTTCTACACTAGCTCTACAAAAATACCTCACACCTCCGGTAGGAGCACAACATGAATCTGTAGACCCCCCCAGTTCATTACTACGCGATTTTTTTGTTTTTTCTTTAATTTTTTTTAACGAACAAGAATAAAAGAGGAGAAAAAAATCAAAAGAATCAAAGAATCTGGGTTCGAAGCATAGGGGCGAAAAACCGGCGCCGAAAACCAATGCTGATGTATCTACTGCTAGCACTGTAGACTCGTTATGAACTTGTGGACTTGCCTGTCATGGACGATCATACTGTTGTGGTGGCCAGACGAGGACCCCATGGTTAGTGGATCAGCATCCGGCCGCCTTCAAGAAGTTGTCGAACGGACTTGCTGACGGCAGCCTGAACTCGTTCTGAGCCTCAGTCGCGCATGGCCCTGGAGCCCCATTGACCGGCACGATCGGATCGTTGTCCTCCAAAAACGGGTTTCCGGCCTGCCATTTCCACCAAAAGGGACGAGACAAGAAAGGAAAGACGTCAGATCAAACATAAGATTTGGATAGTGGACAAATGGTCTGACATAAGTTTTTGTGACAAATATAATGGTAGGCCAACCAGACATGAATATCGTGCAATGCAAATGAAAATACGCCTCGAAAACTTCTTTAAGGTTACATACCTTGTGCTGATTGCCGAGGTGTGGCGCCGTTGTCTTGCTCTCGCCTTGTGCGGCTATGGCCATCAGAGGCCCGGGTTTGTGATGTGCGTTTATCAGATTAGACATCTTCTGTTGCTTTCCCATCAAAAGTGACTCACAGTGGTTGGCCGTCTCCTTGTACGAGGCATCATGGGCCGTGCAGACAGACATTCTGCCTACATTTGTCGCCGTCTCCAAAACCTGCCAGTCGCGATAAATTCCTACTTTAAGCGAAAGAATCATATAATCCGAGACATTTCTATTTTCGGGATACTTACGGATAGCAGAAGCTGATCAACGCTGAGGAGATTCGGGTTTTGAACGGCCAACTGCACGTTCTGTTTGCTGGCTCCGACCGAATCTGGGAAAGGATAGTCATCTGTAATGAAAATCGAGGCCGCCTGCACAACATGGCGAAGATATAACAACATAAGATCTCAATAAACGAAGTAATGTAGTGTCGGGTAAACTAAACATACCTTGTCGAAGGATTTATCGCCACTTAAGCTTGACTTATGCATGTGCCTTCCTTCCATGCTATCGGCGAGCCACGAGCCTTTAAGGGAGCCCAAGTCTTCGGGCACGAATTCCTTGAGCAGTTGCTCCTTCGTGTCGGAAACCTCCGACTGCACAGAATAGCATCAAGATGGTAGCTATGAGAAACGGTATCGATAACGAGCGATATACCTAAAACAACAAAATGTAGACTTACTTCGTTTAAGTTATCCAAACTCTTAACGATTAGGGAAGTCAGAGACGCAGTTGTCTGCTCGTCGTAGATTTTTGTTTCCGAGAGACATTTCAGAGCTGAAATGTTGTCTTCTTGGGATCCATACGCGATCCTTCCGGTTTCACTAGTCTGCAGCTTTGAATCGTCTACCAAGCACAAGAATGGATCGATCTGAAACGTACAAGAAAGATAAAAACGCATAGAATTAGATACACAATTTCCATTAATGAGAGATGAGAAACATTACCACTTTAGTGGTGACTCTAGTTTTGACACGCGCGGCTACGGGAATAATGCTGTAAGCCTTTGATGCAAAGAATATCATCGAAGTCGACAGCACGAAAAGGGACCTGCGACGTGATGGCGGCAGTACTCCTGAAACCATCATAACAGAAGTTACGGAAAAAGTACTTATTTGAGATTGATATAAGTTCCGATACCAAACGTGCTAACAAGTCGGATATGCTCAAGTTACCTTCGGCAGCAAGAGAGACATCCCTTAACGTAAACGCCATCTGGAAACTTCGAACAAGTGCATCGCGATAGGAGGTCTGCACCAAATGAAGAAATACATTCGTGACTTCTATCTCATAATGTCATCATTAGACAGAGTTTAACGAATGACTGAAACTACCTTGGCTCGAGAAAACAGCAGCATCAAACTGTAAGTGTGAGCCAGAGCTACATAATCCTCGGGCAAGTTATCGGGAGCAACAGATTGCGCCCAAATAGACGAAAGCAGCAGGTTTATTTGGTGGCTGCTAAGTCTAAGCGGAACAACATCCTAAAATCAAAAAAGCAATTGAATCATACATCATTACATACAATTCAACGAACAGGGCACATTAAAGAGACAGCTTAGTATGTGTATCGCAACGAACCATTTGCTTGCTAGGTTTGGTTGTGGAATCAGCATCGGGGGCCGGTGGCCTGAAGCTTTGTACTCGGCTGTAACTCGACTTGATTCTGTTCAACACGCCACCGGTGTTGTTTCCCTGCCCGACATCACCCGAAGGCTTGTCTTTGTTTGGTTCGGAGGGATTCTCTCTAGGCTGAATCCTCTGATGTTTCATCTTATCAAACAATGCGGCCGATGAAGAAAACACGGAAACAGTTCTCGAGAGCGTCCTTGGATAGAGGACATTCTTCTTCGAGTCGGACACAGCATGATCCGACTGGGGGGCGATCGAAGACGGCACGAGTACGACCGAGAAGATCTGGTGAGCTCCGATGCGCGTGTCGTGATCAGGATGGAGCATGGCCGGAAGTAGTTGGTGAAACAATGCATCCGGGAACGCCTTGTTTTGATACAATAAATTAGGCAAAGTAGCGATGATTTGAGCCGTGCGATAAACAGCAGAAATAGTCGTTCTTGCAATAACATTGATGCTCGGTATGTTCTCCAACATACTAGCCATTACATCAAGGATCAGACCTGCATCTCCAACCTGCTCGCCGAAAACAAAACGAATATTAGAAAATCGAAGCTCAACCGGAACGATAATCAAATATTAATGGCAGGATCGACTAAGAAAAGAGTCGGGTCACCTTTGATGATAACTCGATGAGACATTCATCCACTGCCTCATGGAATTTTTGGTTCCACTTAACTAAATCTTCACCAAGATTGGCATCATCGAGCCTATTATGTATGCTCTTACGCAAATGCCTCATGATATCGCTCACGGCACTGACTATAGCGACCGACGACTGGACCTTCGACATCCGAGCAAGGGCAGTGGCGACCTGAACAATGTCGAGCTGAATCTCGGGTTGCTTGAGGACATTCTTGTGATCGAGATGCTTGACTAATATCGACAACAAAAAGTGCGTATTTTGCCCTGCACAATCAACCGTAGAGAAGTGTCATCATCAGTCTGAATCAACAAGCTGGAAATTTATCGAAAGAAACGAATGATGGAACTGGACCAGAATCGTCCATCAAGAACTGCACGTCTTTGAGTACGGGCAGAGCGATCCCGTCTTTTATAGGCCACATATTTCCGTTATCAAAGTAACGGAACAAGGATTCCATAACTCGGCGCAAGGTGGTTGCTTCTTTCCCGAGTCTGGCCATATTGTGCAGGCAAACCCGAGACCAAAAGCATGGGTTCTTGGAGTCCTCACTGGAAGTAAACCAACACATTTTATACATGCAATCACTATTAAAATTGGATGCTACAGAAGTGCAAATCGAGCCAAGATATTACTCTGCCACGTTGAGATGTCCTTTATCGTTCACAACCATTTTCCAAGAAGGGACTTTCATCACAACATTCATTGAAGGAGAGACCATGCCCTCAGTTTTATTAACTTCTTCCACCCAACTTGTTTGGTTGGAATTCGAGTCCTACTTTCACCTCCGTAATTTTCTAAGACGACTGAAACGATCTGAGCAATTGAACATCGACAAGTTAAGATTGCAAGCATAGCAAAAGAAAGAGAGAAAAAAGGGCCAGAACAAAGAAAATTCTCATTAGCTAATGGAGATATTCTTACATTATCGAATTCAGCTGAAATATGAGAGTTTTCGCCCATGAACCAAACCTGTACGAAAGATAAAACATGCAAGCAAAAAACCACGTGAACAACATATACACGCAGATGATTATAACACAATCGCATACTAGTTTCTACCAAGTGCTTTACAGAACAAAAAAAAAGTCTCAAATTCCTACATTCACTATTTTAAATTTTATTGCCACAAGTTTTGCTTCAAAAACCATATTCGAAGTTATATTATCTAATCCAATGGGAATCTAAATGACAAGGGAAAAAGAACACGATACCATGGCAGATAGAGTTTGCAGCCCAGCTGCCCTTAAATGTTGAACCTTCTCATCTTCTCCAACTTCTTGGGCGAGCTCGCAGAGCCTAGGAATAAATCCATCTAAGGTAAACATATAAGTTCCATCATTCTGCGGAGTAGGGAAACAAGCTGAATCAGTCGAATGCTTCCATATGGGAATAAAAGTTTTGCAGAACCTAAACTAAAACTCTTGGAGCTAAGTAAGGCATCCAAATAAAGAGCTAAAAAACTAGCAGCACATAACCTGGTTATTAACGAAAACGAAGAGCGATTGGCATCCAATAAGTAGAATTTCTTCGTTGTTTGGTTGATCCAGCAAGGTTTGAACAATAGTCATTAAACTATTTGCGAACAAAGGCCTGACAAATTTGCAATGCAGGACAGACTAAGAGCACAAATCACTCAAAATCGAATGAAACGAAAATATCACTGAAATGTTAGGAATGCAGTCAAAAGAATCACAGCTCATTAAATAAATCCAATAAATGGAAGTAGAAAAGCAGAAGTGGACATACATTTGCTCCCGGCAAGATGATATCAATTTCCTGTAAATACACATAACAATTTTCACGGCGTGAAAATTATCGTTCCTCAATTCCTTGTAGCATTTTTGCTCTAGGGAGTTTGCAATCTGTCGCGTCAAAGCAAACCAAAGAGTAAATAAGCGTGCTTCTAACAAGAGCGGACAATGAACAATAGTATTTCGAACTCAGAAACCAAGAATCTTAAGCTCGAGATTGACTTTAGGATTCAAATAAATAAAATCTGGGAAAAGTGAATGGCCAGATCGAAATGCTATAGGGAACAAGAAAATTGAAGAAAAACATCAAAGGGGTTAGGAGAATATACTACTAACAGGCCATGCATAGTTGGAAATTTATTATTATTATTAGCATCCCAAAATAACCATGCCATTTAGTTTGATTTTAGTGTGATTGAGCGAATCAAGTTCGTGAAATTATAAATGGTGAACGAAGCACCATAGCAGACACATTGCAGCTGTAAAATTGTCTACACAAAAATACCTTTGGTATTCGGAAAGGATTTCTAACTGCGTACTCACAGAGTTTCCCGATCTTCCTGTCATTAGGCTCTTCATCCTGCCAACCAACAACAAATAAAACGTTTCTTGAGTTCAGCAAAGCCCGTAAAAGGCAATGCATAAGGCCATCAGCAACACGTAAAATGACAATAGAGTGCCATAAACAAACTCCTTCCTCAAGAATCTATATTTTCCACTCCTCACTCATCTCACACTTGCAAAACCCATGCGACAAATTCTAATATCCGTCACAGTACCACCAAGATCATCAATATGAACACAATGCTAAAAGAGTTCAGAAAATCCTTATGACTAGCAACAATGGATCAACACAAAATGTAAGAGAAACAAAAAAAAAACATGTGATCCAATCAAAAACTAACCTGGGACTTGGGAAAAATTTCTGATATCAACTTCTTGTACCTCTTCACAGGCTGTCTAGACCTAGCACGCATTGCAGGGCAAAAGAAACACAGGTTGCCACATGCTGGCAAGACTTGCCTCGATACTACACCCGAAACAACACCCATATTTATGAATTAACAAAATCCAAAAAATCTATTCTTTTTCTGCAAAATAAACCTTTCGAAAATTGAAAATGCTTTTCTTTCCCTTCTGCAATATCGAAAATCGGTTAGGAGAAGAAGGGAAAGGAAAGCCCGGTAAGATCAACCACCCACTTCTGGAATGCCTGTACCACCCTAGACAAAATCCATCAAATTCATGTCAAAAGCAATCTTTCTATGATTTGATCAAACCCATTTCACAAATAATCAAAATTCAGAAACAAAATCGATCAAGATTCAATTTTTCCTTTCTGGGCTCCAAACATTCTTGATCATGAACAAATGATGCCAACGATTAAGACAAAAAACACACACATTCAAATAATTTTGTCTCCATAATCTTGATGAATCACATAAACAATCATCATACACATAAATAAATCATGTGTTATGGGACATTTCTAAAATCTTTCTTGTATTCTTGATCATAGAAGAAATTAAGGTTGTCGGAAAAATTTACCTTCAGACAAATGCCTGTAGAGAGCAGACCAGAAGTCTGGAAACTCATCAAATTTTTTTGATTTCTAACAATACACCGCTTCTATAGCATCCCGCGAAACTTGTGACTCTCTCTCTCTCTCTCTTCCTCCCTCTACAACGACCCCACCTATGATCTTTACGCGCATTTTTTGAGTAACATAAATCATACCGTCACTAATTTTTATTAAATAAATTGAAAAATCAGCTGAGCTAGCTTACATTAATAATGATTGAGACTGTCAAATTTCAACACTCACAACATGTAATGCAACGAACTTATGAAATGTGGGTGGCCGACTGATTTTAATAGAGTGGTTGAAGTTGTCAGAGATTAAGGGGATCATATCGTCTTTATTAAGGGAAATCAAATGAAATATTTATTGAGGTCCAATTATTAATTAAACAGTTCCTAGCTTTTTTTTTAAATATCAAGAATTCAAGGATAGATGGTTTTTTTTATGTCAAGACTTTCAAATCTATCAATTCTTGACCAATTGAGTTCTACCATTGGAATATCAGTCTGAAAGTGTTGGCTCGTCTGGATCTCTATGTTGTGCTCAGTGTTACCGTAACGCACACAAGCATAAGACTAAAATATGCAACGGAAATAAAATGGAAGACACAATGTAATTTTTCCACAAGTTGTTAAAACAACCTATAGGGCGAAAATCACTAAATGAGAGTATCTTACAAAACTTTATATCACCTTGACAAGACCAAGATGATAACAATAGAAACTCTCACGCTAAAAAGCTATCACTCACTAAAACAACTCTCAAGAACAGACTTAAGAACTGTACGAAAACAGCAGGTGTTACAGACAATGTTATAGCAACACATAAACTAACACTCGCTTACAGATAGCTATTTCTCCACATATTTTTGTGTCAGCCCTTCAAGTATTTATAGGAGTAGCATTTCTTGATCTCCAAGCTCATCTAGGACGTGGCCCATGACTTGGAGTGAGCTGCAACATTCATGTGGACGTGGTCAAGGTAGTTCCTTAAAAATAGGAACTAACAATAACATCATCTTGACATTATTTTCACTCTTTCTTGTTCACTCTTCAACTATTTCCACAAATTTAGGAGCTCCACTTCAACCTTTATTTTCACGTCTTTAACTCAAATAACCTACACAAACTGTGGAGAAAGATCAAAATAAATATAGAAAAAATAGAGGAAGAAAATAGAGTTAAAAAATAACTCTAACACAGTCTTTTTCCTAATTCGATCTTGAATTGTGGACCATCAATTTTCGTATATATTTGAAGATGAATATTTATTTTCTTTTATGTTCTTTATACGAGTGTATTCTTGAAATAATACTATATAATTGCATTACACAAAGTCATGCTTCAAGAGCAAGTTTTATAATTTGCCCCCTTTTGTCAATTTGTAGAGCTAAATTGGTAGTAAAAAGAAGAACAAGCAAAGAAAAGAAGGGGGGACTTTGCATGAAGGAATATGCTACCTCTTATACAATAACCGTATTCATCGAATATGCGTATATTTTCCCGATCATGCTTTCAGGATTGGAAAATGACCAAGTTATAGTCAAAACAAATGATGCTGTCCTCCTCCTTTCTGTCTAGTACTTCATTTACTTCTTCAAACATTCTTTATTTCTTTACAAACATGCCTCCACACCAACTATACACTTTCAACTCCACTTTCACTCAAGAAGATGATTGCGAACATGAAAATAGAAAAAGAAAAATGCTTTGTAACATCTCGAAGGAAACTACTTTGCACTTCACTTTGCATCACGCTGCCTTTTGTCTGTTAAGTACGTGATTTTTTATTCATATAAGTGGGCGTAATTTAAATAAAAATGTCAATTTAGTTCAAAACTGACTGAAAGAAATTGAGGGTAAAGGCAGAAAACAGTATTGGCCTAATTAACATCCCTAGTTTTAAAGGAAATCTCATTAACTAGTCAAAAGTTAAGACTCAAGAAATGAATAAAAAGTGATAGCTCAAGTATAACAAATTAACAAGCCCAGAAATCTTGAGTTTCTGATTTTGAGTCTGAATCTTGATTTGAAATCCCACGCCTCAAAACAAGATAATTCATATAGGAAAAGAATGGCTAAACTATATGCAGAATACCAGCATCGACAGACCCTTCTTGGTTAGGCTTTTGATAATCCTCCATGGACTCTCTCTACATGCTCGACAAGCTTAACAGGATCGCAAAATCCTTTACTACATTTGGGGCAGACATCAAGCGTCGCCTTCATAACCCCGTGCCTCTCATGGACCTTCTCCACGTGCTCCACCAGAGCTCCAACACTAGAGAATCTCAACTTGCACTGCGGACACACCTCCACTTGCTGGCTCATGCTCGTGCTGCTACTGTTCTGTGCCCCACCACTCGTGCTCAATTGATTGAATTCATTGCTCAATTTGGTCATCCCCGCCTCAGCTGAAGCACGAACAGACGAGGCTAAATTTAGGAAACTCGAAGCCCACTTCGATGAAGATGTGGCTGCAGCTTGCTTGGGTTCGTCTTTTCTGCTTTTATTGAGAAACCCCATAAACTGAAATGCTGGTTCGGGTTTTTTAGGTCCGAGACAGCTATGATCGGGTCCAAACCGGTGTTTCAGACAGTGGTCGTTGTTGCAGTCCCTACACTTGATTGTGTTTGAGAATGTGAGCATCTCTTTGCATCGAGGCACGGGGCATTTCCTTTTCTTCGTGGCTTGTTCGTAGTTTGATGGATCACAATCTATGTTGACATGTGATTCCCAAGTAATGTTTGGATCCTCCTCGGGAATTAAGCGGACTCCTTTAGCACAGAGGGGGCAGATGACGACAGTGACATCGTTTTTGCTAGCTTTTGGACATTGATGCCTGCTATAGCTCCGGTGATCAAGACAAAACACCTATACAAGAAAGTCCATAAACATCAGAAACATGTCCGAGAAACAAAAGAATGTGCTGTTTATAGAAACATAGAAACTAAAACGAACTATCAAGGACAATGATGTCATGTTACTGAATCAAACTCTGAAGAGACACTGAGATCTAAACTTAGACACTAATTTCAGACATTCAAGAAGACTCAAAAAAATCACTTGATAGTGGGAAAAAGGAAGAAAAAAAAAAGAAAAACGAGTAGTTGCAGTTGCCACATAGAGTGCCTATCGCCAACAAGACCCAATGCTATTAAAAGATAAATCAATTACAATTTCTCATTCAACCCCTCTAAAAACCGATCAAAGAAAGTCTAAATACATAAGTCCTAGTGCAACGCAGATTCAAATTTTCCTAAAGATAGAAACTTGATCTAGGTATATAACTTGTGCTAATCTATGCTTCAAACTCAAACAGAAGAACTGCCATAAGCATGAAACCAAAGCACAAACCAAAACACAAACCAAAACGACGGGAACAGCGATATGCACCAAATCAGATCTTCCTAATTCAAGCACACAAACGACATATATAACACTATATGAACGTCAAAGACTTTATTTAAGCGGTCAACACAACACGTCAAAGACTTTATTTATTTATCAAACCTCATTAGCAAATCTCATAAACGGTCAACACAAGGAAAGCAAAACATATTTTTTTGCTGCAAGCAATAAAACCATAATACTAGTCTTTATGCGGATAAGGAAACAAGGGAATAATCCAGCTTCATCCCATACCAATCCATCTCAAACAAAAATACATACACAATCTGGATTAGGCATATTGATTCAGAAACAGAATTATCATTTGACCTGTTTGCAGCAATCGCAGGTGAAGGGCAGGAAATCAATCTGGCGGCAATCGTCGACGCTGCAGTGTTTCCCGAGATTTGGGATTGCCGGAGTCCCCATTCCTTTCTCTCTCTGTTACAATATCGGAAACACGAATCCCCGACGGGATTCAGACTGGAACAACAAAACGACTTATATAAATCGGAAAAAAATTGCGAAAAGCTCCGACGACAGAGATTCCGGCGAGGGGCGAGGAATCCCTAGATTTGCGTCGGCGAATTGGGAATTCGGGGTCGAATCTTATGCTTTTTCTCTCCCGAATTCCGCGTTTCAGACGGAATAAGACAGCGATGAATCGAAGCTTCTTAGAATTTCAACGAGGAAGAATGGACTTATTCGAAGTCGCTTCCTATTTATATATTTGGTTTCTTGAATTATCCTTAATAGATGGAATTAAAATTTTGATTTTTTTTCTTAATAGATGTAAGGATAAATAATGTTTTACCCAAAGATTTTATGTGAGGCATTCGTGTACTAGTAGCAAATTCACTATTTTAATAATTAATTCGTGGACAAAAATATAATATAACTAATCATGTTTAGTATTTGTTACTAAAACTGATATAATCATTCCAAATTAAACTATTGAGAATCAAAACTAAAATTTCTAGTTATAAAAGATTTAATCCCTAAGAATCAATTATTAACAAAAAGTGAAAATTAAAACCATTTAGATTTATTTTTCAACTATTCCAAATTTTTAAAATTATTTGAAAATACATTAACTTGAAATCGATGAAAAAAACTAATAACCAAAATAGAGCATAAAAATGGAAATATCAGTTTTCTAACTAGTGTATATTATTAGAACTGTTAATTTGATTATTTTTTTTGTGGTTTTGAATCAATATAGTTATTTTTTGCACATCAATATAGTAATGGGATAGATATCATTATATGAGTTTTCTAAGTAGTTTATATTATTATAACTGTTAATTCGATTATTTTTTGTTTTTTCAATCAATATAGTTATTTTTTTCAATATCAATATAGTTATTTAATTTGGTTCATTCACGGTTTGGTCTTCCCATTTTTTTTAATGTTAAAACTGAAAACTAACCAATTCAAATTAAATAAATAAATAAAAGAAAAAATAAAACAAAAGAAATGGCAAACACGTAGGCCCACCAATTTCGGACTTTATTGGGCTCAGGTGAGGCCTGTTTTATAACAGTTCCTCTACTTTTTAATTTCTTATTTCCCCGCTTACTTTTTCTGTAAAGGTAAACCCAAAGGTCAATGAAATGAAAGTAAAGGGGCCAGAGTCAAAAATTAAAGCACAGATGACAGATGATTGAAATTGTGTTTCTCCTTCTCTTTTTACGTCAGAAAATACCATATTCTACTTCAATGTTCAAACTTTTTAACGATTATATCTCAATATATATAAATTTGCAGATTAACCTTTACTATCAATATTATTTATAATTATGACCTATCATTCGATTTTTAGCTGCTGACAACTGATAACGATGAGTGTTTGCCAGTACATTGGTTTCACGTTCTTTTCTTTTACATATTTTTATCAATTTTACATAGTTTTATACTTCTTCATCCCGTTTAAAACGACTCTTTTCTTTTAGATACGGTTATTTAGGAGAAATGTATAAAGTAGTTAAAGTGTTAAAAAATGGATAGGGTTCACAACTTTTGAAGGGATAATTACTTCCTAAAATGGAATGAGACATTTGTAATGGGATAATCCAAAAAAGAAAATGAGACATTTTAAATGGGACAAATGGAGTATATATGTAGGGGGCGAACTTATGTACCCATCTTTGTGAAATTATATTCCACTCATATCCATTAATAAAATTTACTACACCACATACCCATTTCATTAAATTACTATATCTTACGTAAAGTGATGTGAGAGAAAGAATCGATTCCTTTTTTTACGTGCAAATTCGGATATTCGACTTCATTAACAAAATTTACTACTCAATCGATTTTTGCGAGATTCTTTTGACTACTTTTGGTCCTTTTTACTACACTCATACCCATTCAATTTCAATAACGTTATCAAGCGAACAAATTACTCCGGACCATTCAATTTCAATAACGTTACTTGGCAGAACAAATTACTCGGAGACAAAGATTCTTTGATTCAAAGAGAAGTCTCCAGAAAGAGAGTAGAGAAGAAGAAAACCTATATTAAATTTGAAAGTTGGGAGAGAGTAGAAGAAGAAAAAATTGTGGAGAAATCGGTTTTCACGAGAAGAAGAAGATAATTCAACACAAATTTTCTCAAACAAGGTAAGTTATTAATTGCGAAAACTTGAATTTAAGCTTTGGAATATTGTTTAAAACTTTAGATTTCACCCAAATATGTGATTCCGGTTGACTAAAGCAAGTCTCCGATCGAATTCACCTACTTTCGATCGACTAATCCTTCTCTCCGGTCGATCGGAAAGTTCAATTGGTCGATCGGAGACAACAAATTAATTCAATTCTTGAATTAATTTGTTATCTCCGATCGACCAATTGAACTTTCCGATCGGTGAAGGCTTCTCTCCGTTCGATCGGAGAGAAGCCTTCATCGATCGGAAAGTTCAATTGGTCGATCGGAGAATTCTAATAATTAGTTATTAATAATTAGTTATTAATTGAATTATTTAATTTTCTAATTATTAGTTATTAATTGAAATAATTATTAGTTATTAATTGAAATTATTAATTGAATTTTGTAATGATGCAGGTATTATTTTCGAAGGCAATATGTCGCATTTACCGGTATGTTTTCGTGTGAACCCTTAGTTATGTTTACCTTAAATATATTTTGTAATTGAGATTGGATAAATGTTGGTAGATGTGATTGAATAATATGATTGTATATGATTGAATATGAGTAGTTGAATTATGTTATTGAGATTGGATAAATGTTGGTAAATGTTATTGAATAATATGATTGTATATAATTGAATATGAATACGTTGAATTATGTTATTGAGTATGTTAATATTGTTTATGGCTTGTATGTTTTCGAGATATCTGTTTTGGAATATGATTGAATAAATAGCGTTTATGGTATATGATTGAATAATATTTCATTTATGATTTAGAATGGTTAAATTGTATTACTTAATTATGGCCAGTTTTTGATAGGTGATTTGTAGAGATTGAGTTCTAATTATTTTTTATATTTGTATGATAGGATGTTTATTGATGCGAATTATATACAAATGAAATAATTATTGTAGTAGTTTGTTGGTTTGTCAGACGTTGTGTAATATGTGACATTGATATAATTGTAGGTCGATCTTGTTTTCTTGAGGCCTACCACGATAAATGTGGTGGCGGATGTAAAGACTTATTATAGGACTGATTATTTTAAGTATATTAAGAATGTCTTGCTAGATAAGGGCGGCGAAGAGTTGGTAGATATGTTTAGGGGGGGTTGCTTTGGTCATCTGATTGATTGGACTCCCGGGCCTAAGTCTAGTTTTTCTTTGCACCATTTAGTCTCCCGTCAGATAGAGCCTACGCATCCGGAGATGTATTTTTTCATCAATGGAAAATATATATGTTTTCCATTAAAGATTATGCTCTAGTCACCTACCGCAATTTGGGTCATCATCATTTGATCCCACACTAGACTACGACTTGAGCGACGTTGAGGTCTATAGCCTTTTTATGCGGGGGCACACAGATTACATTACGTAATCTAGTAGATAGATTTTGTAGTAGTGATTTTAGTGATGATGTAGATCTTCGTCACTATTTACGTGTGGCCCACGTTATTACCCTCTATGGGTTCGTATTTGGGTACGATACGGGAAGATAATATCGATTGGGTTTGGGCATTGGTTGACGATCGGAGGCGTTTGCCGATTTCGTGGGGCCTACATGATTACGAGATATTGAGATATTATACGACGCATGTCAACCTAATGCTCAATACCACTTTTACGGACGATCTGGGCACTATATGCTTGGTCACTCGAGATCATACCAGGCTTGGGAAGTATAGCTGGGACGTACATCAATCCCACAGCGTATCCGAGAGTGTTGAGGTGGAAGTTCAAGAGTAGGCTCTCACCGCGACTTTCTGATCACTTTTGAGCAAGAGGTATTGAATTTTATTATAATTTTAAATCATGTATGAGGTATTGTATTTATTAGAATATTAAATAACATCTTTCAATTTATTATAGGTCGATTATCATCTCACATCCATCGAGCCGGACTCATTCGAGGTTAGCACCGTTTCTTGGTGTCATCTCACACCCCTCTCCACTCGGTGTGAATTTTGTTATACCGTCAAATCCTTTGAGGAGGGACGACAGTTCCCTTTCGTCGTTGTGTCTCATCCACCTCGGTGGATGAGCCTCGACGAGACGTCGAGTTCGAGGAGGCTCCACGGTTTGTTGAGGATCCCGATCTTCGGGGTCTCCATCGAGCGAGCCTCGAGCCTTCACATTCGATACCCGGCCGAGAGGACATCGTCGGTTGGGTTCGTTGAGGTTCCGGTTGTTGATGAGCTGCGGCGACCATATGTGGATAGCCGTCCATCCGTTGAGAGGCGGATACGGAAGACATACCAGGGAGACAGCTTCATCGAGCGGTGGTGGTGAGCACCTGGCGTCTTAGTTCCGCCGATCGTCGTTGGATTCAGGAATCTATCCGGAATCTGTCCGGGAGGAGGACAGAGCGAAGGCGACGATCGAGAGGTCTATCAAGACAAATTTATTCCAAAGATAAAGAAGTGGTTTGAAAACCTCTTAGAAGACTCGATGTGGTTGCACACATAGGGATGATCTGCTACACATGCACCTCATGTCCCACGTCATCCGACGACGACGACGACGAGGTGAAGATCGAGACCACATCACCGCCCGGTCCCGATGTCCCCGAGGCGGTGGACATATTGAGCCGGTGAGGCGCATTACATCGACCAGTGATACCCTCCCCGCTACTCTCACGGATCCATGGTACCGATCACGGAACTACATCTCATCATTCTATGATGGGATTGGACCTATTTAGTGATCCGACACCTCAGACGTCGTGAGGCGACTTTCGAGCCCGTCGCAGCAGTTGGAGAACAGTAACTATTAAGTCTCATATTGGCGCTTTATAATATTTCATTATATTTGTTATGTTTTCATTTTCTAAATTAAATGTTTGTAGTTCGGGATCCGGAGAGTGAGCAGGCACGAGACCTTCGGTGTAATGAGGTCACCATACGTGAATAGCCCGATGCCACGTCCATTATCCGATGATATATTGATAAATTACCGCGTTTCTTGAACACAAGTAAGGCATTGGTGGTTGTTCGGAGTCTTGATCGACAAGTCAGTTGTATTTTTCGTGAATATCGAAATGCCAAAGAGGCGTTTTGATGTTCGCATGCGTTTTATACAATATGCTTCGTTTTTTAAGTACATCTACTTATATTGATATGTATCCCTAAAATAATTTCTTTGGTCGTCGATCTATTCATGGTGTATTTGAGGATGAGACTCGATGCGGGATCGACGTATTGGATGGGGTGGATTATCAAACACAATCATCCTTGATACTAGTTTTTCGTAAGTCTTTAATACAATCAATATATAGTATATATGTGTAGTATCTCTAATTACTTAATTTTCAATGTTGAATAGATGTTTACGCAAAATTCATGGTCCGAGGTACACGTAATGCTTTCGTCCTACATTCAAGACCCGTGAGGCACCATTGATCATGACCCCGAGAGCATTGCTTCTACATGGCAGCCACCAGGCGCATTGGATAGCGATTGTCCTCGGCATGGCGGGTTATACATCATGGTTACGTGCCACGTAGGTAACCTTATTTAATACAATAAATATTAATTTATCTAAATGGTTACGTGTCTTTATCTAAATATTAATTTTATAGATCATTATCCTTGCGTCATCGAGCGGCGTTTCGTGATAGTACGCGTGGATATGCACTCGGTCATTGCGTCTTTGTTTGACTCGCGTATTTGGAGGATGGACCAGGATCAGTGGATGCGAGGATGATGGACTTCGTGTGCTGACTAGATTATTGCGGCCGTTTCTTCTCTTCACTAGATGGTTCGAGGCTAACTCCCACCGGATACCACCATGGAATAATGATGCGATTATTACACGTGCCTCTTCGCAGGTATTTGACCGTGAAGACGATTTCGTTGATGGTCCATTTACGTGTATGACTGTGGAACGTCTTATTTCTGGTTCACCGAGCATCGAATGGGGTACGTATAATGTTGTAGCATATAGACATAAAGTAGGTGGAAATATATATGAGATATGTGATCCATATAAGAAGCCGAGAGGAAGAGGAAGAGGAAGAGGAAGAGGAAGAGGAAGAGGAAGAGGTAGAAATTAGCATGTACTATGTAATGATTTTATTTATTTTATCTCATGTAATAGATTCTTAGTTACATTATCTTATCGACAATGGATTAATTTTAATATGATCTTCAACTTCAATTTCAATTTCAATTCCAATTCCAATTCCAATTTCAATTCAATTCAATTCAATTCAATTCAATTTGATTAAGTTAAAATAATAATAATGTTAATAATATCTTTACATGAATGTTTTCTTTCATTACAATGTCACTGCTCGGATAAGTAAGGACACTTCCGACGCGTATGAGATTCATTACCACACAAGCTACATGTCCGTAGTGCACGACTTCTACTACTCGATCCCACACATTTGGATGACGATATCGACCCATTTTGGGCCCACTGACGGACTCTATTAGGAGGCATAAGCGTAATTCCAAAGAACATTCGGAGGAACAGTCCAACTAGATCGTGGTGAACAGATTGATCCGATACTGAGTATGCTTCGCTAGCTTTGCGAATGGTAGTACTCACATAGTTAGATATATGGTGACCTTTATGACTAAAAATTTATATAATCAATTATATGTAAGTGAAATCAATTTGATCAAAAAATTAACATAATTAAACTTAAATTGCACCATATATTGCAATGAGATGAGAACACGGTATCATATCCATGTCCCACTCCAAACACGCACACGATTGTGTATTGAGATTGACTCTGAATGTTTTGCTTCCGTGCTTGACTTTGAAAGTGGAGTCTGATGAGGGCACTACATCGTATCTGCGTGATAGTTCCATTGATACCATCATCTTACGCGTTGCTTCAGGGGTCAATTCAGCCGCGCACCTCTTTGCTGCTTCATGTCTCTCATCGAACCATTTTTACGTAATGTGACGGATTGCCTCAATCATTGAGCAAATTGGCAATCGCTCAGCCCACAATATTCGAGAATTGAATGATTCGGCAATGTTCGATGTCATAAAACCGTAGCGCCTAACGGGCACGCGTGATCTAGCCCACCGCACTCCAACCTCCACCAACTTGGTATATGCGCCACTACCATCGGCCTTCACGAGACTTTAACATAGCCATCGCTTTTCAAAGTGTTCATCTTGGTACGCATAAGCGGCTTTCAAATAACTGCGGATGGTTGCCCAAACGGGGTGATTTTTCGCAGATGGTAGTAGCATAATCCGTGTGTTGCATCGGGGGACACACTGACCGCGTTCATTATACCGACATGGGCATACAAACAATCAACATCTCGGATTTGATCCATAAGCGACTTGTAGTCGAGGCGAAACCAAGTCCATGAGACATCATTCTCGATCGGACCAATTCCATAAGCTAATGGAAAAACTTGCTCGTTGTCCGTCCTTTGTCACAAGAACGAATAATATGCCTTTATTGCGGCCCTTCGTCGCGTACCGTCGACTATAATCACGGGTCGGAGGCACAATGTGTACGCCAATCTGCATGAACCGAGGGCGACAAAGAGGTGACGGAACCGACCATCTGATCCAATATCCAAGTCAGTCATCGAACCGGATTGCTCATCCGTAACATATGCAGATAACTCGGTAGTAGCTGAAATGATTCTTCATGTCCACCGTATATCATCTCGATCGCCTATTACGGGCTCGCATTGCTACATGTATGTAACGTGTACACCGTACTCGCCGCAAATCGATCATAATGGACCTCGGCTTTAGCACTTCACCGTCTTGGCGTATTTTTCGTGATATGTATGCTACAATTACACGGGCATTAACCTTCCTTACTCCGATATTCACTAGGTTACGTGCGCAAGTATGTATAGCATCAAACTTGCGGACAAACCAAAATTCACCTCACTGCGATGCACGTAGTAGAAAAGGACACCGATTATGATATCGACATTTGAATGTAATCCTCGAATTATCGGATCGAGGAATAACAAATTCTACTCGACGTTCCAAATGTCATAGCCCACGGATATCTTGATTCACCCTTGTCGTCGAAGATGGAACCTTCGCTCACTCATCGTGGTCCGGAACCGAGTCCGGAGGACGAGCAAAGAGATTAATCAAGCATCATGAGGAATAACGAGGACTAGCCGGTTGCTCATCTCCTCAACTTCTTCGGCTCTAGGCCTCCACGTGCTCTTCGTGTTACTCGCATAATCGTAGATAGAAGCTTCCGAATCCACTCTCGACGGATCCATGCGTCAAACTCTACAAATGAGCCATAGCTCACCAAAGCGCACTCGCGATCTTCTTCCTCTTCATCCGACTGCTTCATCTTCTTCTTCTTCAACGTAGTCGTCGTCATTGTCCTCAACAAGTGTATCACCGGTTGTGGTTGCAAGCATATGTTGGAAGCAGAATTCTGGATGGATCCATGTGTTGCGGCATATATTGAGATGTATCAAGATCAAACCAATCGATGATGTAAATTTTGTGTCAACGACGATCGAACGATATGTTTTGGGAAGTGTAGTCATATGTTGACGAGGATGGTATCTCAAACGAAGGTCTATATAGTTCTTGCTCCGATTGGGATGTGTCGGCATCGTGAGTCACATAGACCTCTGCTTGGGCATCATGAGCCAATCGAAAAAGTTGATCATCGACTCAAAAGTAATTTGATAATTCTACCACTCCGAGATCTCGATAGATAATGCGGTTGGTAGGTTGTACTCAACAATTTCCCAACATAATTTGATTAATCATCTCTATGAACTCTCGATAATTACATTGTCCATTCGAACAAAGGCATTTGACCGATACCGCCAATGTAACATAAAGAAGGATCTCATCGCCTCCATATCGAACAATAATGTTCTTCCATCCCGACATCTATAACAAATACAAGATTACATTAATGTAAATATCTGATCTTAATATGATTTTTCTAATGTACAAAACAAATATATATTCTAATCAAATATACAAATAAGAAAAAATAGCAATCTAATTAAATAATTAAAGTCTCTTACAATAAATTCATTAAAAGGGGACTTATCTAATAAACGAATTATGTCGGCACTTATCTAAACGAATTATCCAATAATTATATCCAATTATCTAAACGAATTATGCAATAATTATAAATAGCAGAAACAATCGAATTATCTAAACAAATAAGCAAAACAAATGTAAACAAAATTAACAATAATTAATGTAAACAAAATTAACAATAATTAATCTAAACAAATTTAACAATAATAAATCTAAATAAAACTAACAATAAGAAATCTAATATCATAAACAACAATAATTCAAGATTATCCTAATTGATTTCATTTAAAATTAATTTCGTGGATTATCCTAATTGATTTCATTTAAAATTAAAACAACAACAATAATTCAAGATTATCCTAATTGATTTTATTTAAAATTAAAATTAAGGAATTGGTTAAATCGGAGAGAGGATTTTAACTTAATTTAATTAAAGTATGAATTAATTAGTTATTTACATTATAATTAATTACTATATTCATCCTAATTGAAAACTTAAGATAAGTACACTAAAATTATCCTAATTGAAAAGACTTATATGATAAGTTCATTTAATATTAATTTCTAAAACTAAAAATCTATCTCCGGTCAACACATTGATGTCTCGGTCGATATTTCCTTGTTTTCAATCGACCGGAGACATCAATTAATAACTAATTAATAATTAGTATTAAATTCAATTGACATTCAAGATTCCGGTCGTAGGAATCATGATTAAATAAGTTGTTTTATTATAATTCTTCTTTCCCGACAGAATCAATCAAAAATAATTTAAGCGTAAAAATCCATCTCTCGTCGATGATTCCATGATTCCGATCGATCGGAATCATGGTATCATCGACCGGAGAGATGGATTTTTACGTTTAAATTATTTAAAAAAAAAAAAAACCATGATTAAATGATTTAACTATTATATAAACGAATTATGCAATTAATTTAATTATGCTATTATAAAACATCTAATTTCACCTAAACGAATTATATCCAATTATATATACGAATTATTCAATAATTATCTAAACGAATTATATCCAATTATGTATACGAATTATGCAATAAATTCAAAACACTAAACGAATTATCCAATTAATTTAATTATCCAATTAATTTAATTATGTAGATGAATTATATAAATTATGCAATAAATTCAAAATACTAAACAATTATCCAATTAATTTAATTATCTAAACGCAATAATTTATCCATACCAATAAACAATAATAAATCTAAACTAAATTAACAATAATAAATCTAAACACAAATTAATATCATAAACAACAATAAATTCAAAACATGTGTCGAAAATAAATAAAAATTCGAATAACTTACTTGTTGAGACATAGCTACTGGTTCTGGATTGAAGAAATAAATTTGAAAATTTTTAATATAAAATCGAAATGAACGAACGAAAATTAGAGGAGCAAGAGCAAGAGCAATTGGTTGGATTTGTATTTGTTACGATCGATTGTATAAATAGGAGAGAATTGGTTCAATTATTGGTGGTCAAATCTTTGTTCAAAGAATTTTCAAGATTTATTTGTCTTCTTGAATTTTTACGCAATTTTAGTCGTAGCTTTTACTTTTCAGTAGTACTATTTTATACAAGTATTAATTAATACCGTAAATATTAAATATTTCAAAATTAATAAGTTGTGAGTTGTGTAAGTGGATGAAAAGAAATTAATATTTTATTAAAAGATTGGGTTAAATTAGATTGAATATAAATATTAATTTAAATATCATACATTCAATTTAAATTAATTAGTATTAAATTAATTTGATATATCTTGTTTTCGATTCGAAAAATGGCTGATTCGATTCGACCCTTTTATGTTTCCTGTCGACCGGATACATGAATTAATAATTTGTATTAATTTCATCATAAAAATTGAAGTTTTGGTCGATAATTCCTCTCTCCGTCGACCATTTTTATGTTTCCTACGTCGACGGAGATAGGAATTAATTAAAATTGTTATTTTCATTTTAAAAATTCAAATTCGGTCGATGAAATCCAAAATTCGATCGATGATTCCTTGATTCGGTCGATCGAAACAAGGAATTATCGATCAAATTTTGGATTTTTTGTTAATTAATTTTTGATTCATTTATGTTTTTTATTTAAAAAACATGATTCGATGATTTAATTATTTTTTCTCACACTTTTAACATGATTAAGTGATATATAAAAACATGATTCGAATATATAAAGTAATTTAACATAATAATATCGAATACATCGAAAATAATTTCGCAATCATTTATTGATTCACGTGTTTGTTATATTTGAGTCGATGTTATGTCAATTTCACATCAAGACCGCACAAAGACTCAATAGATATATATTAAAATGGCATTTGGGTATACACGGTATCAAATTTGAAATATGGATATAGGTTATACACACTTTTACAAAGTGTGTACTTGTATCTGATGTGAAGCCACGTTAGGAACTGGGGCCCTTGGGCCCCCCAACTTTTTTGAAAAATTACACTATATATTTGATATGTAAGATATTTTCAAAAGACTTAGTATAGTCTGACGGATAGGATCTTGAAGAAGATCCTAAAGGCCTGGGTTCGAACCCCAGCTTCGCCCCTTTCCTTTTTTTTTTATTTCTTCTTTCTTTTTTTTTGTTTCTTGCGTTTCTCTTTCACTTACCTTTTTCCTTATGTCCTTCCCTTCCTTTTCCTCTCTTTCTTTTTTTTTTTTTCCTCTTAGGTTTCTTCTTTTAGTTTGTGCTTTTTTTTCCTCTCTATTCTATTTCTTCTTTATTTTGGGATCTTTTTTCCTTTTTTCCTTTCTTATATAATTTATTTTATATTGATAAAATAAAATATGTATGTAAATAATAACACTATATATGTGAATTAACTCTTAGCTAAATATGTGTGCTCTTTCTATAAATATTTAACATTTAATAACTAAATCTATTGTAATCTAATAGATTATGATTTTCATCTCTCATTTAGGAGATCTTGGTTTGATACCTCTTAGCTACATATTTTTCTTTTTCTTTTTCTTTTCCTATATTTATTTTCCTTTATCTTTCTTTCATTTTTCTTTTTTCTATAATTTGTTTTATGTCGATAAAATGTTATTTCTTTTTTTTTCTATAATTTATTTTATATTAATAAAATAAAAGATATTTGTAAATAATAAAGTTTTATATGTGAATTAATATTATCAATCAAATTTCTAAAAGGAATATAATAAACTCATTATATTATTTAAATTATTATTATTATTTTATTTCAAAATTTTATTTTATTATTTTTTAAAATTATTATTAATTCGCCCGAGAAAAATTTCCTATTTCCCCACTCGCTTGTATATATTTCCCCATATATGTATATGCAAGGTAAGCAGAAAAATCCGTGATGGCAAATGAATCTTCTATATTCCGAGATTCGATTTTCAAAAAGTCGTTTTTCATTCAATTCGATACCATTGACGGTAGAAAAATGAAAAAAGAAATGGTCGGTATGGACTTAAGCTCCTCCCCAGTTCCATACGGCATAATATACAAGTATTTATATAGGGGCGGAGCCGGAGGGTGGCTAGGGTTGGCTAAAGCCCACCCCTAATCAAATTTTTTTTCTTCTATGGTCGCCTGATTTCGCCGGGAAAGATGGTGATAGCCCCTCCTACATGGTGTGAACTGGGGTTAAGAAAGCAATGGATTGTGTGAATGTGAGAAGGGATCGAGGAAAAAATGAGCCGCCGGGATGTGAGAGATGAGGGGTGAGAAGGTGGAAGATGAAAAAAAGAAGAGAACAGACGATAAAAGCGGGGGCAGGGGAGAAGGGAGAAGAGTGAGAGAAGAAATTGATTTTTTTAATGTTAATGATTTGACAAATAAATGTGTATCCCTCTTTTTCCCATAGATCAAGTTGTACATTATTACTCTCTCTCTTTTTAAATGATATCTAGTATTTTTATACTTCCTTCTAGTTTATACAATTTTATTTAAATATATACACACAAATTATACAATATTCCATATATAAAAATGAATTAAATTTTTTTTTTTTTTTCTTTATAAGTTGTTTGAAACCAAAATTTAAATGATTAGTATTTTGAATGATTGATTATTTGATGGATTAAATGTGTGATAAGATAATTTTATCTATCAATCCTTTGTTTACTACAAATGATTAGTGAATGATTAAAATTGGGATAAATAATTCTTCCTTTATTTGGAGAATTATTTCAATCCTACCTATATTGGTTGGATTAAAATTAAGAACAATTCAAATGATTAAAATAATCACGGCTCGGGATATCCTCAAATTTAATCCTTAAAAGTAAACACTTGATTAGGTTGGATTAATTTTATCTATCCAACCCAATCATGCAAAGTAAATACCACATAATAGACATGTATCTAAATAAATAAATAAGTAGTTTATACTACAATATTGGTACAAACTCTATATTCTCCCTCAATATTCACTTCATAGTGTAACAAGTAAATAAAATCAACCGTCACAAGATCATGCAAGCAGTATGACAAACAATTTAGTGCGAATTTCTGGATCTGTCCCTGTCCCTGTCCCTGTGTATATATAAACAATAGTTACATATATGCACCTTGTATATAAAATATAACAAGAATATAATGATGACCTCTAACATTATCAGTTCCTGTATTCTCAGACATTACAGCAAACACACAGGCCTCACACACCGAGATAGTGAGATGTCACCATACACAATCCAACTGCTAAAATTTCATATGCTGCATTTTGACCAAAATACCCATCACCTGAAAATGAAACCAACGTTCAAAATTTGTATACATATATTATTCACACACATATATGTGTATGTGTGTGCGTGTGTCTGTCTCGTTCTTGGAGTAGAGAGTGTCACGTATTGTAAGACTGGAACAAAAAAACATGTGACATTAATAAGGACAAATTGGGAACATAACCTAAAATAGTTTTAAGTAATTAATTTAATTTGACTCTTTTGAAACTCACCCCTGACAGAAAAATCGGCAACTTTTGTAACTTATAAATCAAAAGGATTGGAATGGGACTCGAGGACTTTTTCGGCCAAAAGCAGAAAAAAAAAAAACTACAAATAAACCAGAAATTAATCAAGACAGCATATGATAATAATCCAATTAAACAAAAAGGTTATGTGCATTCGACACTATTAATATTAATTTCACCAAACTTCAGTATCTTTATCTTGTTGTCCTAAAGTCTCTCTCTCACTCTCTCTCTCTCTCATACACAGCTTTTACCTATCCTGCAGTTTAGAGTATTTGCTTTCTTCAAACATGACACCACAAATACATTTCATGACATTCACAATGGCTGTAGACAACCCGCTGCCGCCGTTGGTAGGGCCGCCACTGGTAGGGCCACCGCCGGTGACGGTGGAGGTGGAGGGCGGCCACTCAACTCACCGGTCAATCGAGACGCTGGTGGTGGTGTTAGCTGTCATCACACTTATCGGAGTTATTGCAGGGATCATCGCTCGCCTCTGCGGGGGACGCGGCCACGGCGAACATGGCCAGGAGGGGTGGGTGGAGAAGCGGTGCCGCAGCTGCATTGAAGCCGGAGTCGACACGGCAACGCCACCAGCGGCAGCGCCGCCTGCGAAGGAGGAGGCGCCCAAGCCAGCCGCAACTGAAGAAGCTAAGAAGTGAGATAGGTTTTTTTTTCCTTTAATTATTTAAGATGACACTAAAATGTACCAAGTGAGATTTGTTCTTTTGCATATTTTTTCAATATTATGCATTATTAGTCATTAGTGTGACAGTTAAGAGGAAGTAGGACATAGATATTGTAGCGGGATTTGATCGGAATATTATAGGAGATATAGGAATGTTTCTTTCATGATTTTTAACTTTTAATCCTCATTTTGTGTGTGTATGTGTGTGTGGATTTTGAAAATTATTATGTTTTCCTATAAACAACTTTCATTCTATTCATTTTTGTAAGTGATAAAGAGAAGGGTACCTACAACTGTTCTCAAAAATCAACTTTCGAGAGTTGAAATTCATGTTCGCGGCCCATAACACCAAGCCCAAAAAATGAAAGTTCAATTAATTTTCATTTTTTTTATAAACAGCTTTTCCAGTTTTGATTTTTTTCTAAATTTTTGGCAAAAGAGGTTCTAATTTTTTTCCTTTCAAATTTTCGATTATCTATTTTATATTACATAAAATCGGAAAAATTGGATTTAAAAAGATCAAGTTAAAATAGTTTAGATATTTAAAAAATAATATAATGTATAAAAAATTATATAAAATTTATTATATTTCAGTTTTTAATTATTAATTATATTTATAAAATAATTATTTTATTTATTAAGTTGTTCAATTTATAATCAAAAATACATAATTAATCTCATATAAATATATTAAGTTGTATGTATTTTAGTGAAGCACAACTAAAAATTAGAAGTTAGATTTATTGTTGTAGAGAAAAATAAAATAAAAATTGGTTGATTTTAAAAAGCTTATATGAAATCATAAGACCCATATAAAAATTGAAAAGGTTGATTTATGGTGGTGGGCAACCTTGGTCTGCCATCTATTAAGAAGTGGCCAATTGTAAGTTATTTTTCATTTATATTTTCAGTTAATTGGGAAAAGGAAAGAGAAAAAATGTAGTTTTATAATGTCATATACCGAAAACTATCCGTTGGCAATCAGCTTTTCCAGTTGAGATTGTACACTAAAAGAAATTCTATAAACCCCCCACCCCAAAAAAAAAGAAAGAAAAAGAAATTGTAGAGTAAAAAGTTATTTCCTCCACCTATCAAAAATTTATATTGCTTTTGGTGATACAAATTTTAATAAATTATAATGAATATAAAATAAATAAATAAATAATAACTAAATAGATTAATAAATAGTAAACTTAAAGATAGACTATGGAGTTAATAAATAAATATATTGATGAATAATAAAAGTAAAAACACGGACCATTTGTGAGTTTTTTATAAATACATTAGTAGATTGAATGCTATAATTATAAAGTTGATGTTTCTAAAAATACAAAATTTTTATAAACGGATTGAAAATGAATCAAGTACAAACTTTTTGTAGACGAAAAGAGTATTTTTGTATATGTGAATAAAATCCGTATGTCTGTGATGCATCACTTTCCACACATATAGAACAAGTATAATCTTTTTCCATAAATACTTCTATATTCGATTTCAATTGTTATATATGAAGTCCAACTCAAAAGAATAAAAGTAAAAAAAATGTTGTACATGAAGCGAAAAATTAAAGATAAGCACATAGGTGAAATCAAATCATTCGCATCATAGACAAACTTGAGTAGGATTGTCCGACGTCAAAATTCCTATGAAGGTACTCTATTCGGATTATTTAAACACATCCAATAATATACATTACTAGCATTTGATGTCTGGATCTAGTTACGTGTACCACATCAAAATCCGTAAAGATACTCATATTCAAATTATCTAAATATATGTCCAATAATATACTTTACTACCCACTTATAGACACCACAAATTTAATAAAATTATTGATGAACATCATTTGAGTGGAGAAAGAGTCTCAATAT
Source organism: Salvia rosmarinus (assembly GCA_036937905.1). Taxonomy (NCBI): domain Eukaryota; kingdom Viridiplantae; phylum Streptophyta; class Magnoliopsida; order Lamiales; family Lamiaceae; genus Salvia; species Salvia rosmarinus. The sequence continues at coordinate 16,153,054 of CM072821.1, forward strand.
ATATTAAGGTGTGAATGACAGAAATAAATTTTTGACAAATCATGAATAGTTGTGAAGTTGAATGATAAGTAGTATCCTACAAAGGAAGATGATACACTTTTTGTAGATAACGAATAAAATAATTATGATACACTTATCATGAAAAGAAGAAATACCATTTAGTGTCTCGATCCGGTTACATGTACCACATCAACATCCGTAGGAAGGTACTCACATTCAGATTATCTAAACACATATCTAATAACATACTTTACTACTCTCTCTGTCCCATTTAAAATGTCTCACTTTCTTTTTTAAGTTGTCCCATTACAAATGTCTCATTCCATTTTAGGAAACAATTATCCCTTCAAAAAGTGTAGACCCTACCCATTTTTTAATATTTTAACTACTTTATACTTGTCTCCTAAATACTCCGTGCTCAAAAGAAATGAGACACTTTAGGTGGGACGGATGAGTAGTATTTGGGGTCTGGATCCGATTACGTGTATCACATCAAAATCATTTAGTGTCTAGATCCGGTCGTCGGACTCATTAAAGCAAATCATCATAAGCCATCTTAGGCCACCATTTAGCACTTAAAACCGAGAAGACTGAAATGGGGAAAATCAGCATGGGCTTAATGCAGTCAAATTGCAGGAGATCAATAGAACTCTAAAATATCCATTTTCGAATTGATTATAAATTGCAATTACTGTATGTACAAATCAAGCTCCTCCTAACATATATAGAGGCATAAAGCCAGTATCAAACTACTGGTTTTCTCATATTTCCACAACTATACTACGAGGATGTTTGGCTAAACTTATAAGCTCTTTAAAACAGCTTATTAAGAACTTATAAAATCCATGCAAAGTGTTTAGTTAAATAAGCTCATAAATAGCTTATAAACTATGAAAATAAACTTCAAAAGCTTATAAAATGCCCTAAAAATAAGTAGTTCAACTTTAATTTATTTTTTTATAAGTTTATAAATAACAGTGAATTTACCAAAATAATTTTATTATGATTCGTTATTTTCTACATATACACTATCGACTTAATCTCTTGTCAATTTTATCTCTCTAACTCACTATTCTTTCTCTAGCTTATAAGCTCAATTATCCAAACACTTTGATAACTTATAATCACTTTAAACATTATGTCTTATAAGCTCTTAAAATATCTTATAAACTCTTTAAAACAAGCTTAGCCAAACACCCTCTATATCTCATCTCTTCACTTAGATGACTTCTGCCATGTCGAGCACTCAGTTCGTATCTCAAACAGAGTCATTGCAGCCAATACAGAGCTTATTTCGATTTTTCGAACAGCTGCATCACACTGACAGAGTATTAACACTAACTGAACCTTAAAAGAATCGGATCTCACCTGAGACAGTAGGATAGTATGAACATGTTGCATTATAGTCGCGTCTGCATTCAAACGACATCAGAAACTGAGACAATTATAGAAAGTTAGCATTAAACACTAGCAAGTGTAGACAGTGGTACCATGGGAGGAAGATTATCCAGTTCGATCTCACATTTAAGTTCATCTAGCTGTATGTTAAGATCAAAGAAATGTTCACATGGAAGTAGCTTATTTTTTCAGCTTGCCAGAGAATGTTCGCATTGAGCCACTTACCAAAAGTGAAGTAGCCGTCACACTTATCGCATACATAACCTTACTGTCAAAGAAGCTTCTTTGCAATAGGAGCGCAAGACACAAGTACACATGCATTTTATTATGTGTAGAAGTCATATCATGTAACAACTACGGGAACAAAAGTTGGACCTGCACTGTCAAAAGAAATTAAGAGACGAACTCCTAGGAACAACAATATCCTCATCTCAATTTGTGGGGTTCGCTACATGGATCACGTTCTGCAATCATAATTGGTAAAGACAAGAACAACCTTTTCATATTCCACGTCTAATTAAAAGATAACCATTTAGTGCTAAATAGAAATTCAATGAACAAAAAAAAAAGCAGGGAAAATAGGATTATACTCCTTGACAAGTGAACGTAAGCATGCTTTCACGTGTACACAAGTGATGCAAAATCGCACATATAACCAAATTTCCCTTTTCAAGAACTTCGAGGACTAATAACAAAGTACAACAATGAAGAGGTATCATGACATGAAATGAAAACAAAAAAATCATCCAAGCCTCGAGTGGAAGAACTTATACATACTTTCATGGTAGGACAAGGCTTAAAAAATCCATGAACAATGTAACGAGAGCAAAATGATTGTTAATATAGGGTTGATCATGGAAAACCATTTAATATTTTACCATATCCCCGTATCATTTTACCGATCATGACTCCAAGACTCTACTTTACGAGCCTCTGAATTCGGTAGAAATGCCGAGGAGCAGTCAACTATTAGTCAGAAAAAGTCAATCTTTTAAACACGCAAGAGAGCGCAAATCTATACCCAACAAATCCAAACCAATTTCAAGAAACAGAAGGAAACACAGACATCCAACATGTGGAGAAACCAATGAGCAAACCTGCAGTAGAAATTCAGCTAATGATAATCAGAAAGAACTATACACATCTTAATCTTACTCCTGAAAAAAAAAATTCACGAATTTGAGCACTAAATAAAACTAAGAACAAAATTGCAGTAATCTCAGAGATTATACTAAATCAAGAAAATAATGTTCTAACATCCTCGTAGTAGCACAAAAATAAAGTGAAATACAACAAGACAATATTTCGAACTCACAAGACTCAACCACCACAAATAAATACAACAAAGAAGCACGAAATAAAGAGAGGAATCTAGGGAAAAAATCGGATTTTCAGAAACCCTACAATTTGAGAAAATAAAAGTTTCATGAATATGAGCACTAAGCAAAACTAGAACAAAATTGCAATAACCTCAGAGCAACCGCCGAAAAAATGCTCCAATAAATTATGTTATAATATCATGTAGCAGCACAAAAATAAGGACAAAAGCAACAAGAACATTCTCGAATCTCACATGACTCAACCACCATAAGCAAAAGATTCGACTTTTTAACTTGGTAAAGAATGAAATGGAAAAAATAAACTAACCTAGTAGGGCTTCTGAAAAGATTCGATTCTCCAAGATGCTAAGAAGGGGATTATTAAAAATCGAAAAAACCTAATTTCGGAAAGCGCCAAATCGGGAAAGAATCTCTCCACGAAGCAACTCAGTGAGTCGGCTGCGAGTCACCGATCTGATATCTGTTCCATTCTCAAACTCAGACGTGGAGGCATCCAATCACCGCCTCTTACCGTTTCACGCCACCAAAGGAGAATAACAAGCCTGACAAATAAGACTTCTTTCTTCCTTAGCGGAGAAAAGGGGCAAGAAAGAGAAGTAGTGTACTATTTCTCACTACTCACTAGTCCATTTTTTTGCCCCTTTCCACGTTAAGGAAGACTGGTTTAGACGAACACCACGAAAGTCGTATTTATCAAGCTTGAAATTCTCCTTCGATTCGACTTGAAAAAAGTATGAGGTCAAGATATGGACATACTCCGCACCTAAGTAAGAGAAGGAACCAGATCTGATCGTTTTGAAAATCCAAGATTATTGTAATATTTTGTTGGAATTGAGATGAATTGAAGATTAAACAAGGAAATTTGTGACAAAAAAATGAGATAAAAGGGGGTTAGATTTATATATCCTTATGGCTTCTAGGCACTGCTAGAAGTTGTTGGAGAAAGCAAATGTGAATTGATGGGAGTTATTTATGTGTCCCTTCTCATCTATATAAAGTTAATATTTTGTTATATGTAATATCATTTAGTACTCTAATGTTGATGATTTTTTACGTTCGTAATTCAACGTAAGTATATTGACAAATCAAATTTTAACATTATAAATGGATTCACAGTTGTGTCCTGATAACGGATTTGGGCCCGTTTTTTCTAGCTGACACGCCAGAAAGCCATGTCATTTACACACAATTTATTTTTTTTTAAATCTAAAAAAAAAACGGTGCGTTTCATGATTTACTGCTGTCAACTCAGATTTTGTTCATTTCCTTTTTTTTTTCATTTTGAATTGAAATTCTCATTTCTCACTCTCTATCTCTCTCGTGATTTTTTACCTTTCGACCATCGCCACCGCTGCCATCACAAATGAAGACTGCTTCCCTCGCATTACCAAATAATGTAAGAACATAATTCAAGAAACAGAGAGAGAGTGTGAGGAAGTACAATCGTGTCAGGATGATATTCCTTTGATTGCATCTAATAGACTGTCTTGATTTCTTCCACGTCGGCGTTCGCAGGTACTCCCAAAAATCTGATTGGTCAAAGCTTAGAAGCATCAATTCGATTTTACTTATCAAAAGGTAAGAAATTGAGTGATGAAAAGATTTGAGGTCTAGTTTGTATGAATCAGATGAATTGTTGAGCTTCAAGAATTTCTCGTTGAGCAAATCGTCTTCCTCTTTGGCCCGCTCGTGTCGACCCGGAGTTGTCGCCATCGTTGGATTTGTATCTTGAAGCGCTTTGGTTAAGCTTGTATACAATGTTTTCTGTTACTACTATACAATCTCCTATCTGAATTGTTTACTTGATTGTATATGTATGTCCCTTTATCTCATATATAAGTTAGATCATACAGTGTGTTGTAGATCACAGAAGTCTGTATGATTGGTCAATCTTAATGAGATATAGAAAGAATCACTACCGAGACAACTTGAGGACGAGTTGTCGGATAGTCATGCAGTATAGATAAGTGACTTGACTTAGTTGTTTGTCTATACCGGCACGTCCCCGACGTATTGATGGATCACAGTGAGATTAGTTCTTCTATCTGACCGTCGTGAAGAACCTAGATCTCGGTGACTTTACGTTGATCTAAATCTCGATAAGGTATTAGGTGAGTATGAATTGTCGACCATCACTTTGACTTGTTATGGGTGAGGTTACATGAGATAACCCAATATTCTCTCGTGATCTTGGGTGGTGACAAGGTGCTTGTATGTCATGCTAGTTGCTGTCAGACGAGTCACCGTATCCGTTTAGGATGATAACGCCCCTTAAGGAGCTCAAAGGTTTATTGTACTAAACCCTGTAGGTTGAGTTATCTCAAGTACAATAATAAGGTTGAGTGGTACTACTTAAGGAATTAAAGTAATTAATTATTTTTAAGCAGTCAGAAAGCTGTAAATAATTAATGGACGTGCGATATCTTAAATACGAGGATGCGTTAAGTCTAAGTGCGAGCTCGACTCAATTTCGGAAATAAAGGGGTAAGTCAAGATTTATTCTCTAGTAGCATGAATAAATGTTTATGAATTAATTTATGTTCAATTTGAACATAAGATAATTAATTTATTTGAGGCTCATCCTTATTCCTTGCATTTGATCCCTGGGCTGGCCCATCAAAGCCTGGAGCTTAGAGAAATTCGAAAACTTCCTTAGAGTCCCACTGAGACTCTGTTTTGATCCTCTCTATCTAAAGAGATATTATTATATTTATTAGATATGCAGAAATCCTATTATGATAGGATTTAGGGTTGCATTATAAATATAAGGTGAGAGAAAATTAAACCCTAATCCTAAGAGTGAAATTTTCGAAAATTATACTTCTCAAAGTTGGGATTTTCGAAAACTTCAAGAGAAGGAAGAAGGCGAATTTCTACAGTATTCTCAGTAGATTGTCCTCACTCGACATTGGAGATTAGGCAATCGGGATACGGTCCAGAAGATCAAAGCACGATCTTGATATAATTCTTGCCTGACAAATTCACGTGTAAACACAAGAAATCATCAATGTGTTGCAATTAATTATATAGGTGCATGCTAGGTATATAATCAATGTATGGTGAATTAAACATCCAAGATAGATCATCGGGAGATGGTTAAAATCAGTTTTCCCTACAGCTACCCCATATACATCCTTCATCATCGCTCTCTCAATGGATTCTCGTATCGAAAAAATCTGAGTGGTGCCTACTGTTTCTTCTCGCCGCTCGAAGTCAGACCCTGCACGGCCAAGATCCGGAAGCTGCGACGATTTCCACGATGGGCGAGTTCTCTTATCCTCTGTGTTGCATGGTGAATTCTTGATTTGATGTGGTTACAAGTTGAAGTGAGAATGAAGCAGGGGTTGTTGTTGTTGGTGCAACCATGAGAGAGTGAGGAGGGAGAAAATATTTTGTTTATGGTCTGAATTTAGGATTCAAGAAATAAAGAGAGAGAGAGTGATAAGAGAGAAGTTTAAAATGGAAAAAAAGAAAAGAAAATGAAAAAAAAAATGAGTTGGCAGCAGTAAACGTGAAATGACACCATTTTATTTTTTTATATTTATATGTAAATAACATGGCGGCATGCCAACGGCAAAACGAATCTGAATCCGGTCATCAGGATATGATTGTGAACTCATTTAAAACGTTAGAATATGATTTGTCAATATACTTACGTTAAGACACGGATGTAAAAAATCGTAAATGTTGGGATGTTAAATGATATTTAACCTTCTACTTTCTAGGGAGAAATTTCTCTTTTGAAGCAAGTTAATATTCTTTATCTCGAAAAATATATCTTAACTTGTCTGAATTAATTAAAATAATTGACCATAAACAATTATTTCTCGCTTTTGATTAATGGTTTATTTACTCACTTCACTACAAGAATACAGCCGATCAGCGACGGATTAGCGACGGCCGAAATACGGGTCGTGTATCAGCGACGGATTAGAGACGGATTAAAAAGGAATTTTTTTTACGACGGATCAGCGACGGATCAGCGACGTAACATGGCGGGGATTTCTCGCGCGAAATATTAACAACGGCATTTCCGTCGCTATTCGTCGTTAAATTTAACGACGGACACCATCCGTCGTTAAATTTAATTTTTTGTTATTTTTAAAATGGATAAAAATCCGCCGCTAATCCGTCGTAAAATAAGCGGATTTTTTTAGTTTTTTAATTTATTTTAACGACGGACAAAACCGTCGTTAATTTTAATTTTGAATTTTTTATTCCCAAAAATTTTAGCGACGGAATATCCGTCGTAATGAAGTCGTTAATTTAACGACGGATTGTAGTCCGTCGTTAAATTAAAATGTTTTGATTTTTATATTCTCAGACGAAATTAACGACGGATATTTATCCGTCGTTAAACTTATTCCGTCGTTAAATGCATTATTCCGTCGTTAATCCGTCGTTGTGTGGTTTTAAATATAACGACGGATAATTCCGCCGCTAATCCGCCGCTAAAAGTTTAATTACAGACGGAACTTTCTTCCCATTTCATATCCGAAATTGCGATCCTCCCAACCCCAAATCCCACCAGCCCCACCCCACCGCCCGCTGTCGACGACCACTGCCGCCTGCCGCTGCCGCGCCGCCCGCCCACTCCCCCACTCCCAGCCCGCCCCACCCCACCCCACCCCGCCGCCGCCCACACCCACCTCCACCCCCCGCTGCCGCCACACCCCCGCCCCTGCCCCACCCACCGCCGCCCCACCGCCACACCACACACCCCATCCCCACACCATGCCCCACCCCCACACCACAGCCCACCCCCACACCATGCCCCCACCCCCCCTCTCGCCTTAACCTCGCTGCTGCTGCAGGCCGCGCCGCCGTCTGTCGCTGGCTGCTCTGCCCCCTGGCCGCCGCCGCCTGCCTCCCGCCGTCGTCCGTCTGTGTTGGTTTGTTTGTTTTTTTTATTTTTTATTTTGTTATATATTTGTTATATATATTGAATTGATAGTTAAAATTATTATATGATGTATTGAATCGATAGTGAAAATATTATATATGATATTGAATTGATAGTGAAAATATTATATATGATGCATTGAATGTTAGTCTTGTGATTTGGGCTTGTGAAATTGATAAGCTTGGGATGATAAATTCATCATTTCGTGAGATGTTTTGAGTTGTTAAGTGTATAATTATGCATATGGTGATGAATTGGTGAAATTTGGATGAGTTTGGTTGAATTAGAATCAAATGGCGATTAATTTTATAAAACTTACTCACGAAATTTTGTTAGAATTGTTATATGAATAAAATGTTTTATAAGTGTTTATCTGTCATATAAAAATATTGACCAATTTGCTGTATAGTTGCCACCTAGCTAGTAGTCAATATTTTTAGGATTAAATAAATTTATATTATAGGCAGCCAAACGACGTTCATTTAATACTAGCTCATTTTTTAATATTTTTCAATAATAAAAACTTGAATTTAGGGACATTTTTATCATTTTGTGATAGTTTAAAAATTTAATTGTAATTGTGAATAATTCGATATATTTTTATTAAAAGGTCAATAATTTGGGATATTAAACTGCAATTTTCCCTTATAATTATAAACATGAAATAAATAAATTTTCTTACTCATGTACGATGAAAGGATTTTGGGTCTTGAAATTTTATGAATTAATAACCCAAACTCATCTCCATTTTTTAAATAAAACAAACCCATCTCCTTATTCTTCCCTTAAACGTCGCAATCCATCATAATAAATTTCATATTTCATAATTATTTAATAATTAAGTGTGATCATATTTTCTAAATGAGTGTGGTCCATATATGTCCTTGTATGAGATGTCATTACAAGAAACTACTTTATAGATGAATTAACATATTCCTAAGTTATGAGTGTATAATTAGTTTATATTGTAAAACTTATGTTGAACATGTTTAATTAATTATTTATAATTAGGAGCTTGAAGAATGAATGACAATCGTGAGTGGATGTATAAGAGGTTTAGTTCGGTTGGTGGATTAAATATCAATTTCGAGACGGACTTGAAAGTTTTATCAATTCGCTAGTGCTCGCTTTTTATTCGCGGATGGAGAGAAAATCAAGTGTCCGTAAGAAGTGTAAGAATATACCTTATCGGAAGAAAGATATCGTGCGATTTCACTTATCAAAATTTGGATTTATTCCAAATTATCACACATGGATATTTCAGGAGAGACAACCACAAGTAGGCACAATGTTGTGGATTCGATGTTAACCGTCAACCAAATACGATCATACGATGGTAGTGGATGCTGCTGGTCCACGCCCAATTTGACGAGATCAAGAGGAGCCAAATTCGATGCAAAATTTTTTACGATATGTTGAATCTGCCGATAAACCTTTGTGGCCGGGTTGTTCGGATCATACACAATTATCATTTGTGGCTCGACTTCCGAGTTGGAAAGCAGAGAACAACATTATCGAGAAGCGGTTTTGATCAAATATCGAATCGATGAAAGAGTCGCATCCAGATGGAAATTGCGTGCTCGATGACTTCTACAAAGACGAAGAGATTGTTGCGTGGCATGGGGTTGCTCGTACACAAAATTGATTGTTGTCCATTTAATTGCATGATTTATCGCCAAGATTCGAATCGACGAGTCAGCAAATTCAGAACCATCCTCGCTTCAAGAGCAATACCGAGCTGGTGGAAGTCGACGGAAAGCACAAGTAGCATATAAAAGATGTATTATTTTCCTCTAACTCCTCGACTACGAGATTATATGCATCCAATGCTACAATGAAAATATGCGTTGGCATGCATCGTCGGTCGATGATGGGGTCATGCGTCATCCGCAGACTCAATTGCATGGAAACATTTGAACACGAAGTTTCCTTATTTGCATCGTAAATTGTAACGTGCGATCGAGACTCTCAATCGACGGTTTTCAGCCATTCGTCAATCAGAAAGCAATATTCATCATGGCCCGCTATATCGACCCTTATAATCTTCCCCGTGGCTGTGTATGAAGGAGCAATACATGTTTTACGATCTTAGTGCCCGGACCGCGTAATCCGAAGGAGAAGATTGATGTGTTCTTGCAACCATTGATAGCGAGTTAATAGATTTGTGGGACGGCGTTTTACTTATGATGTATCGTTGAGCGAAATTTTCAAATGCACGCTGCATTACTTTGGACAATTAGTGACTTCGCATACTCTATGTTGTCCGGATGGAGTACACCGAAGATTAGCTTGTCCGACCGCATGGAGTATACCGATGCTTTTACTTTAGCTAAAAGTGGTAAGCGATCATGGTTTGATAACCATCGAAATTTCTAGCTCCTAATCACCCATTTCGAAGGGATCAAGAGGTTTCGAAAGAACACGTTGATTACTAACGATCCACCGTAAGCGCGATCGAGATGAGCTTCATCACTAATTATGGGTATGGGACTAGTCTCCGTAATGTAGATTGGCGGTGATGAAATAAATAGCGAGAATATCCAAGCAACAGAACTGGATGGAAGAAAAGAAGTATTTTCGGGATCTACCTTATCGGAGTTCTCTTTGATTCGCATAATTTGATGTCATGCACATAGAGAAGAATGTGTTCGATAATGTCTTCAACATACCATGAATGTCCAAGGAAGACAAAAGATACGAGCAAATCTAGAGAAGAACTTAATTTATACCGCTATGCACTGTGAGTCGACGATGAATGAATCAACAGAAAATATCCAAAGGCTTTTATACACTTGACAATCGTGAGAAAAAAGTCTTATGTGAGTGGGTAAGAGGTTTAAGATTTCCAGATGGGTACGTTTCGAACATGGGTAGATGTGTAGACATGACAAAACTGAAGATGTTTGGGATGAAGAGTCATGACTGTCACATTTTCATGCAAATAATTCACCGATCAGATTTCGCGAACTTCTCCCACCCAATGTTTGGAAAGTCAGTAATGTAATTATCTTTATTCTTCAAAGATTTAACTTCTCAAACATAGGCTCGATGATCCATGCGGCAGCTCCAAGAAAATATTCCATGATTTTATGCAAGCTTGAGCGCATTTTTCCCTAGTTTCTTCGACTCCACGGAACATCTTCCGGTTCATCTAGCCGATGAAGCCCGTATTGCGAGGCCTGCTCAATACCGATGGATGTATCCATTTGAAAGGTACCGCCGTACATTATCACATATATATATATATATATATATATATATATATATATATATATATAAATTGAAGAACAACGTTCTAAATTTTGTAGATACTACGTAAGTGAAGAACAACGTCTTAAATAAAGCCGTGGTTGAGGGTTCTATCCGCAATGCTTACTTAGTAGAAGAAGCATCGACATTTTGCTCAGATTATTTTGATGATCACGTAAGAACGAAGTTCGTAGATTCGCATCATGGTCAAGCGGAGATTAGCACGAAGACTATCCAGATATGCTTCAAATCTTCAAGTAAGATGGCGACCTTTCGAAATATGTCAACGAGATATTTGGATAGTAGAGAATATGATGCGCTCGCTTATACGTGTTGCTCAACCGTGTTGAAGTTGCGTACATTTACACGCGTAAGTGTCGAGTTTTTCTTAGAATTCATTCCACATTATTATTATTATTATTGTTATTATTAACTAGGCTCAAATATATGTTGATGTAGTTTATTCATCAAGATGTGAAAAGATCAAATCCACCGATCTCTAGCTCGATATTCAAAGGTCGATTGAAAGAGACTTCCGCTTGGTTTGAGGCATATGTGAGTGTTCGATGATTATTAGTAGAAAATATTTAATATGTACGCTTAGTCATTCTAATCGCTTTTTACTAATAATAGGTCAAAGATCATACTAACAACATTGTGAATCCGCTCATATTGTCTCTTGCCAAAGGGCCTTCACTCTAATTAAGACGCACCTGTGGTATTATATAAATGGTTACAAATTTCACACATTAGAACATGGGTCACAAAGATCAACTATGAATAGTGGAGTGTGCATTAAAGGTGAAACTTATGGTACCAACGAAGAACTCGATTTTTATGGGCGATTATTAGAGGTTTGTGAGTTGGAATATCCGGCTACCAACGAAGACCACAACATTGTTTAGATGCGAGTGGTTTGATCCTTCACGATTGGGGTTATCAATTCATTCCGAGTACAAGTTGGTTTCGTAAATCATACCGTAAGATATAACAAGTTCGAACTGCTTATCCTCGCCAATCAAGCCATTCAAGTATACTATTGTGCATATCCAAGTTTAAAACAATCTAAGAAAGAGTGGTGGGAAGTATGCAAAATTAAAGCTCGATCTAATGTGGAAGTTTCGATGAGAGTTCAGATCGATAGTACCTTCCCTTTCAAGAGGATGATTAGTTCGATTACTAATGTCGCTGTGGACGAGGACACGACACTAGTTCATCCCGATGGTACACTCATAGACATTGAAGAGACATCCGATAATGAGGATGATGAAGTTGAATTGTCGAGTCGTAAGATAATCATACATTGGATGATGATGATGACGACGACGATGAATAGGGTTCAATTTATAGATTTTTTCAGTATGCACACAAAATATTATGATATGCATTATTTGTGAATTTATAGCATTTTTAGTATGCACACAAAACGTTATGATGAAGACGACGATAATTGTCACTAGTATGCACAAGAAACGTTTTATTTTCTAGTATGCACACAAAACGTTATGATATGTATTATTTGTGAATTTTAATACAAGATTTTTACATTTGTTTGCGATGTCATCACGTAGGAGGCACTGTGGTCATACACGCCGTCGCTTTCACCCGCCACCCCTAGAAGAAGGCATGGAGGCACTCTCACGATCCGCCCCTCGAAAAAGGTGGAGTGCCATCTAGAGAGGATGAAGAAGATAGCCATTGTGAATGGGTATGACGTTATCTCAGATGTCTCGCTTAAATAAATTGTAGCATTCTCGATGTCTTTATTTCCTATAAATTGAAGCATTTTGTGTCCGAGCAATGATATAGCCCGTGATTACGGAGTCATTCCGTAGATTCATGAATCACAACGGTTTAATTGGAAATTGGTACCCCAAGAGTTCAAGCAGATTTATTTCGATCAATTCAAGGTTCGTGTTGTTTATATGGAAGTAATTTATGATTTGACCTTAATTTGCATATTGTAATCATATATTTTTGCGTAAACATTTTTATTGGGATGATACGATGGATGATGCCCCGTCTATTCCTACGGTGCGCAAAGGTCGCCGAACGCTATAAAGATCTTGTTCACAAGATCAAGCGGCGAAGGACTCGCTTAACCCACCTCCATTTATCCCCGAGCGAGATTGGGATAATTGGAAGGCATATTGGGCTCTGACAGACGCCCAAGAGAAGGCGGCAGGCCCGCAGCAATCGGATGTCCGAGCTGATGGCGAGGGTACCGGGATAGTCAAGCATCGGGTGGCTCACGCCCGCACTCGAGTATGCGAGAGAGATTGTAAGTACTTGAAGTTTTAGATATAGTAAATTTATTTAAGAATCGTGATACTTATTAATTATTTAATTTGTTTGACTTATTTATGTGCAAGAGAGCGTGGAGTGGCCGTAGAAGATGTCGGTGGGATGTATTCCGTATCATGCCACCGACGACTTGAGCTATATGACGGAAAGCTCGGAGTATCGCGGTAAGTATATTCGTTAGCTTAACAACGAGCATTTAATTAAATAATAATTGTATGAAATTATATTACGGAGGCAGGTTGAGAACAGTGACCCAGTTGAGCCAACTGTGGAGTGATGAGACGCCAGATAGGACTCAAATTCTCAAAATGTCCTGGGAGCTCCTCAAAGAAAAGAATAGGATGTTTGGAGTGGTTCTCTATCACGGCATACATGCAGAGCGCGGCGTCGCCTCATTCGGTGGAGAGTGCCCACCACGATCCCACCGCTTATCAACAATGATATCGGATCCGAGGTCCGATTATACCGAGCAAAGCAGCAATACCGCATACGAGGCCGTAATGCAAGCCGAGCCGAGAGCGAGATAGCGGCAAGAACAGATTCAGTCAGCTCAAAAGGCCAGCAGAGGCCCTAGAGCGCTTCATGGCCGCCCCGCTTCCCCACCCCGTGATACGAGCTCCCGCTTTCCTCACCCGCCATATTCGGGTCAGATTATGAATTTGTTAACTTATCGCATGATTTAGAATTGTTTTTATGGGATTGTTTCGATATTACCGTATTTTGATTGAAATGTTTTGTTTGAATTGAAATGCTACCGCTTGATCGAATTGGTTTATTTCGATAGTTTGTATTATATGGATTGAATTGGTTTGTTTTCATAGTTTGTATTGTATGGATGGAATTGGTTGGAGGTTGGAATTGGTTTGTTTGGTTGGATTGAATAGATTGAATTGGATGAAATTGGTTGTTTGTATATTTGTTTGGGTTGGTTGTTTGAAAACAGTTCGTGTCAAAAATGAAATTGAAGTCGCGCGTAATCTGTAAATATAGCTACGGATTAGCGACGGATTAGATTACGGTTTAGAGACGGATTAACAACGTAAAATAATCGAACCAACAAGAAATTGCTAACGGACTTATGACGGAATAGAGACGCCTCACGACGGATTTATTGACGGAATATTTTTACGCAATAGAAAAAAAAACTATAAATTTAGCGACGGATTTTGCACCGCCGCTAATTAGAGACGGATTAGCTAATAAAGTTTTAGCTACGGAATAGTTTGTCGTTAATCCGCCGCTAACTACGACGGATTAGCATCGCATTAACGACGGTATTTATATCGCATTTACCGTTTAGGTCGCAGATTAGCGATCGACTTTTCCGCCGTTCGTTCGTCGCTATTTGTTAGCGACGGACATAATTCCGCCGCTAAACGCTTTAGCAACCAGGTTTCCAGCGACCCCATATTCCGTTGCTAATCCGCCGCTAATCCATTTTAGCGACGGATCGACAGGGTTTGCGACGGAATTTTCCGTCATTGTTCTACCGTATTTTGTAGTGCTTTATGTTGAAATTGAAATTATATACAACTCGTTTGAACGTAATAGAAGATTAAAATCATGCTTAATATTATTTTAAATTGAGTAAATATTTATTAATTGTATATTATATTCAACACTATTTTTAGAATCATAGAGCCAGAGACCACCTTATTTTGCATATTTAATTGGGAAATTATATAACCATTGCTTTCACAAAGAATATTTTTTTCATTGTAGAATCTATTATTCTTGTTGAATTGAGATAATAATGATATATTAAACTAAATTAAATTTTGGACGATTATAGATACTGTTGAAACTTGTAATAAAAGGCCTCACAGCGACACAATGGATTAAATTAGACAAAAAGAGTGTAGTAATAATAGTTATCTAACAACAAGGCTAACCTTGTAAATTAGTGGTATCTACTAGTTTGGACAATCCGAAAATATAAAAATGAACAAATGTAAAGAAAATCTGAACTGTAAGTCTAGAAAAACGATACTTTAAAACTTTTGATAATAACGTGTTAATTTCAATCAAATGAAAATTGATTTTAATGCCTTTTTGTTTATTTTTTGCAAGAATGTGAGTTTATATCTAAATAAGTTTATGTTTTGGAAAAATGTGTGATTCATTGTGCTAGAAGAGGAATATAAAATTGGGTTGTTGGAAGTTTTAGACGAGGTGTTTAGAAATAAAATGTTTTGGATAATATTTCATCGCGCATAAATACAATAATTTTAAGAGAAGTGCTGATTTATCTGAAATTTGGTTATGATCAATAAGAAAAGAGTTATCATAAATCAAATAGAAATCGTATTGAAAATTACATTACAAGTCACAAAATCGGGGTCGGGGTGGCCGAGGCATCCGCGGTTAGGAAAATCGGCTCGTAGTTAGAGACTTAGAGCAACTTCAATAGATATAGAATTAACTCCACAATATTCTAGAGTAAAATGTATAATTAAATCTTATATTTATTTTCAAGAGTTAATTCTACATTTAACTTTATAATAGAATATCTCACTTTATTCTTTCCTTGTTGAATAATTTTTGATGTAACTATTATCATATATATTTACATTCAATTATATTTATGCTTAATAATATTTAATTATAATAAATATAATTTAAATTAAATACTTTTACACTAAATTATTTAACAAAGTAATATATTTAACTATTGCAAAATGATTCATTTATTTCAACATAAAAAATAACATTACATATTAATTGACAAAGCATAAATTACATGATAATATAAACTAATTCTCCAAATTAGAATATTCATCCCATAAATGATCGATTAATGGATCACAAAGTGCAAGATTCTTGTATATATTTATGTAATTTTTATTATTTTAGTTTTATATTATAATAGATGTTATTTTATTTTAAAATTTTATATAATATGTTTGCAATGTACTTGTATATATTTACGTTATTATCAAATATAAATCATAATTTAATATTTATTTAAATATATTTATGATTTATATTAATAAGTAAAATGGAATATTTGTCAACAATAAAACTATAATATAATAAAAATATTTAGGAATGTACTATAAAACTATAAATTTAACTAGATAAATAATTGTACATCTTTGGAAAAAGAAATAAAATAATAAAAGTAAAACACAAAAGAAAGGTAAAAAAAAAAACTATCGTGATGAATAGTACCCGCTATAACAAGTGGGTCACTGTTCATCAACTGAATTGAAGAGTAGAGGTACCGTGTCCATTGGAGAGAAGCCACAACAGAATAACGTTCAACGCTACAAAAGAGCAACGATTGGAGTTGCTCTTCTTAGCCTTGATTTCCAAGAATAATTTCAATACACTTGAAAGAAGCAGAGATATTTTCTTTTATTTTGAGATGGGTCTAGTAGAGTCAAGAGTATAATAGTCTTAATTGGATAATCATGTGTCACAGTTTATTGGTTTTGAATAGGGTTTCTTTAGTTTTTAATGTTGTCGGCTCATTAAATCTATATAACGTCTCCTACGGTTGTCAGTCGATTAGAGAAGTAGTTAGTGAAGCGTCTTCTAGTTAGTGAAGCGTCTTCCTAATTACCGATAAAATAAGGAGAAATAAGATCACGTCAGAAGCATCTTCAGTGATCATAACTGGTTTGTTTGTTTGAATTAAAGTTATACTTGTATCGATGATCAGAATTGTCTAAGTTAGAGTGGAATTAATTGGAAGCGGAATACCTTCGTCATATTTGCCACATCCAAATTCTGGATACTTTGCGTTCTTTTAATTTTTGAGTTTTTATAGTTTTAGTCACTTCCAAAACTTATTTTGCATGTGAAAAATTGGAGAAATTCTCGCTAATCCCTTGGAGACGATCTTGCTTACTGCAATCTGTGTAGTGTGGACATACTGATTGAGTGTCATAATTATTTTTGATGAAAAACGACGCATTAGTCTTGTTTACAGGTACAAGAGTAAACCTAGATACAGAGTTAACCTTACTGTATCGCTCATAACTTAACATTCATCTTACGTTTGTGGGTGTTAGGAAACATCTGACTGCTTACGGATACAATCGATCTAAACCTCTTGCTTACATGTGAAAGATAATCAAGCTTTCAATAATTAACACTTCGTTGCCTACTTGCCTAAACTTCTACTTAAACAAGGGTGTTTTTGTAGAGGGTTTTTCCAACTAAAATATGAATTGTCACGCACGACAAACTCAAGATGTCTCAGCTTAAAATATACAAAGGTAGTGTCCTAGACTTAAGGAAGTGTATGCTGAAACCTTGAGCTGATAGTTATATGTGAGCTCTAAAGGTTTATCGATAGATCAGTAAACTTCCTTATTCAAATCGATGTTTGATAGACTTGAACTTTAAGCTTTAAATGTTTTAGACAATAAGAATGTCCAACATTTTGGTAACCTTCAAATGTTGGATTTGCAGGTATTTATAGATAATACAATGAATAGTGTCGTTGGATGGAGCATCAATCATGTCTTTCTAATTGTCATTTGAATTCTTCTCGTCAATCCTCAGACGCCACCGCCGCTGTTCACATCATTATACACCGTAGTTTCACAACTTTGAAAATATCTTCTCGCATGTCAGAATCTTCTGCAGAAACGCTACGACACATGGCAAGTCAAACACTCAAGACTTAAATATTTCTATGTTTCTCAAGTTGAGTTGACTCACTATTTTGTTAGTACGTTAACTTTAGGTTGGACCAATCAATGTTGCTCCTTCTTTTATCACCAGGCTGGACTCCCATCTTTTGTCAGTTTGAGAACCTGAGTCAGCTAGAAGCTTTTAGCTTGACATAGATATAATCAGCTTTGACTTTTCATCAGCCAGCTTTGACTTTACTTTGCTAGCTTTTACTACTTGGCATCAATTTTGACTATTGATCAACAGCTTTGACTTTCAGTCGCTAGTTTTGACTTCTGCTTGCTAGCTTTGACTTCATACATGGACAGTCAGCTATCGGTATGACACTTAGTCATATCCTGACTCCTTTACTTCCAGCAGCACCGAGTTTTCAATCTCCAATCTTCAGTAGTCTTCCGATGTGAGTCTTCAATCTTCGATTTTACTCCAGTAGTTATGTTCATCAACATCGTTATAATTTAGTCTTAAGACATCAGTTGGCCTGACTTCAGTCTTCAGTACGTGATCCATCAGTTTGAGCTTCTATCAGTTGCACTGGTACTAATATTCCTATAAGCATGACTGACTTCAATGCTGCTTGAACTCATTCAGTCTTGGGTATGTCCAAGCTGGTAGTTCTTATGCTGAAACCTGTAACAAAAATGCCTAACTCCAGAACAAGTGGGCAGTATTAGTTATATCAGCAAGACAATCATCAGAGGTTTTAGGATCTAATCAAAACACATAGTTAAGATATAATTGTTCCAAACAATTTAGGAATTTTCCATACACATGATTTGTTTTTGGATATCATATAACAAATCAAATTACTAATATACTCTTACTGTAATGAAATCAATACAAAAGTATCAACTATAAGATCTATGAAATGAATGGATAAGATTGAATACTACATACTACTGATCGCTAAATTTCCTACCAAATAATATGATAGTAAATTAACAAGTATATATATTGTATCCAGAGGGATCATGACTGAGAACACAAAGAAATAATCAACTCAGAATCTTGATTATTATTCAGGCAACAAAAATATCAAGAGAGAGATAATAATAAAACTAGACTCAAAATATAAATAGGAATAAAATCAGATATAAAAGACTGACCCTAAGGATGTATTTAACCTAACCAAATTCACACAATTAACCTATTAATATGTTTACCACTTTAATTCACATACATATGAAGGATCACTAATGTAACTATAGTTTCCGTCAGGACAACCTATAGAGTAGGTTAGCCTAAACTCTATCTCCGTCGGGTCTCAAGAGAAGTAAGTTAATTACCAAAAGCACACAAAGATTAACCTCCTACAGTTCACCTATCTCCACCAAGTCTCAAGGTAAAATCAGACATGTATTCAAGATATCGACTATGCAATTAATTCTGCCAGAACATCAATCACATAACTAGCATGCATTAATATTGGCCGGATACCAACACATGAGAATTAAAGCCAAGAATCATAAATCATGAATGAGACAGCAAAACAGTATCAACAGATAAATCATACGAATCTAGTCAGGCATACAAACCCTAGGATCAATACGAAATTTAGCTACGCATAATTAACTTACTAAAGCAATAAATAAATAAAGATAGCATAAATTGAGATAGATAAATAAAACCGTAGGATTCCACGATGAACACTGTAGCACTTGGATCCAGAAATAAATCTGAAAACTCCAATAAAAACTAAACTACGAACTGGAATTGAAAAGAAAACTGGAAGAAAAACTGAACTAAATTAATCTGTGAAAACAAGACGTGCAAAGGAAAAATAAAGAAAAGGAAAAGCGCTCAGTATCGATGTAAAATTCTCGTGAATGAAAAGCTGAAGTCCTCCTTTGAAAAGTCACAGATATATTTAAACCTAGGTTCGTTATGTCTCGCGACCTTTCATCGCGAGCAAGAGTCCCGAGCGAAAGTCGCGAACAAAGTCCATAGGCAAGCATCCATTGTTCCTTGCGAGCTTTGCTCGCGAGATTAACTCGCGAAGCAAAGTCACGATCTCTTCAAATACATGCGTCCATCTTCTCTAGCTTGCGAGACTGTCTCGCGGCATAGGGCCGCCAGCAAGTCCCGCGAGGAGTGTTTTCTCGCGGCTGCATTGCGCGACTTCGCTGTTTCGCTCCGTTCTCTCTCGTCCGGACTCCGAATTGCGATCCGTTTGCGCCTATGGACTCCTATAGAGATACTCTTTAATATTGTAAACTTTTTCACATCCATCCTTGTCATATCCATTTCATCATATCTATCGTCGTTTTTAAACAGATATTCTTCTTGTGAGCTCATGACCGGTCAAGCTAATTCTTCTTTATCGTGATCCACATTTTTTACATCAAATCCTGTGCTAAAATGACATGAAATACACATGGCATAATATCTTCCAAGGTAAACATAAATATATCAAAATACAGCTCAAAAGATCACTTATCAATTATAAACGAAACGAATATAGCCTTATAAATTAGGTAAAAATGAGGCTTATCAACTACCTTATTTATGGTGTTTTTATTTGCATAATCATGATTCATATCCATTATTCATGTTAATTTTTATTATGAAAATCAATGTGAATCGACCAATGAGATCTACAGAAATCGATTATCCATGTGTAAACAAATAAAGTTCTTATGCAAACAAATGATGTTATTATGCAAGGGAAAATATATGAAAAGTCATGATCTATAAATATTTATTTTCCTTTTAAACACAAACAATTTTATTATGTAAGAGCAAATATACAAAATTGAAAGACATACAAATATTTATTACCATTGTCCAAACAAATAACTGTTCTTATGCAAACAAATTCATACTTAAACAATTGTTCTTAAGCAAGATATTTGGTGTAGTTATTGATGATAACGAGAAAACTGCAATTGGAGCTCTGGACAATGTAAGATTTTTTTTTGCTTTTACTATAATACCTCATACTTAAATAACTAAATGAAATATGTAATTTTAGGGATATTTTTTATTTTGTGCAACAAAAATTATGGATCATCTGATCTTAGAGATGGTTTCTCATATAACCAACACCTATATATAGTTACGAAAGGGTTCAAATAAAGATATTCTTATCGTGAGAACCGTGAGAACAATGACAACATTAATGCATTAACATACCATGTTCAGTACATTAATTTTATACTTTAGTGTAATCAAAATTCTTATGATAACAATATTTTTATTTTAATCCAACCCGATGTATATATATATATATATAATGAATCAGGTAGAAATGAAATTATTTATAAGAAATAAGAATAAATCTAAGTCATTGATTTTAGTAAATCAATGGACAATATTAATTTACATTGTGCTACAATACATTACTATATATGCTACTTTAATTTTACAGGATTTATTTAAGTGTTAGATTATTAATTTTGTTTTATGTTAAAAATAGTTTTTCTCTTGATCTAGAGATTTTTTGTAATTTATCTTGTAACTTCTTATTTTAGATAGATTATATTTTTTTGTTGCATGAGTGAAATACATTAGTAGCATTTGTCGTACAACAATAAATTATACTGCGTGATGTGTAATGTGTGTCACATATTTATTAAATATATGCATTGTTTGTATTATATATGTGCTACATAAAGTGTAGGCAGTACAACAATAAATTATATTGCGTGATATGTAATGTGTGTCACATATTTATTAAATATGTGCTATAAAATGACTAGTTTGTGCAACATTATATTGAGCAGATTATAAAATTCTTACTTTTTCGAAAGTGGTGAGATTATCAGAAAGTGACAATATTTACGTTTGGAGTGGTAGAGAAAACAATTTTTAATACCAAATTTACCCTTATTCGAATTATTTAATAAAATAAAATCTGAAATCATTAATTAAATTTTTTTCAATCTGGACTGTTGATATGTGCTAGATATGTGAATGTGATATATTCTTATTTCTTACATTTATAGGCATTCTAACCAGAGTACATATAATATTTAAAATACATAAATGAGAACAAATAATGTCTATTAGATTTGAAAATCACACGGTTATTTTTAAGTGTGCATCTTTGTTGGAAAAAATTCTAAGTATCGAGAGTATAGAGAATTAATCTATCTTAACTGTATATTTTGATTAGATCCCAAAACCTGTGATGATTGTCTTACTGAAATAACTAATGTTACTGGCTTGTTTTGAAATTAGGTGTTCTTGTTACAGATTTCAGCAAGAGAACTACCAGTTCGGACAGACTCAAGATTGAAGGAGTTCAAGCGAAGATCAAGTCACCATCTGAGATAGGAGTATCATGTCGAGTAAAGGCGATGACACCAACCAAGGATGACATACTAAAGATTGAAGACTGAAGGAAGGCGAACTGATGTCTGAAGATGGAAGTATAACGATGCTGATAATCAGAGTTATGGAGTAAAGTCGAAGACTAAAGACTTACATCGATAGACTGAAGCCTGAAGATCGAAGACTGAAGACTCAGCGTCGATGGATGACAAAGAGTCAGAATATGACAAAGTGTCATATCAGGTCGTAGAGTGCCCTTGTGAAAATCAAAGTTGGGTACCAGAAGTCAAAGCTGATGTCCAGTAGTCAAAGCTTCCTATCGATAGTCAAGATGATGACAAGTAGTCAACGCTGGTCATATTAAGTCAAAGCTGACAGATGAAAGGTCAAAGCTAACTATATATCTATGTCTCACTGAATGCCTCATATTGACTCAGGAGTCTGAAGCTGACAAAAGACGGAGTCTAGACTGCTGATAAAAATGAGGAGCAACCTCGACTGCCCAACCTAAAGTCAATACTGATAAAACACGAAGTCAACTTAACTGAAGAATCACCGAAGAAATTAAACCTTGAGTGTTTGAATCAACACGTGTGATAACGTATCTGCAGAAAGTCATGACATGTCATACTATCTTTTCAAAATTACAGAGATACAGTGTACGATGATGCGATCTTTGTTAGAAGACGTATGAGGATTCTCAATAGAAAGAATTCAAACGACAAATAGAAGGATTTGAATGGTAGTCCCTCCAACGGCTCTATTCTTATTCATCTCTATAGATATGTACAGAATCCAACCTTTGAAAGTTACCGAAACGCTACACAATTGAATCCCTAAAGCATTCAAGCTAAAACTCAAGCCAATCAAACTGCAATTTCAAAGAAGAAAGTAATCAATTGTATCAGTAAATCTTAAGAGCTCACATATACTTATCAGCTCAATATTTCAATATATATTTTCTTACGTATAGGATATTCATTTTGTATATCTTAAGTCTAGACATCCTGATTTTATCATCTGTGATAACTCGGATTCATAGTTGGAAAACCCCTCTAAAAACCCCCCCATAATTGAGTAGAAGTTTGAGCATGTAACTAACAAAGTGGCAGTTGTTAAAAGCTTGGTTTCTAACATCTGCAAGCTAGATGTTAAGTCGACTGCGTCCTGAAAGCAGATAGGATTTCCTAGCACCAGCAAGCGTAGAAGGAACCCCAAGTTAAACAGGATACTAAAAGGTGACCTATGTCTCTAGGTTTACTCTTGTACCTAGGGGTGAGCAAAATACTCGGAAATCGAATAACCGAACCGAACCAAACCGAAAAATCAAATTTGGTTCGGTTAATTCGGTTATTTTGGTTAATTCGGTTAAAACCGAATTAAAATTCGGTAGTTCGGTTTTCGATCGGTTCGGAATTTTTTTAACCGAATAACCGAAAACCAAAATATATATATGTATATAATATTATTTATTTACTTATAATTATAATTTAATAAATCAATATCATTAATCCTATTATTTCTTTCTCCATCCCTATTATATCAATATATAATATTTATAAAATATATTATTTATTTATTAAATAATTCTAGCATTTATTTTTTGTAAAATATTATATATATATATATATATATATATAAAGGTATTTTATATATAAATTTCAATATATAATATTATTATATATTCATTTGAAAAATATTTTTTGCTAAAAATAAACTATTTTTTATATATAATATCAATATATAATATTATTTATTTATTCATTTGAAAAAAGTATTTTTTTTTGCTAAAAATTCGGTTTAACCGAAATAACCGAAATATATTTCGGTTCGGTTACCGAATAAAATTCGGTTCGGTTATTTTTTTGAAAATTTCGGTTAATTCGGTTCGGTTATTTTTTCGTCCGAAACCAACCGAATAACTGAATACTCACCCCTACTTGTACCCGTAAACAAGACTAATATGAAGTTAGTGGATTATCTGAGCAATCAATCCGTGGACGTAGGAGTTGATCTTTCCGAATTTTGTAAAAATTAATGTGTTATTTACTTTCAGATGGCTATAATATTGCATATTATCGAAGCGTCGCCGCAAAGACACCACAAAGACAACATAGTTTTGAAACCTCTATCAAGTCGGCTTGATATCGAAAAGATCTACCGAAACGGACTATCAATATTCGACTAAGTGTTTCAAACCGAGTCTCGCCAAGAAGTGCAAATATAACAACCATCATATTAAGCACGCATATAAGTTATCGGTCCAACTGACTTGCTGCCTTAGCAGTCAGTAAGTTTTCTAATTGATATCACTCAGTACAAGACATCTCTTCGTGCGAACTAACCAAAGAATATCGATACCAATATCGATCGCCGGTTATCCGACTAGCTGTTTATCGAGAACCATCGATCTTGTCTTAAGAAAAAAATTTGAATTTGTCTAATTGGTGTATCCATCCTTCATACACCAGGATGTACCCAGCAAACCCATCAATCTGAATTAGTTATATGCATATTTATACATATAATTATGTATTTTTGTATCTGTATTATAATTTGGGCATTGAATCTGAAGCATCCATATTGATTCATTAAGGGTTGGTATTTGTCTTCATATTTACACTATAAGAAGTGTCCACACGATAATCATTCCACACACACACACACACACACACACACACACATATATATATATATATATAGTGATATTCAAATGAGAACAATTTTTAACTTGAGAATTAAGAACAACGAAAATTTGCTATGGACACAATGAATTTGCTATGAAAGTTAATGCATCCGTTAAGAAAGTTACTAAATCCAAAAAATTGGTTTTTTTCACCAAGGTTTGGATCCCATGAGGGGCGATTTTTTTTTTTGGATTCATCAACTTTTACAGCGAGTTCATCATTTTTTGGTTCTCACATGAACTTATATATATATATAAATGACGAGCCTCTTTTTTGTGCTCTTTTTGGGGTAGTCCTTGCCCTAGAAAGAGTACATTTTATGTGTGTTCTTTGTGTTTGTTTGTGTCTGGGAGGACACACTTTGGGGTATTGCAGGTTGAGCCGGACCTTGGGAAAGATCAGGCCACCTCCAGTGAGAGAGGTAAAATTCCGAAGATTACCTTGGCAAGACATTCTGACATCTTGCCAAGACACTGTACCGCACGGGAGCTGAGCTTGATCAACGAGCTGACGTGAAGCCAAAAATGTAATCGAGACAAGGAAGAGAGGTAAAAAGGACGAGAAGTGACGAAGGGAACAGAGGGTAATCTCAGGATGCAGCTGGGGGACGCAGACAAGGACTCTGGCAGACTTGCACGCAAATGGGAAGATTCTGGGCAAGGTCTTCTCCGCACCGCTTGATTTTTGCCGTAAAGGAAAGGTCAACTGCGGTGCTCAGGATGAGACAAACCTGCCAGACTGAAGCCAGAAGAGCCCTTGTCGGGGTCCAGAGCCCGAGCCAGCTTGCTGCCCTCACCACATGTCGCCTCGAGATGCATGCGCTGACCAAGACAAGGAGGATGCACTTAGGCTCCCAAAATAATTCCAACTCCACGGAGAATTCACAACATACACACACGGTTGGGTGAAAAGCATCATCCAAATTCTCTACACTTATCTCTTTTATTTCTCTTTGCTTTCATGAGTGATTAGTGAGGAAGAAACAAGTCATACAAAGAAACATTTATATTATGTATTTGGTTATCTCGCTGAGCAACCGCCGCGTAGAATGCTTTCGCTTACGCTTGATTTTCTATCCAAGTATGGTTTCGATTATGTTCTTGTTTATTGCTCTTATGTTTATGTCGATTATGTGTGAGTAGTCGATTTGGTTGGGCTCGGGGTGAAGCACGTTGAGTCAAGGTCATGAGAGTCGTGAGGTCTAAACGTCCTTAGAGCCTCGAGTGTGTGTTCCCAAGCTCAGCCTTTATACACATGTTATTCATTTCTTGAGCGTTAACTCGACCGGTAGCCTTGGGGAGGGTAGCTACAAGCAACAACCGGAGTAAGAGATCGAGTGTCTCTTTGTCCCGGAAGTCTTGGTGGAGTGGGTGATTGTGGCCGTCGGCCTTGGGCAAGGGTGCGAGCCCTCCCTTCGATCGGTGTGGCTAGTTGGGTTGTCTAGTGAGTAAAGTCGCTGGGACGGAAGAACCTATCTTCGAGACCGTCTTGGCAAGGGGCAAGCGGGGGCCTCTGACTTAGTCCTAAAATCTACGGCAAGCTGGGATGAGGGGCCCGTGTACGTGACAACCTAAAGGGCATCTATCCTGGTACCTTTAACCACGACATACACTCATGGTGAAAATCCTTGAACCTACGACCGACGCTCGACCAATATCTCAACGCATGAACCCTCGCCCAACTACTTGTTATTTGATCTCTTTACCTTGTGTTTAGTTTCAGTTTTTTTCGCTCAAGATATATCTCTCAAGACATTTCATCGAGACCATCACCGATCGACACCTTGCCCTCTGGGCAACCTCCTACTCAAACTGTGACAACTCGAGTGACAACACAACCAGCTCTCTTGGGTTCGACCCCTTAACTTGCCATATACGGAACTATGTGTTCAAGTTGGAGGAGATTATAAATGTATCTTGACGTGCCTTGGGACCTCTAACGACGGGTATCCGAGCGTCGTCAATATATATAGTGGTTATTGTAAAAAATATGATTAACCTATAAACTACGGACTCTTGAAATCATTTGAATTCGTCGTGAAAGCGATTGAATTCGCCGTATAAGTGTCTGAATTCAGAAAAATAAAATTCGTTCCTCATGGGATTCGAACCTATGCGTTTGAATCCATCAAGTAAGGTAATAAATTCACCGTAGATATTCACAAATCAAGAGTTGAAAATAGTTCATATTTTATACTTTAATATTGATTTCTATTTGATCTCATTTCTATATATATAAGTAAAGTAGATATTAGGTTTAAATGTATTGGATTATTTATTCTATTTTCTAAACTGTCAAACATTAAATTATTCTAAATTTTACTTTTACTAAATTATTTATAGTCATGCTTTTATTGTTTAAATATTGATTTTATTTATGACAATTGGACATATTAGAGTTTCAACAAATAATTAAAATAAGCTATAAAAGTATTATTTCGAGTAAAATTATTTATACTCAAAAATTTATTTTAAATGTATTTCAATTATTGATCATAGGTGGAAATAGAGATGGCAATGGATCTCGGACCCGATCCAGATCCATTTTTCAGGATTTGGATCCTCAAAAAATTGGATCCGATGGATCTGGACCCTACTTCCATATTTCGGATCTGAATCTGGGATTTAGTTTTTGAGATCCGGATCCGATCCACATCCGGCCCGCAGATCCATTTAGTTATATATATATATATATATATATAGGATGGATCAAATTAGAACCATATATGTTTTGAGAACTAAGAACTAATCTCGTGTGTTTATTTTGTGTAATCTAATGGTCACGATTTTTTAGATTTATTAAGTATTTGATTTTTAGATTTTATTATTAAGGATATTATTGTAATTTTCTGTTTTTATGTAATCGATTTTTTGAGTGTTTTAAGGGATTTCCTTTTATACTTATGATATTTTGATTTTGTATGTCTTTTTTACCTGCATTTTTTCGAGTTTATGCTTATATTTTAAATCACTCTGTTTGTGCACACTATACTAAACACTATGCATATTAATCCATTTATTTGTACAAATACTATCTTATGCATAATTACTATATAGTTATGCATATTACCCAAATCACAGGAATAATCATAGTTGTATATCTATCATTTTTTTTCTCACTCACGAATTGAGGGATTTGTAGTTCCAAATTCTTATATGTGATCTTTATTTTTAGGTAATTTTATAAATTTTATTTTTACATTAATTATTATTCAAACAATAATTTTAAATTTTATAAGTTTGATTCTTAATTAGTTTCTGTTTCGTTTCGCATAAGTACTAACAATCTTATACACAATCATTACAATCCTATGCACAACTACTATTTTCAGAAAGAAAATCGAATTATAGAGAGAGAATACCAAAAATTAGGGATATGGTGAATCTTTAAAATATCCTTTAAAATATCCTTAGTACCCCTAACACGTTTACAACCATAAAAACAATATAAAAATAGCCAAACTCGTTTTTAAGCATGATTAAATATAATACATCAGATCAGATGAAATCTAGGGTGATGATCAGTTCTTAGTTCTCATCTTAATGGTGGTTCTCTCTATAACCAACCCATATATATATATATATATATATATATATATTAACCCCAACTTAAAACTCTTCAATTTTCTTTTTCAAATTCTCCCAAAACAACATTTCAAATTCTCTCAATTATGTATCAATCGGCATTCACGGCGGGTCGCGCCACTTACACCACCGGCGATCGAGTTGTTTGTTGTTTCCTACTTTATAGTAAATTTGTAACTAACGTCTTCCAATATAGTGACAATTGTAGAAATTATAAATAATTATTATAGTATTATTGTGTATTTAGATTATTATAGTATTACTGTAAATTACAGTTGATTTAGAATTTATTTTAGAAGCGAAAATATATGGATCCGGATCTAGACTCTGGACCCTGTGGATCTTATGAATTTGGATTTGGATCTAATTTTTTTGGACCTAATGTATTTGAACCGGATCCAAACCAAAGTAAAAAAAAATCGGATCAGGATCTAAACTTAGCCAGATCCGATCCAGATCCGGCCCATTACCATCCCTAGTTGGTAACGTAGAGACTCGACAACGATGAGATCTCATGATTGAATTCACAAAAGAAATCGATCCAAAGAACGAGATTAGAAAGGACTCCAACATATGAGCATCTAAGTAGATTTGATGGTTCAGTAGCAAAAAGGTCTTTCATATCAAGTATGATTTGCATCGGATTTGATTGCCAATTTATAAGTTATTGCCTTTTGTTGTAGTGTACTTCCAATTTATTCTAAGGAAAATGTAATTTAAATGAAAAGAGAGAAAAAGAAAGAGGCCCGTTGCAAATAAAATCAAGCGTCATGTCACCCACGCGAATTAAAATAGAAAATATTTACAAGATCATATTCATTAGAGTTTCTTTACCGGTGATAAGAATGTATAATATATCTATAATATTTTAATATTTTATTTGTTTCAAAATATATTAAACTACCCAAAAATAAATGCCTAAAAAAGAAGCGTAAATATTCTGAACCCAAAAATACCCAAGCATGTTCATATTAAAAAACTTGTAACTTTGAATAGCATAGAATTGTCTACTTCACAAGCGATACCACTTTTTTGTGCCCTAGATGAAGATTTTAAATAGAATAAAAGAAAGTATTTACGATAATAAATTAATCATATGTAACATGTTAGAGTTGGTTAACTCTGACTAAGTCTCCTCATTTCAAGGAGTTAGTTTGGTTGTATAGTTTTGCCGTTTCTTCTCTTTGGTGTGCGAGTTACGACATGTTTGGCGGGATGCGATGGTAACACAATCAAGAACACGTAAACAAATCGCTAGAGATCGGGTGGACTAAGTCATTCGGTTCCTACTTTCCGGGAGCAAGTTAAGAACCATCTACCACGACTTAGTCACATCTTTAGTGGGCCGTTAGGTGGTCTAAGATATGCACAAGGCCTCTCAACGCCTATAAAAGGAGAGCCAAAGCAACTGCAAAAGGCGCAATCATTGAAGAAGAATCAAGATCTGCTTATGTTGTTGAGTCTGTTTGTAACATTTCCAATATCACACGAGTGTTTTAACTTCTAATGGTGTTAGAAGGTTGTCCTTTTAGTACACGAGTGGTGTGAGGAAATCTTTAGTATTTTCATATATCTTGAGAGATAGCTTCTTAGCTTTTCATAGATCTCAATAGATAGTTTTAGTACTCAACTTTCCGACTTTATCTTGTGGTAAAGTAGTGAGTTTTGTAACGTCATTTGTAAATTTTATAGTGAATCATTTCATTATATTGGCATCTCTGATTATAATTATAATCAGAGAAAAGTTTCTTCGGTGTTCTTCAAGTTTTTAATTCATTGCTTTACTCTGTGTGTGGATAACAATTTACATAACAGTTTTGTGTTTAGGCGAAGCAACACTTTCAATTGGTATCAGAGCATACACTCGATACACTGAGTGAGATCCTGTCAGGTATCTTCGCTATAATTTCGCCATGGATTCAAACAATTCTGGGTATTATCGACCACCAATCTTGGATGGATCGAATTATTCATACTGGAAGACCAGAATTCACTCATACATCAAATCCATTGATGTCAAAGCATGGCAGTCTGTGGAGAACGGATGGTCAGTCCCAAAGACCACCGATGTTCGGGCGATGTTACCCCAACACCGCTCACACAAGGGACAAGAGATCGTTGATGATGCAAACTTCAACGAAGGCCCTCAATGCCATTTACGCATCCGTGGACATGACAATGTTCAAATTGATCAAGAAACGGTAGCGTCGCAATAGATGCATGGATGTTCTTCAACGGCATTGCGAGGGTGATACAAGTATAAAGGAGTCTCGACTTCAGATTCTCACTTCCAAATTTGAGAATATGAAGATGGGAGAAAAAGAGAACATCAACGACTACACCAAGAGGATATTGTATATTGCTAATGAGTGCCAAGATCTTGGTGATGCAATAAGTAACAAGTTGCTGGTGTCCAAGGCTCTTCGAACCTTACCCGTAAGATTTGAGATGAAGGTCACGGCTATTGAGACATCTCAAACGGTTGCAACCATTGAGTTCATGGATCTCATGAATGCACTCAAGACATACGAGATGAATCGGAAGAAAGGTGCAATCAATAAGAAGCCGATCGTTGCCTTCTTCATCACCGGGCGCAACATCCGAGGGAACATCGCGGGAGATAATCGAGTTAGATGATGAAGAGGAGCTACAGGAGATCAAAGCTGGCGATGATGTTGCTCTAATCACCAGGAAATTCAACACTATGGTAAGGAAGATGAACAAGGAGAAAGCTCAAGCCAGGCCTATGGATCAAAATCATCGAATGGTTGATTATCCATCTTCAAAACCTCAAAGCTTCACTCCACCAAGACCAGTGAGAAGTCTTTTCCTCGACACGTTTAGGTATGATTCTCCAACATTGATAGTATCCAATGCCGTGAATGCAAAGGGTATGGTCATTATGCGAATCAATGTGCGAACACGCTAAGAAAGAGCGGAAAGTCGACTGGGTATCATGGAGTGATGACGGTCGAGTTCTTCAAGAGGTAAATAATGACAATGACGCTGCATGCCAAGATCTGTTTCCACAAAGACTCCACGTCGCAGATTGCCAAAACATTGTCGACGATGAGGAGACGCATCGGTTTGATCCAAGATCAAATGTATGGTCTCGACTATTATTCAAGTTTGTTTTGCTTAAATGCTCTTGTGAATGATATGATTGTGAGGCGATTATGATGAAGACTCTATCGCCATAGTACAAGAGTTGAAATAGCTATACGACGAGTTACTTGAAAAATGGAAAGGACAAAGTCGAGATCTTGAGCTCACATCAAGAGAAAACACGAGGCTGAAAGCATCTTTGGCTAAGCTTGAAGTCTTGGTAACACAAAGGAAAGTCGAACTAAACAAGGTGACATGTCAACTTGAAGTGGCACAAGGTACATTCAGAAAGTGGAACACAGGTACGTCTAAATTAGATGATGCGTTGTTAATGGGTAAATCAGCTACTACTGGTTTAGGTTTTACGCATGTTCCTAACACTGTTTTTCCCACAATTGTCGCCACAAATGGGAAACCATTCGTTAAAGAAGGTGAATCGGTAAAAAGGTAAAATGACACGAAGAAAACATAGAAAATACGTATGTCATTCTCGCTTCTACACTGGTCACATTAGCCTTTCGTTATAAATCAAGGTGATTCTAATGGACATAGGATGATGCCTAGGTCATGTTATATGAACACTTGATTGCACCGACCCCAAGACTGCTCGCCAACACTAAAGAATACGACCAACAAGGGAACTGACTCAAAGAAAGTTTGGGTCATGAAAGATGATATAAAATGCCATGTTGTTTATACTGCATTGAAAACTAACATTTCAGGTTCATGGTATTTTGATAGCGGTACATTCGTTCGTCACACGACCGTAATGTGTCGCCTTGCCAACTATGAGTCGTATGATGGGGTAGTGTATCATTTGGAGGTGGTTCTAAAGGAAAATCATAGGCAAAGGACTCCTAAATGTCCAAGGTTTACCTAGCCTCAAGAATGTCTTGCACGTACAAGGTTTAGTGGCAAATCTTATAAGCATAAGTCAATTATGTGACGAAGAGTTGCAAGTGAAATTTGACAAAGATTCTTGTGAGGTCTATGATGGTAAGAACACATGTCTTATGAAAGGACAAAAGTCAGCCGATAATTGTTATATGGCCGACGAACCAAAGTGCAATAAGGCACAAATCGATGAGAGTGTGTTATGGCATCAAAAGTTAGGACATACTAACTTTAGAAATCTTGACAGGTTGAACAAGATGGAAGCAGTACGTGGACTACCCAAACTGGCAGAAGCTGGAAAGGTGGTCTGTGGTGATTGTCAAAGGGAAAAACAAACCCATGTTCCCCACGCTGTTGTGCAACATCGCGAACAACATTTCGGTACAACACGCTGTTTCGAGCTGCTTCACATGGACTTAGTAGGGCCTGTCGAGATCGAAAGCTTGGGTGGCAAGAGGTATACATATGTTATTGTGGATGATTTTTCAAGGTACACGTGGACATTCTTTTACGAGAAAAATCGACACATTTGAAACGTTAAAATCTTCTTTGCTAGAATTTTTAACATGTTTGGTGTTCAGTGTCAAGGATCGATCGATCATGGAAGAGAGTTCGAGAATATCTCTTTCACAAATTTTGTGAGAAAATGGAATCTTTCAAGAATTCTCTGCGCCAAAAACACCTCAACAAAATGGTATAGCTGAGCGCAAGAATCGAACTTTAATAGAAATGGCACGAGTTATGTTAAGCTCGAAAGGTCTGTCCAAACGTTTTTGAGCCGAGGTCATAACACCGCATGTCATATTAACAATCGCGTGAACATTCGACCGTGTTCCTTCAAAACACCGTATGAAATTCTGAAAAGAAGGAAACCTAATCTCAAATGTTTTCACGTGTTTGGGTGTGTTTGCTACATCTTGAATGATAGAGAGTATCTCACCAAGTTTGATGAGAAAAGTGATAAAGGAATTTTCGTAGGGTACTCTCTAAACAGTCAAGCATACCGTGTGTATATCCGAGATTACGGACCATTCAAGAGTCCAGTAAATATTGTTTTGATGATCTTGCTAATCTCGCAGGGAAAAGGCAAGATGAAAATGTGGCTGAATTGATAGAAGATTCAGAGAATCCTGTCCCACAGGATGTTTGAAGTAGTGAGGTCACCACTGTTGAAGCCACAGCCACTGGAACATCTGCACAAACATCTGATAGTTCCAGTGACACGGAGGATGAAGCTGAACCTGACGTTCAACAACGAGAAAGACGAGATCCTCCAGGAAGAATACGTAAGAATCATCCAATCTCTCAAGTCATAGGCGATGTTCAAGATGGTATTCGAACACGAGGTACAACACCATTGAACTACAGAGAGATGGTATATTTTTCATCCATATGTGCTTCAATGCCAGGTTTTATATGTTTCGTCTCTAAAATTGAGCCTAAGAACATAAAAGAAGCTTTGGGTGATGAGTTCTGGGTCGTTGCTATGCATGATGAACTTAACCAATTTGTTCGAAATGATGTGTGGTATCTTGTTTGAGACACATTGGATGTGAATGTGATCGAACAAAGTGGATTTTCAAGAACAAATCGGACGAATTTGGTGTCATAATTCGCAACAAAGCCAGACTTGTCGCACAAGGATATACTCAAGTGGAAGGCATCGACTTTGACGATACATTTGCACCGGTTGCACGCATTGAGTCCATACGGTTGCTTCTAGCCATTGCATGTTATTTGAACATCAAGCTATATCAAATGGATGTCAAAGGAGCATTCCTAAATGGTGAACTCAAAGAAGAGGTATACGTCGAACAACCCAAGGGATTTGAAGATCCACATAAGCCTAACCATGTGTTCAGGTTAAAGAAAGCATTATACGGTCTTAAGCAAGCACCGAGAGCATGGTATGGTCATTTAACAAAGTTCTTAATTGATTTCGGGTTTGTTCGAGGAAATGCTGATAGAACATTGTTCATAAACGAAATCAAGACAACATTCTTATCACACAAATTTATGTGGATGATATGATAGTTGGATCTACCTCACAAAAATGCTTGATGAGTTTGCGGGTGCTATGTCGTCTAAATTTGAGATGAGCATGGTAGGAGAACTAACGATTTCTTAGGTCTCCAAGTCAAGCGGATGGATGATGGAATTTTCGTGTCCCAAAGCAAATATGCGAGGGATATGGTGAAAAAATTCGAGCTGGAAGGAGCAAAGCATATGAAAACACCGATGGGGTCAAGTGATAAACTGACCAGAGATGATGCTGGAGAAGATGTTGACCCAACACTCTACAGATCAATGATAGGAAGTCTCCTATATCTCACAGCCACACGATCAGATTTAATGTTCGACGTGTGTGTTTGCGAGGTACCAAGCTAAGCTAAAATGTCACATTTAAAGGTCACAAACGTGTTATCGGTATGTTTCGAACACCGGACCTTGACATTTTCTTTTCAAAAGACACGAACACTAATTTGGTTGGATTTAGTGATTCGGATTAGGTGAGGATACGGATGATAGAAAGAGTACAGTGGGGCTGTTTTATCTTGGAAATAATTTGGTGTCTTGGCGTAGTCGTAAACAAAATTGTGTTTCCTTATCTCTCACCGAGGCAGAGTACGTGGCAGCAGGAAGTTGTTGTACACAACTTCTTTGGTTGAAACAAATACTTAACGACTATGGTATTGTGAGCACTGAGCTTTTGATATACTGTGATAACATAAGTGCAATCAATATCTATCACAGCCCGGTTTGGCTTATCCTCACCGAACCGAGACTTGGGGTTTGGATTTAAATAAATAATAAAAGGATAGGGTTTTCAACTCATTTCATCTATGAAGAAATACGGATGTTTCCAAATAGAACGAGATTTAAGATGGGCAAAATACTTATATAAAGAGTTGATACGAATGTTTGGACAAAACAGTAACTCTTACAAAGCTTTCAACAGAAATATCAAGAACTTAACTGAGTTCAAGAGTTTGGCAATAGAATAAACGTGTGAGACATGCATATGAAGATGCATTCTCGCGCGAACCAAAAATACTGACTACTTGACAAAAGAACTCCGCTCAACTCCGCCTGCTCCATCATTACCAACCCGCACATTTAAAAACAATATGCGGTGAGTACAAAGATGCACTCGGTGGATACATGCCGAAAAATTTTACTTTACGAAATATCAGATCGCTTACTTCATGAAGCATACGCGGTTTTATTGAAAAGGCCTCAGGCTTACTAAATACATTTTCTCATTTTCAAAACATCGCCGCCGAGCATTTTCACATCACTACAACGATATTCCAAGTCGGCTATGGATAACGCTACAGGGAGGAGGCCTCCCTTCACCCGGACGCACGACTGATCGCAACCGACGATTCGACTAAAGTGTACACAACCCTAAGCCGTGATTCCCCTTCACCTCCGACTTAGGATCCGAATTCGTAATACTTTTCCTGTTGCCCCAGGCAACCCGAATGGACATATACAAAACATAAAACATTTTCTGGCAGACAATATTGTACTTAAAATTTTGCAGTAAAACAGTACAGTAAGCTTTTGTAAAAATCATTTTCCAAGAAAGCTCATAAAAGGTTTTGGTAAGAAAGCCCACCTCGAGAACTTATAGTTCTTACGTCACTAGTTTACTTTTCGTTTCCTTTCTCCTTCGAGCAGAACCCTTTCAACGTGAGAAACGAGATTTAGCACATCGCTATACTTTTCGATAATCATCGATCCGAAAACAACGGTCTTACTACATCAATCCTTTTAACGTCAAGGATCCTATTTTCATACTTTAACCACTATTATACTCGTTGCGTCTCGAAAAAGACATAATATTCTTTTCTTTCATTCTTTCCTTAGTTCATATCATTCTACGTAACGTATGATTCTTAATTTCACAACTAACTTCGTTACGTACTGACCTTACTTCTCTGTTTACACATGTATACTTAAATTCTATGTATCATATCGTATGGTTCACATATCACGTATCACGAGACGTCATACTTTCTTTATACCACAATTTTCGAAATTCTTCATAGTATTTTTTGAAAATTCTATTTTAATTCACATAATATATATTATTATCATATATCAATAATATGACATGATATCCATCGTATACAACTTGTACGCCAATATTTCATGCTTTTATGATTTTCAAAATTATCATCTCATACTATTTCATATTTTTCCAAAGAATTCCACATAAAATCATAAAACTTTAAACATGAATAATTATCATTATTTCATGTTCAAAACAATAATTAAAATTCATGTACATCAATATATAATTCTTAATCAATTTCGGTCACAACATAGTATTTTTAATTCATGCTTAACTTTGTATTAAAATCATAATTCATGCTTATGAACATCATATAAACATATTTAATTCATAACTTCGACACATAGCATAACTTCACGTATTTCACATAATTTTTGAAAGCATGTAACAAATCATATCATATATTAATTCCTAATATTTTTGCATAAAATAATAGGAGTAGTACGGTTTCTAACCTTCTAGCCGATTTCGATCGACGTCGGCGACGTTTTTCTACCTACGATCGAAGAGTACTTCGGAGAACACTCTCTATTTTTTTTCTCTCTATTTCTTTGTTATTTTCGGTCATATGGAGTATAATGGGGGTGGTCTCCTATTTATAGAGTTTATAAAGTGTATTTAATCATTACTTTATAAAATATCTTAATCTAAAGTCAAAAATTACAACTCATACTTATCTTATAAATTTTCGGTCCTCATGAGTTGTCAATGAGTCATTTTTGATCTTATTTTATACTTTAATTATTCATCATATCTTATCTTTTTGAAATTCTAACATATCTAGTTGTAAAAATCAAAATTGCAACTCATACCTTGCTTTTAAAAAATTTCGGCCACCCTTTTTGCTCATGAGATAATTATTTAATTTTATTCTATAGTTCATTATGTTATTTTATTATATAATTAATGTATCTTATACTTATCATAGAATAAATAAATTACTACTTTATATATTGTATATGTAATTTTCGGTCACCTCTAGAACCTTATGATAGAATTTTATTTTTTTTCTATATTATATACTTTAATATAATTATAAGATAAGGTCACTTTTGAAAAGTCAAAATTTTACACTATGACTTTTAAATTGAGTTCACATTTGTTCACATTTGTTTTTCAAATATTTCAACTACTACAAGACAAAGGCTATAGTTACTTGTTCAAATTGGATACATAGTCTACCTTATCTTATAATAATATCTTATCCAAATAATAATAGCATAGCATTAATTAAAGCATGATATTTATATCCATTTCACACATTAAAAGTCAAATTTTCGGCCCCTATATAAATATTATGCCAAATATTTTATTTTTCTCCAATAAATGGCTATGTGATACAATAATAATCTTAGATGATAAAATAGACCATAGGAAAATTTATTAAGATCATTTCTGTGTACTAAAGTAAAGTTATCAGCAAATAATTCGAAACTAAGGATAAATTATCAAACTATTATTCTTTTCATAACAAATCTTATTTTCATGAGTAATTATGTAAATATAATGATATTATATCATAAAATAAATTTTTGGAACATTTCTAAGCAATTTCCCCAATTTTTTTGAAAACTAGGGTTTCTAGGATTTAATTTTCTCAATATTCCATTCTTACCCTATTTCATTAATTTCAAAATTTATACTATTTCTAGAAGATAAGATTGACCTAGAAATCATGATATTTATCAAGTATATAATTAAATAAATTATTTAATACAATTATCACATGAAAATCATAGTTTTCTAAATTTACATAAAATAATACTCAAATTTCGAAAATCATGCAACTAATATCCAAAATATTATTTCCTATGATATTTATCACATTTCTACACATTTCTAAGAGATAAACATTATCTCTTAATTAATTATGACCTTATCTTATCATTTTATAAAAATATCATAACATACTTATCTTAAAAATATCATTTTCAAACCTTATCACATATACACCTCATTAATTTCGAAAATTCATGCTTGATTTGTACAAGATAATTATCTTATCATACACTACAAGATAAACATGACAACTTATCACATAAAATCAAGTGATCACATATTAAATCACAAATTAACCACTTATTCTCCATTTTTTCGAAAATCACTAAATAATAAGGAAAATATTTCTTTTTTCTTCCTTAGTGTAAATAATACCCCAAACATACTTAAAAACATATTTATTCATATTAAAAATTATTTCGTTCGAATTTTTTATGAAAAATTTCGATTTACTTAAAATCGACAATTTCCGACGTTCACTTTCATTTTCGTTTCTATCGTACTATTCCTTCTTTATTTTCAAAATTTTTAAACCCAGAAATTCGGGTTTGTTACAATATCTCTAAGAACCCTGTTCAACATTCTAGGACGAAACACATAGATATACGACACCACTTTATAAGAGATTTGATGGAGGATGAGGTAATCAGTTAGAATATGTGAAAACCGAAACCAAATCGTGATATTTTCACAAAGCCTTAGATCACGAGAGATTTACGAGTCTTCGTAGATCTCTTGGTCTTTGCTCGCCAATAAAGCTTGAATGTATTTGTTTGTATCACAAAAAATTGATATATCCGAAGGTGATACAACCGATTTTTGATGACACTTATCAGTGTTGATTTGTGTTATCTAACATGTTCTCCTAATGCACAGCTCAATATGATGAAGAATATTTAGTAATACAGAAAAACACCAAAGTAGTTTGGGGGGCACGGCGTTCGCAACGACGATGCTACCTTACAAAACGGTGTAGCCATGATTGCTTTCGAAAGCCTGACAATAGTGCAATCGAATTTTACATGGGGCTATATTTATATGTTTTATTCTGATTAAAATGAGCTTATGTTTATGGAGATGTTATGATAACATTCTGTGAAATACCCCTAAAAATCCGTGAGTAATCCCAGAATTTTTGGAATTTTTGTTCCTTTAACCCCTATCTTTTTGGAGATATAAGCGAAAATTAGGTTCAGTTGGTATCACATTTATTTAATCTGATTTTATCTCAACAAATCCCCATATTTATCTCCTATTTTAATGGTACCGTATGATGTGGTGTTTGTTCCTTTAAATTAGGGTTTGTGAGATATTGTGGATTTATGTCAAATCAACTCCATGCTTATCCACTTGCTGCGCCCGCTTATAACCGCCACATCGACACGATAATATCATCGATCAAATCATCGAGCTCTATACTCATTTCAAAGGTCAAACGGTTCATTTCATCACTCTCTTTTATTTTGGTACGTTTAATCTCTCTCTCTCCAGAAAATATGGATCCAGCCACCTCCGCCTTGCTCGCTGGGTTTGCTAAGTTTCTAGAAAGCTCACCGGAAATGCAACAAGCACTGGCGGCGACCCAAACACCGCCTGAGACACCTGGACCAAGCACGACTCCGGTGGTACCAGAAAAGGTTCTAGCTCTTGAAATGGAACCTGTGAAGGCAACTCCCATTCTGACAATATATCCCGAGGAAGGTGAAGCGTCGAAGCAAACGGAGAAGGGAGTGAAAAGAAAGAGGGGAAAGTTGCCAACAAGAAGATCGGAGCGTATACCACGGCAAGCACGTCTACAAGGCCCAGGATCACCGGTCCATGTCGACATTACTGGGGAGGAACCGGTAATTTTTCTACCGACGAATGAACAAAAGGAAAAGAGTTTCCCTCCTCCTAGAGAACTCTCACCAGAGTCTGACAAACCGCGTGATGGCCAGACTGCTACTGAGTCATCCTCCGAGTCAGAAGGAGAAACATGGGTTTCCCGGAGTGACTCCTCAGATCCTCGGGAAGAAGATGAAGGTTGAAACCACAAGAGCGCGACCAACTGATTCGAGACTCGGTGAGGACGACATCTCACTAGGCAAAATTCTTCGTGAGCTTAAGAAAGCGGCAAGATTGAAGGGAAAGAAGAAAGAGAGTACGGTAAAGACTACGGATCCTTTGTTCGCCCATTGTTCCCACCGCTACAACCTCTGTTCCTCGACTGCTCCAACGCATCTCCATCCACCGATCCACCGGCACCTCCGAGTCCCTACTCTGAGGAAGAAAATTGGGATTCTAGTTCCGAGAATCCATCAATGTTTGCTGATTCAGACATTGAAGTGGAAAGAGCCATCTCTTTCAAGTTTTACTCAAAGGAATGCCAAAAGCATTGGGAGCAATTCAAGCACCTAAAATGCTTGAATGAGAGAAAAATTGATGAGGTAACTTTTGCCCAGAATAATCTTGTTGAATTCTTGAAAGAACGTGGTCTATTTCAAACTGTTTCGGCTATTCATCCCTACCCCAAAAACGTGATAAGGCATGTGTATGCAAACATGGACAAATCTTTTGCTGAGTGTACATCAAAAAAATACTGTAAGGTGTATTATAGGCGTCGGATTTTTAATATTACTGCCTGTGTGATCAACGAATTTTATGGGATTGATGAGTTGATAAATGATGTAACTGTTGATGATGCCGATGAGATCGTAAAAGAAATAACAGGAGGAAGGGTTAAGAAGTGGAAGAGTCCTATGTCCGGTGGGAGTTTAACATATCGCATTACATTTCGTTTAAATTGATGACGACTAATTGGCTTGTGTCGTCAAACAAGACTGATAGTTACTATGCAACATGGTATTCTCATTGCATAAGATTGGAAATGGTATACCATTCAACTTAGGTAAGTTGGTGGTAGAACAAATAGGTGCGATTCTGTGTAAATGTAATCCATCTTTACTCCGCTTCCATCATCGTTATATCAATTGTTGAAGAAGCAGGTCCATCGGATGGACCATGTGACGGTTGTTCAAGGACTTTCAACAATTCTCCATTAGCAACACCTTGTTCTCGGAAATAAGCTTCCAAATTTGCCATGGAATAATCCTCAAAATCCACGAGATGGACAAGATTCAAGCTAGATCCGAAGAGATGATTTCATTGCCCGGTCAGTGTGTGTGCTATCTTTCGAACGCATACAAAACTCGAACAAGTCTTTCTCGACTGTAAGGTCAGCTCGGCTTGAAGTAACAGGTTTAAGGATTGACTTGCTTGGCTTCCTTTCTTCTCAAAAAGGGGGAGATCAAGTAGGGGGAGCTGAAGCTGGAATGTCAAGTGGACGTGGAAATATGGACGTGGACGAATGAAGACATTTGAAATGTTTGCTGGCTGATAAACTCTTGAATTTTTAATTGTTTTTGGAACATGTTGTGTTGGTTGTTTGATGATGTTGGACATCCTATGGTTCTTATGGACATCTAATAGTTTTTGCTTATCAATTGCATGATGTCTGCTGTTTTAGTGGTTGAATGGTTTCTGCACTGATGGTTACATTGTTTTTATGATTGTTGATGAATGTGTGACAGGAACTGTTAAGAGGATATTTACGTAAACATGGGGAGAATATTTACAGGGGGAGTGTTTCTTGTTTTTATGTATATATTTGGGATTCAGGGGGAGTACTGTATATATATACTGTACATTATTGTGTATATGAAGGTTTTGTGAAGAAAGACAAAAAGGGGGAGTTTGTTAGAGTTGGTTAACTCTGACTAAGTCTCCTCATTTCAAGGAGTTAGTTTGGTTGTATAGTTTTGCCGTTTCTTCTCTTTGGTGTGCGAGTTACGACATGTTTGCGGGATGCGATGGTAACACAATCAAGAACACGAAACAAATCGCTAGAGATCGGTGGACTAAGTCGATTCGATTCCTACTTTCAGGAGCAAGTTAAGAACCATCTACCACGACTTAGTCACATCTTTAGTGGGCGGGTTAGTGGTCAAGACATGCTGGTGAAGGCCTCTCAACGTCTATAAAGGAGAGCCAAAGCAAGCGCAAAAGCGCAATCATTGAAGAAGAATCAAGATCTGTTTATGTTGTTGAGTCTTTTGTAACATTTCCAATATCACACGAGTGTTTTAACTTCTAATGGTGTTAGAAGGTTGTCTTTTTAGTACACAGTGGTGTGAGGAAATCTTTAGTATTTTCATATATCTTGAGAGATAGCTTCTTAGCTTTTCATAGATCTCAATAGATAATTTTAGTACTCAACTTTTCGACTTTATCTTGTGGTAAGCGGTGAGTTTTGTAACGTCATCAGTAAATTTTATAGTGAATCATTTCATATATTGGCATCTGATTATAATTATAATCAGAGAAAAGTTTCTTCGGTGTTCTTCAAGTTTTTAATTCCATTTTTTACTCGTGTGGATAACGATCTACATATGATTTTGTGTTTAGGCCAACAACACTTTCATAACATCTTTTAAAATATTCCAATAATATTTTCCGGCACCAAAATATATAGGATACGATGAAGCTGACTTGGAGATGTCTAGTTGTTATTTAATTATGTTGTTTAAAATGATGCCATTTTATTTGACACTTAAAAAAACAAACCAAAAAAATCGTTTCAACGATGAAACAAAGACGTCTTTATATTTCTTAAAAAATTAAACATGATAACCGTCCACCCTCAAATTAACTTTTTCTCAACATTTATAAATCGTTATTTTTGAGCGAGAAAATGTTTGATGGATTTTCAAGCGAGAGTTGCGTGAAGTTTGGTATCGAAAAAATATGATTAAAATATTTTGTTTATAATTATAAATATTGGTTACAAATTATTAATATTTGAAAGTTGAGACAAATTTGTTATTCCCTCTAAAGATCGTTACTTTATCAGATATTATTCCTGTGTATAGTGGACCAGATGATTTCTTCACTCACCGACAAAATGTCACACTCGTAGTCGTACTCCATCCCAACCCGAGAAGATAAAGTTGGAACATATTATTATTATACTTACTCAGTCTTATAATTTTTTTAAATCAATTTTTGGCAAGAATTTTAATAAAAATTATTGAATACATTATGAATGGAGTAAAAGTTTTATATTAATAATATATCAATTAAATTACTAGTGGACTATATATGATAAAATATGTAAGTAAGTGATATTTTTGAAGGTATTAAGTATGAATAGTGGTCGGTCATGATTCGTAAAAGATATAAATAAAAAATATTATTAAGTATAATAAATATGAGATATTTTGTAGAATAGTTTCATTAAATGAAAAAAAAAAAGTTTGAGGGATGTAAAAAAAACACTATGCAAATAAATGAGGGGCATAGTATTATTTGGTCAATAATTAATACAATTATATATACCCTATCCCTGGAGCGTGGTGATTAATGCCATATAACTTATTTTATTAACGTTAAAAAAGATTAATCACCTCACATTAAATGTTCCAACATTAATATATTTCAGTTCTTTATTAAAGAATGTTTTATACTTCAAAAAAAATTGCATGGTTCATGATCGGTGGTGAAACAAAAGATAATCCCCAGGAAGGTAAAAATAGAAAAAGAAAAACAAGAACTTTGATAATGTCTTAAAAAATAAGAATCAATACCTTTAAAAAAACAATAAGAATCGATATTTTATTTTGAAGACACCTACCGTTCACCAAAAGGCAATATATTTCTACTTATATAGTGTTCGTGAGGTTTAAATATTCGTAATTTCTTAGTTCTACGGGCCTGCTAAGAGGGTGTTTGGCTGAGCTTATAAAATTTCCCAAAATGCCTTATGTTTTTTTCAGTTTAAAAATTTTATAATTTGTTTTGGGAGCTTATAAGTTCACCAGACACCCTCTAAATCTTATTAAGAGAGCTCGTCTCACTTTCCTAATATCAGTCTCGAATCAATATTTTAAAGATGTTTTTATAAATTATTTCCGTTTATAT
The DNA here is from genome assembly GCA_036937905.1 of Salvia rosmarinus. Taxonomy (NCBI): domain Eukaryota; kingdom Viridiplantae; phylum Streptophyta; class Magnoliopsida; order Lamiales; family Lamiaceae; genus Salvia; species Salvia rosmarinus. The sequence goes on from CM072821.1 coordinate 16,197,249, forward strand.
AAATTAATTTTGAAATAGTTGCTCAAATTAACAACTTCAAAAAATATTGAGTTATTTGTCGGTAAATTATTGAACTTTCACGAAATTTTGGTTTTGCATACCAACTTTAAAATTTATGCGATAATTAACGAATTTTTTATTTGTTTTGATTTTGCACACGAGTGTGATGCCGGCCAAGACTAACATTGACATGGAACACTGAAAAATCTTATTTGACAAGATCGTTCTATGATTAAAACGATATCGTTTTTATTAACCAAAACGACGTCGTTTAGAGTTGAAATTTGATGTATTTACCTATGAAATCGATTGAGAATTACTGGTACTCTTCAAATTAAGGCGTGGAACAGGAGTTCAAGGATTGAAGAGAGAGATCGAGAAACAACAAGAGAGAGGCACCAGAGAGTAGAGAAAACTTGTGGGTTCTACAATGGTGTACGATGTCTTCAACGTAGCGAAAATTTCATGAATGCACAACCTGGAAGTTTTAGGCGAGTTTGACGAATTAGATGATGAAGAAATAGTCATTGCAGAACCAACTAACTTTCTCTCATATTCAACCCCTCTCATTGCCGCTCAATCTCTCTCTTCGATCATTGTAACTCCTATTTTACGTCATAATTTAAAGAGCATTAGTAATTCTCAATCAATTTCACATATAAATACATCGAATTTCAGATCTAAACGATATTGTTTTGGTTAATAAAAACGATGTTGTTTTAATCATTGGACGATTTCATCAATTCAAATTTTTTAACGTTTCATATCAACGTTAGTCTTGATTGAAATTATTATGTGTATAATCAGAATAAATCAAAATTGGATAATTATCGCAATAATTTAAGGCAAATAACCCAAAAATTTAAGTAGCACGTGATATCGATTGGGTTGGCAAAATAAACGTATAACGCTGCGCACGACTGTCTCTTCTTTACTGTATTGTAGATGGCCACACAACCATGTATACGTATAACGCCGGCCCCTCCGTTTGTTTCTATTCATGCATTTCCATTTTTCTCTTGCAATTTGCAAGATGGATGTATAAGGAATTATGTGTCATTTTCTCCCTTCCTCTCTCTTTTTGGCTATATTTTATCTACCATGAATGAGTTCTGCACCTTCCGGATGCTCTTCACACTTTCCACCTCGATAAGCTGGTTTCTCTCTCTCTCTCTCTCTCTCTCTCTCTCTCTCTCTCTCTCTCTCTCATAAAAGCACTTCAGTTCAGTTATCCTTTTATGCTGATCCTTTTTACGATTTTGGCCCGAAACCTTCTGCTCTCTATGTGTTTGATCAGTTGCCTGTCAAAATTTTGTTGGAGACCGTTGCGAATTCAGCTGTTTCTATTTGTTGAAGCTCAGAATCCACTTTAGGGAATTAGAAAAGTGGAATCTTTGTCGCGGCTGCGAATTTTGCTTACTTTTTAGGCTTGACTCTTTTAGCAAATAATTTTCAAGATTTTTTTCATGCTCTTTTTTAGTTTGGAATTAATTGCATATTCTGTTTCTATTTCTGCTGCTGATTCTTTTTTTTTGTTGCTTTTGTTTCTTGATTTTAAGTTCGTAATTTATATTCTTTCACATTTGCACTGTTTTCTTTTGCTGCATCTGCAAGTTCGGTTTCAAGAATTTCTACTGATTCTCTGGATTTTGGATTTTTTCCCAGATTAATCGAGAGATGCTTCTTGAAAATTTGAAATGATTTTGTAGTTCAGCAAGATACCACAATTTTATCAGTTTGGTAGCTCATCTTGATGTCTTTTGATATGCTTAAGAAAAAGAACAGAGGAATTATTCTTTTTCCGATCATTTCTTCTTCTGTTTTCTCTTGCTCCAATCCGAAAATATTCACTTTAATAAGCTTCTGCGCAGCCTGCTTCAAGTAGAAAAGTCAATTAGGTAAAACTATATATTCTACTCTACTGAAATCCTTTTAATTCAAGTATTATATAGACAAAAGGTCACCTAAATTCAAACATTGAATCTGATAGCAAATTGTTACCTAATATCAACATAAGTTTGGTAGGGAGCAGAATGGAGGATTGTCTAATAAGCGCATTTTCGTAAGTCTAACAAAAAACAACCTTGAACAATCCTTGCAAGATCTTGTGAGTGGGAAAAAAGGATGCTTTCAACATCTCTGCATCAGCATGTCATATGTGGACAATTGTTTTTAGAATTCAAATGTGGTTTAAGAAAGTTCGTTTTGATCATATGAAACCATATATGTCTTCGTTTCTGTATGCATGTGTGGCTTGTGCTAGTTACAACCTTAGGTGTGCTTTGGCTAGTTTCCCCCAACATCTTCTCCTTTACTAGCAGTTTGTTTCGAATTTACATATTATTTACCTAATATGATATTGTCGACTAATTGATCCCCTTTTCTTTTCTTGCTTGCAGTAGGTGTTAGGTTATCTGCTTTGTGGTTCAATTGTTTAGGGAGATCAATCACTAATTGATATATCCCTTAAGAGATATCAATTGAATCAGTGTAGAGGGCTGGGAGAATGAACCAACCGTCGTCTTCGCCCCCACCATCAAAGACGAAGGAGTTGGATGTTCCACTCCACACTCTCGGATTTGAGATTGATGATCTCTCGCCTACCAAAGTTTCAGGACACATTCTTGTTACTATGAAATGCTGCCAGGTAAACCTCCCCTCTCTCATCTCCATTGGTAGCCGTTTATGGTTGTAGAATTGGTGTGATGGGATATTGGAGGTTTGATTGTGTGTTGAGTGGCAGCCCTTCAAAGTGCTCCATGGAGGGGTGTCGGCGCTGATAGCAGAGTCGTTGGCGAGCATGGGTGCTCATCTCGCATCGGGGCTGCAGAGGGTGGCTGGGATACACCTAAGCATCAATCACCTCAAGAGTGCTAAGTTGGGCGAGTTTGTCGTCGCTGAAGCTACTCCGTTCAGCGTGGGAAGAACGATCCAGGTATGCTTTTTCAGTATCGTTGATCGTAGGACAAATGTTTTGACAATGCACAAATCTGAGCTGAGAAACTTGTGTTTGATGATGTTGTATGTGCAGTATGAGTAAATGTTCAACATGTGTTTGTTGTCTTACTTTCCTTTTCTTGAACAGTTCACCTACACTTCACAGAACTGTCCCAACAACTAGTCCAGTTATAGGCGAACAGTCGAGGGCAAATATCAGTTTCTATCCCAACTTTTGGGTGTTCTTTTAAATAATGTCCCGACGTTTAATAATTTATAAACTGATGCCCGACCTCTCAACATTCTCACATACATGTCTCAAGGCGGCAAATGTATTTTCTTATCAGACTCCGACGTGCTAAGTGAGATTTCAAGCGTCAGACATATTACCTTTGACATAATTGTGAAAACATATGGAATATTTGTATATCAATTCGTAATTTATTAAATGTAGACACGTTATTGAAAAACCACTCAAAGAAAAATTTAGTAATATAACCAAGAGAAGAAAACAAGCAAACCTAAACTAAGGAAACCACACAAGGTTAGGAAATAAACTGATATTTGTTGGTAGTCGCTTCTCAAACTACTAACTATAGAAGATGAATGGTGCTACAATGGCTCTCTCACACACACAAAAACACACATTTAGGATTGTTGTATTGAAGCTCTCTCTCTCTCTCTCTCAGGTGTGGGAGGTGCGTCTTTGGAAAAGTGATGCTTCAAACGCAGAGAATAAGACATTGATTTCATCTTCAAGAGTTACTCTTCTATGTAACATGCCTGTCCCAGAATCAGCCAAGAATGCTGCTGATAGTCTCAAAAAATACGCCAAATTATGAACTTAATTCATTCTTGATAGTCACGAATAATGTGTACTGGAAAATAACATGATACTGCTATTGAAATGTGTAATACAAAATATATTTGAATATTTATAGGCCTTTACTTATGGTCTATAAAATACTATGACTTCGATGCTATCGGAATTCAGATAAATATTCAAATATATTTATCTGAATAACACTCCTCACACGGCAAAGCTTGTTCGGAATTCAGATAAATAAAAGGGAAGCAACTTAGATTCATCAACTGTATTATAATTATTATAGTACAAATGGAACAAAGGATATTGTATTGCAGCATAGTGCGTGATAAAATACTATGACTTCGATGCTATCGATGTTACATTGTATATTACTATATTCATATAAGTTGAGTTTGCGTGCCCAAAGCAAATTGGGATGAAGGGTTTAATGATTTGTTAATTATCTATTATTTTTTTATCATTATTATTGAAATGGGTATTGCCCAAATGGGAATGTGACAAATTCCCATTTGGGCCCAAATGGAAGGGCAGGATCATCGCCGTTTAACAACACAACGAGGATATCTTTGGAATTTATGTATTGCTGAGATATATAATTATTAGTGTTATAAACTATACAAAAGTTCTTTTGAGTTGTTTTTTTTTAATAATTCTAATTTAGTAAGTAATTCTAAACTATTATTTTCCAAGTCTTTTCATGAGAGTTTTGCCTATTTTTACTTTGGTGCCCAAATCCAAAGGGTAAAAGTATTTTTATTTTTATGTTTAGATTTTGGCCTCATTAAACAATCCAAACAATTTCTGTATAGTCCATGAGTGCAAAAATTAATAATTAAGCCCAGATTTCGATGTGTAAAGAATGTGAATGTCGCCATGCATCAAGTAATAAATTAAAGAACAATGTTTTTTATTTGACTATTACAAAATACCTTTACTTTACTAATTCTTATTCCTTTATTTGGCCAAGTGCAGTCATTTTTTTAGTTTGTTGACATATAGTAAGTAATTACTATATATAATGGATGGTCTCTTGTGCGTGCGCACGCATCGAGACCACGTAATTAATTTTTAATTAATTAATTAATTAATTATTATTAAATTAATTCTAATTAAAATCAATTAGTTTAATAAACCTTAATTATAAATTAATAAATCATGATTATGAATTAATAAATAATAATTTTGAATTAATAAACCCTAATAGTGAATTAATTAATCTTAATTTTGAATTAATAAAGTCTAATTGGAATTAATAAACCCTAATCATGAATTAATAAACCATAATTTTGAATAGCAACCCCTAATTATGAATTAATAAACCCTAATTTAAATAACAACCCTAATTTTGAATTAATAAACCCTAATTGTGAATCAATAAATCCTAATTATAAATTAATAAACCATAATTTTGAATAATAAAACATAATTTTAAATTAATAAACCTTAATTATGAATTAATAAAATTTACTTGTGAATTAATAAACCATAATTAAAATTAATAAATTTAATTATAAATTAATAAAATCTAATTATTCTTATTTACCATAATTAATATATAATTATTTTAATAAAAAAGCGAGGATAAATTCGCGATGCATAACTACCCAAGTTTTGTCGGATATAATTGACCCCGGTCCTACCTTTTATCATATTATTTGAACATTAGTATAGTATATATACATCACAGCTGCAAAGAATATTTTGCTAAAATTCAAGCAACTATATATTTTCACATTAATCTTTTTCAACTACATATCTTTATTCGTCAATCTTTATACAAAGTATACCAAATGAAACCCTAAAATTCAGATTTGTCATCTAAAACATACATCTACTGCCACTATGTATAAATCTTAACTAATCAATTAGCTACAATCAATATGCAGATGATGATGAGTTAATTAGGGCAATTGGGCGAAAATGTTGCTGGATTCAAGAACTTGACATTGTTGCACACAGCCTTAGAACGTGAGCTCTTCCCACCTTCCAAATTCACATTCTGCATCACGATCCCCTCGCATGGATGGCTCTTGCTGCAGTCGAACGCGATTGCCACGTCCGAAGCGCTCGTCCCTTTGATGTTCTGATAAAGAACGTTCTGCACTTGCACAGCCGAGCTCTGAAATGGTGGCATCCATTCAAGTATATATTAGATGATGAATGAGATTTTTTAATAGAAAACAAAATTCTTGAATTAGGGTTTTGATGGAGTTTTTTCACCTGGTCTCCACAAGGCTTTTCTTGATCACAATAGTGTTGGTCTATGATTATTGGATTCTCCACATTTTCCATCTCTATGTTCTGAAATTTGATGTTGCTTGCCCTCCCAGATCCACCCTGTGTATGTTTTCAAGCAACATTAACATAATTTGCAATAAATATGAGAGAGAGAGAGATAGAGGTGGTATATATATATAAATATATGTACCTGCCATGTCTTGATCCTGACTCCATTAGTTGTTCCAGAAAGCTTAGCTCCATTGATCACAATGTCTGAGACATCAGCTTCTGATTTTCCAGCACCTAAGCTTCCAATACTAAAAGAATCAAATAATTAGCAAACCAAGAAGATGATTTAACCTAAGGTGGGACTAAATTAATTCTAAACTATGAATATAAATTTAAACCTGATTCCATGGCCAGGTCCACAAGTAATACCAGTGACCTGAACCTTCTGTGCTCCACTTACAATTGAGATGCAGTCATCACCTAATTCATCATGCAAGAACACTTTACTCAATTTCACATAATTAAAAATAAAAGCATTTATAATTCAGTAATGCTTCATCTATCCATCAAAAGTGTGTCACTTGATGGATGATACGAATTTTAATAAAATACTGATAGTTATTCTTTAAGTGAAAAAAGGATCCCATTTAAAAAATGAGTGGTTGAGGTTAAATTATTAGGATTAAGTATGGGTCATGGTGTGAATTTTTTATAAAATAATAAATTGTTGTGAGACTTAATTATAAGGATTGAGTGTCATAAAAAAGAAAGTCACACACTCTTAGTGAAGGGGAGAATATTTGAAAATGTGTATATATATATATATATATATAGGAGTGGATCAAATGAAAATCACATCTTTTTTTGCGAACTCTGCGAACCATGCATAAGACGTTGAAGATGATGCACAAAACGGTATAAAGTTGTGCATAACGAAAACTTTCTAAAATTATTTTGTTGTGCAACTATTTTAGAAAGTTTTCGTTATGCACAACTTTATACCGTTTTGTGCATCATCTTCAACTTCATATGCATGGTTCTCAAGTTCTCAAAAAAGATGAGTTCTCACTGGATCCAACCCCTATATATATATATATATATATGATTGATACGATAACAATAACAATTTCTAAAAATAGGGTGACTATTTTGATAGGGCCGAGGGAGTATATATATGTTTGTCGATACCTGTGCCAATGGTGCTGCTAGAAATTTGAATATTTTGGGTGTCGGTAACGTGGATTCCGTCGGTGTTGGGGCTGTTTTCTGGTGCGGTCACCACAAGATTGGATACTCCAACATTTCTACACTTCTCAAACGACATATGAATGTGTTGGGAATTTTCCATTTTTAGATTATTTACTCCCAAATTTGTGCACTGGTAGAAGGTCAAGGCCTGCAAAGTTTGCAGAATTTATAAGGAAAAAATGGGATAAAATTAAATTGGAAGTATTATACTAAAGAAAATCTAGAAGTCAACGTACCGTTGGAGCAACCGTGCATGGCTGCAAAAAATAAAAAATAAAATAAAACTTCGTTAGTGATTAGTACGATGTTATATATATATATATATATGCAAGAAACTAAGAAATTGCATGAAATATTTTTTAATTACATTAGCTTTATTTATTTTGCAAGAATTTTGCCACCAGATTTTGCCATTGCCATTTATGACTCCACCGCCAGAAACCACCAGATTTTCGACAGCATGAAAAGCAAGCCAATGCCTCAAATCTTTGCTGTAGTCTGAACGATCATTTGATGCTATTATAGTTCCAGCAATCTGAAATATATGAGGTTATAATGATTAATTATAATTATTATTGTTTCAAAAAAGTATTAATTTGTGACTAATATAATCAGAGATCAATGGCCATTAATTTACCTGCATTGTTATGCCAGATTTGCAAGGCCCTGAAAACCTAATCTGTTTCACAAGATAGTTCTTGTTTTTTGGCACAACCAAATTAACTTCTGCTGAAGATGAACATGCTTTAGCCCATGCCGCCTGGAATGCCTAAAAATCCATTTAAAGTTTCAACTAAATTAATTAAATCTCAATCAAGAAATACTATATAATCACATAAAGTTTGCAAAGACATTAAATTTAATTCACCTTAGTGTCATCGGTAGTTCCATCACCTTTAGCTCCAAAACTGAGTACATTAACGGTAATAACTGAGGCTGCAGCAAGTGATCTCCTAATCTTCATGAAATTCTTGTACAAATCGTTGTCCAAGTGGAGGCCTCTACTGAGGCCAAAATTCGAAGGAATGCGTGAAAATCATAGCCAGATTCTTGCTGGAGGTAGGCCCTATTAAGCAAATCGCCACCATCGTTGAGGCCGGAGGTGGAGGTGGAGCTCAAGCTTAAAGAAAGTTATCAATAAATATGGAAAGACAAACTTTTCAACTCCCATTTTCTTGTTATAATTTGAAGACCAAACTTCGGTTTATGGGATAGATTTTTCGGTTATGAGGTATGGATATTGTGGCAATGAATGCATTGATTGTTGTCTATTTATAGAAATTGGTCGTGGGGGTGGGGTGGGGTAGGGTAGGGTGGGGTGTCCTGTTCTCTACGGCTCATTTGGTATGGAATTGATACGGAATGGTGAAGATTTAGAAGGAAGAGGAATGTAAAGGCAGTTGCTGACTTTTGCTCCATGCTTGCATAATATATGCCAAACTAATATATAAATGTATTTTTTCCAAAATGATATATATCTGTGCTTTGAGGCAATGGTTATCTTGTTATAACTTGTGTTTTTGAATGAGATTGATTAGCAATAATGAAACTAGTTATTATATTTTTGTGAAATGTTTGTGCTTAGTTTTAATTATAAAGAAAAATGATAATATTCATTAATTATATATGTATATACAGTTTTTGAATGTCCATACCTTCACAAATAGGTCATAACTAAATGATGATTACTTCTTTCCTTTAAAAACTAACGTAACCCTAAACGTTATGAAACTAGCTAGCTTGTCGCAAATTCATTTACATATATCATTACAGGGGAGAGTTAACGTGAGAACCATTTTTATCATGAGAACGTGAGAACTAAAAAATGATGAATTCGCTATGAAAGTTAATGAATCCGTTGGGAAAGTTAATGAATCTAAAAAAATCCAAAAAAATAGAATTTTCGTCCTTCATGGGATTCGAACCCAGGTGAAAAAAATCGAATTTTTGGATTCAGCAACTTTTCCAACGGATGCATCAGCTTTCATAGCGAATTCATTTTGTTCATTGTGAAATTTTGTGGTTCTTAGTTCTCACGTAAAAAATGGTTCTTATTTAAACCAAACTCTATCATTACAACTTTATCTTCTTTTAATTGCGTCAAGCTGAATTTAATGCATTATCTTTACAGAATTCTAGTACCCCCATGGTGTTTAGTGTACGTGTGTGTAAATACGTATACGATTCTACAATATCTAAATATGTATTTTCTAATTCACTGCAACATGTATAATATATAAGTAAACTTAGCCTTTAATTTGTATAAGTATCAAACCTAGTAATATATGAGTGCTATCTCTAGGTTTTGTATTAAATAAAGTTTTACACTTAATCAAGGCCGTCCCTGAGGGCGAGTGAGCATGGGCGACCCTGGGCCCATCATTTTAAAGTACCAAAATTTTATATATCATCTTATATTAATATAAATATTCCTTCAAAAAATAAAATATTTCATGTCCCAAAATTTTGTTATAAGCTTTTGGGGCCCAAATTTTGTAAAAAAAATAATTCTTTTATAAATGATATATTGTGCATATTTTTAGATATATTCAATTGTATCTCCATAGTAGAAAAGAGCTCATTTTTGTTGTTTCGTCGATGGTCCATTATTTATCGGAATGGTACCGCACTTAATTGTCCTTTCCTGCAATTAAGACTATACAAAACATGCTGGCTGTTGCACACAAAAAAGAATTCAATATCCGTAAAAACACAACCAATTCTTGAACAGTTGTTAAGACGTTGCAATTTAACATTCTCAATTTTTTCTGAAAAAATTCATCCAATACATGTACTAATAAAACAATGTTGCTTTATTGATTGAAAATCATGAATTCAGATAAATATTATATTACTTGTTATGATAAACTGTTCTTAGAAACGTATCCGATACGTACAGTTCATACCTAAAGAATAAGGACTTTCTTAGGGAAATCTACCAAGTATATGATTTAGATATTTCACAAACTTTTATATACGGCACGTGGAGCCATCAATGCCCAATCATATCCAATATTCTGCAGATTAATTAATTTATTCCAACAATTTCGGCTGACTATCCTCTCCCCCAAAACCCTATCCAAAATTAGGGTTATGATTCTTATGAACAAGAAATCAATCGTCATTCTAACTTTGACTCAAAACCCAAATGAGAAAATTTAACACGTTCCACACGCCATAATTAAGTTAGGTTTATCAAGAAAAAAAGAATCGCACACACAGATATTAACTATCTATAATTCTGTATAGCTAATCTTATTTACACTTGGTTACAAACTTACCCAAAACTGCAAAAATCAGTTAGATAGTTGTCTAATCTAGTGAATATCTTGAGTAACTTGGTCCACTCAAAGACTTCCATCATTTATTGAAGTTTGAAAATGGATTATGGTCTGATGCAATAAGGCATTATTAAAGTCGTGTTCTTGAAATTTTTTACCTTAATTCTGTGCAGTGCACATAATATATGAAAAGATTTCTGCATAAGATTAGTTAGGTGTAATGTAATCTAGGGTTTTCGGTTAGCTTGCGTATGCTCGAGTATGTCTTAAACTAAGCGTCAAAGATGGCTTAAAACCAATAGATCATTATCTAACGAAACGGATATGTTTGCTTATATAATTATATGCATATTTGCATAAAAATTCTATGAATGCTTAGGAATCTAATTGCAGATCTGAATTAAGAAGATTTAAAAAAGAGATTTGAAGATAAGATAAAGGCCCAGCAGTTGTTGACATACGATCAGATCAAATGTCCTTGCTGTCTTGCTATCCCAATTTTGTAGTCTCTCTCTCTCTCTCTCTCTCTCTCTGATCATGTGAATGCAATAACCAAAACGTGTACATGCATGTTTTTAACAGAAGAGCAATGGTTCTGTACCTAAGTTCTGTATCTGATGACAAAATTAGAATCACATTTCAAACAAAAATAGGGAGCTAATTCCACACATTGTAATAAAAATTGGGAATGTGATACTTTGTTCTTGGTCCAATTTTTCAAGAGAAATTAGGAGCAATGTATATATGCCATTACATACTGTTTATACACACGTTTACACATATATTTGAATTGAGAGGAAACCGAGTCAATTAAATTTCTACACAGTTAATTAGCACATCATTTAATTGTGCTCAAACATTTTTGTTTGCATTACACATATATCATTGGAAACTTTGATTGAAGAGCATGCGGCATTTAGAACCTTGTGTATAGAAGATTTTGGACAGCTTATTTAAATGGGGCTATTAGACAGCTTATTTAAATGGGGCTATCTGTCACTTTTTAGGAAAATATATATACATTTAAATTGTTTTCAAAATATTCAATCCAGAAATCATAACTTAAATTATTTTTGGGGTCTGGTTAGGCAAAATTTCAGATTGTGAATGTAACATGCATGCATATATATTATTACACCAAAAAGAGGCCACTTGCAGCTGCTGCTGGGGCTTTTCCAGCAAATAGTAGCCATAATGGGCTGTGACACAAGCCACCACATCACACACACACACATGTATATACGAAAGGTTTAGATAAAAATCTTCTTGTGAAAACTATGAGAACACTTGCATTGAGCGTATATAGTAATTGTACTACGATAATATATTGAAGTAAATTTTTATCGTAATGCAATTGTTATGTACATCTAGTGTATTTACTTTATCGTTGAGTGCAAGTGTTATCAAAGTTCTCACAAATAAGAAGTTTTTATTTAATGCTACCCCATATGTACATGTTGTGTATATGTGCATGTATATATGTAGTGAAATATATTTTGATATGATATTATTGTGATCATTAGCTTGTTGTACGATCGAGGGTTCTTGAAAAGACCTCAAAACGGACTATCAATATTCGACTAAGTGTTTCAAAGCGAGTCGATGAAGGCAAATCAACAACCACCATATTAAGCACGCATATAAGTTATCGGTCCAAGTGACTTGCGCCTTAGCGGTCGATATGTTTGCTAATCGATATCACTCGAGACAAGACATCCCTTATACGAGGCGACCGAGAATACATGATACCAATCTTGGATTGCGGTTATCCGACTAGCTTCTTCAAACAACAACGATCGATCTTGTCTTAAGAAAAAATTAAATTTGTCTAATTGGTGTATCCTCCTTCATACACTGTATGTACCAATGAGACCCATCAATTTGAATTAGTTATATGCATATTTATACATATAATTATGCATTTGTGTATCTCGCATTATAATTTGGGCATTGAATCAAGCGTCCATATTGATTTATTAAGGGTTTTGTCCTCGTGTTTACACTATAAGGAGTATCCACGATAACCACTCCATATATATATATATATATATATATATATATATATTGAGATTCAAATGAGAATAATTTTAACTTGAGAATTAAGAACAACGAAAATTTGCTATGAACACAATGAATTTGCTATGAAAGTTAATGCATCCGTTAAGAAAGTTACTAAATCCAAAAAATTGGTTTTTTCCACCCAGGTTTGGATCCCATGAAGGGCGATTTTTTTTTGATTCATCAACTTTTACAGCGAATTCATCATTTTTTGGTTCTCACATGAACTTATATATATAGTGGTTATTGTAAAAAATATCATTAACTTATAAACTACGGACTCTTGAAATCGTCGAATTAGATAGTGAAAGCGTTTGAATTCGCCGTATAAGTGTCTGAATTAGAAAAATAAAATTAGTTCCTCATGAGATTCGAACCTAGGCGTTTGAATCCATCAAGTAAGGTAATGAATTCACCGTAGATATTCAAAATCAAGAGTAAAATAGTTCATATTTTATACTTTAAGATTGATTTCTATTTGATCTCATTCTATATATATAAGTAAACTAGATATTAGGTTTAAATGTATTGGATTATTTATTCTATTTTCTAAACTGTCAAACATTAAATTATTCTAAATTATTTATAGTCATGCTTTTATTGTTTAAATATTTATTTTATTCATGACGGTTGAGACATATTAGAGTTTCAACAAACAATTAAAATAAGCTATAAAGTATTATTTCGAGTAAATATATTTATACTCAAAATTTATTTTAAATGTATTTCAATTATTGATCATAGGTGGAAGCGAAGAGACTCGACAACAATGAGATCTCATGATTGAATTCACAAAAGAAATCAATCCAAAGAGCGAGATTAGAAAGAGTCCAGCGTATAAGCATCTAACACTACAAGAATAATGCTCGGAAAAATTTCCGCCGGCAATTAACGACGGAACAACGACGGACGTGGGGCGGTATTATCTTGTAACATATTCGCAAGAATTGCCGTCGGCATTCCGTCGTTAAATAACGGCGGATAAAAGTCGCCGTTGATCAGCGGCGGAATAACGGCGGAGTGAGTCGGCGGCGGACCAGCGGAAAATCAATGGCGTAATAAAGGCGGACACAATCAGCGGCGGATCGCGATAGAAACCCAGCGTCGAATAACGGAATTTGTTTTAACGACGGATCAGCGGCGGACATTTTCCGTCGTTGAAATTTAACATAAACATAGGATTCCACGCTGATTTTTCATTCGCGAAACTCGAACCACAACCACAATTCCGTGGCACCGCCTCCGCCATTGTCATCGTCGCCGTCTTCACGTCGGAATCACCCCTGCCTCACCATCTTCACGTCGAAATCGTCCCCGCCGTCCCCGCCTCGCTTTCTTCACGTCGCGACGCTGTCCCCGCGCCTGCCTCGCCGTCTTCACGTCACCGTTGCGCCGCCGTCGTCATCGTCCCGCCTCGCCTTCTTCGCGTCGTCGTGCCCCGCGCATTGTGACGACCGCCTTTCCAAAGTACGGATTAGGCGGGTTGTCATCAACTAGCGAGGATTAAGAACATAATGACCAACAAACCTTGAGGCGTCGAACTTTTATAGATAAACACACAGCGGTTTCATACAAACTAGACCAGCGGACCATTAACAAAGATTGGTGATGCGGAGGTAGCGTAAGTAATATCAAAATATAATAAAGTGTTTTGAGCAGTGGAAAGCATGTGAATGTATATATGACGATATCATCGAGGTGAACTATTAGCAACAAAAACTCATTGCTCAACACTTGTCCATCCATCCATTGACTCGACTGCACGTTTAAAACAAACATGCGGCTAAGTACAAGATTGCACTTAGTGGACTCATGCAAAATCATTTCATAAAATTACTGCGCCCGTAAGTATAACACGAGGATTTTAGTTGAAATAACTCGTGAATACCAAAATCTTTATCATTTCTCAAAAGATTAGCTGCTTGTGGCATTTTACATTACGTATGATCCGTATCGTCCACATAATTATTCATAACTCATCTCATAAAGCGATCTCACGTGCGTGAAGTAGGCCTCCTCTACCAAGCGCCGTGATCGACGAAGATGTTGCTAACGGCTCCCAATCACATAGTCGGGGATTACGCATCGACTAGGATCCGTGGCCGGCCGATGATGTTGCTAACGGCTCACGATCATGGCGGTGTACGTTAATCTTAGCGAATTACGCCTCGACTAAGATCCGATGTCGATTTAAAAATTGGGGCGACCCGATGGCGATTCACATACATCGTTGGCTCGCCCGACAACATGATAGGATCCATACGTTAAAACATAAATATTTTGGGCATGTAATTGAATAACGGTTCATAATCATTTCTCGGTGAAAGCTTGTAAATAAATACTTTTCGAAGAAAGCATCGTAAATAAAGGGTTTTCGAGTAAAGCCCGCCTTGTATACGTGGGTCTTTATACTATGGTCTCTTTCCTACGTCGGCGCTCGTCGCGTATCGCTTAGCGTAAAATTATTTTTAGTGCGTCGGTCGCGTTCGATGAGGCGAACATAGTCATAACGTTCTACGTATCAAATAAGGCTAACGTCGGACTTAAATTGGCGTTTCCTAATCGATTGATGTCGATTATGAAATTTCTTAACATAAAAGGGTATTCTACCTTTTTAGAATATAATGTGCGTTTTAATGTACTTACGTAGCGTAAGTAGCATTGTTACTAAGCGTCTTCACGTCACATTGATCACGCATTATCGAATTGCGTGCCCGTTGACCTTGGTCGACGATTTTGATCAACTATTTTGACCAAGTCGACCAAAAGTCAACAATTTTGACTTTGGTCGACGAAAAGTCAACATTTTGACTTTTCAACTATTATGAAATTCTTATCATTTTATGTGCAATTCTTGTTCCAAAATTCCTATAAAATCATACTATGTCTAAAACATTATTTTAGATCATATTATGTTATTATTCTTGATAAAATAAATTTATAACATTAATGCACATAATATAAAGTTTTCGGTCACTATTAATTAAATAAACTTGACTTGTGCGATAATTCTTATAAATTCACATGTCACACTATTTTATCATGTGATTAATAATATGTAATTACCTTAGTCAAATAAAATTTATACACCATGGTCTTATAACCTATAGTTTTCGGTTTTCATAAATAACCCGTCAAATGATTTTTAAAAATTCGATAAAATCATATCTCGATTAATCACCCTCAATTATGCTTACTACAACATAATTGTTATTTATTGTGACTTATTGAATAAAATTTACCTAAGTCACTTTCTAAATTTTCGACTTAGGTCGAATAAATATTTATAAATTTGATAAATTCTCATGACCATATATTATGAATCTACACACTTGATATGCTATTATAACACTTAAACATGAATTATATCACAACATTATAACATATACTATATATTTTCGGTATTTATATAAATATAAGCTATAGTTTTCCAAAATTCTAAATAAATTCATATAAGCATAATTAATACCTAGATCATGATTTCATACTTAAATCAACAATTAAAAATTGAAATCAACAACATATATAACCTCTAAGTTTTCGGTCCCAACATTAAATTTAATAGCATGCTTAATTTCATGATATAATTAATATACATGCTTAATAACATCATATAAACATAATATCTAAACATTTAAGCATATGTCTTAAAATTTTCGAAAATGACAAATATAAACTAAGATCATATCTTAATATTTAACGGACGAAAATCGAAAATTTAAGCATGTATACGAAGCTAGGATGAATTCTAACCTTTTAATCGGTTTCGATTTTGATCGGCAACGTTTATTTGCTAAAGATTTGGATTGAAACTTGATGAACACTCTCTTAAATTTCTCTCTATATTTTCGGTAGTTTGAGGTGCAAAATGGGAGAGTGTTGTGCTCTCCTAATATTTATAGATGTATACAACTTGTATTGTAATTATTATATGAAAAATATCTAAAATCCACTTGCTTTAAATTCAACAAAATCGGCACCTCCTCTATACTATGAGACAAAATTTAATTCTTATCATATACAACTCATCACCAAGTCATCTTATCCTAATTAAATACATTGTATCTTATTTTAATTAAATTCAACACATAGTAGGCTACAAGGTGTGTGTGTCGCCATTTTTAATCAATTAGGAGATTAGGATTGATTTTATTTGTTTTATTACTATGTTATATATTTTATTATATTATATTATAATTAATTAATAATTTATATCATAATTATCAAAATTAAAAGAATTAATCACATTGTGTGACAATTATGGCATTCTCGCCATCACCTATTAATTGGAGAATTTTTATTATTTTTATATTATATACTATATTATTATCATATTATTAATATAGTATAAAGTTGCTTTAGAAAAGTCGAATATTTACTATCTGAATGTCATTAATATAAGGTATGAAACTAAAATTTTTCAACCATTTTTCAAACAATTTCGGCTCCTACAATAAATGAGCATGAGATGATTTGTTTTATTAGCTAATTAATGCTACTTTACAACTAATACAAGATAGGATACAACTCATTACTCTCATTAATTGTTGTAGGATATTTATCATAAAATCATACTAAAAAGCCTAAATTTTCGCCACTTTCATGCAAGTGTGCACCACACTTGTGCAACTTTTATTACACCTCATTTAGTCCTTAATGACATCATAATAATATAATAATTATCATATATCATTAATTAGATAAGAATAAAATATTAAATCATACTTAAGATCTCATATTTTGAAAATTACTAAGGTAATTCAAATATTTTATTTTCTTGTATAAAATAGCTACTACACATTTATGTGACATATTATATACCTTAGATAATAAATTTAATCATAGGAAAGTATTTAAAATAATTTAGGTCTTAAAACCTTAATTTAAATATTTAGGGTTTTGAAACCCATTAAATAAGGTACATTGCTTTCTTAAATTTTCTAGCATTATTTTATGATAAATAATGCTCTTATATAATAATATAATTATAGGAATTTGAATTTTATAATTCGAGATCATATCTAAAGTTATCGCATTATCTCTAGCGTGAGCGTTTGAAGCGTCTCTAAATTCTCATAGCTTAATTATCTCCAAAATGTTCAAAATAAAGTTTGTTACAACTTTATTTATTCCTATAATAATAGGAATTTGAAATTAAGCAAGCGCTTAATAATCTTGTAAGGCGTAAGCGTCGAATTCATTCAGCGTTGAAAATTACGTTCGAAGGAATATTGAAAATTATATTCCTTAATTCACTAAGGCTCAGTGAATCTCATACAGAAATTATCCAATTATGCTTGGTCAAAGTCAAGAGTTGACTAATTAAGATTTTAATTATTGAATTAATAATGCTAATTACGTAATTAATTATCGTAATCTAGTATTAAAATTACGGGATATTACATTCTACCCCCCTTAAAAAAAATTTCGTCCTCGAAATTTGCATACCTCAAAAGAGTTCGGGGTATCGCTCTTTCATGGCGTCCTCGAGTTCCCGTAAACTTCTTCGCGTCAGTGGTGCTCCATGGGACTTTCACTATTAGGATTGATTTATTTCTCAATTGTTGAACTTTATGGTCCAAAATAGCCACAGGTTCCTCTTCGTAGCTCATATCGGGATTTAAGACCACGTCGTCATGATGTATTCGTGTTTTGGTCATACGTATTTCTCGGTTGAGACCGTGAAACACATTATGAACATTACCCGAGCTTGGTGGTAGCGCTAATCTATAGGCTCGGGGCCTATTTTCTCAAGGATCTCGTGAGGTCTTATAAATCGTGGTTTCAACTTTCCTTTACCCCAAATCTTACAATGCCTTTGGACGGAGGTTTTAAGGAAAACCTTGTCTCCACATTCAAATTCTAGCTCGGATCTCGGGTATCGGCATATGATTTACGCCTATCACGAGCTTCTTTTATTCTTTGTCTTATCGGCGTACAATTTCAATCATTTCCTCATTGTATCGGGACCTAGATTTTCTTTCACCAACTTCATCCCGATAAAGTGGCGATCGACATTTCTTCCATATAATGCTTCATATGGGGCCATGTTGATTGTCGCTGATAACTATTATTGTGGCGAACTCGATAAGTGGTAAAACTTGTTCCCAAGTTGCGCCTCGATCGATACTACCGTTCTCAACATATCCTCTAGCGTTTGGATCGTTCGTTCAGTTGGCCATCATGCGTGGATGAAAAATTTGTCTTTGAAATTGACTTCGTCCCAATTCCTTTTGTAAGCTTACCCAAAATCTTGAAGTAAACTTGAATCTCTATCGAAGTGATAGATTTGGTATTCCATGCAGACGTACAATTTCCTTCACATATAGTTGAGCTAACTTGTCGGACCCATGGGTGATTCGTATTGGTAGGAAATGAGCACACTTTGTAAGGCGATCCACTACTACCCGTATAGCGGTGTTACCCTTTTGTGACTTTGGTAAACCCGTTACAAAATCCATAGCTATATCGTCCCATTTCCATTCGGGTATCTCCAAAGGTTGCGACTTTCCATATGGCCTTTGATGTAACGCCTTTACTTGTTGACAAGTAAGACAACGTTCGACGAATGAGGCTATATCTCTCTTCATTCCTTCCACGAACTTTCCTCGTAGGTCTTGGTACGTCTTGATCTTGCTGGATGGGCGGTATAAGGAGTATCATGAGCTTCACTCATGATTTCATTTCTAAGCTCGTCATTGTTTGGAATACATAGCCTTTCCTCAAACAATATAGCGTTATCATTCTTCTTGAAACCTTTACATTCTCCTTTCTCACTTTAGCCCTTATCTTCTCTAGTTCCTCATCCTTTCTTTGTTCTTCTATGATTTTATTCCTTAAATCGGACATCATAGTAAGTGTAGCAACATTATCCACGATTGTCCTTGGTGGTTCGACTATCTCTATTGACATCTTCTCAAACTCTTGATGAGTTTTCCTTCCGTTGTCGAGAGACATCCAGTTTTGATTGACCTTTCGACTCGAGGCATCTGCTACTACATTAGCTTTTCACGGATGATAGTTTATGCCACGATCGTAGTCTTTTACTAATTCGAGCCATCTCCTTTGTCTCGTGTTCGGATCCTTTTGCTCGAAAAAGTATTTTAAACTTTTGTGGTCGATAAAGATTTCACATCTTACTCCATAAAGATGATGTCTCCAAATCTTTGTCGTGAACCACATTGCCAATTCAAGTCATGAGTCGGGTAGTTCAACTCATGTGGTCTAAGTTGTCGTGATCGTGGCTATTACCTTTCCTTCTTGCATCAATACACAACCAAGTCCATTTTGGAAGCATCGGTATAGATAACATATTCCTTGTTTGAATCTGGAGCGACTAATCTGGTGCACTGGTCGGATTTTCTTTTAACATTTGGAAGCTTGCCTCACACTCCTCGATCCATGTGAATTTGATCCCTTCGAGATAGGCTGTGTCATTGGTCTTGCTATCTTGGAGAATCCTTCAATGAATCTCCTATAGTAGCCACTAATCTAGGAAACTCGGTTCGTTTTGAGTGGTGGTGCTTTCCATCCTTGCCTGACCTCGACCTTTGCGGATCAACTTTTATTCCTTCCGGCGACACAATGTGTCGAGGAATATTACTTCTTTAAGCCAAAATTCACACTTCTTTGAATTTAGCATAAAGTTGTTCGGCTCGTAGGTGCGTAACAACTTTGTTCTCAAGTGTTCTTTATGTTCCTTCTCGTCCTTTGAATAGATGAGAATATCATCTATAAAGACTAAGACAAACTTATCCAGTATGGATGGAACACTCGGTTCATAAGATCCATAAACACGGCGGTGCGTTAGTTAGTCGAGCGGCACTACTACAAACTCGTAGTGGCCATACCTTGTTGAATGCCGTCTTTGATATATCCTCCGGTCGTACCTTAAGTTGATGGTAGCGATTTAAGATCGATTTTGAGAATACGCTTGCACCTCTCAATTGGTCGAACAAATCGTCTATCCTTGGTAGCGGATATTTGTTCTTAAGCGTTAATTTGTTTAATTCTCATGTCGATGCACATCTTAACGAACCATCCTTTTCTTGACAAATAGGACGGGCTCCCATGGTGAAACACTTGGCCTTATAAAACCCAGTCGATAACTCTTGAATTTGGATTTTCAACTCTTGAGTTCCTTGGGTGCCATTACGTAGGCGCTTTTGATCTTGGGTGATCCGGGCTCCGGATCGATTGTGAACTCTAGTTGCCTATCGGGGTAGTCACGGTAATGTCTCGGGAAAGGCGTGCGGAAATTCCGAACAATTTCACGTCTTGACCCTTACTTCCGTCTTTTCTTCTCCATTTAGATACGAGGAATGCTTGACATTCCTTCTTGTTCATCATTCTCCGGGCTTGGAGTGCGGATATTATTGGGATTTTCTTTCCCATACTAATCCATAGAAATTCGTAGCTTCTTTTCGGTGGTTGCATGAAATTCTTCTCTCCTTGCATAAGATCGTGGAATGGTTCTCGTGACCAATCCATCCCTAGGATTATATCTACATCCCCATGGGTATTACGTTCGAGTTATTTGCTAGAACCTTAATTGAGCTAAGTTCGATTCTAAGTTCGAACAAGCACGTATAATGGTCATAATACCTCCTATAGGTGATGAGATTCTCATTTCTGATTTGTTTCCTCGGGGTTAAGTTCTAACATATCAAGCATGCTTTTGAAATGAAAGAATCTGAAGCACCGTGTCGAGCAGTATAATAGGTATATTGCAAAGTAATCCCATACCGCTAGGTTACCTTGATTACGCTGGATTCGGCGCCTATGTAGCGCATAGGCTCGGCTGAACTGGTTCTTGGCCGACGGTGCTTGCCTCTGTTGATTCTTTATTCTTTGCCATGATTCTTCTTTGTCTCTGTGCTCTTTATCATTCTTTATTCTTATTCTTCTTCTTTGTGGTGGGGTTGGTCTTGAATTGCCCTTAGCGGTTGGGCGGGGCACCTTGATTCGGCCTTCCCATGGTTATCTGGCGGATCGGGGCATTCATTTGCATAGTGGCCCTTCGCCACACTTATAGCAAATGGGATTCCTAGCCATACATACCCGTGTGCCTTTTGTTGCATTTGGGCATGGTGAATCCTTACTATCTCTTGGGTAGGTGGAGTAATCGGGTCTCCTCCAACCTTGCCCTTGTGGAGCCATGTTATTACTGCCATGGCCTCTTGTTGTTGTTGTTGAATCCTCCTTGGTTGAGGTTGTTGTTATTGGGACTTCCCTCCCATTTGCGCTTTCCTTTGTCACCGACATTTTGTGGTGGGTCGGTGTAGATTTCTCTTGGGCATTGCCGCTTCTATGTCTAATGCCTACTAAGAGCCTCGCATAAGTTAAGTCGTCGTGACACCGGTGACATCCTTATCTCGTGTCTTAATCTGCCTTGAATTTTTCGACATTTTCATGTCGGTGTTCACTATATCCGGGCGTATCTAGACATATCGCGAGCGATCGGTCGTACTCGATGACCGACATCTTACCTAACTTTAGGGTGAAAAATTGATCTCCTTTTTGTTCGATAGCTTTTGGGAATGTACTTATCATACATTTCCGTCTTGAAGTCGTCGGTAAAGTATTCCATTTGTTACGGGGTGGTGTCTTTCTCCTTGCTTCCCTTTGAAGTCGGCCGGTCCGGTGAGTTGGAAAGTTCGCAAGATAACCTCTCTTGCGTAGTGCAGTGAAGAAAGTCAAAATTCGTTCAATAGCCACGACCCTTTGTTCGGCATCCTCGGGCTTCCTTTACCATTGAAGGAGGCGGGTTACGCCTAAAAGAGTTCTTCTACTCTACGGTCGGTGGAGGTGGGGGTGGCTGGGATCTCTTCACTTTACGCCCGTGGTATCTGCCTCTACCCTGCCTCTTCCTCTTCCTCTTCCCTGCCTCTCACTTCCCATTTGAGGTGCACGTCGGGCGGCATTACATTAATAAAACGTAATTAGTATTCGAATAATGTTCATTGCAGTTGAATATACGTAACATCTTTATAAAATCGTATCATAAAACAACTTAAGCAGCCATCATTCTTAGTGCACAACTTGATGTTTATAAAAGCCCATCTTGGGTCATCATCATATATATATGGAAAACTTTGCCTCGAAGGACTATTCTGTACAAGTCATTAAGCGCAAAAGGAAACTAAGTACACACTGTACTACGTATACTATTGTCAACTATATACTAGTTATAAGGCGTCTCAAAATACTATGCTTCTATAACTTTGTTAACATCACTACTACATACTACATACTACTCGTATACTAATATCCGTCTTCGTCCATGTTTCTGTTCACGTCTCCATGGTTCGCCCGTGCAGTTTCGTCCTCGCTTGGATCCTCTTCGGGGTCCTCCTCTTCTTCTGGGTCCTCTTCGGATTCCTCCTCTGAGCTTTCCTCTCGAGCACGCCTACGTGACGGTCCAGCCCTCTCATCCCCAATGGCATACACATCGCGCATAGGAACATAACCTTCTTGATGGCCGTATGCTTCCATGTATGTCCTCTCGTGATTGGGTGCCGTCATTGGTGGTGGGCGGTGGTGCTTGGTCGCGTCGGATGTCCGAGCGTCATAGGTGGAAGAGCGGCACTCCCGATGACACGGGTCGCGATGCCTCGTCACATGCTCGGGTCGATCTCCGCTTCCATGAACGCGCGCTGCGGGGTTGACCACTCGAGGAACTTCCGTGTATAACCATTCCGGTGTGTCGTCACGCGAGTGTATTCCTCGGTGGCGGATAGGGCCCTCTTGGTGCAGCCCTATATCTGTTGTAGACATATATGAGATGGTGACAAACCTCGGCAAATCTCCAATCGGTCATAGTCGATGCCCGCACGATAGATATAGTCACCCGATATCTCTCTTGCATAGTCTTCCCAATCAAGCGGCAAGCGAGTTAGCAACCGCTTGATGCCGTCATATCCGTCACACCGTACTCATGGGCGTCCATCCATAGCGTAGATAACTCATGAAACTCTCCTGGGCGTCGCCTGACTCATGCTATAAGTGCGATGAGCGAAGGACTTCTCACGGTGTGAATCTCGGCATCGTCCTTCGCCTCGGAGAGTAATAACGGTGGCCATCTATCACGAGATAATACTAGCGTAAGTCGATCTATATCGATAAGCGGATAAAAGAATAGAATATATCATTAGCGGATAAAGCAAACACATCGATAAGCGGATAAATGTTTACATCAAAGATCTATGTTCATTCTACATCATAATTTCACTTATGGAATCTCTACTTTTAACTTCTTAAGTTCTCTATTTTCAGCAAAAATTTTCAGTCTAACTTCAACTGTTCCTCACGAATTCTGGAGAAGGATTCAGGATTTTGTCCTTCATATGAACTGAAGTTCGTTGAGATAAGAGTATGTGGCGAAAACCGTTTGCAAAGCGGAGTTCAAGCGAATGAACGTTTAAAACAAAAACACTGCGCAGTGCAGTTTTCTGCCTGCGCGATTATCGCCGAAATCACTTCCTCTCGGACAATTGTGAGCTCGTGCCCGCTTCGTACGAAATTTTCATCAAAATTTGTTTAGCTTTCTCTGGTCCTTATCGAACCCATCGTCTTGCACCTTTGATCCTTTTCTTGCTTTCGTCGACTTTTCGTTGAAAACTTGAGTTCGTTTCAATCGACTTTTCGTTCGTTAGTAAATCGATTCCTCACTATTGTTCTCATAAAGGGATCAAGCTCCTAGAATTCATACTTCTATGTTCAAGAGGTGAGCATGCTTCTTAGAGCATCTATGTTCTTTTGGGAATAACATACCCATTTTCAAAATGAGCGATAAAACTTTGAATAAATATTTCAAAAATCATAACATAATTTACGCATTCATGCTTTCGAAGCTAAACATCACTCTTGACATTATCATGTCAACTATTACTCATTCTTCGTAAAATTGGTCTCATACTAGCGATAACCCATTATCATATCACCTTTGACATAAAATTGTCAACTTTTAGCAAAACATTGAAAATTTCCTTTTGGAATCGTTCCAAAACTTTCATAACTTTCTTGCTTTCAAAATGTGCGTTCGATCTCATTTCCAAAATTTCAGTTCTTGTTTCAACTTTCAACTTTCAATATCAAAGCGAGAAAACAATTTACCTCTTTTCCGGTTGAGCTTGATGTGATGGAGTGTTGAGCACGGTCGGTGATTTCTAGAAGTCAGTGACTCGATCTAGACTTAACTCTTGAAAAGAAGGTTTTAGGGTTGAAGGACGACTGCTCGATACCAGCTGTGATGACCCGCCTTTCCAAATGCGGATTAGGCGGGATTTGTCATCAACTAAGCGAGGATTAAGAACATAATGACCAACAAACCTTGAGGCGTCGAACTTTTATAGATAAACACACAACGGTTTCATACAAACTAGACCAGCGGACCATTAACAAAAGATTGGTGATGCGGAGGTAGCGTAAGTAATATCGAAAATATAATAAAGTGTTTTGAGCAGTGGAAAGCATGTGAATGCATATATGACGATATACGTCAAGGTGAACTATTAGCAACAAAAACTCCATTGCTCGACACTTGTCCATCCATTGACTCGACTGCACGTTTAAAACAAACATGCGGGGCTAAGTACAAGATTGCACTTAGTGGACTCATGCAAAATCATTTCATAAAATTACTGCGCCCATAAGTATAACACGAGGTTTTAGTTGAAATAACTCGTGAATACCAAAATACTTTATCATTTCTCAAAAGATTAGCTGCTTGAGGCATTTTACATTACGTATGATCCGTATCGTCCACATAATTATTCATAACTCGTCTCATAAAGCGATCTCACGTGCGTAGAAGTAGGCCTCTTCTCTGACGCCGTGATCGACGAAGATGTTGCTAACGGCTCCCAATCACATAGTCGGGATTACGCTTCGACTAGGATCCATGGCCGCCGATGATGTTGCTAACGGCTCGCGATCAAAATGGCGGTGTACCGTTAATCTTAGCGAGAATTACGCCTCGACTAAGATCCGATATCGATTTAAAATTGGGGCGACCCGATGGCGATTCACATACATCGTTGGCTCGTGACAACATGATAGGATCCATACGTTAAAACATAAATATTTTGGGCGTGTAATTGAATAACGATTCATAATCATTTCTCGGTGAAAGCTTGTAAATAAATACTTTTGAAGAAAGCATCGTAAATAAAAGGGTTTTCGAGTAAAGCCCACCTTGTATGCGTAGGTCTTTATACTATGGTCTCTTTCCTACGTCGGCGCTCGTCCGTATCGCCTTAGCGTAAAATTATTTTTAGTCGTCGGTCGCGTTCGATAGAGGCGAACATAGTACATAACGTTCTACGTATCGAATAAAGGCTAACGTCGGACTTAATTTGGCGTTTCCTAATCGATTGATGTCGATTATGAAATTTCTTAACATAAAAGGGTATTCTACCTTTTTAGAATATAATGTGCGTTTTAATGTACTTACGTAGCGTAAGTAGCATTGTTACTAAGCGTCTTCGTCACATTGATCACGCGTTATCGAATTGCGTGCCCGTTGACCTTGGTCGACGATTTTGATCAACTATTTTGACCAAGTCGACCAAAGTCAACAATTTTGACTTTGGTCGACGAAAAGTCAACATTTGACTTTTTCAACTATTATGAAATTCTTATCATTTTATGTGCAATTCTTGTTCCAAAATTTCTATAAAATCATACTATGTCTAAAACATTATTTTAGATCATATTATGTTATTATTCTTGATAAAATAAATTTATAACATTAATGCACATAATATAAAGTTTTCGGTAATTATTAATTAAATAAACTTAGACTTGTGCGATAATTCTTATAAATTCACATGTCACACTATTTTATCATGTGATTAATAATATGTAATTACCTTAGTCGAATAAAATTTATACACCATGGTCTTATAACCTATAGTTTTCGGTTTTCATAAATAACCCGTGAATGATTTTTAAAAATTCGATAAAATCATATCTCGATTAATCACCCTCAATTATGCTTACTACAACATAATTGTTATTTATTGTGACTTATTGAATAAAATTTACCTAAGTCACTTTCTAAATTTTCGACTTAGGTCGAATAATATTTATAAATTTCGATAAATTCTCCTGACCATATATTATGAATCTACACACTTGATATGCTATTATAACACTTAAACATGAATTATATCACAACATTATAACATATACTATATATTTTCGGTATTTATATAAATATAAGCTATAGTTTTCCAAAATTCTAAATAAATTCATATAAGCATAATTAATACCTAGATCATGATTTCATACTTAAATCAACAATTAAAAATTAAAATCAACAACATATATAACCTCTAAGTTTTCGGTCCCAACATTAAATTTAATAGCATGCTTAATTTCATGATATAATTAATATACATGCTTAATAACATCATATAAACATAATATCTAAACATTTAAGCATATGATTAAAATTTTGAAAATCACATATATAAACTAAGATCATATCTTAATATTTAACAGACGAAATTGAAAATTTAAGCATGTATCTGAAGCTAGGAAAAATTCTAACCTTTTAATCGGTTTCGATTTTGATAAACAACGTTTATTTGCTAAAGATTTGGATTGAAACTTGATGAACACTCTCTTAAATTTTCTCTATATTTTCGGTAGTTTGAGGTGCAAAATGGGAGAGTGTTGTGCTCTCCTTATATTTATAGATGTGAGCAACTTGTATTGTAATTATTATATGAAAAATATCTAAAATCCACTTGCTTTAAATTCAACAAAATCGGCACCTCCTCTATACTATGAGACAAAATTTAATTCTTATCATATACAACTCATCACCAAGTCATCTTATCCTAATTAAATACATTGTATCTTATTTTAATTAAATTCAACACATAGTAGGCTACAAGGTGTGTGTGTCGCCATTTTTAATCAATTAGGAGATTAGGATTGATTTTATTTGTTTTATTACTATGTTATATATTTTATTATATTATATTATAATTAATTAATAATTTATATCATAATTATCAAAATTAAAAGAATTAATCACATTGTGTGACAATTATGGCATTCTCGGCCATCACCTATTAATTGGAGAGAATTTTTATTATTTTTATATTATATACTATATTATTATCATATTATTAATATAGTATAAAGTTGCTTTAGAAAAGTCAAATATTTCAACTATACAAATGTCATTAATATAAGGTATGAAACTAAGAATTTTTCAACCATTTTTTCAAAGTTTTCGGCTCCTACAATAAATGAGCATGAGATGATTTGTTTTATTAGCTAATTAATGCTACTTTACAACTAATACAAGATAGGATACAACTCATTACTCTCATTAATTGTTGTAGGATATTTATCGTAAAATCATGCTAAAATGGCTAAATTTTCGCCACTTTCATGCAAGTGTGCACCCACACTTGTGCAACTTATATTACACCTCATTTAGTCCTTAATGACATCATAATAATATAATAATTATCATATATCATTAATTAGATAAGAATAAAATATTAAATCATACTTAAGATCTCATATTTTGAAAATTACTAAGGTAATTCAAATATTTTATTTTCTTGTATAAAATAGCTACTACACATTTATATGACATATTATATGCCTTAGATAATAAATTTAATCATAGGAAAGTATTTAAAATAATTTAGGTCTTAAAACCCTAATTTAAATATTTAGGGTTTTGAAACCCATTAAAATAAGGTACATTGCATTCTTAAATTTTCTAGCATTATTTTATGATAAATAATGCTCTTATATAATAATATAATTATAGGAATTTGAATTTTATAATTCGAGATCATATCTAAAGTTATCGCATTATCTCTAAGCGTAGCGTTTGAAGCGTCTCTAAATTCTCATAACAATTATCTCCAAAATGTTCAAAATAAAGTTTGTTACAACTTTATTTATTCCTATAATAATAGAATTTCGAAATTAAGCAAGCGCTTAATATCTTGTAAGGCGTAAGCGTCGAATTCATTCAGCGTTGAAAATTACGTTCGAAGGAATATTGAAAATTATATTCCTTAATTCACTAAGGCTCGGTGAATCTCATACGAAATTATCCAATTATGCTTGGTCAAAGTCGAGAGTTGACTAATTAAGATTTTAATTATTGAATTAATAATGCTAATTACGTAATTAATTATACGTAATCTAGTATTAAAACTACGGGATATTACATTTATTATATGTGCGATGAAGTCGTGGTTATGAGACATGGACTTATAAATAAAGGAAAATAACAATATATTTAGGCCGTCGACATAATAGGATTAATCGAGCATCAAATTACAAATTGATGAATTTCAAATCACAAGTTTAATCTTTATCGAAATATAATGAAATTGACTAGTGAAACCATAATTAAAAGTATTTTTACTAATGTAGTAACATTATTATGTGAAAATACCGCGTCCATAGCTTATAAACTAAACCTAATTATGGCATTCATAAGTATTTTTAGAATTATTATCGATTTATAATCTAATTTTGGCATGTTTTCCAAAATGTCATGATCTTGATCATTTCATTTCTAATTGTTGCGTAGAAAATTCAAATAGTAAAATTTGCAATCAAAATTAGGATAAAATGAAAATTTTGATGGGACATTACTATAAAATCAAGAGCGAATTGAGTCTACTGACGAGACATCGTCTGAAGGTCCGTCCTTTTGTTTCTCATTTTTCTCTAGATTCTTGACTACACTCGTATGCAGATTCAAAAGCTCCTTCGTGTTGAATGACAACACTCAAACCATCTTATAGTATTGATTACGTACAAGTTGTCATGTTCCTTAAATTTTGCTAAGATAAGTATATAATGAGGATCATCCTCCTCATCGAAATAGAAATTGTAATGATAGTCTTCATTATTGTATCTTAGATTTTCATTCGACTTGTCCTCTTACCTTTCATCACATATTCTTGGCGGATGGCACATGTATTCCTTTTCCATGTTGTTGTCAAGACATTTTTTATATTACGATTCATCGCAAGATAAAGGTTGTGATTATGAGCGCATCAAGAGCATCCTCACTTTTTAAATCGGTCGTGAATTCCTTACTTCTTGTTCAAGCGATGAGGATGAGCTTGATGTTGCTCATAATCACAATCATTATCCCGCAATGAATCGGGAAATATCAAAAGAATCTTGTTCACAAGATGGACAATCAATACATGTGTCGTATGCCAAGAATATGTGATGAGCGTAATAATAAGTCGAATGAAAAGCTGAGATACGATAATGAACTATCATTACAATTTCTATTTCGATGAGGAAGGATGATCCTCATTATATGCTTATCTTAGCAAAATTGAAGGAACATGACAACTCGTATGCGGTGAATACGAGGAAGATGGTTTGAGTGTTGTCATTCAATACGAAGGAGCTTTGAGTTCGCATACGAGTGTAGTCAAGAATCTAGAGAAAAACGAGGAAACAAATGATGGACCTTGTATCGATGTCTCGTGTAGACTCGAATTCGCTTCTTGATTTTATAGTAAACGCCCCGTCAAAATTTTCATTTTATCCTTATTTTGATTATGAAAGGCTACAACGATGAAAGGAGTTCATCCGAGCGATTGACTCTGCGAGACGATTGACCATCTATTGTGGTATGTTTTGGTTTAATTGCAATTCACATACTTTATATGAACGTACATCAAATATATAAGTAGGGCGTTATAATTGTAGATGTAGATTTTGTAGGGTTTTCTTTCAAGTAGAGTTTGTGATTAACGTTGATTGTTAACTCTAGTTCGGGAATCACCTTATTTATATCATTTCTTGCTTTCATATTCAATTTATTTGTGTAGAGGAAATGACAAATGAAAATGATCTTGAGGAGGTAAAAACATCACTGGAAAAGGCTTTGGAGGAGGCAAAAGCATCATTGAAAAAAGCTGAGTATGTTGTTTTGCAAATTAGTGATGCAGTAGCATGATTTAGTACATGCGACATGCATCGTTCTTCTACACATTCCATTCGTCATGATGTCATTAACGTTGAAGAAAAATTTGTCGTGAATGATCAAGATGTGCAAGAAGTTCATGACGAGATGCTTAAGATTTTAATACCGAAGTTGTTTGAGAAAAAATAGATCATGAATAACTTATTTTCTTATTGTATTTTGAATGTTGCAAATTAACATTGTAGTTTTATTGTATTTTGAATGTTGCAAACATTGTCGTTTTATTATATTTTGAATCTAAAATTATATTTAAATGTTGCAAACATTTTATTGATTTAGTGGTTGTTATTTTGAATCTTGCATTGAAAATAAAATATATAATGTATTAAAAAAAAAAATCAAAATTACCGGCGAAACAACGACGGACTATGACCGTCGTTGATACATCCGTCGTTGATCCGTCGTTAATTACCGACGGACTGTCATCCATCGTTGATCAACGACGGATATTTTTCCGTCGTTGATCTACGACGCTACCACCGTCGTTGATTCGTCGTTAATTAACGATGGATAGTAGTCAGTCGTTAATAAACGACGGAATGTCCGTCGTTGATAAGTCGTTGATCGACAACGGTCGTGCGTAGACAAGGCGACGTCTATATCCGACATTGTTCCGACGGTGATTCAACAACGGACTATTATTCCGTCGTTGATTGGAATAGCGACACTTTTGTACCGACGAAATTTGTCCGTTGGTGTTCCGTCGTTGTTTCTGGTCACCGACGGACTTTTCCGGTTTAACGACGAAAATGTCCGTCGTTGATCGCGCTATTTCTTGTAGTGTAAGTAGATTTGATGGTTGAGTAGCAAAAAGGTCTTTCATATCAAGTATGATTTGCATGGGATTTGATTGCCAATTTATAAGTTATTGCCTTTTATTGTAGTGTACTTGCAACTAAGGAAAATGTAATTTAAATGAAAAGAGAGAAAAAGAAAGAGGCCCGTTGCAAATAATTTTTGGCAAACATTAATTGAGAAAATGTGGAGAAGCATATTTCGTCTAGTTTTTGTCATATTCCGTTTAACATGCTAAGGAACATTTCATATGATCTTTGTACATATTAAAGAACATCAAGCGTCATGTCACCCACGCGAATTAAAATAAAAAATATTTATAAGATCATATTTATTAGAGTCTCTTTGTAACCGGTGATAAGAATGTATAATATATCTATAATATTTTAATATTTTATTTGTTTCAAAATATATTAAACTACCCAAAATAAATGCCTAAAATGAGCGTAAATATTACGAACCCAAAATACCCAAGCATGTTCATATTAAAAATCTTGTAACTTTGAATAGCATAAAATTGTCCACTTCACAAGGATATCACTTTTTGTGCCCTAGATGAAGATTTTAAATAGAATAAAAGAAAGTATTTATGATAATAAATTCATCATATGTAACATCTTTTAAAATATTCCAATAATATTTTCCGACACCAAAATATCTACGTATCATGATGAAGCTGACTTGGAGATGTCTAGTTGTTATTTTGTTTAAAATGATGCCATTTTATTTGACTCTTAAAAAAAGCAAACCAAAACAATCGTTTCAACAATGAAACAAAGACGTCTTTATATTTCTTAAAAAATTAAACATGATAACCGTCCACCCTCAAATCAACTTTTTCTCAACATTTATAAATCGTTATTTTGAGCGAGAAAATGTTTGATGGATTTCAAGCGAGTTGCGTGAAGTTTGGTATCGAAAAATATGATTAAAATATTTTGTTTATAATTATAAATAGTGTAAATAGGAATAAATGACCAAATTCATAACACATATGCAGTAAATATATATCCAAAATCATAAGAAGATGCAGTACATACCCATTTATTTGTTAATGGTCTAATTTACCCTTACTTTTCATTTCTTTTCTTACATTTTCTTACATTTCGATCTGCATGTCTTACATATTTGATCATTCTTAGATTTCGATAAAAATTCAATCGTTTTCTTGATTTCATGTGAATTGATAGTTGTATTTTATTTTATTTTTGGAGTTAACGAAATATCATTGATTCAACAATTGAAAATATATTCATTAAAATTGATCGGTTTTATACAAAATTCGATCGGTTTTATATAAATTCGATCGATTTTAACAAAATTCGATCGGTTTTTCGACAAAATTGAAAATTTAAATTACAATTAATAACCGATCGGTTTTATTGAAAAACCGATTGTTTTATGATGAATGAATTAATTTTGCATAAAACCGATCGGTTTTATGAAAACACCGATTGGTTTTATGCAAAATCATTCCAATTTATATTTAAATTTAGTAAAATTAAATTATTAGAAAATTTAAATTTAAATTCAATTTAACCGATCGGTTTTATAAAAACCGGAGAATCAATTGATTCCCATAAAACCGATCGGTTTATAAAAATAATTCAATTTATTTTTAAATTTAGTAAATTTAAATTATTTAAAATAAAAATTAAATTCAATTTGAAAATCATAAAATCGATTTTATGAAGAATGAATTGTTTTTCATAAAGCCGATCGGTTTTATGAAAAACCGATCTTTATGAAAATCAATTCAATTTTTTTAAAAATTTAGAAAATTTAAATTATTTGAAAATAAAAATTAAATTCAATTTGAAAATCATAAAACTTATTTTTCGATCGGTTTGATGAAGAATCAATTGATTCTTCATCAAACCGATCGAAAAATCGATTTTTATAAAATTCAATTCAATTTATTTTAAATTTATGAAATTTAAATTATTTGAAAATAAAAATTCAATTTGAAAATCATAAAACTTGATTTTTCAAAATCCGATCGGTTTTTATAAAAATCAATTCAATTTATTTTAAATTTAGGAAATCTAAATTATTTGAAAATAAAATTTAAATTCGATTTTAAAATCATAAAATGAATTGATTTTCATAAAACCGATCGGTTTATGAAAAACCGATCGTGTTATGAAAAATCAATTCATTTTATTTTTAAATTTAGGAAATTTAAATTATTTGAAAATAAAAATTTAAATTCATTTTGAAAATCATAAAATGAATTGATTTTTCATAAAACCGATCGGTTTTATGAAAAAACCGATCGTTTTATGAAAAAACAATTCATTTTATTTTTAAATTTAGGTAATTTAAATTATTTGAAAATAAAAATTTAAATTCAATTTGAAAACGATCGAAAAATCAATTTCAATTTATTTTACTAATATATGGTTTGAAATATGATTCATTTTTATATTTACATCTTTATTGCGACTTTATTCACGTGAACTATTATTGATTGATGAGAAATTGTTACTAGTTCACTATTAATGTCAAGCGATACGATATGATTTGAGACTATGAGACTATTCCACCATGTGAATCGGTACTATTTGATAATGAAATTACTGTTGCATCACTTCTACTATCCACTACTATCCGACATACATCGATAATTGATATGAATTGATCCGCATTATATCGACATTCACCGATAATTGATATGAATTGATCTTGAACACTTTTATTGAACTTTCTCATCATTCATACATTTGAATTCATCGTTCGATAATTGAGTGAATTACAATCTATAAAGAGCAATAAAATCAACATAACACACAACATATATACAATTACGTTACCAAGACACACAAGCACACATACAATTTGATAGCAAGTGCAAGTGAAGGCATTTGGGATCAACACAATTTGAGGTAATATATAGGTTTTATTTTTAGTAATTTCAAATCGTTTGATATCCGGTTGGATTTTCATTTAGAAGAATCGATATTTACTTCATTTTTATTTGTTATAGATGGATAATTGGAAATTGATAAATGTCAAATACGGGATACTTGATGGGTGTATCTACCATGACGGCGTTGAGCATGTTCTTCAAATTCATAATCGGTCCATATTAAACCTCTTATCTGATATCACTCACTTGATGCGATCAAATTTTCTAAGCACAAATTTCCAATTATTTTATATATCTACGTCTCGATATGGTCGATTAGTAAAATCTCTATTGAGTATGCACAATCAATTGGCTCAATTGTGCGAAAATGAATCATATCCTACGGTATATGTGGTTCACATATTACGAGCTAAGTGTTTGGATCACAACAAGAACCCTACGTTCCTTCGTTCGATTTTCCTCACACTTCATCCTATGAAAATAGTGCACTGTCACTCAAATTGATGAGTCGATCGAACAAATCCGAGGTTGGCGTCGTCGATTGGTTTGGTGATTCTTATATAGGAGATCAAAATTTTGCTTGGTTCGTGAGCCACACAGGAGAACCTACATTGTAGTGCCACCCCAACCAAATACCGTTGTTCAAGCAGTAATCGGATGAAAGTGGTTGATTATATTAGGAGATCGAGGCGATTCGGCCTTAGCGGAGGGCGAAGATGAGGAAACGCTTATAAAATTTATGTTTCTTGATTTTGCGAGTTGGATCCGTCGAGAAAGCGGTTGGAAGGCGATGTCGTTGATAAATCCCAATAATCCGATGATGACATCGGATCGATGCAAATGAACTAACCAATTGGTTAGTTCGGTTATTCATCGACGCTTACGCATCACTGTGGCTCGTGATCTGCGATCGGCAAGGGAGGAGAATTGAGCCAAAATTCTTATTACTACGACAAACAAGATCTATGTCTTCTTTGTTGGAATTTAGCATACGCGACGAGGCGAGAATATACAATGATCGGCGTTCGGACACAAAGCGCGTTACATTTCGATCAAGCGTGCGAGACATTGTATTTTTCAATTCGTGCCACACGACATGGGACCGCCGGGAGTCCATAAATTTACTCCCGAGCATACATGCCACCGTGATTGGAGTCGAGTTGCTCGGTTAAGGCACATGCAAAGTGGTGGCGCGTTTTTGCTAGGAAAATGCGGCGATGGTGAAATAATGAAGCCAAAGTCCATTATGATGGGTCGCAACGTGATTTTGGTATCCGTATCAGCTACGATGTCGCTTTTCGAGCACGAAACACCGCAATTGAAATGATATATGGTAACCATGATGAATCATTTCGGTTGTTGCCAAGTATCTCTATATGTTGCGGCAAATCCGAGAACATTCACGATTTAGATGTGGGGTCCGATGGCGATTCAGCACTTATTTGTTGCTCTTGCATCGCTACGAGGTATTTCTACTTTGGTCTAAGACCGGTGATCGTAGTTGACTGAACTCACCTAAAAGGCCGTAATAAAGGTATTTTATTTCTTCTTTGTGACGAAGGATGCCAATGAGCAAGTTTTTCCGTTGGCATATGGTGTTGGGCCTATTGAAAATGATGAATCGTGGATTTGGTTCCTCGCGGGTTCGCGAGCGTTCGGGTTGACAATTCCCTATGATCGTCTCGACGCGCATGTCTCCATAGCAAACGTAAATCTTGTATTTCGATGCTTTCCACGGCTTATGCTACTATCATCCGCTTGGTAAGATTAAGCATCATGGTGGCGATGTGGCGACATGTACCACAAAGTCGCATATGCATACCGGCGAGAATATGAACATGCTATATCCATATAGAAAGCATGAGCCTTGCAGCCTATCGAAGTTGATTAATGTTGGACCACATGGGTGGGCTCGATCACGATGTCACATGGCCGTTACGGTTTTCTTACATCGAATGCGGTTGAGTCATTCAACAAGCGGTTGTTGTGGGCAAGACGTCTTCCAATTTGCTCGATGATCAAGCAATCAGTTGATTATTGAGGATGGTTCAGCGATAAGCGGCGGCCCAACGAAGTGAAGACGACTGAGTGAAGTGGCGACAAAAGCTTAGTGCGAAATGGCAAAAGTCATCGTTACACTCGGAGGAGAATTGCGGATCGAAGGTACAAGATTGTCGATGGCGAGAACTATGTGGTCGATCTTGAGCGACAACATGCCCCCGCAATGAATTTGATCTAGATGGCTTCCGTGTTCACATCGCGATCGCCGCAATTGAGTATGTTTTATTTTGTTTATATATAATAAGTTTTGCGTTTATAATATTAACTATGTCTTGTGTGATAGTGAATCGCGAATCAATCTTAGATTATGTGGAGACCTATTACACGGAAGAAACTTTAGTGGAGCGTACTCGACCACGATTAATCCTCTTCCAAACCTATGTGATTGGGTTATACCGGAAGAAATAGCTCACGTGATTGTCATGCCACCTCTTGTGCAACGACAAGTCGGACGTCAAGATCGAGTCGAATTCCATCGGGGTGAGAGGAGGGGCGAAGATGCAATACTACCCAAGAAGGTGAATCCTCGAGCGCGTGACGTCGAGCACCAAAAAGATGTAGTCACCGTAGGGAGTTGGGACATACGAAAGAAGGTGTCCACAACGTGTTGAGCTACAAGAAAGTGATTAATGTAATTTACTGTGATAAATTATCATTATGTTTTAGATATGTAAAACTGGTTGAAATAATTAATTGAGATCCATTGAAATTTCAGATAGTAGTGGATAGTAGAAGTGATGCAGCGTAATTCCATTTGAAATAATTATTGAAGATTGAAATTTAAATTAAGATTGAAGATTAAGTCTAAATAATTAAGATTGAAATTAATAAATCTAAATACATGTTCAACCACAGTCTATATTACATGAGATGAAATTAAAAAATCTCTATGCCATCGCTCACTAGTCGATGCTCTTCCTCTTCCTCTTCCTCTTCCTCTCGGATTCTTGTATGGCTCACATAACTCAAATATATTTCCACCTATTTTATGTCTATATGCTACAACTGCATCACTAGACGTACCATGCTCGATACTCGGTGAACCAGAAATAAGACGTTCTACAGTCATGCACGCAAATGGACCATCACTGAAATCGTCTTCCTGGTCAAATACCTCTGAAGGATCAGCTCGTGTAATAATCGCTTCATTGTTCCATGGTGGTATTCGGTGGGAGTTATTCTCGAACCATCTAGTGAAGATCGAAATCGCTGCAATAATCTATTCGACACTGAAGTCCATCATCCTCGCATCCACTTGATCCTGGTCCATCCGCCAAATACGCGAGTCAAACAAAGACGCAATGACCGAGTGCATATCCGCGACATATCACGAAACGCCGCTTCGTCTCGACGCATGGGATGATGATCTATAAAATTAATATTTAGAAAATAAACAAGAAAAATTTCAATTTTGCAACTTATTGTATTAAATAGGTTACCGCAGCACGTAACCATGATCTATATTTGGCAAAGCCGAGGACAACTGTCATCCAATGCGATGGTGGTTGCCATACGTAGCAATGCTCTGGGGGTAATGATCAATGGTGCCTCACACGCGTCTACAATGTGGGACGAAAGCATTGCGTATACCTCGGACCATGAATTTTGCGTAAACATCTATTCAACATTGAAAATTAATTAATTCGGATACTACATATATAATATATATTGATTGTATTAAAGACACAATACTTACGAAAAATCGATTATCGAGGATGATTGTGTTATGAGAATCCACCTCATCCAATAAGTCGATCCCGATATCGAGTCTCGTCCTCAAATACATCATGAATAGATCGATCATCGCAAAATTATTTTAGGGATACATATCGATATAAGTAGATGTCTTCAAAAACGAAGCATATTGTATATAAACGCATTTACCCGAACATCAAAGGCCTCTGGCGTTTCGATACACATGAACCATCGAACACGGAGTTGACGGTCAAGACTCGAACAACCACCACCGTGTCATTTCTCATCATCAAGAAACGCGGTAGTTTATCAATACATCTTCGGATAATGGGCGTGGAACAGGCTATTCACATATGGTGACCTCATCGCAGCGAAGGTCTCCGTGCCTGTTCACCTCTCCAAGCCCAACTACAAACATTTAAGCATATGAGTCATTGTAGAAATGAAAACATAACAAATGTAATGAAATATTATAAAGCGCGAATATGAGACTTAATAGTTACCGTTGCTCTAATCTGGTCTTGATAGCTCGAAAGTCCGCCTCACTACGTCGAGGCGCCGATCACTAAATAGGTCCGGTCCAAAGATGGAATGATGAGATGCAGTTCGGGCTGGAACCATGGATCCGGGAGAGTAGCGAGGGGTAACAGGGGCGATGTAGGCTAGCTGGTGGCTCAATATGTCCTTGCCTCGATGGACATCGGGTGGTGTTACTCCCGATCTTCATCTCGTGGGCTCTCGCTCCCGATCTACATCTCTCGTCGTCGCCGTCGGATGGCGTGGGGTGCAGTGCGGGTGTAGACGTTTCAAGACTATGTACGCAACCACATCGAGTCTTCTAAGAAACTTTCAAACCATTTCTTAATCTTAGGAATCCACTTATCTTGATAGACTTCTCGCGTTGCAATCGCCTCGTCTTCACTCTCCGAATATTTTCCGAATAGTTTTCGGATCCAACGACGATCGACGGAACTAAGGCGCCGCCCGTGGTGCTCACCACCACCGCTCGATGAAGAAGAAGAAGAAGAAGAAGAAGAAGAAGAAGAAGAAGAAGAAGAAGAAGAAGAAGTTGGTTGCCCCACGTTTCCCGTATCCCATCTCAGCGGATCGACGGCTATCCACATATTGGCCTTGCGGCAGACGAGCCCAAGTTTTGTGCTCTTTTTACGTGTCTTGTCTAGTTCAGATCGAGTCTTTGTGTCTTTCTTGTTGTGTTTTGTGTCCGGGAGGACACATTGGTCCGCAGGAACAAGGCAGGCGAAATGGGCAGAAGGAATGGAACTTGCTTGGCGGGTGAATAGAGATACGATGCACCTCGAGGGCACAAGGAGCTTAGCTCGCGGCACTGGGCTTCAAACTCCGAGAGTTGTTCGTTTCACGGCGTGACCTCCGCATGCACCGCACAAGTTCAATCTCCGAAGGGTAGGCTAATGGCGGCGGAAGTGAAGAAGACGAGCGAAACCAAGAAGAAGAAGGAGGCAAGAGAAGGCGAGAAGAGAGGTGATGGGCAAGATACGCGAGATCCGGGCGGATCTCGCTAAATCCGGAAAGGATGCGCGCTCAGCCCAAATCTCATGAAATCCGGAGGAGATCATCCCAGATCCATCTGGACAAGGAAAGAGCGCCCGATCGGCAAGGAAACCCTAAGAATTCCGACCAATGGGCCATCACCATCGCGGATCCCTCTCTCGGCCTATATATATGGATGAAGGCGCGGCTTGTGCGTCTCTTCCACACTCTTGTTCCTGTTTTCTTGCATCTTCGTATTATTCACCATCACCATCACATACATTGTCCTTCGGGCAAACACTTTTATTTACTTTTTCAGATGTTTTGTCGTGACACTTTGGGCTCGCTGT
This sequence comes from Salvia rosmarinus, assembly GCA_036937905.1. Classification (NCBI taxonomy): domain Eukaryota; kingdom Viridiplantae; phylum Streptophyta; class Magnoliopsida; order Lamiales; family Lamiaceae; genus Salvia; species Salvia rosmarinus. The sequence goes on from CM072821.1 coordinate 16,237,108, forward strand.
TTCTATTCGTTCAATTAATAGTAAGTTGATTCCGTTTGATTATGGTTTCAATTAAGCATTGCATGTTTGTTTATTTTATGTCTAGCTAAGTCTTTATTACGGTTTGGGCGTGACAAGGTGAAGCATGATTAATATAACTCGAGAGGTCTAAGTAGGGCATTACGATCTGCATGCGTGTGTTCCCAAGCACTAGGTCTAGGCATTATATAACTTAACCAAACTCGGTGTGTTAGTTGCAAATAACATAGTGGGTAAGGGAGGTTGCAAGTAATAATTGGATTAAGGTGTCGGTGTCCGCACCCTAAATAGTACGATCGCGTGGACGAGTTGGAGTAGTCATAGCACATTGCCTTGCCAATACCGGTCCATCTAGATCATACGCACGCTGTAGGTTTGCATGTACTTGAGGTGTCCTCGTGCGTGGGCATTACGGGTTAGATAGTTTGCATAGGGTGTCCTGCGCCTGCTACAGAAAGGATAGATTTGGAGGGTGCGTCGTGGGCGTGACGTGACAACGGGTCACGACGTATGTCTCTTATAACCGGTTGATGCATGTCATGTAGAGAAAACATTTGCACCTATGACCGAGTGTTAATCGTCTTCACCGAGTTGTTGCCCAAGCTAGATTCGTTATTATTTGATATTCCGTTGAGATTGTTTGAGGTTACTTTAGTCATACCTATAGTGATCAAGATAATTACACCACCTCATCCCTTTTAAGTGACATCGTGACATCGAGATTGCTACACCAACTCCTCGTGGGATCGACCCTATACTTATCACGGCTACGCTGTGATGGGCAATATGTTATAAATTTATTTTGAGCGCTAAACGACGGTGTCACGGCTCCTCAAAGAACCGCAATCTCAACAAACTCACCGACGATGTCCTCCGGTGGGTCTTCAAGGTTGAGCCTCTACGTCCTACTCATAACTCTCCATCACAGGCGGGCGTGTCGACGAGTGAACTGCAATCCTTCTCTCAATGGGTTGCTCGGCCTCATAGTGCACACCGAGTGGATAAGGGTATGAGACGGATTACAAGTAAGAGGAGAAAAGCTCCGTCTCGTCGGCCGTGATCTCAATAAAATAATTTTCCTACAATAATGCAATAAATTAAAACATATCAAGAATCGAATAATAAATATATAACAACATGATATATATAATTTATAAATAAACTAGTAAACTAATATATTTAATACCTCTCGCTCAAACAGGTGCGTAATCTAGCAACATCAGTCTACCTCGGGCGTCCACCTTCGAATCTCGGATGCAAGTTGCCATTAACATTCTTTCCGCTATATCGCCCAAGTGCGGTATGACCTCAAGCAACCAAACATATAACACCCGGTGGGTCCGTAAAATGGTACTTCCTAGTTGATTTACAATGCTTCAAATAGTACTTCAAAATCGATATGAGTATACCTACTAAGTCGGCCAAAAGCATCTAAATCATCAACTAAGGCCCAAACCCGACCAAGGTCTTCAAGCATCATATGCAAACACCATGGCATAAAGCACTAGAACATGTGCGCTCGAAGGTATAAATGACCATCACGGTCATTAATGTCGCCACAGTAACCTATCTAATAGTTCTGCGTTGTCATTTGTCACCACGACAAAATGTCATGTAGACTTCACAATGTCGCAAGTCGTAATTCACGGATGTATCAAATGAAAACGACCCAAACTGCGGGTCACCACAAGCGCATAATCTCTAATAGAAAACAACGCGCTTTCATTAATATAAAATAACATCTCGCTTACGCTTCTATCTCTGTCGGAAGAAAAGACGTGGTGTATAACCATAGCGCACTTATTCCCGGCTTATAATCTATGAAGTGACCAAAACATCCTCCTAAGAATCTATCGAGTAATGGTCGACCACCAACTTCAAGCAACCTCGTCTTAACATAATCTAAATATTCAACTCTATAATAAGTGGTCATCAAGGTATATTAATTGTTTCGGGTCTCAAAATATATGATCTGTTTTAAACAATAAATAATAAAAGAATAATTAATCAATAAACAATACATGAATTATGCAATAATTAATCTAAACAATTATCAATAACTAATCTAAACAATTATGCAATAATTAATTTTTAAACTAATTATATCCAATTATCTAAACGAATTATACAATAATTATATCAAATTATCTAAACGAGTTATGCAATAATTTATCTAAACCAATAATTATATTCAATTATCTAATCATTTATCCAAACAAATTATCAATTCGAAAGAAACGATAATAAATCTAAACAAAATCTAAACAATAAATTAAAAACCGATCTAAATTATGCAATAATTAATTATCCAATAATTATATCTAATTATCTAAACCAATTATGCAATAATTTATCCAAATGAATTATCGATAATTATATCCAATTACCTAAACAAATTATGCAATAATTTATCCAAATGAATTATCCAATAATTATATCCAATTATCTAAACGAATTATGCAATAATAACGAATTATCCAATAATTATAACCAATTATCTAAACGAAATTAATAATTTATCTAAACGAATTATCCAATAATTATAACCAATTATCTAAACGAAATTATGCAATAATTAATTATCCAAAATTATATCCAATTATCTAATCATTTATCATTATCCAATTCAAAAGAAACAATAATAAATCTAAACAAAATCTAAACAATAAATTAAAACCGATCGAAATTTTTTATATGGAGCTAACGATTACAGAGAAGCAATAACAATAATTAATTATGCAATTATATCCAATTATCTAAATTGCAATAATTAATTATGCAATAATTATTATCCTTCTAAACAAAATTAACAATAACATATCTAAACAAAATAAATATCATAAACAATAATAAATTAAAAATATCACAAACAACAATAAATTAAAAACCGGTCAAAATTATATTTAATTGCAAAATCGGCCGGTATTACCATATCGGTCGAAATTTCATAAAACCCGTTCGATCGGTTTTATGAAATTTCGATCGGTATTATGGTAATACCGATCGCTTTTTGCAATTAATTATAATTTCGACCGGTTTTTTGCAATTAAATATAATTTCGATCGTTTTTTTACAATTAAAATAATTTAATGCCAATATATCCAATTATCCACAATAATTCCAAACGAATCCAACGAAACAATAATAAATCTAAACAAAATTAACAATAATAAATCTAAACAAAATAAATACCATAAACAATAATAAATTAAAAAAATATCACAAATTTATATTTAATTGCAAAATAAACGACCGGTATTATGGTAATACCGGTTGTTATTTGCAATTAAATATAATTTCCACCGAATTTTTGCAATTAAAATAATTTTCGACGCGTTTTTACCTAAATCAAAATTTAATCAACCTAAATACATCAAAATTCGAATATTTTTACCTAAATCAAAATCTAATCAACCTAAATACATCAAAATTCGAATAACTTACTTATTGTTGAGACATAACTGCTTTGATGCGGGATTGAAGAAAGAAAATAGCTGCTTTGATGCGGGATTGAAGAAATTTTGAAAGGAACCCAAATGAACACAAGAAAAAGAAAATGAAGAGAAATTTCGAAAATTTGAAGAAGTTGAAAAACCGATCGGTTGGTGGGTGGAAGAAAATTTTCGAAAATTTGGAGAATGTTAGAAAATTTGGAGAAGTTAGAAAAACCGATCGATTGTTTTGAATAAATAAGAGAGTTGAAGTGGTGGGTGGGCTAATTTATTGTGCATAAATAATTGGTGGGTTGTGCATAAATAATTGGTGGGTGGAAGAATTTATAGTAGTCAACGAGATTCTTTTCAAGATCTTGTTGTTTCACCTCTTTTTTTTTTCACCTTCTTTTCGCTTTTCGGTTATTTTTCGGTTTAATGACTTTTCTTCTTGAAATTTGTAGGATAATACTATTTTAATGGAATGGATATATTATGCATGTTTTTATCGCATTGGATATATATTACATATACTTTATCAGTTTAGGTAATTTAATTTCCTTCTCTTATAAATATTGGTTACAAATTTTTAATATTTGAAAGTTGAGACAAATTTTTTATTCTCTCTAAAGATCGTTACTTTTATTAGATATTATTCCTGTGTGGACCAGATGACTTATTCACTCACCGACAAAATGTCACACTCGTAGTCGTACTCCATCCCAATTCCCAACCCGAGAAGATAAAGTTGGAACATATTTTATACTTCGTCTTCTAATTTTTTTTAAATCAATTTTTGACAAGAATTTTAATAAAAATTATTGAATACATTATGAATGGAATAAAAATTTTATATTAATGTAGTATAAATTAAATTAGTGGTGGACTATATATGATAAAATATGTAAGTAAGTGACATTTTTGAAGGTATTAAGTATTAATAGTGGTGGGTCATAATTCGTAAAAGATATAAATAAAAAGTATTATTGAGGATAATAAATATGAGATATTTTGTAGAATAGTTTTATTAAATGAAAAAAAAAGTTTGAGGGATGTTAAAAAAAAACTATGCAAATAAATTAGGGGCATAGTATTATTTGGTCGATAATTAATACAATTATATATACCCTTACATGCATACCTGCCTATCCCTGGAGCGTGGTGATTAATACCATATAACTTATTTTATTAACGTTAAAAAAGATTAATCACCTCACATTAATTAAATGTTCCAACATTAATCTATTTCAGGTTTTTATTAAAGAATGTTTTATACTTCAAAAAAAATTGCATGGTTCATGATCGGTGGTGAAACAAAAGATAAGCTTAGAATTTACGCGATAAATATCGAATTTGTGATTTGTTCTGATTTTGCACACGAGTGCGATGGGTCAAGACCGACATTGACATGGAACACCGAAAAATCTTATTTGACAAAATCATTCTATGATTAAAGGATATTGTTTTATTAACCAAAACGATGTCGTTTAAGGTTGAAATTTGATGTATTCACATATGAAATCGATTGAAAATTATCGGTACTCTTCAAATTAGAAAGTAGAACATGAGTTCAAGTATTGAAGAGAGAGATCGAGAAATAATAAGAGAGACACATTATAGAGTAGAGAAAGCTGATGGGTTCTACAATGGTGTGCGAGGTCTTCAACGTAGCGAAAATTTTATGAATGCACAACCTGAAAGTTTTAAATGAGTTTGACGAATTAGATGATGAAGAAGTAGCCATAGTAGAACCAACTAACTTTCTCTCATCTCCAACCCCTCTCATTGCCTCTTAATCTCTTTCTTTTCTACTCCCTAATTTGAAGAGCTATAGTAATTCTCAATCAATTTCACATATAAATACATCGAATTTCAACTCTAAACGATATTGTTTTGGTTAATAAAAACAATGTTTTAATTATCAGACGATTTCGTCTATTCAAAAATTTTAAGGTTTCATGTCAACGTTAGTCTTGACTGAAATCATAATTATATGTAAAATCAGAATAAATAAAAAATGGATAAATATCGCAATAATTTAAGGCAAATAACCCAAAATATAAGTAGCACGTGATATCAATTGGGTTAGCAAAATATACGTATAACGCTTCGCACAACTCTCTTCTTTACTGTAGTGTAGATGGTTTTAATGGCTGACGTTGACCGCTCTACCACACAACCATGTATACGTATAACGCGGCCCCCTCCGTTTGTTTCTGTTCATGCATTTCCAATTTTCTCTTGCAATTTGGAAGATGGATGTATAAGGAATTATGTGTCATTTTTCTCCCTCCCTCTCTCTTTTTGGCAATATTTTATCTAAGATGAATGAGTTCTGCACCTTCCGATGCTCTTCACACTTTCCACCTAGATAAGCTGGTTTCTCTCTCTCTCTCATAAAAGCACTTCAGTTATCCTGTTATGCTGATCCTTTTTACGATTTTGGCCTGAAACCTTCTGCTCTCTATGTGTTTGATCAGTTGCCTGTCAAAATTTTGTTGGAGACGTTGCGAATTCAGCTGTTTCTATTTGCTGAAGATCAGAATCCATTTTAGGGAATTAGAAAAGCGGAATCTTTGTCGCGGCTGCGAATTTTGCTTGCTTTTTAGGCTTGACTCTTTTAGCAAATAATTTTCAAGATTTTTTTCATGCTCTTTTTTAGTTTCGGAATTGATTGCATATTCTGTTTCTATTTCTGCTGCTTCTTTTTTTTTTGTTGCTTTTTTGTTTCTTGATTTTAAGTTCCTAATTTATCTTCTTTCCCATTTGCACTGTTTTCTTTTGCTGCATTTGCGAGTTCGGTTTCAAGAATTTCTACTGATTCTCTGGATTTTGGATTTTGGATTTTAGATTAATCGAGTGATGTTTCTTGAAAAATTGAAATGATTTTGTAGTTCAGCAAGATACCACAATTTTATCAGTTTGGTAGCTCATATTGATGTCTTTCGATATGCTTAAGAAAAAGAACAGAAAAAATAATACATTTGTAGCTACTTTTAACAACAATAGAGGAATTATTCTTTTTCCGATCATTTCTTCTTCTGTTTTCTCTTGCTCCAATCTGAAAATATTCAATTTAATAAGCTTCTGCTCAGCCTGCTTCAAGTAGAAATATCAGTTAGGTAAAACTGTATATTCTACTCGACTGAAATCCTTTTAATTCAGCATTATATAGACAAATGGTCACCTAAATTCAAACATTGAATCTGATAGCAAATTGTTACCTAATATCAACTTAAGTTTGGTAAGGAGCAGAATGGAGGATTGTCTAGTAAGCGCATTTTCGAAGTCTAATAAAAACAACCTTGAACAATGCTTGCAAGATCTTGTGTGATTGGGAGAAATGATGCTTTTGATAGTTCAACATCTCTGCATCAGCATGTCATATGTGGCACTTGTTTTAGAATTCAAATGTGGTTTAAGAAAATTTGTTTTCATCATATAAAACCATAGATGTCTTCGTTTCTGTATGCATATGTGGCTTGTGCTAGTTAGCAACCTTAGGTGTGCTTTGGCTAGTTGCCCTAACATCTTCTCCTTTACTAGCAGTTTGTTTAGAATTACATATTATTTACCTAATACGATATAGTCGACTAATCGATCCCTTTTCTTTTCTTGCTTGCAGTAGGTGTTAGGTTATCTGCTTTGTGGTTCAATTGTTTAGGAGATCAATCACTAATTGATATATCCCTTAAGAGATATCAATTGAATCAGTGTAGAGGGCTGGGAGAATGAACCAACCGTCGTCTTCGCCCCCACCATCAAAGACGAAGGAGTTGGATGTTCCACTCACACTCTCGGCTTTGAGATTGATGATCTCGCCTACCAAAGTTTCAGGCCACATTCTTGTTACTATGAAATGCTGCCAGGTAAACCTCCCCTCTCTCATCTCCATTGATAGCCGTTTATGGTTGTAGAATTGGTGTGATGGTAATACCAATCAATCAATCATGGTATATTGGAGATTTGATTGTGTGTTGATTGGCAGCCCTTCAAAGTGCTCCATGGAGGGGTGTCGGCGCTGATAGCAGAGTCTTTGGCGAGCATGGGTGCTCATCTCGCATCGGGGCTGCAGAGGGTGGCTGGGATACACCTAAGCATCAATCACCTCAAGAGTGCTAAGTTGGGAGACTTTGTCATCGCTGAAGCTACTCCGTTCAGCGTGGGAAGAACGATCCAGGTACGCTTTTTCAGTATCGTTGATCGTAGGACAAATGTTTTGACAATGCACAAATCTGAGCTGAGAAACTTGTGTTTGATGATGTTGTATGTGCAGTATGAGTAAATGTTAAACATGTGTTTGTTGTCTTACTTTCCTTTTCTTGAACAATTCACCTACATCATTGGCGGACCCAGAGGGGGGGCAATGGGGGCACTGGGGCCCCCTGTGTCTTAAAAAATTACTAGGTATATATATGTATTTTTCATATAATTGTTAAAATAGATTAATATTTTTTGTTGTGGTAGAGTTGTGTATTTTGTGTGATAGAGATATTGAGTTAATTTTCCTTTTGTCATTATTGGTGTTAAATTTTTTAGTATCTTAGTGAAAATATATTTACATCTAATTTTTGATGATATGCAAGTTATGAACAATACGACTTTTACTTGTATACAATTATTGTATATTTTATTCTTTAGTTGAAAACTTGATAGTCTATACCATTAAATATTTTCTACTATTATATTATTCTATCACTTGATGCTTATTTATAATGGCGCATGTATCAATAATTAGAAATATATTTTGCTTTTACACTATACTATTAAGAATTGGAGTTTAAATTCAATAAAGTTTTGTTTGCAGTTCCTTGTTCATAATTTAGAAGATTGTAAATTAGAGTTCATTTCAAATATTATTATTATTTAGGTAGATGAAAGCATATATGTTTCATTTTCATCAGTTAATTGACCTATCCATCCAAACTAAAAAATAAAAGAGAAATATTATGAGATGGTCATACTTAATCTTTTTGATATAATATAATTTAAATAGAGTTATAGTGGTATTAAAATTAGTATTTATTTCAAAATTTAATTTTAAAATCTTCTTATAGATTTATAAATTATATATTCCCTCCATCCACAAAAATTCATTTACTTATTTTTTCTTTGGGCCATCAACGAGAAACATTTACTTTCCTCTTACGGATATGATCCCACATAACCCCCTCATATGTTATGGGTCTCATTCTTCACTAATTTTACATTTAATACAATTTATTAAAACTTTGCCATTAAAATTTGTAAATGAATTTAGTAGACAGTGAGTAATTATTCTGACCCCTAAATAAAATTTCGGGTCCCATCGGCTACACTTAATGTAATCGTCCCAACAACTAGTCCATTATAGGTAACAATCGAGGGCAAATATCGGTTTATCCCAACTTTTGGGTGTTCTTTTAAATAATGTCCCGACGATTAATAATTTATAAACCGATGCCCGACCTCTCAACATTTTCACATTTTGCGGCAAATGTATTTTTTTTTTTTTTTTATATCATGGGAACCCGCACCGCTACCTTAGTGCAAGACTGGTAAACCCCACGGTCCTGTAATAGCCTGCAAACCACACAGATGTAAACCACACTTGGAAAACCAGGTGTGACAGGCTCAAACCCATAGAGGCGTTTGGTGGGGTTCGAACCTATGACCTCTCAGCCACAAGAACCCACCTTAACCATTGGGCTGTCCCTAGGGGACAATGTATTTTCTTATCAAGGCTCCGACGTGCTACGTGAGATTTCAAGCGTCAGACATATTACCTTTGACATAATTGTGAAAACATATGGAATATTTGTATATCAATTCGTAATTTATTAAATGTAGACACGTTTTGAAAAAACCACTCAAAAGAAAAATTTAGTAACATAACCAAGAGAAGAAAACAAGCAAACCCAAACTAAGGAAACCACACAAGGTTAGAATATAAACTGATATTTGTTGGTAGTCGCTTCTCAAACTACTAACTATAGAAGATGAATGGTGCTATAATGGCTCTCTCACACACACAAAAACACACATTTAGGATTCTTGTATTAATGCTCTCTCTCTCTCTCTCTCTCTCTCTCTCTCTCTCTCTCTCTCTCAGGTGTGGGAGGTGCGTCTTTGGAAAAGTGATGCTTCAAACGCAGAGGTTAAGACATTGATTTCATCTTCAAGAGTTACTCTTCTATGTAACATGCCTGTCCCAGAATCAGCCAAGAATGCTGCTGATAGTCTCAAAAAATACGCCAAATTATGAACTTAATTCATTCTTGATAGTCACGAATAATGTGTACTGGAAAAATTCATTCTTGATAGTCTCAAAAAATACGCCAAAATATATTTGCATATTTATAGGCCTTTACTTATGGTCTGGAGCAGATTATAGGAGACAATACACCTCACACGGCAAAGCTTGTTTGGAATTCAGATAAATAAAAGGGAATCAACTTAGATTCATCAACTGTATTATAATTATTATAGTACAAATGGAACAAAGGATATTGTATTGCAGCATAGTGCGTGATACAATACTATGACTTCGATGCTATCGATGTTACATTGTGTATTACTATATTCATATAAGTTGAGTTTGCATGCCCAAAGCAAATTGGGATGAAGGGTTTAATGATTTGTTAATTATTATTATTTTTTATCCTTATTATTGAAATGGGTATTGCCCAAATGGGAAAGTGACAAATTCCCATTTGGGTCCAAATGGAAGGGCAGGATCATCGCCGTTTAACACAACGAGGATATCTTTGGAATTTATGTATTGCTGAGATGTATAATTATTAAAGTTATAAACTATACAAAAATTCTATTGAGTTATGTTTTCCAAGTCTTTTCATGAGAGTTTTGCCTATTTTTACTGTGGTGCCCAAATCCAAAGGGTAAAAGTATTTTAATTTTTTTTAGATTTTGGCCTCATTAAACAATCCAAACAATTTCTGTATAGTCAATGAGTGCAAAAATTAATAATTAAGGTCAGATTTCGATGTGTAAAGAATGTGAATGTCGCCATGCATCAAGTAATAATTTAAAAGAACAATGTTTTTTTATTTGACTATTACAAAAATACCTTTACTTTACTAATTCTTATTCCTTTATTTGGCCAAGTACAGTCTCTTTTTTAGTTTGTTGACATATAGTAAGTAATTACTAATTACTATATATACTGGGCCGGGTGGTCTACTGTGCACGCCGCACGCACAGTGAAAGCACCTAATTAATTCAAATTAAAATTAATTAATTTAATCAACCTTATTGTAAATCAATAAATCATAGTTATGAATTAATAAATAATAATTTTAAATTAATAAACCCTAATCATGAATTAATAAATCTTAAATTTTGAATTAATAAAGTCTAATAGGAATTAATAAATCCTAATTTTGAATTAATAAATTCTAATTAGAATTAATAAACCTTAATTATGAATTAATAAACCATAATTTGAATAATAAACCCTAATTTTGAATTAATAAATCACAATTATGAATTAATAAACCTTAATTGTGAATTAATCAAACCCTAATTTTGAATAATAAAATCTAATTATGAGTTAATAAACCTTACTTGTGAATTAATAAAACATAATTATGAATTAATAAATTCTAATTTTGAATTGATAAATTATAATTAAAAATTAATAAATTTAATTATAAATTAATAAAATCTAATTATCCTTACTTACCATAATTAATATATAATTATTTTAATAAAAAAATAAAGGTGAAATTTACATGGTTGAAATGACCCAAGTTTTTTGTCATATATAATTGACCCCGCCTTTTATCATATTATTTGAAACATTAGTACAGTATATATACATCACAGCTGCAAAGAATATATTGCTAAAATTCAAGCAACTATATATTTTCACATTGATCTTTATTCAACTACATATCTTTATTCGTCAATCTTTATACAAAGTATAACAAATGAAACCCTAAAATTCAGATTTGTCATCTAAAACATACATCTACTGCCACTATGTATAAATCTTAACAAATCAATTAGCTACAATCAATATGCAGATGATGATGAGTTAATTAGGGCAATTGGGCGAAAATGTTGCTAGATTCAAGAACTTGACATTGTTGCACACAGCCTTAGAACGTGAGCTCTTCCCACCTTCCAAATTCACATTCTGCATCACGATCCCCTCGCATGGATGGCTCTTGCTGCAGTCGAACGCGATTGCCACGTCCGAAGCGCTCGTCCCTTTGATGTTCTGATAAAGAACGTTCTGCACTTGCACAGCCGAGCTCTGAAATGGAGGCATCCATTCAAGTATTTATTAGATGGTGAATGAGATTTTTTTAATAGAAAAAAAATTCTTGAATTAGGGTTTTTTGATGGAGTTTTTTTTCACCTGGTCTCCACAAGGCTTTTCTTGATCACAATAGTGTTGGTCTATGATTATTGGATTCTCCACATTTTCCATCTCTATGTTCTGAAATTTGATGTTGCTTGCCCTCCCAGATCCACCCTGTGTATGTTTTCAAGCAACATTAACATAATTTGCAATAAATATGAGAGAGAGAGAGAGATAGAGGAGATCTAGAGAGAGGTGGTATATATATATATATTTATGTACCTGCCATGTCTTGATCCTGACTCCATTAGTTGTTCCAGAAAGCTTAGCTCCATTGATCACAATGTCTGAGACATCAGCTTCTGATTTTCCAGCTCCTAAGCTTCCAATACTAAAAAAAATCAAATAATTAGCAAAACAAGAAGATGATTTAACTAAGGTGGGACTAAATTAATTCTAAATTATGAATATAAATTTAAACCTGATTCCATGGCCAGGTCCACAAGCAATACCCGTGACTTGAACCTTCTGTGCTCCACTTACAATTGAGATGCAGTCATCACCTAATTCATCATGCAAGAACACTTTCCTCAATTTCACATAATTAAAAATAAAAGCATTTATAATTAATTAATGCTCCATCTATCCATTAAAAGTGTATCACTGCATGACACGAGTTTTAATAAAATAATGATAGTCATTATTTATGTGAAAAAATAGTCCCATCATTTAAAAAATGAGTGATTGAGCTTAAATTATAAGGACTAAATGTGGAGTGGGGGGTTATTTTTTTTATAAATAATGAATTATTGTGAGGGTGAATTATAAGGATTGAGTATCCTAAAAAAGAAAGTGATACACTATTAGTGAAAGCCAAATAAAGCAATTTTGATACAGTTTTAGTGGATGAAGAAAATATTTAAAGAATATATATATGATTCATATGATAACAATAATAATTTCTAAAAATTGGGGTGACTATTTTGATACGGCCGACCGAGGGAGTATATATGTATTTGTCGATACCTGTGCCAATGGTGCTGCTAGAAATTTGAATATTTTGGGTGTCGGTGACGTGGATTCCGTCGGTGTTGGGGCTGTTTTCTGGTGCGGTCACCACAAGATTGGATACTTCAACGTTTCTACACTTCTCAAACGACAAATGAATTTGCTGGGAATTTTCCATTTTTAGATTATTTACTCCCAAATTTGTGCACTGGTAGAAGGTCAAGGCCTGCATGCAAAAAAATTGCAGAATTTATTAGGAAAAAATGGGATAAATTAAATTGGAAGTATTATACTGAAGAAAATCTAGAAGTCAACGTACCGTTGGAGCACCCGTGCATGGCTGGAAGAAATAAAATCAAAATAAAACCTCGTTAGTGATTAGTACGATGTTATATATACATATGCAAGAAACTAAGAAATTGCACGAAATAATTTTTTAATTACATTAGCTTTATTTATTTTGCAAGAATTTTGCCACCAGATTTTGCCATTGCCATTTATGACTCCACCACCTGAAACCACCAGATTTTCGACAGCTTGAAAAACAAGCCAATGCCTCAAATCTTTGCTGTAGTCTGAACGATCATTTGATGCTATTATAGTTCCAGCAATCTGAAATATATGAGGTTACAATGATTAATTATAATAATTATTTTTCAAAAACGTTAACAATATTAAACTTGATTAATTTGTGACTAATATAATTAGAGATTAATGGCCATTAACTTACCTGCATTGTTATGCCAGATTTGCAAGGCCCTGAAAACCTAATCTGTTTCACAAGATAGTTCTTGTTTTTTGGCACAACCAAATTAACTTCTGCTGAAGATGAACATGCTTTAGCCCATGCCTCCTGGAATGCCTAAAATTCATTTAAAGTTTCAAGTAAATTAATTAAATCTCAATCAAGAAATACTATATAATCACATAAAGTTTGCAAAGACATTAAATTTAATTCACCTTAGTGTCATCAGTAGTTCCATCACCTTTAGCTCCAAAACTGATCACATTAACGGTAATAACTGAGGCTGCAGCAAGTGATCTCCTAATCTTCATGAAATTCTTGTACGAATCGTTGTCCAAGTGGAGGCCTCTACTGAGGCCAAAATTCGAAGGGAAGGCGTGAAAATCATAGCCAGATTCTTGCTGGAGGTAGGCACTATTAGGCAGATCGCCGCCATCGTTGAGGCCGGAGGTGGAGCTGGAGATCAAGCTTAAAGAGAAAGTTATCAATAAATATGGAAAGACAAACTTTTCAACTCCCATTTTCTTGACCAAACTTCGGTTTATTGGATAGATTTTTCGGTTATGAGGTATGGATGTTGTGGCAATGAATGCATAGATTGTTGTCTATTTATAGAAATTGGTCGTGGGGGTGGGGTGGGGTGTCCTGTTCTCTACGGCTCATTTGGTATGGAATTGATACGGAATGGTGAAGATTTAGAAGGAAGAGGAATGTAAAGGCAGTTGCTGACTTTTGCTCCATGCTTGCATAATATATGCCAAACTAATATATAAATATATTTTTTCCAAAATGATACTGTGCTTTGATGCAATGGTTAGCTTGTTATAACTTGTGTTTTTGAATGAAACATAGTTATTATATTTTTGTGAAATGTTTGTGTTTTTTGCAAACACAAACATTAGGTCATAACGTAACCCTAAACGTTATGAAACTAGCTAGCTTGTCTAGTTTGCAAAGTCATTTACATATATTATTATAATTAACTTTATCTTCTTTTAATTGCCTCAAGCTGAATTTAATGCATTATCTTTACAGAATTCTATTAGCCCTATAGTATTTTTTTTTGGGTCAATTTAATACAGAAATTTAAAGACCGCGTCACGGTGGACTCGAACCCGAGACCTTGGCCTCGGGCATTAACCACTCTACCACTAGGCCAACACACGCACACAGCCCCATAGTATTTAGTGTGCGTGTGTGTAAATACGTAAGTATACGAGTCTATAATATCTAAATATCTATTTTCTAATTCAGTGCAACATGTATAATATATAAGTAAACTTAGCCTTTAATTTGTATAACTATCAAAACTAGTAATACATGAGTGCTATCTAAGCTCTAGGTTTTGTATTAAATAAAGTTTTACACCTAATTGTCCTTTCCCTGCAATTAAGACTATACAAAACATGCTGGCTGTTGCACACAAAAAAGAATTCAATATCCGTAAAAAACACAACCAATTCTTGAACAGTTGTTAAGACGTTGCAATTTAACATTCTCAATTTTTTTCTGACAAAATTCATCCAATACATGTACCAATAAAACAATTTTCAGATAAATATTATATAACTTATGATAAACTTTTCTTAGAAACGTATCCGATACGTACAGTTCATACCTAAAGAATAAGGACTTTCTTAGGGAAATCTACCAAGTATATGATTTAGATATTTCACAAACTTTTATATATGGCACGTGGAGCCATCAATGCCCAATCATATCCAATATTCTGCAGATTAATTAATTTATTCCAACAATTTCGGCTGACTATCCTCTCCCTCCAAACCCTATCCAAAATTAGGGTTATGATTCTTATGAACAAGAAATCAATCGTCATTCTAACTTTGACTCAAAACCTAATGAGAAAATTTAACACGTTCCACACGCCATAATTAAGTTAGGTTTATCAAGAAAAAAAGAATCGCACACACAGATATTAACTATCTATAATTCTGTATGGCTAATCTTATTTACACTTGGTTACAAACTTACCCAAAACTGCAAAAATCAGTTAGATAGTTGTCTAATCTAGTGAATATCTTGAGTAACTTGGTCCACTCAAAGACTTCCATCATTTATTGAAGTTTGAAAATGGATTATGGTCTGATGCAATAAGGCATTATTAAAGTCGTGTTCTTGAAATTTTTTACCTTAATTCTGTGCAGTGCACATAACATATCAAAAGATTTCTGCATAAGATTAGTTAGGTGTAATGTAATCTAGGGTTTTCGGTTAGCTTGCGTATGCTCGAGTATGTCTTAAACTAAACGTCAAAGATGGCTTAAAACCAATAGATCATTATCTAACGAAACCGGATAACTTTGCTTATATAATTATATGCATATTTGCATAGAAATTCTATGAATGCTTAGGAATCTCATTGCAGATCTGAATTAAGAAGATTTAAAAAAGAGATTTGAAGATAAGATAAAGGCCCAGCAGTTGTTGACATACGATCAGATCAAATGTCCTTGCTGTCTTGCTATCCCAATTTTGTAGTCTCTCTCTCTCTCTCTCTCTGATCATGTGAATGCAATAACCAAAACGTGTACATGCATGTTTTAACAGAAGAGCAATGGTTCTGTACCTAAGTTCTGTATCTGATGACAAAATTAGAATCACACTTCAAACAAAAATAGGGAGCTAATTCCACACATTGTAATAAAATTGGGAATGTGATACTTTGTTCTTGGTCCAATTTTTCAAGAGAAATTAGGAGCAATGTATATATGCCATTACATGTTTATACACACGTTTTATATATATTTGAATTAAGAGGAAACCGAGTCAATTAAATTTCTACACAGTTAATTAGCACATCATTTAATTGTGCTCAAACATTTTGTTTGCATTACACATATATCATTGAAACTTTGATTGAAGAGCATGCGGCATTTAGAACCTTGTGTATAGAAGATTTTGGACAGCTTATTTAAATGGGGCTATTAGACAGCTTATTTAAATGGGGCTATCTGTCACTTTTTAGGAAAATATATATACATTTAAATTGTTTTCAAAATATTCAATCCAGAAATCATAACTTAAATTATTTTTGGGGTCTGGTTAGGCAAAATTTCAGATTGTGAATGTAACATGCATGCATATATATTATTACACCAAAAAGAGGCCACTTGCAGCAGCTGCTGGGGCTTTTCCAGCAAATAGTAGCCATAATGGGCTGTGACACAAGCCACCACATCACATACACACACATGTATATACGAAAAGGTTTAGATAAAAATCTTACTGTGAAAACTATGAGAACACTTGCACTGAACGTATATAGTAATTGTACTACGATAATATATTGAAATAAATTTTTATCGTAATGCAATTGTTATGTACATCTAGTGTATTTACTTTATACGTTGAGTGCAAGTGTTATCAAAGTTCTCACAAATAAGAAGTTTTTTATTTAATGCTACCCCATATGTACATGTTGTGTATATGTGCATGTATATATGTAGTGAAATATATTTTGATATGATATTATTGTGATCATTAGCTTGTTGTACCAATGAGGGTTCTTGAAAAGATCTACTGAAAACGGACTATCAATATTCGACTAAGTGTTTCAAACTGAGTCAGTAAGGCAAATACAACAACCACCATATTAAGCACGCATATAAGTTATCGGTCCAACTGACTTGCTGCCTTAGCAGTCAGTATGTTTGCTAACTGATATCACTCAGTACAAGACATCCCTTATCTGAACTGACCAGCAATACATGATACCAATACTGGATTGCCAGTTATCCGACTAGCTGCTGTCAGCAACCAGTCAGTCTTGTCTTAAGAAAAAAATTAAATTTGTCTAATTGGTGTATCCCTCCTTCATACACCTGTATGTACCCAGCAGACCCATCAATTTGAATTAGTTATATGCATATTTATACATATAATTATGCATTTGTGTATCTGCATTATAATTTGGGCATTGAATCTGAAGCGTCCATATTGATTTATTAAGGGTTTTGTCCTCATGTTTACACTATAAGGAGTGTCCACACGATAACCACTCCATATATATATATATATATATATATATATATATATATATATATATTGAGATTCAAATGAGAATAATTTTTAACTTGAGAATTAAGAACAACGAAAATTTGCTATGAACACAATGAATTTGCTATGAAAGTTAATGCATCCGTTAAGAAAGTTACTAAATCCAAAAAATTGGTTTTTCCACCTGTTTGGATCCCATGAAGGCGATTTCTTTTTTGATTCATCAACTTTACAATAATTCATCATTTTTTGGTTCTCACATGAACTTATATATATAGTGGTTATTGTAAAAAATATCATTAACTTATAAACTACGGACTCTTGAAATCGTCTGAATTCGTCGTGAAAGCGTTTGAATTCGCCGTATAAGTGTCTGAATTCAGAAAAATAAAAATTCGTTCCTCATGAGATTCGAACCTAGGCGTTTGAATCCATCAAGTAAGGTAATGAATTCACCGTAGATATTCAAAAATCAAGAGTAAAAATAGTTCATATTTTATACTTTAAGATTGATTTCTATTTGATCTCATTCCTATATATATAAGTAAACTAGATATTAGGTTTAAATGTATTGGATTATTTATTCTATTTTCTAAACTGTCAAACATTAAATTATTCTAAATTATTTATAGTCATGCTTTTATTGTTTAAATATTTATTTTATTCATGACAGTTGAGACATATTAGAGTTTCAACAAACAATTAAAATAAGCTATAAAAGTATTATTTCGAGTAAATATATTTATACTCAAAATTTATTTTAAATGTATTTCAATTATTGATCATAGGTGGAAACGAAGAGACTCGACAACAATGAGATCTCGTGATTGAATTCACAAAAGAAATCAATCCAAAGAACGAGATTAGAAAGGAGTCCAACGTATAAGCATCTAACACTACAAGAATAATGCTCGGAAAAATTTCCATCGGCAATTAACGACGGAACAACGACGGACGTAGGACGGTATTATACTGTGACATATTCGCAAGAATTGCCGTCGGCATTCCGTCGTTAAATAACGACGGATAAAAGTCCGCCGTTGATCAACGACGGAATAACGACGGAGTGAGTCAACGACGGACCAACGACGGAAAATCAACGGCGTAATAAAGACGGACACAATCAACGACGGATCAACGATAGAAACCCAACGTCGGAATAACGACGGACTGTTTTAACGACGGATCAACGACGGACATTTTTCCGTCGTGGATCCGTCGTTGAATTTTAACATAAACATAGGATTCCACACCCAATTTTTCATTCACAGAAACTCGAACCCTAACCCTAATTCCAGGGCACCGCCTCCCTCGCTGTCACTGTCGCCGTCTTCACCGTCTTCACGTCGGAATCACCCCTGCCTCACCATCTTCACGTCGACGTCCCCGCCGTCCCCGCCTCGCTTTCTTCACGTCGCGACGTTGTCCCCGCGCCTGCCTCGTCGTCTTCACATCACCGTTGCGCCGTCGTCGTCATCGTCTCCGCCTCACCTTCTTCACGTCGTCGTCATCCCCGCGCCGTCTTGAGAAAGCCCCTGCCCAGCCGTGAGGAAGCCCCGCGCCGCCGTGAGAAAGCCTCGCCTGTCGACGCTTCACGTCGCCGCTTGTCGCCGCCCGCCCGCCGCCCCGTCGCCGCCGCCGCCCCCGCCCACGTTCAACCCGTGCCGCCGCCCCGCCGCCGCCATCCTCGCCCGTTCAGCATGCTGCCGCCGCCGCCCCGCCTCACTTTCAATAAAGGTACTCTTAAATCGTATTTTTTTGTGTATGTATGATCTTGAATTTATCATATGTGTATATGTATATGTATATGTATTCATGAATTTATCATATATGTATATGTGTATGTATATTTATAGTGAATTTATCGTATAGTTAATTTATTGTGACATGTATATGCTTGGAATATGTCAATATGTGATGAGATTGAGCAATATGTGATGAGATTGAGTAATATGTGATTATGTTTCGACGTATATGTTTAAATATTTTGATTGCTAACTTGTTGGGATGATAAATTCATCGTAGTCAATATGAAGTTATGATTTGGTTCATGTACATTGAAGGTGTCAACGATTTGAATAATGAATGAAGTTGGTTTAGAGTTGGCCATCTATAGGTTGCTTCACTTCAAATTGCGTTCAAGTATTATGTAGCTTAATCTGATGAAGTCGTGGTTAACGGACATGGACTTATAAATAAAAAGGAAAATAACAATATATTTAGGCCGTCGACATAATAGGATTAATCAAGCATCAAATTACAAATTCAATGAAATTCAAATCACAAGTTTAATCTTTATCGAAATAAAATGAAATTCAGCTAGTGAAACCATAATTAAAAGTATTTTTACTAATGTAGTAACATTATTATGTGCGAACATACCCGCATCCATAGCTTATAAACTAAACCTACTTATGGCATTCATAAGTATTTTTAGAATTATTATCGATTTATAATCCTAATTTTGGCGTGTTTTCCAAAAATGTCATGATCTTGATCATTTTCATTTCTAATTGTTGCGTAGAAAATTCAAATAGTAAAGAATTTGCAATCAAAATTAGGATAAAATGAAAATTTGACGGACATTACTATAAAATCAGAACGGTCGAGTCTGCGAGGGCATCGATCTGAGGTCCATCCTTTTGTTTCCTCGTTTTTCTAGATTCTTGACTACACTCGTATGCGACCAGCTCTTTCGTATTGAACGATGATACTCAAACCATCTTATCGTATTCACCGTACAAGTTGTCATGTTCCTTCATTTTAAGATAAGTATATAATGAGGATCATCCTCCTCCTCACTGGAAATAGAAATTGTAATGATAGTCTTCATTATTGTATCTTAGCTTTTCATTCGACTTCGTCCTCTTCTGCTCATCACATATTCTTGGCAGATGGCACATGTATTCCTTTTCCATGTTGTTGTCAAGCAGCATTTTTTTTATATTACCCGATTCATCGCAAGATAAAGGTTGTGATTATGAGCAGCATCAAGAGCATCCTCACTTCTTTTTCAATCGGTCAGGAATTCCTTAATTCTTGTTCAAGCGGTAAGGATGAGTTTGATGTCGCTTCATAATCACAATCATTATCCCGCAATGAATCGTGAAATATCAAAGAATGTCGCTTGTTCAAGATGGACAATCAATACATGTGTCATATGCCAAGAATATGTGATGAAAGCGTAATAATAAGTCGAATGAAAAGCTAAGATACAATAATGAAGACTATCATTACAATTTCTATTTCAAAGGATGAATATGATCCTCATTATATGCTTATCTTAGCAAAATTGAAGGAATATGACAACTCGCATGTAATGAATACGGAAGATGGTTTGAGTGTTGTCATTCAATACGAAGGAGCTTTGAGTTCGCATACGTAGTGTAGTCAAGAATCTAGAGAAAAAACGAGGAAACAAAATGATGGACCTTTGTATCAGATGTCTCGTGTAGAGACTCGACCCGTTCTTGATTTTATAGTAAACGTCCCGTCAAAATTTTCATTTTATCCTTATTTTGATTGCGAAAGGCTGCAACGACGAAAGGAGTTCATCCGAGCAGTTGACTCTACGAGACAGTTGACCATCTATTGTGGTATGTTTTAGTTTAATTGCAATTCACATACTTTATATGAACGTACATCAAATATATAAGTAGGGCGTTATAACTGTAGATGTAGATTTTGTAGGGTTTTCTTTCAAGTAGAGTTTGTGATTAACGTTGATTGTTAACTCTAGTTCGGGAATCACCTTATTTATATCATTTCTTGCTTTCATATTCAATTTATTTGTGTAGAGGAAATGACAAATGAAAATGATCTTGAGGAGGTAAAACATCATCGAAAAGGCTTTGGAGGGCAAAAGCATCATTGAAAAAGTTGAGTATGTTGTTTTGCAAATTAGTGATGCGAGAGCATCATTTAGTACATGCGACATGCATCGTTCTTCTACACATTCCATTCGTCATGATGTCATTAACGTTGAAGAAAAATATGTCGTGAATGATCAAGATGTGCAAGAAGGTCATGACGAGATGCTTAAGATTTTAATACCGAAGTTGTTTGAGAAAAAATAGATCATGAATAACTTATTTTCTTATTGTATTTTGAATGTTGCAAATTAACATTGTAGTTTTATCAGATTAATGTTGCAAACATTGTCGCTTTATTATATTTTGAATCTAAAATTATATTTAAATGTTGCAAACATTTTATTGATTTAGTGGTTGTGATTTTGAATCTTGCATTGAAAATAAAATATATAATGTATTAAAAAAAATCAAAATTACCGGCGAAACAACGACGGACTATAACCGTCGTTGATACATTCGTCGTTGATCCGTCGTTAATTACCGACGGACTGTCATCCATCGTTGATCAACGACGGAAAGTCCGTCGTTAATCAACGACGGACATTTTTCCGTCGTTGATCTACGACGCTACCACCGTCGTTGATTCGTCGTTAATTAACGATGGATAGTAGTCCGTCGTTAATAAACGACGGAATGTCCGTCATTGATAAGTCGTTGATCGACAACGGTCGTGCGTAGACAAGGCGACGTCTATATCCGACGTTGTTCCGACGGTGATTCAACAACGGACTATTATTCCGTCGTTGATTGGAATAGCGACACTTTTGTACCGACGAAATTTGTCCGTTGGTGTTCCGTCGTTGTTTCTGGTCACCGACGGACTTTTCCGGTTTAACGACGAAAATGTTCGTCGTTGATCGCGCTATTTCTTGTAGTGTAAGTAGATTTGATGGTTGAGTAGCAAAAATGTCTTTCATATCAAGTATGATTTGCATGGGATTTGATTGCCAATTTATAAGTTATTGCCTTTTATTGTAGTGTACTTGCAACTAAGGAAAATGTAATTTAAATGAAAAGAGAGAAAAGAAAGAGGCCGCTGTAAATAATTTTGGCAAACATTAATTGAGAAAATGTGGAGAAGCATATTTCGTCTAGTTTTTGTCATATTCCGCTTAACATGCTAAGGAACATTTCATATGAAATCTTTGTACATATTAAAGAACATCAAGCGTCATGTCACCCACGCGAATTAAAATAGAAAATATTTATAAGATCATATTTATTAGAGTCTCTTTGTAACCGGTGATAAGAATGTATAATATATCTATAATATTTTAATATTTTATTTGTTTCAAAATATATTAAACTACCCAAAAATAAATGCCTAAAAATGAAGCGTAAATATTCTGAACCCAAAATACCCAAGCATGTTCATATTAAAAATCTTGTAACTTTGAATAGCATAAAATTGTCCACTTCACAAGGATATCACTTTTTTGTGCCCTAGATGAAGATTTTAAATAGAATAAAAGAAAGTATTTATGATAATAAATTCATCATATGTAACATCTTTTAAAATATTCCAATAATATTTTCCGACACCAAAATATCTACGTATCATGATGAAGCTGACTTGGAGATGTCTAGTTGTTATTTTGTTTAAAATGATGCCATTTTATTTGACTCTTAAAAAAAACAAACCAAAAAAATCGTTTCAACAATGAAACAAAGACGTCTTTATATTTCTTAAAAAATTAAACATGATAACCGTCCACCCTCAAATCAACTTTTTCTCAACATTTATAAATCGTTATTTTTGAGCGAGAAAATGTTTGATGGATTTCAAGCGAGAGTTGCGTGAAGTTTGGTATCGAAAAATATGATTAAAATATTTTGTTTATAATTATAAATATTGGTTACAAATTTTTAATATTTGAAAGTTGAGACAAATTTTTTATTCTCTCTAAAGATCGTTACTTTTATCAGATATTATTCCTGTGTGGACCAGATGACTTATTCACTCACCGACAAAATGTCACACTCGTAGTCGTACTCCATCCCAACCCGAGAAGATAAAGTTGGAACATATTTTATACTTCGTCTTCTAATTTTTTTTTAAATCAATTTTTGACAAGAATTTTAATAAAAATTATTGAATACATTATGAATGGAATAAAAATTTTATGTTAATGTAGTATAAATTAAATTAGTAGTGGACTATATATGATAAAATATGTAAGTAAGTGACATTTTTGAAGGTATTAAGTATTAATAGTGGTGGGTCATAATTCGTAAAAGATATAAATAAAAAATATTATTGAGGATAATAAATATGAGATATTTTGTAGAATAGTTTTATTAAATGAAAAAAAAAGTTTGAGGGATGTTAAAAAAAAACTATGCAAATAAATTAGGGCATAGTATCATTTGGTCGATAATTAATACAATTATATAACCCTTACATGCATACGCGTGGTGATTAATGCCATATAACTTATTTTATTAACGTTAAAAAAGAGTAATCACCTCACATTAATTAAATGTTCCAACATTAATCTATTTCAGGTTTTTATTAAAGAATGTTTTATACTTCAAAAAAAATTGCATGGTTCATGATCGGTGGTGAAACAAAAGATAAGCTTAGAATTTACGCGATAAATATCGAATTTGTGATTTGTTCTGATTTTGCACACGAGTGCAATACTGGTCAAGACTGACATTGACATGGAACACTGAAAAATCTTATTTGACAAAATCATTCTATGATTAAAAGGATATTGTTTTTATTAACCAAAACGATGTCGTTTAAGGTTGAAATTTGATGTATTCACATATGAAATCGATTGAGAATTACCGGTACTCTTCAAATTAGAAAGTAGAACATGAGTTCAAGTATTGAAGAGAGAGATCGAGAAACAATAAGAGGGACACATTATAGAGTAGAGAAAGCTGATGGGTTCTACAATGGTGTGCGAGGTCTTCAACGTAGCGAAAATTTTATGAATGCACAACCTGAAAGTTTTAAATGAGTTTGATGAATTAGATGATGAAGAAGTAGCCATAGTAGAACCAACTAACTTTCTCTCATCTCCCTCTCATTACCTCTTAATCTCTCTCTTCAATCACTGAACTCCTATTCTACTCCCTAATTTGAAGAGCTATAGTAATTCTCAATCAATTTTACATATAAATACATCGAATTTCAACTCTAAACGATATTGTTTTGGTTAATAAAAACAATGTTGTTTTAATTATCAGACGATTTCGTCAATTCAAAAATTTTAAGGTTTCATGTCAACGTTAGTCTTGACTGAAATCATAATTATATGTAAAATCAGAATAAATAAAAAAATGGATAAATATCGCAATAATTTAAGGCAAATAACCCAAAAATATATGTAGCACGTGATATCAATTGGGTTAGCAAAATATACGTATAACGCTTCGCACAACTCTCTTCTTTACTGTAGTGTAGATGGTTTTAATGGCTGACGTTGACCGCTCTACCACACAACCATGTATACGTATAACGCGGCCCCCTCCGTTTGTTTCTGTTCATGCATTTCCATTTTTCTCTTGCAATTTGGAAGATGGATGTATAAGGAATTATGTGTCATTTTCTCCTCCTCTCTCTTTTTGGCAATATTTTATCTAAGATGAATGAGTTCTGCACCTTCCGATGCTCTTCACACTTTCCACCTAGATAAGCTGGTTTCTCTCTCTCTCTCATAAAAGCACTTCAGTTATCCTGTTATGCTGATCCTTTTTACGATTTTGGCCTGAAACCTTCTGCTCTCTATGTGTTTGATCAGTTGCCTGTCAAAATTTTGTTGGAGACGTTGCGAATTCAGCTGTTTCTATTTGTTGAAGATCAGAATCCATTTTAGGGAATTAGAAAAGCGGAATCTTTGTCGCGGCTGCGAATTTTGCTTGCTTTTTAGGCTTGACTCTTTTAGCAAATAATTTTCATGATTTTTTTCATGCTCTTTTTTAGTTTCGGAATTAATTGCATATCTGTTTCTATTTCTGCTGCTGCTTTTTTTTTTTGTTGCTTTTTTGTTTCTTGATTTTAAGTTCCTAATTTATCTTCTTTCCCATTTGCACTGTTTTCTTTTGCTGCATTTGCGAGTTCGGTTTCAAGAATTTCTACTGATTCTCTGGATTTTGGATTTTTTTTTCGCAGATTAATCGAGTGATGTTTCTTGAAAATTGAAATGATTTTGTAGTTCAGCAAGATACCACAATTTTATCAGTTTGGTAGCTCATATTGATGTCTTTCGATATGCTTAAGAAAAAGAACATAAAAAATAATACATTTGTAGCTACTTTTAACAACAATAGAGGAATTATTCTTTTTCCGATCATTTCTTCTTCTGTTTTCTCTTGCTCCAATCTGAAAATATTCAATTTAATAAGCTTCTGCTCAGCCTGCTTCAAGTAGAAATATCAATTAGGTAAAACTGTATATTCTACTCGACTGAAACTTTTAATTCAGCATTATATAGACAAATGGTCACCTAAATTCAAACATTGAATCTGATAGCAAATTGTTACCTAATATCAACTTAAGTTTGGTAAGGAGCAGAATGGAGGATTGTCTAGTAAGCGCATTTTCGAAGTCTAATAAAAACAACCTTGAACAATGCTTGCAAGATCTTGTGTGATTGGGAGAAATGATGCTTTTGATAGTTCAACATCTCTGCATCAGCATGTCATATGTGGCACTTGTTTTAAAATTCAAATGTGGTTTAAGAAAGTTTGTTTTCATCATATAAAACCATAGATGTCTTCGTTTCTGTATGCATATGTGGCTTGTGCTAGTTAGCAACCTTAGGTGTGCTTTGGCTAGTTGCCCTAACATCTTCTCCTTTACTAGCAGTTTGTTTAGAATTACATATTATTTACCTAATACGATATAGTCGACTAATCGATCCCCTTTCTTTCTTGCTCGCAGTAGGTGTTAGGTTATCTGCTTTGTGGTTCAATTGTTTAGGAGATCAATCACTAATTGATATATCCCTTAAGAGATATCAATTGAATCAGTGTAGAGGGCTGGGAGAATGAACCAACCGCCGCCTTCGCCCCCACCATCAAAGACGAAGGAGTTGGATGTTCCACTCCACACTCTCGGCTTTGAGATTGATGATCTCTCGCCTACCAAAGTTTCAGGCCACATTCTTGTTACTATGAAATGCTGCCAGGTAAACCTCCCCTCTCTCATCTCCATTGATAGCCGTTTATGGTTGTAGAATTGGTGTGATGGTAATACCAATCAATCAATCATGGTATATTGGAGATTTGATTGTGTGTTGATTGGCAGCCCTTCAAAGTGCTCCATGGAGGGGTGTCGCGCTGATAGCAGAGTCTTTGGCGAGCATGGGTGCTCATCTCGCATCGGGCTGCAGAGGGTGGCTGGGATACACCTAAGCATCAATCACCTCAAGAGTGCTAAGTTGGGAGACTTTGTCATCGCTGAAGCTACTCCGTTCAGCGTGGGAAGAACGATCCAGGTACGCTTTTTCAGTATCGTTGATCTTAGGACAAATGTTTTGACAATGCACAAATCTGAGCTGAGAAACTTGTGTTTGATGATGTTGTATGTGCAGTATGAGAAAATCATAGCCAGATTCTTGCTGGAGGTAGGCACTATTAGGCAGATCGCCGCCATCGTTGAGGCCGGAGGTGGAGCTGGAGATCAAGCTTAAAGAGAAAGTTATCAATAAATATGGAAAGACAAACTTTTCAACTCCCATTTTCTTGACCAAACTTCGGTTTATTGGATAGATTTTTCGGTTATGAGGTATGGATGTTGTGGCAATGAATGCATAGATTGTTGTCTATTTATAGAAATTGGTCGTGGGGGTGGGGTGGGGTGTCCTGTTCTCTACGGCTCATTTGGTATGGAATTGATACGGAATGGTGAAGATTTAGAAGGAAGAGGAATGTAAAGGCAGTTGCTGACTTTTGCTCCATGCTTGCATAATATATGCCAAACTAATATATAAATATATTTTTTCCAAAATGATACTGTGCTTTGATGCAATGGTTAGCTTGTTATAACTTGTGTTTTTGAATGAAACATAGTTATTATATTTTTGTGAAATGTTTGTGTTTTTTGCAAACACAAACATTAGGTCATAACGTAACCCTAAACGTTATGAAACTAGCTAGCTTGTCTAGTTTGCAAAGTCATTTACATATATTATTATAATTAACTTTATCTTCTTTTAATTGCCTCAAGCTGAATTTAATGCATTATCTTTACAGAATTCTATTAGCCCTATAGTATTTTTTTTTTTGGGTCAATTTAATACGAAATTTAAAGATCACACACGCGACTCGAACCCGAGACTCCGGCAAGATTAACCACTCTACCATTAGCCAACACACACACACAGCCCCATAGTATTTAGTGCGTGTGTGTAAATACGTAAGTATACGAGTCTATAATATCTAAATATCTATTTTCTAATTCAGTGCAACATGTATAATATATAAGTAAACTTAGCCTTCAATTTGTATAACTATCAAAACTAGTAATACATGAGTGCTATCTAAGCTCTAGGTTTTGTATTAAATAAAGTTTTACACCTAATTGTCCTTTCCCTGCAATTAAGACTATACAAAACATGCTGGCTGTTGCACACAAAAAATAATTCAATATCCGTAAAAAACACAACCAGCTCTATCGAACAGTTTTTAAGATGTTGCAATTTAACATTCTCAATTTTTTTCTGACAAAATTCATCCAATACCTGTACGGTTGTACCAATAAAACAATGTTCAGATAAATATTATATAACTTATGATAAACTTTTCTTAGAAACGTATCCGATACGTACAGTTCATACCTAAAGAATAAGGACTTTCTTAGGGAAATCTACCAAGTATATGATTTAGATATTTCACAAACTTTTATATACGGCACGTGGAGCCATCAATGCCCAATCATATCCAATATTCTGCAGATTAATTAATTTATTCCAACAATTTCGGCTGACTATCCTCTCCCTCCAAACCCTATCCAAAATTAGGGTTATGATTCTTATGAACAAGAAATCAATCGTCATTCTAACTTTGACTCAAAACCTAATGAGAAAATTTAACACGTTCCACACGCCATAATTAAGTTAGGTTTATCAAGAAAAAAAGAATCGCACACACAGATATTAACTATCTATAATTCTGTATGGCTAATCTTATTTACACTTGGTTACAAACTTACCCAAAACTGCAAAATCAGTTAGATAGTTGTCTAATCTAGTGAATATCTTGAGTAACTTGGTCCACTCAAAGACTTCCATCATTTATTGAAGTTTGAAAATGGATTATGGTCTGATGCAATAAGGCATTATTAAAGTCGTGTTCTTGAAATTTTTTACCTTAATTCTGTGCAGTGCACATAACATATCAAAAGATTTCTGCATAAGATTAGTTAGGTGTAATGTAATCTAGGGTTTTCGGTTAGCTTGCGTATGCTCGAGTATGTCTTAAACTAAACGTCAAAGATGGCTTAAAACCAATAGATCATTATCTAACGAAACCGGATAACTTTGCTTATATAATTATATGCATATTTGCATAGAAATTCTATGAATGCTTAGGAATCTCATTGCAGATCTGAATTAAGAAGATTTAAAAAAGAGATTTGAAGATGAGATAAAGGCCCAGCAGTTGTTGACATACGATCAGATCAAATGTCCTTGCTGTCTTGCTATCCCAATTTTGTAGTCTCTCTCTCTCTCTCTCTCTCTCTGATCATGTGAATGCAATAACCAAAATGTGTACATGCATGTTTTTAAAAGAAGAGCAATGGTTTTTTACCTAAGTTCTGTATCTGATGACAAAAATAGAATCACTTTTCAAACAAAAATAGGGAGCTAATTCCACACATTGTAATAAAAATTGGGAATGTGATACTTTGTTCTTGGTCCAATTTTTCAAGAGAAATTAGGAGCAATGTATATATGCCATTACATGTTTATACACACGTTTACATATATATTTGAATTAAGAGGAAACCGAGTCAATTAAATTTCTACACAGTTAATTAGCACATCATTTAATTGTGCTCAAACATTTTTGTTTGCATTACACATATATCATTGGAAACTTTGATTGAAGAGCATGCGGCATTTAGAACCTTGTGTATAGAAGATTTTAGACAGCTTATTAAAATGGGGCTATTAGACAGCTTATTTAAATGGGGCTATCTGTCACTTTTTAGGAAAATATATATATATTTAAATTGTTTTCAAAATATTCAATCCATAAATCATAACTTAAATTATTTATGGGGCCTGGTTAGGCAAAATTTCAGATTGTGAATGTAACATGCATATATATTATTACACCAAAAAGAGGCCACTTGCAGCAGCTGCTGGGGCTTTCCCAGCAAACAGTAGCCATAATGGGCTGTGACACAAGCCACCACATCACACACACACACGCGTATATACGAAAAAGTTTAGATAAAAATCTTATTGTGAAAATTATGAGAACACTTGCACTCGGGCCGTTCTCGATAAATAATGGACCCCGAGCAAAACAATAAAACGGGCATTCATTATGGAGATATAATTCAATATATCTAAAAAGATGCACAATATATCATTTATAAAAGAATTATTTTTTTTACAAAATTTGGGCCCCCAAAAGTTTATAACAAAATTTTGGGACATTGAATATTTTATTTTTTGAAGGAATACTTATATTAATATAAGAGGATATAAATAATTTTGAGTCCCCTAAAATGATGGGCCCTAGGCGGTCGTCCATGCTCGCTCGCCTCGTGGACGACCTGCCAGATCGAACGTATATAGTAATTGTACTACGATAATATATTGAAGTAAATTGTTATCGTAGTGCAATTACTATGTACATATAGTGTATTTACTTTATAATGCTCAAGGCAAGTGTTATCACAGTTTTCACAAATAAGAAGTTTTTTATTTAATGCCACCCCATATATACATGTTGTGTATATGTGCATGTATATATGTAGTGAAATATATTTTGATTTGATATTATTATGATCATAATTAGCTTGTTGTACCAGTCGAGGGTTACTATAATAATTTTAACATCAATTCATGTGTTGTTTATGAATTTGGGATCGCTTAAAGTATTTAACTATGATTCACACAATATATATAGGGCAATATTATTGATTTCCTTTAAATGATGATTTCTTTGAAAAAATCATGCGACAAGCAAGCTATAGTTTTAGTAGCTATAATAAATTAGAAATTAAGTATCAAATTAGAGAATCATATAACTATCAAGGTCAAATTCATTTCTTGGGGTTTAGACACTAGCTCCCTCGCATATTGAAACATAAAATTAGAAAAATATATAAATAATGATAGGGTGAGATTACCAATTTCAATTGGGCTTTCGTGGTCATGGTCCAGAAACAGGCCTAATTGTCATGGACCAAACATCAACAGAAAGTGATGATGTGCCAAAACCAATTCTTACTTTTAATTTGAAGAAAAAGTATTCTAAGACTTCAATTTTATTTTTTGTCAATGTTTGGATTTCTTGACTAGAAAGACAATAATGTGCGATGATTCAAAAAATAGATTGTTTTAAGGCATGCTAAGGTAACAAAGTTTGTTGTAATAACAATCATAAATTTCACTTTAGCGCACACGGAATATTCCAACCTCAAAATGAAGCAAGCAAGGTCGCAATTCAAATGTATAAAATGCTTCAATTAGCACCGTACGTCTACGGACAATAGTCAGTCCAAATCGCAAACTTTGATCATTCCTTACGCACCATTAAAAATGAGACATCAAAACCTTGCATAAATACACTTACCCTACAAAGCTCAAAAAAATCAAAACCAAACATTCATCACAATAAAAAAAGAAAAATGGCTCTCTCGATATCAAAGCTCTCAATTCCGGCCATCCTATTTATGGCCACTCTCGCAGCCTCAAGCCAACTCCCGAAACCATCCATGTTGGAGGGGCACGAGCAGTGGTTCTTTGCCATATATAACAAAGTAGGGATACTCTCATCCCAAAGTTTTACTAGTAAACTTCGGAGCCTTTTTTCCACAATTCCATTTTGCTGAGGAGAATAAACACATGATTTCGATGTAGAATACCATACTCAGAAAATAGACTAGCCACAGTCTTGTTTATGAATTCTGATCCATTATCAATTCGGATCTGTTTAATATTCTTCCCAAACTAATTTTTAATCATCAAAATATATTATCCAAGCACAGAAAAAACTTGCCCTTTTGTGCTGAGTAAGTATGTCCATGTCATACGACTGTAATATTCCACTATTGTAAGCATGAATCTACATTTAGAATGCTTACAGAATTATAGGATCCTCAAACATCCACATTTATGAGTTCAAATAAAGTCGAAGTTCTTCTATGCAATATAGGAAATGGCTAGTGAGTATGTTTAGAACGAGCACATACCTCACATCCTTTCAAGGCTTCAACAGCATCAGGTGTTATTTTGGTTTTCAATTCGACATATGCTCCATAACGCTAACGATGGATGGCCCAACATCTCGCAAATCCTTCATGCTTGGTGTTGTACTTGATGCATTCTTGCAAGTGACACCACCTTCAACCACATCGATTTCTCACAAGTTTACCTATCCCCATGACATGATCAAATCCGCCTTCTATATAACGCAATGAGTGCTAAGAAATAAGCATCGATCGAATCGTCCTCGCCAATTGTGCCACGATGTCAAGTTGTGTGTGAATGCTGGTACGAGGAGAACATTTTTCAGGGTTATTTCTTCATTGATATTAACAATACCTTGGTAAAGCACTTCTTTAATAGAGCCATCTGGAAGATGTATCTCTTGTGGATTCACAAATTTGGTAGTGCTTGTAATCAATTCTGGATTATAGTAGATATGTGCATTAGCTCATGAATCTATGATCCATTGCTTTCTATCCATACCTCCAAATATAATGTCCAGTGAATTCTTCTTCTGGATTTGATCCATTAAGAATCATATTCACATCAAACTTTTGTTGTGTAGATCCACTGCCTTTATTCATCCAATGCCACAAGCATTTAGCGAATTCATTTTGAATTATCTTTGCAATATCTGAATTGGATTTAGATGTAGTAATGTTGCCCTCCTGTTTAATAGCTTCAAATGATGTATCTACAAAATTAACCTTCATCTTTCCTCTAGTTTCTTTCAATTTCTTATACCAATATGGAAATCCATGAAGTTTAAAACAATCTTTCTCCTTATGACCATTCCTATTGCAGAGTGAACAAGATAAGTTTTGTTTATCCTCATTGGTCTTCCTTCCTTTGAAGTTGATCTGTCTTCTATAGGTGTTTTGCTTCCCATTGAACTACTGTCCAACATTCATATATAAGTGGTAAGTTTTTGATCTTCTACTTGCAAAATCATCGAGTATGCTCGATTAATGTTGGGCAAAGAATCTAAGAACAAGACCTGATTGCGTGCGTTTTCATAACTATCATTGAGACCATTAAGAAACTGCATCAACCTCTGATTTTCTTCCATTTTCTACAACCGTACTACGAGCACTACATATACAATTCAAATGAGGTAATATCATGTCCAACTCATTCCACATAGCAATGAAATTATTAAAATAAACCAGAACACTTTGATTCTCTGGTGTATAGCTCTCAATTTCACGTTGCAACCTAGCTATCTTAGGTCCATTACTTCGCTCAAACCTTGATTCAAAGCATCCCAGAGTTTCTTAGTTGAATCTATATTAACAAAAGCATCAACTAATTCCTTCGAGATCGAATTGATGATCCATGAAGATATCATATAATTTGCCTTAACCCATGCTTTATAATGAGGTGATGTAATGTCCGCTTAGGTAAACTACCATCAAGTAATTCAAGTTTACTTTTAACACTTAAAGCCCTCTTCATAGATTTAATCTAGTTCAAAAATTGCTACCATTCAATTGAGTAGACACAAGTTGCATGCCGTGATGATCAGATTATGCAATTGTAGGATTTCACCGACTTGATTATGTTGTGTCGCTTATGGATTGGATATACTCCTATCGATTTTCATCATCTCTCTCGATATTCTTCGTAAGGCATCATGACTTCGCTTCTTCCTCGCCTAGCACATTCCATCCAAATACGATTTCTTGCTATCGTTAGTTATCAATAATCGATCGACTGCTCGATACCATGAATAATCTTAATAGAAATATGGTAGAGAAGGTTTGTGATAGAAAGAAGAAAGATAGAAACTATTATTCAAAAACCGAATTCTGTTACATTTTACAGCTAATGTTGGGTATTTATACTACATCAACTATATTGCTACTTATTAATGAAAGCGTATCCACGCTTCTTATGAACGAGCAACAACACAACATGCACATCATCCACGAGCAACAACACAACATGCACACCATCAGCTAGCCTCTCATCACGCTGATCAAGGCCATCGCCCATCAGCCTGTATCCGTCTCGATCCATTGATGCTAGTGGCATAGAGTTCCAATTCTACTCGAGTGGCATGTTTACCGACGACTGTGGGACTGATCTGGATCATGGTGTCATTGCAGTTGGATATGGGAAAGATAAAGATGGGACTAAGTTTTAGTTGGAGAAGAATTCTTGGGGTACAAGCTGAGAAGAAGAAGGGTATATCAGAATGGAGAGGGATGTTGCTGCTAAAGGACTATGTGGGATTGCTATGGATTCTTCTTACCCCGTTGCTTGAATATGGAAAGCAAATATTATGTATAGTTTTTACTTTGTGTTGCTTTATGTGAATGAAGTTGCAGAAACGAAGATAGATATATTATTGAGATTATTCATACAACACCACATTGCACTTATTCCTATGAGTACAATCTTAAGCAAACCAAGAGGGAGACGCCTTTGTTCTGGTGAGAGTCTTAGAATTGGATCTCAATAGGCCATCTGTACATCTCCTCTTCTGGCACTGGAATGGAGAGAGTCACCAGCCCGATGGCGGAGTCGTAGTCGAATCCAGTCTCGGTGCTGCCCACAATGCACTTCAATGGCCTCTGAGAAGAGTAGGCGCCAAAGCGGCCACATCCCCTGACTTTGAGTGTGACTACGGTTGCTTTTTCACTCGAGACATCGCACTGCTCCACAGCACCACCAGTATTGAACATGTCGAGTAGGCCAATTGGCGCGAAGGAGATGTCTGCTGTGATCTTCTGCTTTTTGAGAAGAAATAGGTTAGTTTCATGTTTTGTTGGGAGCTAGCCAATATATATGATGTTGTAGGAAAAACTGACCTTCAGAGGGCAGATGTGGTAGAGTTCGTATTCGAGAACCTTGAGCGTGACAGGGAGGGACACGCCTTTAGGCAGGCGGACCACCTCGCCAGATCTATATGCATAGACAATGGCATCACCATTCCATTCTGGTCCAGCAAGTTGGGCTATGCCATCG
Source organism: Salvia rosmarinus (assembly GCA_036937905.1). Taxonomy (NCBI): domain Eukaryota; kingdom Viridiplantae; phylum Streptophyta; class Magnoliopsida; order Lamiales; family Lamiaceae; genus Salvia; species Salvia rosmarinus. The sequence continues at coordinate 16,271,874 of CM072821.1, forward strand.
ACATCCATAGCTTGAACGGAGCCAGTGAGCGTGCCAGGGGAGGCATCATGGATGCGCGTCTTCTTCTCTATCTTGCACCAGCCTGCACCTTGGCAGTTGAAGACACCAACTACTCCAGCACACTTGTTTGCATTCCAGATTTTGAGCAAGCTGTTATGATGCTGGATATTAGTTTTTTAGATAGAAGGTAAGAAGGAAATTTGGACAAGAACGCATCTCACAAACCTTTCCCGTCCCTGGCTGGATCAACGAAAAGGCAGTCTATTGTAGGTCGACCAGGAAGTTGTGCTCAAGAACTGATCCGTCAGGAAGAACCAGCTTCTTCAAGAGCTCGAAGTTATGGTTACCAGGCTTGTCACTGCATAGAAGAACAAGGATTATTATCACGAGACTGAATTCAAACCAAAGTTGAAAAGATCAAGAGTGAAGAAATAGCAAGATTACCTCACATAAATTGAGCATCCTCCTATAGCTCTAGCTGCAGCATGATAGTCAGCAGTAGGGTGCAGACTCTGCAACAGCAGGCAAAAGTCAGCATTTTTCTCATGTAATGCATCAGAGAAGAAGGTGCAAGAGAAATACTCACGTGAAACATATCCCAATCTGGCTGCATAAATTCCCCTAAGAAAATGGTGTTATAAGCCACTGAAGAAATGTGGATGGTGTGGGAAGCAGGATCACGAGGGTAGTAATCATCAGAAGCTCTAACAACAGCAGTCTGTCTGGTGCTGTAAAGTCCATCAGTGTTGTGGCACATGCAAGAAATGCATCCATTATCAGCAAAGTTGCGTGCAATGGAAGCTTCAAGGGCCTGATGGTAGCTACGAGTGAGAGAGACTCTGCCTCCATGGCCAGCTCCGAGAGTCTCGATGATGTTCTGCACATCAACTTTAACTCCATCCACTCCACAGGAAGCCAAATATGCATGAAGCTCGTTATAGAAATTGAACACTTTCTTAGGAGGCACAAGGCCCAACCCATGCACAGCAAGACTATCCATGACAATGTCTGGTTGGTTCCCCGTTACACCAGGCGACTGCACGGGATATGCCAAAGCAGTGTCGTAGTGTTCCAGGCCAAGACCTGCAGGCTGCACTCCACCCCAGTAACCTGCAAGAGCATGCCATACGTAGACAAACCTGTAGTAGAAACAACAGAAATTTTTGCATTTAGTCCACTGCTCACAGTTAACTATAAAAGTCCCTAATCCACTAGGAAGCATAATTACCCCTAACGACATAGAAACATAACTACACATCTGCAGCAGAAGAACCGAGTTGAAGAACTTACTTGACATTGTGCTGTTCCTTGGCATCTTTCACAACATGTTTCAGGCCTGAGTCCTGTTCTTCGGTTTTTCCATTTTTCTGGAACTTTGCATTCTCCTTAATTCCTGTTAGTCTGTTCGCAAACCTAGAATAAAAGCAGATACATAGATAGGTTAGGTTAAGACTGAAATTTTGTAACGGTAAAAGTGATGAAATTGCTAACACGTTGTGATAAGCAAGTTCACAAAACCAAATTCCATGACAAACATCCGGTTATATATACTGACTTTCCCTAATGTAAGCTCAATGACATACAGCATGAATCATATCGAATTATGATAATTAGAACAGCAACAAAACCCCAGCAGCCATGAGATTGTATCGTGTAAGATATGCCTGACATTTAATTGACATGAGATAAGATTGAGTTAGTAGTTGTCTTACTGAGCTCCTTCTTGCACAACGCAATTTGGATCATTCTTCGCCTCATTCCCAATCTGCTGCCAACCGTCATCTATGATCAGAAAGCGTGGAGGTGTACCTCCCTTAGACAAGCTGCAAGAATAAATATGATTTCAGCAACCTATAAAAAGAACCCAAATTTATTTTTTATTTTTTGTTTTCTAGGTCCAAGAAAATTCAGCAACTGTACCTCTTGAGTCCTTCTTCAACACCCTCAGCAGTGACGTCAGTATAAAATGCATCCCATGTGCACCATCCAAACCAGTCGAGGAATGCAGGCAACTACAAGGAGTCGCATTTTAATATAATATTAGCACAAAGTTGGATATTTGTCTATGGGCTTGGTCCTTACAGTCAACGTTATATAAACTCATCAGAACCTATTCTTACCTTCTTCTTCTCTCGGTGATGAAATGTTTGCATATGTTTCTCAACAGCTCTGTTTGACGATGTACAAATTTTAAAATATCAGTGAAAATCATGCAAATCAACATCATAAGATCTTTATTTTAACTGAAATTGCAAAGAAGAAACAAGGCCTTACTTCACAGCCTGATCGATGACTTCAAAAGGATTCAGCCCAGCATGCATGTAAACAAGGTGGAGTCCTTGGTCTGTCTCAACCGCATTGTCTCCTGCAACAAACGTCACAAAAAAAACAAGGTTAGGTTGTTCCTATCTTTTCGAACTCTTTCTTTCATGGTTACTCCCCTTTAACCCCATGGACTCCACTATTATATGCATTTGATGAAAGAGAAAACTGATTTTTCTCCAACTTAGTGGTATTTTCCTCGGACAACAACCTCGGCCCATCCTACAGAACCTTAAACCTCTTTTTGTATGATAAATTATCAACAAGCTTAAAGTAATTGGCATAGAAGAATATATGCGACCAGCAAGACTGCATATGCTTGACCCAAATGCTTCTGGGTGCCATGAACTACTCACCACTCTCAAGGCAGATCTCCAGCTCACTCTTGTCGTTGCCTTGAAGAGCTGCACGGAATGGCCCTTCAAGGATAGGCAGAAGAACAGTGTAGATAGTCGGGCATCTTCTCCTTCACTAGTGTCCTTGCTCGATGAGCATGAACTGAGTCTCCAGTGGAATATCCTTCCCACATGTTCCCATTCTCTGGGTCATCCACCAGAGCTTGAAACGGAATAAGCACATGAAGCGCACATCCCTGTTACAGAGGAAAATCAGATGGCCATTACAGTAGTGAAGTTAACAAATATATCTTCACCACATAAATTTCCTAAAGCGATTCCAACAATAGTTAATGTTTCTTTTCTATAATTAATTTTCACTCATGCAAACCACTGACAGAGGTAAAAACGATCTTTTTTGACCATTACATAAACTTGCAAACAATAACAATGATCAAAAAGATGATAGCCATTTTGTTTAAACAAAATTCATAGAACAAGTTTGTGTGTTGGCCTAGTGATAGAGCGGTTAATGCCTGAGGCCAAAGATCTTAGGTTCGAGTTCACTGTGACGGGACCTTTAAAATTATTCGTTTACTTACCAAAAAAAATAAAAAATATTCTTAGAACAATGTTTCTGATATAGTTTTGAACAGATTAAATATGCTTTCAGCCAACAGAAGTCCATATGCATTAGAAGACTAAAAGATTAAGCGCTAGTATAAACAAATCATAATTTGAGATAGCTAAAGCTTACTCCAAGACACCAACTGGAAAGACATGAAGACTTTGCTGTGAGAAGCTGTGGCACCAATGAAAGCACCTGCAACAAGGCCTAAGCCAGATCCTGGGTAAGCACAATATTTTCAGGAACCCCAGTAAGTATGGTTTTCCCATGAATCACAAGGTTCCCGTCATTGACAGAGATCTTGGGTGTAACCGTCATCTTTGCGCGTTTTAAGGAGTGTTTCCGAGTTTACTGCATATAAAGACAGAATGAAGCACGACTTAGAAATCAATCCACCAACCACCATCATCAAGCAGATCGCCAAAAAGAATTTCGAAGACTCTGTAGTAGTATCAGAAATAACGTGACTGATACCATAAAAATAAGTATTTGCTACAAAGCAATTATACTTCAATTTCGAAAAAAGAAAGAGCATCTTTGGATCAACATACATAGAGATCTGTTAGATCCAACTTTCAACTTTTATGGGTGACTTAACAAAACCTTGTCTTGCCTTCTTCATCCTCCTTTTCTACTTTTTCCCCAAGACACCAACACAAACACAAAAAATTACACAAAACAGCGGAAAGTAAAACTTATGGCTGATCATATCAAGCAAGTAAAATACTTGTCACTTTGTGAATTCATTTTAGCTAGTGAAGCAAAACATTAGTTGCTGGAAGTTTTTGTGCAAATCTAAGGGAAACACGATCAACTGTAAGAGTGTGGAATAACACTACCAATTAACAGATCTTACTCGAGCGATCTAAGTCACAACTCAAATATCTGATATTTCGAGAGTAGGTAGCCGAATACTCATAAACAAAACATAAATAAAATTCCTTGCGAGCATGTAGAATTATCAATTCATCGTCGAGCTCCACCTTGTAATAAACTGTAACAGCAATCCAGGAGCAGACGGTAGATACAGAAGACGTTGAACGTACAAACACGAAAAAGTATATATTTTAACTTTCCCAAAAAAGAACATGCAGAAAAGCTCCGATTACTGTGTGACATCACCTCCGAATAAATTAAAATTCTTCCGTCCATTTAAACGTACAGCACAATCCTGATGTACAGTTGTACTCATCCGCAAATGTAAACGGGGAATCGTAGATCGAAAGGAAGGTAAAACTAATGCGTGACACAGAATCATTTCCGAAGAATTTCGACAAAAATTCCGTGAAAAATACAGTTCTAAGAAAATAAACAAAAGTAGCTGAAAATTTCAAATCAACTAAAAAATCGAGGAAATATTACTTCAAGCTTACTTCAAACAACAAATCCACAGATAAAGTAAAAGAAAAAAAAAGGCTCCAAGAAACACTAAACTTTACCTTTTCGGTATCCTTTTTAAGCAGCTCCAACCAGATCAAAAATTCTCTGTTGTAGGTGCGTTTGTGGAGAGAGGAGAGAGAGATCCGAAAGAGCAAGAGAGTAGCTCACACTTCACAGCTCAGCAGAAGCGCATTCCAGTACGGAATGCAAACTTCACGCGAGATATCACGGGTGGAAAGTGAAATGCACGCGCACGCAAATGCTCAACAATGGGTTGCGAGTTTGAAGAAGGAACTACCTCTGGTTTATATAGGATATACAGCGTTAATTGTTGAACACTTTCGCTCGCGCTTGGCTAATTCGGAGGCGACACGTGGTGGAACTAGTTAGGTGTTTAATCCAGTGTCAGATCGAGTACTGTTTAGTGCAGGGGTATTTAAGTCATTTAAGTGAATAGCTATGGACAGTGGGGAAAGTTGGTTGTTTGATTTACCACCAAAATGTTGGCCATTTTTTTCTATCTTCATATATAAGGAAATTGGAAAGTGACTTGAAACAATGTACATAAAGTTTTTTTGTTTATTTATGGTTAAAAAGGGTGGAAATTTTTTTACCCACAATTGTATTAGAAATATACCCAATTTCATAAATTGTATAAGAAAATTACCTAATCCGACTAATTTATCTATAAGAAAAAAAAATCACCCATGAATTTTCTATTTTGCAGGTGAGCTCACATGCAAAATAACTGACACACACATGCAGTGGCATAGCTAGAAAATTTTGTCGGAGGGAGTTGTGTTTTTAACATTTGGTCTACAAGATTTCAAAAAGCATTTTTCATGCATTTGATTTGACAGAATTGGTTTATACACTGAAATACACATAAATATCAAGAATTTGAAAATTTAACTAACATAAAAAGAAAAAAGAAGAAGAAGGAAGGAGCGTTAAGCCCTTCCCACTACTATGTGGCTATGCATCACACATGCAAAACCCACATTGTTGGAACTAGTTACCTCTTTATTGAAATTTGAGCACAATAATAAGATTCTTGACCAATATATAATTATGAGACACATCTTAATTACATCTTAGGTTAAAATGGCAGAGAGACGTTTAATTAAAATTGTATATTTTGGAGAGGAAAGATACAGTTAGATGGAACTAGTGTTTAATCGACAAGGGAAGAGATGCGACTAGTTGGAAATAGTGGTTGATTGAGAAGAGAAAAGATGGTGGCTAGTTGGAAATAGTGGTTACTCGAGAAAAGAAAAGAAAGAGATAAGAGCGTAAATGGGAGTGGGACGGCGGCAGCTAGTCACCTAGTTGAGGAAGGGACGACGGCTAGTCACATCGGACAATAAAAAAGAAATTAAAAATCTTTTTTTTCAAGCATAATGATGTAACGATTAAATTGACTTGAAAAGCACTAGTCGCCCAGGACTCGATCAACCGGGAGACTAGTTACTTTTCGAATAAGTTTATCACCCAATTTCTTAAATACGTTTATTACTTTTTTACAAAATATATTCAAATAAATAATTAATAATTATATTCCTTAATAAAAACATGCTTTAGTCGAAAAAATTAATTTTTTAAAAATATCGAGTACACATTTCTCTACAACATTTAATTCAAAACATAAAAAAATGTCAAAGGTAATTAGTCGCATTATCTACGCGGCTAGTATGTGCGGAAGATCGGCTAGTTATAAAGTTGTTGGAAATGGAATTTTATTTCACAAAACAAATTTTCACACTACAAGAAATTCACCGAATAAAGACGGATGTTGTGATGGACTGTCGTCCATCTTAACATAATGAAGGATCAACGATGAATCTACCACCGATAGCGGGAATGAAAAAGCTACGACAACGACGGACTTAAGACGGAAATCGTGCAAAATTTGACGCGTCGATCAACGACGGAATTAACTACAAATTGTCCGTTGTTGGACCTTACGACGGACAGTGTCACTCTCTAATTTTTTTTATTTATAATTGAGAGTTATGACGGATAGTGTCCGTCTCTAAATATGTTTTTTTTAATTGGGTCGTGCTACGGACATTGATGTAGCTATTTTTCATGTTTAAAATGGCAGATTTCTTTTCCTATTATTTTGCATTTAGAACCCTAACCACTTATTCCCAAATCTACCATTTTTTGAACCTTCTCATCCTCGTCTGCCATTCTCGCCCCTGCCATCCCCGCCTACCACATGTCCTCCTCGTCCTTGCCCTTCGCTGCCGAGCTTGCCATCGCTGCGGAGTGAAATCAACGAGAAAATTAGAACCCTATTTGTCATCCCTGCATGCATCTGCGGGTATCGCCGACCGACTGCATGCCGAACAAATACCGCCTACTGTTGTATCCTCGTCTTCCACCTTTCACTGTCATCCATGCACACTTAGCATGATCGAATGTAAGTTTGTTTGCTTGAATTTCATTCTCCTTAGATTTATCTTGTGCATATATATGTTTGGAGTCGCTCCTTGGAGTTGATGACTATTGAGAAACATATAATTCTACTTTCACTATGTGGTTAAATCTATGATATGTATAGAAATGTTTCAACCTTTAATTGTTAATGAATATATTTTGGAGAGCAGTAAGGGTACGGCTTTAGGAATAATGATAATTTTCTCTGAGTTCAAAGTGGTTTGTAACTTTTGTGAATTAGCACTTGTAATTTGTCAGCCCTCTGTGTGTACTTTTAGGGACAGTGTGATGTTGTGTTTTAATTTATTTTAGTTGGTGTCCTTGGTGTTAATAAGATAGATCGAGAAGTATTCTAAAGTACATTTTAAGCTTACCAGATTAGATTTCTTAACATTGGAAACAATTATATAAAGGCTACTTTGATTTGATGTAGTTAACTTTATGTATAAGAAGTGTTAGGCTCCATATGCCATGAGATGATTGAACAAGCTCTTAGTGAAGGAAAGATCCAAGTGCCTGAATTGACATGGAGTTGTATGGAGTTCTCTATGATGTTGGAGCATGTGCAACTCCTGTAGCCCCATCTCATGGCATATGGACCCAGGGCTGGACTGCAATGGCTCCTAAAATTCTTCGGAACTCACCAAAAGTGAAGCGTACTGGAGCTTTATTGGAATGGGTATTTATGCCATGTGATATGTATTTATGTTACTCTAGGCAAAAAGGTGGAACTCCTGATTGAAGATATTCCCCTAAATTTTTGTTAATTTCTTTTCAAGGTGATGAACATACCTTCTTGAACTGGTAGCTTTCAAACCATATGCACATATATGTATTAATGTTCTTAATTATATTTGGCTTATAAGTATATGTGATTGCATGCCACGAATTTGTGTAGAGTTAGTGCAATTGATGCCTTATATGATGGTCTTGTAATTGGGTATGAATTGGGGTGATGAATTCACCAAGGTCCGTGTGTGATGTATGTGTCTATGAAGTGTTTGTTGAAATGCTTGAAAGAGATTAGTAGGCTAAAGATGAGTTACGTGCTTATTTGCAAAAATTGGTAGTTTGTTTAAATCTCGAGCGAATTAAGTGATGCGGAGTTACAAGAGGCACAGTCGAACTAAGACGTGGAGGGCGAATCGAAGGCCGGGGACAATGCGGAAGGGAATCAAACATTTACTATGCGAGAGCTGCTGAATGAATTTAAGAACGGAGATGCGAGTGTCCGGTACTCCTCATAGGTTAGTGAATTACAGTGTTAATGTTCTAGGATGATTGATTATCTTCTTTTTCTTCTTTTGATAAACTTAATTATGAGCAAATGATTGTAATGGACAAATTCAGTCATTTTTCCGTCAACGATCCATAGTAGTTCCGCCATCGTTCGCTTTAGATCCGTGGTTACGTTTTGAAGACGACGACACGTGATAGTCTATTTGTGACAGATTTTCCGCCTTTAGTTTAGTCGTTAAAATTAGCAACGGATTACTTTTCGCCTCTAAATTTTCTTAGCGACCATGATTTTAGAATCGATCATTTCTATCGCAAGTCCGTCGCTAACACCATTTAACAACGAATTTAGATGATTTAACGACTAAATTTTTCGTCAGAATCGCCTATTTTTTGTAGTATCAATTTTTTTAATTACTATTTTAAATTAAGTTCTTACATTATTTCGAATTAGTAACTATGTCACTTTATTAAAAAAAATTGCTTTGACCAAAATTAATGCTACCAATCAATCACTATTGGGGGCTAGTACTTTCCACAATAATTATTTTACAGTTCTAATACTTTTCTTAAATTAGTACAATTATTTAAAAAATGTGTAAGAATTTTAACAAAATTTAATGCAAATCCAAGGGCATTTTAGTCCCTTTATCTTAGATTGGATAGTTTTCATATCGATATTATAGATAAGAGTAATTTCCAAATACAAGTTATGAAAGTGGATATATTCTCTCATTAACATTACAAAAGGAAATAGGAGTACTAAAAGTTGATTGGTTTTTGTACGATTTAATTCAATTGAATATGTAACGAAAAGATCGTGAATTCAGGATGTTTATTGGACAATTGGTTGGTTTTTAGTGCATTTTGCAGACATGATCTCAGTTGATTTTGGCAAATTTCATGAAAAGCAATTTAAATGATCTATTCTAATAGTACTTTATGATATTTCACTGTATAAATGAAATTAGCATGCACATTTTTGGAGTACATGATAATTCACATTAGTGCAATCTAGCAAGAGGCAAGGATTTAATTAGCACCTACCATGCAATCTCCTAAGTTGATAACCCTAAAATCTAAACAATAAATCATAAACCCTACACCCTTAAATGTTATTATTGCAATATGCAAACACGGAGCTATACCTGGTGTGAAGGGGCCAAGGGCCCCCTAATTTTTGTTAATTTTTTAATTGTAAATAGATAATTTAAATATTTGATAATTATAATACTTGAAATTTTTAATGGTATATAGGCAACCTAATATTTTACATAATAAAAAACTACTGATTGTATTGGAATACTTTAGTTTTTGAAACTATTACTAATTATTTGTAAGTAAATCAAAATTGTTTTGTTTTTGCAAGATATGTGAATGTAAAGCTATATAAGGGAAGAAAAATTAGTTATGAACAATTATTTCTATTTATACGAAAATTATTAGGTTATTTTGTGAGTTAATTGTACATATTCGTAACTTTTGCGTAGTTGTTAGCTTGAATTAGACGGTGTTCATTATTTAATTTTATATCATTGTTTCTCTTATATACGAAAATATATCATGTTGCGGTGGTTTCATTAATTATTAGGAAATCACATTTTTAACATTTTTTAGTAGTGTCATGTAATTCAAATAATATTATGTCATTGAAAATTATCATAGTTTCTAATTTTATTTCTAAAATTATGCTTATACTTCTTACACTTATGATTAGTCGCCCCTTAGAAAATATGTATGGCTTCACACCGAATATATGCCTATGTCTTTAGATTAAAAATGGCATTTTATAGATCAAGATATCACATGTATACTCACAAATACGGGTGCAAGTATTCTAAAATATTGTTTACTTTACATGATATATTAGGTTGGATAGATAAAATTAATTCAATCCAATCAAGTGTTTACTTTTTAGGATTAACATTTGAGGATATCCCAAAGCTCGAGATTATTTTAATCATTTAAATTATTCTGCATAATTTTAATCCAACCAATATAGGTAGGATTTGAATAATCCTCCAAATAAAGGTAGAGTTATTTATCCCCAATTTTAATCCTCCACTAATCCTAAAGTGAACAAATGATTGATTGATAAAAATTATCTTATCACTACTAGAAAAATAGTATAGACTACACATAATATGTGTGATGCATGCGTCGTCGTGGAGTGTAGACAAAAGTGGTGTAGAGAAAACCAGCGCGCATAGACCACGCTTTTTACGCGTAGTCTATACCCACCATGACACGCCGCACATAGACTACGCCACGCCGTAGTCTATACCCCATGCATCACACAAAATTTCTCACATACACTACTTTTTATGCGTAGTCTATACCCACCATGACTCACGCCGCACATAGACTCACGCTTTTACGCGTAGTCTATACCGGCTGCACTCACACAAAATTTCGCACACACCACGCTTTTACGCGTAGTCTATACCCACCATGACCACGCCGCACATAGACTACGCCACGCGCGTAGTCTATACCACTGCATCACACAAAATTTCGCACACACACACTTTTTTGTGCGTAGTCTATACCCACCATGACTCACGCCGCACACAGACTACGCCACGCCGTAGTCTATACCCACCATAGACCACGCCGCACACAGACTACGCCACGCCGTAGTCTCATACCAACAGCATCACACAAAATTTCGCACATACACTACGCTTTTACGCGTAGTCTATATGTATTAACTACGGTTTTGAGTTTATTTACTACTGCTTTAACGCCAAATTTACTACGCTTTTCTATTACAACTCGTAGTCAATTTAATAACAACTACGGTTTTCAATTTCAACCGTAGTTAATTTCTTTATTTAAACTGCACAATTAATAACGCACAAGCAAAACGAGATTAAAATATACTGCGACTACGCTCAAAATCACTATTCAAAATATACAACTGCTTTCATTACAACTACAAAATCACTATACAAAATATACAACTGCTTTCATTATACTACAAAATCACTATACAAAAATACTATGCACATCACTTAACAAAACAATAAGACAGATTCTCCATAACACAAGACAAAATAATTCAAAAGATCAATAACTTACAACTAAAACATCACAAGACTATATGTGAAGAAGCATGAAATTTGCCCATTCAACGCGAACTTCATCAATGTCCTCGAGAGTAAGACCGATTTAAACTATTAACAATTCAAAATAGAATATTAGCACTCTTGTATGAAAAAATGATTATATTAAAGAAATGAAATGTTTATCTTACATGTGAACGTAAAGAAATGGAACCACAACAACAATTGCGCTTTAAACGAGTCCAAGATCTACCAAGGCTTTCAATTGTTAAGACAATAGACAATGACGATCATAGTATCAGTGCAAACCTACATGAAACATGTATTGAACAATTCATAAATTATTTTCAACTTCAAAAACTTAAGATAAGTGTCAGATTGAGAGCAAGCTTCCATCTAGATCTACATAAAACAAGCTCAACATTTGATTCCGAGAAGAGATCCGAATAATAGTTGAAATTTATTCCGAGAACTTTGATTTAAGATCGTTTTCTAAAGCGATCAAGATCATCAATCGATAAAGTTGAAATAAATTTGAAGTTGCTCAAATCATGGTAGGCATAAAAGAAAATAATAAGGATTTGATTTGATTGGAAGTGGAAATGTCATAGAGTGGCAACATTAGTTTACTTTTAAACGATCCAATAGAAACCAAGTAAAGTGAAGTGCTTTAAGCAGATAAGGAGAAAAAATGGTGAGTGGGAATCTTAAACTTGACAGAGGCAACGATTAAAGACGACGTAACCATCCTCTTGGGAAGACCCAAGCATCAACCGGTGGGACGGTGAAGAGACATATGATAAATTTAAGATGTCTTATACCACATGCTTCATCTGTCGGCCTCAAATTATTCCATCCCTCATATAGAACCAATTTGAGAGTCAAGAGAAGGTTCAACAGATACCTCCATTCACCTCTGTGCTTTCAACACCAACCGTTGAACTAACTTGGGAAGAGAAGATTTCGAGGAAGGAATCGCAACTACAACAAAATAAGATGCCAAGTGAAGAAACCGTGATCAAGGCATACCGTAATCAATCCAGAGAGTGGTTGAATTTGAGCCCCTGGAGGATCCATCACGAGCATCCAAAGAACCCGAGGTACAATCAAGACTTGCTCACCAAGGTTTTCTCGCAACTTCGCATGCATAAGTTCTACACCACAAGCCTGGGTGGACACCGAATGCTCACAAAAGGGAAAGAGGCGCAGACGACATTTCCAATCACACAAAATGATGGCAATGATGGCACCGACCATGCCTATCCGTGCTTCCATGTTCGAGATCACTCTGGGTCCAAGCCCATTCCTTGTGCACAAACCCGGTAGAGACTAAATACAACTATATCCAGATTTAGTGAGGCTAACACGAGATTTGAATAGCACGGCCGCACGGCACACCGGAAAGAGCAGCAGATTTGATGTCGCTCGGAAGTTTCCGATCGAACCGCAACACTCGTGAGCGTAAATCATCCAACTCAACTATGCTCGACTAATCTCAAACTTTAAAATTATGTTTCGTTAGGGCGGATATTATAGATACTATTGTAAACTATGCTTTCCATAGACTTCCCGTAAGATAGGAATGACTACTTAAAGCTCAATGCATCAAGATCAAGTTCATAATTTTAGTTTCTCGCTAAAAGAACTTCCAACTCTTTATTTGTGATCTTGTGAGTAAACAATAAACTAAAGGTCATTATCGATACCTCATCCCTAAGCACTTCTAGAAGGAAACAAAGACCTCATCCTCTCTACTCTCAATGTTAAAAGAAAAGGAAAAAGAACAGAACAACAACGCCCTCTTCTCCTCTCAACGCCTCCTCTCATCCGCTTCTCAACATTAAAAAAAGAACAGAACAACAATAGCCTCATCTCCTCTCCTCTATGAACATTTTATGGCTTTAATTTGATGCTTTAAGAGATAAATATTAAATTTGATATTTGGTGCTCTATTTATTGTTTTCTAGCTCTTTTCAAAACAATCGGTGCTTATGCCTCGCATGCCCTCGCCGCCAAGAGATAGTGCCTCACATTACGCCTCAAGTTTTTACAACGTTGTTTGGATTTAGAGAAAAGAAATATGATTTTTGAATAAAAATATGTAGTAAAGAGATATCCGAGCTATCGATGCTCAAATCGAGAGATTAAAGGAGATAAATTTCATCTTTAAGAAATTAACAAGTACCCAGAGAATTGAATCCAACATTTGAAAGATTAGAATGAAAACCTATCAAGGTGATGATCACCTTAAAGGTGACATCAAGAGAGCCCCGCCATCACGATCGACAATAGCTATAGATAACAAACCAGGCCATCATGCCTCGCTTTTGGGGACTCATCCGAAAACATAAAATAGTTTTAGAAGCAATTCCTGTTCAATACTGAAAAGTTACGCAAAAGAATTCTTATACAAATATGCCACATGAAAATGATGTTATGGAAATCGAAACCCTGAGCAGGGTATAAATTTAAAAATCAGCACCAATATATAAAGAAAGAAAGCAACATGGGCACCAAAAATTCTATGCAACCTCAATCATACAAGCAATATGCATAACCAAATCAATGCAACAAAAGTAAATGCACATATTGGTAAGATCCACACTTCAACAGACAACATAATTTACACATCTTACGTACATAACAGACTTTTGACACCTCTAGATGCAATCTTATGATCCATGTGACATAATATCCGCATTATCGAGAAAATAGCAACCGATTCATTATCGCATCTTAAGCGACCAATCGTTATAACTAGCATTAAAAATCATACCCGTAAAGCTAAAAATCATAACCGTAATGTCAAATATCACATATCAATCATCCCAACATATTTTGCGGTTAAAATAGTGAGCTACTGGTCCATGTTACTATTCGGTCAATAGTATGATCGACTTTGGTCGCCTTTCAAGAACAATAACATATGTAAATGGTTCGGTGACTTCAAATTGAAGATCACATAGCCCACGAAGTTGGTAATGATCGCCAAATAAATTAGATTCTACATCACCTAGAGTTTGCGATAGATGGCTAGTATGAAGGACAACCATCGCACTAAGGTTAATCAACTCTAATAATCAATTTTGCATTAACTTCCCATATCATCACTGGCATGATCTTTGAACAAGAATCATGCATGTCAAGACAAGCCAATCCTTATTCGATTACAATAATCTTAAAGGTCGAGGTATGATAAACCTTAAAAGGAACCCATATAAATTAGGAACATTGATCGGATACTTAAACCAAGTCGTATGTTCCATAAGAAAATATATGCCAAACAAGTGCAAGAACATTTACATTCCCTACCATATTAAGAGAAAACAATTGTTCTCATTTGAACTGAAGCTCCAATGCACCGAGAATAAGGTCAAAGTCATCCCCAACCTTCACAGGCAATAGAAAGGAAATCCACTTGTTCTCAAGACAAAAGAAGTTGATAAAAGAAAAACATATGCAAGTATACTGCTTTCTCGATCTTGCAGGTGCAAATATTGATTTCAAAGTGTCAGATATGCATGGCTTATTCTATGTATTATCAGTTCTCACCAGATGTAAACTAGAAAATAAAAGGTGAAACCAATAATAGTTTCATACCTGGAAACTTTCCATCATATATACTTTCCCATATTTTCGCAGTTAAAATAAATTCACTAAGGCATCCTTAGAGAAACGATTGGCATGTATAACGTCAATGCCTATAACTTACCATCTTCCAAGAAAGTCCCTCCCGCAAAATAATTTAAAGTGTCAAAACAAAATAACTACAAAGATAGTATCCGGTGCTTTTTAAGCAAGTTTCAAAGAAATCATAAAATGGACAATTCAATAAGTACAACCTTAAAACTATATCACAAGAAATGCATCATGAACATCACCCATCACGGGATAAACAAGGATAATCGACTAAAAAGCAAAAGCCACTTCTCATTGATGCCCAACCAATACAATGGCGGTAAATACATCAAATAGAGCTCATATCATTAAGCATTTGTGTAAAATTTTCGAAAGTAGATAACATACCGAGCCACATATCCTTTAATAATACGATGGAAAATGTTCCTTTATAGTGTAATTGGTTTTCCGCTTTAACACTAACGCCTTTTTCTCCTCAAGAAATGCACAAAGCAAAAACGAGGACGTCGAATATAGGACTAATGAAGCAGATTGGAGAATCAAACAGAGACATCTCAAGAAAAACTTATTTAACATATTGTTTGACAATGGGGTGATAGCGACCTCACGACTTCAAGAACCCATCAATCATGAAAGGTCGTTGAATTGAGGAAAGATAGGCAAGTTACATAACTAAAGAAAATCGGGACCCATGCATGTTCGAGTTTAGAGTACTGGAGTATGATACACAATACATATCAAGATGAAGCAAATTACCGGTAAAAGCGCGAAAATTTTCAAGTCTTGGGAGCAACATCGGTGAAGAGTCAGATATTGCATGAGTGAACAATGATGGGGTCAAAACATCGTTTAGTGAAACAAACAAGATATAGTGAAAAATAATGTGAATTAAAGTAGTTTTACAAATAAATTCATACGGTGTAAAATAAATCCACAAGAAGCTATATAACCGATTTAGAATTCGCAAACAACAAATATTAAATCAAAATCATATTATCCGCAAGAATGTAAGAGACAAGCATATCTATGCGAGATGAACATACATATCAATTGTTATTTATCGATAAATTTCATACTTCCATATCAAAATACACATCTACGGAATGCTACATCTAGTAAAATACGCAGAAGGAGAGGATTAGGAGGCGTGTGGTGGTTGGATAGTTTACCAAGCTCTTGTGCAAGGAACCATTTAACCGATTTCCACTCGTAAGCTCGTAAACAAAAGAAAGGAATAACAAGATGCACAAGTGCACATTATTTTGAAAGACCAAAACTTCATTATACTTAAGAGAATACGCCAAGTAGAGATGAAATAATCCTCGACAATCTGTAGGACGGTATATTTGCGATTGCGTAACTAAGTTGTTCTAATCACGAAAAGATCTTTGAAGAAACAAAGATTTATTTATATTAGCGATCCTCGACCTTCAAAGTCATCAAGCAACAACAACCTATGATTCATAAAGTGGTGGCTTAAAGCAAATGTATGACTTCAATGGATCTCAATCACATCATCTTTCAAGCCTCTAGAAACAAAGTAAACATTGTATTCAACAGGAAATAATTTTATATAATTATATTAATTATTAGCCATTTTCAAAAAAATTATTAAACTATATTCACCATTTTCATTCATTACCGTGAAAGTGAAACCTACAATGAGAATCCAATCAAACTACCTCAATCGGCGCCGATTAATTTGACTTGTATATCCTGTTGAGAACCCGATGCACCCCAGCCCATATTGCGTTTATGACCCTCGAACTCGAAGGGACAAAAGTGCCATGAGGTGATTGATAAAGGTCATGTTACTAAGTCGACATTGTTGAGACAATCCACTCAAAGCTCCATCTCCACCATTAGCCGTCAAAGTGTGGTGGAAGGTCCAAATGTTTGAGGAAGTAAGGTATGTCCAGTGACTGCAATGGTGGAGATAGTTAATGATAACTTATTTCATTCCTTTCTTGCAGCAAAATTACCCATGCGATCAATAGGATGTCGTCACGGTGGTACTATTTGAGTTTGCTATAGTCATCAAGAAGAAAATTCGCCCACTCTCCGGGACATAATATACAACCCAAGTTTTTGTAAACGATTTGGTGTTATCGATGATAGTGTGCAAAACTACACATAAATCATAAACAAACTTAGTCCAAAGCATTCCTTATTTCTATATACCAACATGGAGAAGACATATTTCATATCTCATAATGAATCCAAAGACAAGAAAAGAAATAACTAGATATCAACAAGAAAAGACAAAGTGAAGTATGAAAGTGAAATACCTCATAGAGTTTGTAGGAACGACAATACCAAGGCGTAGAGCGAGCCAAATGGTGTGTAGATCGAAGAATAATTCACCCCACCTTTTGTTGGGTTTTCACTAACCAAAGATTTGAAGTTGAGTAACCCACTTCACCACCGCACGTTTCACCCCAATAAACAAATTTCAATAAAGAAAGACGAACATACAACCGATCGAAAGATTTATAATTTCGTGGACAATATAATTTACCTCCCATTTCGCCCGCACTCGCTGCAAATAAGAGTGAGATTCAAGACTCAATGGTCGAAAGTAATAGGACGACAGATCGAATGACAAGATTTGCGCAAGCCTATGGTCGATTATAGCCGCTTCACCCTACACCACAATAGCTTCTTTTTTTTTACTTAAAATCAAAAGAATCCAATCTCTATTTGAATTCAACCTAAATAGAGCTTTTATACAAAGCAATGGTCAAGAAACCGAAGCGGATCAATGGGGAAAAACCAGTTCATACACAAGATGGAGAAGCAGACAAAGAAAACCGATCGAAAATGGGAAGATTGAAATCTTACAGTTTGAAGGATGAGTGGATTTGGGCGATGGAGCGTGACAGATGCAGATCCCCTGCTACTGGTAGCCTTTTTATTCGCCGCGTATCTATTATGCTAAAATGAATTTGTATGAAGCAAAAACCAAAAGACGGCGCCATATTTTTCTATATAGATTCCTCATCAGCAAGCTTCATTTATCCTAAACCGAAACACCGAGAAATACAGCAGAACTCTAAAGCAATGCCTAATACTCAACACGGCATAATAGGAGCTTAACAACACAGATGCACAACATCATACCTTGTTGATGCCCACCAGCCATCGTTCCAGTAGTAGTTGTCCCATTTTCAGGTGGTACAACAGGTGCTCTGCATGTAGGGCATGTATTTTGTCTTTCTAACCATGACCTAAGGCAGTGACATGAAAGAGATGCCCGCATAAAAGTTTCTTTGCTGTAGTCATCTCCTCTCTGCAAATAATGCAGTTGCATCACTCCCGAAAATTCATAAATATGAATTAGAGTCGAATTAGAAATCCACCACTGCTTCCACCGAACAAGAATAACTTACATGTTAATCTCTTCGACGTCGATCCGGGAAACGATCATTCATATTTGAAGTAATCCTCCGATAGCGTATATAATCAGCAATACGGATTTTGAAGTTACTGGAAAGTCTCATACACCCCTGATCAAGTGAAGAGGCACACCATAATTCCCGCAGAGGAAATAGCAAATTTGATATCACCGAATACTTGTGAAGTAAGGTCGATTAGAAATATATCGGGTTCATGATATGAGGTGTCCAAAGTAGATGAGAATCCATGGTATTTTTCTTGATTAGCCAACCATATAGCGTAAAAGTTCGAAATCAATAGAAAACTAAATTCAAAATTTTCTTACACAAAATGACGAGGAAGAAACACATGTACATAGTCAAGTGAAGAAGTTGAAATCAATAGAAAACTAAATTCAAAATTTTCTTACACAAAACGACGAGGAAGAAACACATGTACATAGTCAGTGAAGCAAGTCTCGCAAGCTCCAAGTAAAAGGTGTAAATGTTCTTCTTCTCCCATTGTCCATCCATAAGCATGTCACCGACGAGAATATATATTTCAAAATGTTGATACAGTTGTTGTGGCCAATATCATGTATCCGAGAAAGGAAAATTTACTCATTAGGGACAAAATTGACCGACTAGGCATCGTGGAGTGACTCCATTTCTCGGAAGAATAAATTCAAACACTTAGCATACAATCTTAAAACCGCAACATGAAACAATCCTCTCAAGTTAGTGAATTGACATTTCTTCGATTAATCAAATTAAGCGGATATGTGAAGCTCGATGCAAACTAAACAACCAGATTGAATAATCTAATTCGGTGGATATCGATTAAGTCTAACATCGACCTCATTAAACAAATTAGGATCAAATCAAACAAATTAGAGATTTGTAAAACCGATCGAAATTACACCACATACAAAAATACCTTACATCCACATACAAAATACCGGTGAAAAGTCCTCATTTTAAAATTCAAGTCACCAATAAACAAAAGATTCGAAACGAGCTCACTTACAAGAAAGATGAACGAGCAAAATTCTTCAATTAAAATCACACCTTAATCACCAAATGTAACGTGCTCCAACGCCTCCTTCGCTTCTTTTCCTCGATACGCAGCCTCCTTAACCCGCCTCCTCGCCTGGGCTCGCGCCACCGCTTTATTCATCGACGAGACGCATCTTCGCCGCCAACAACATCCTCGCCGATCTCCGCCCATCACCCCGCATTCTCAACCTCGCCCCATCTGTTCCTGCATTTGCCGACTTCAATTTGAAAATAAAGCGCTAGGTTGATGCAGAGGGCAAACGTAGGGATTCGGAGGGCTCGCGCGCCGACGCAGAGTGGGAGGGAGTAGCACTTGGCGCAGCGCGGACGTCGTTTGGGAGGTTGGGGTAAACCCGAAGCATGTAGGCGTAAGGCTGCGGATGGAGCGGAGGACGCGGTGGTGCGAGACGGAAGATGCTGCGATGGCCGACTGGTGGAGCAGCCCGCCGCCTCGACCTCGCAGCTGTCAGATACCGGTAGCCACCGGCATGGCGGGCGAAGAACCGGTGGTTGTAGTTCGATTTTATTCAGATTTTACCCAACTTGTTTAAGGCTTAACAATCATTGTGGTTGTGCATTCAACAATTTTTCATTTATTTTCAATTATTTCACGAGAAACTCACACTTTTCAAAATGGTTGCGACGCAGCTCGAATCTCACGCCTTCTTCTTTTTTTTTTTTTTCTTTTTTTTTAATTTATGACATAGACTACGCTTTTTATAAAAACACGCATACACTATGCTTTTGTTAAGCGTAGTCATTACTTGGTATAGACTACGACATACACCACGCTTTTGTTGCGTAGTCTATACTTCAAAAATTAAGACATAGACTACGCTGATAAAAAACAGAGTTCATATTTATAGACCACGCTTTTACGAAAAAGCGTAGTCTATAAGTAGAGAAAAGTGATATTTGTAGTAGTGTATCACACATTTAATCCATCAAATACTAATTTTTAAAATGTTAATCATTAGGAGTGTTTACTTTTAATGATTAGATTTTGAACGATCGACTATTCGATAGATTAAGGGTGTTTACTTGCCATGATTATGTTGGATAGATAAAATTAATCCAACCTAATCATGTTTACATTTAAGGATTAACATTTGAGGATATCCCAAAGCCCGGATTATTTTAATCCTTTCAATTGTTCTTTATTAATTATAATCCAACCAATATAGGTAGGATTGAAATACTCCTACAATTAAATGAAGAATTATTTATCCCAATTTTAATCCTTTACTAATCCTTTGTAGTAAACCAAGGATTGATAGATAAAAATTATCTTATCATATATTTAATCCATCAAATAATCAATCCTTCAAAATGCTAATCATGCAAAGTAAACACCCCCTAAATGTGTGATAAGATAATTTTTATATATCAATCCTTTGATTACTACAAATGATTAGTGAATGATTAAAATTAGGATAAATAATTCTTCCTTTATTTGGATGATTATTTCAATCCTACCTATATTGATTGAATTAAAATTAGTGTAGATCAATTCAAATGATTAAAATAATCACGGACTTTGGGATATCCTTAAATATTAATCCTTGAAAGTAAACACTTTATTAGGTTGGATTAATTTTATCTATCCAACCTAATCATGCAAAATAAACATCCTAAAAGCAAATACTCCCTAAAGCAATAATACTAACATTATCAACAAATTAAAGTGTACATTCTCCCCAACAAAATTCATCTTTTTACATGCCATAGACATATATTACATTTCCGACAAGCAAAGTTAGTTTCATTATTAAATCAAGCATATATAGTTTCATAAAGATTCTTGATTCCCTCTTATTATCATAATAAGGTATAATTAAACGCATGGCCAAATTGATTCCAAAAGTTGAAGTGTATGGCTGTGATTATTAATTGCCACTGTGAAATGAGATAATGGAGCACCTATCTCATTTATTCTTATATTCCATTTTTATTTATTTCGATCAATGATTTGTATGGAGAACGCAATTTCAGATAAGTACATGTGATATACAATTGTTGTTATCTACATAAAATTTTGGATTTAAATGTGATTCACTCATCATGTCATCTTATGCTTCTCTACTAGTTCGACATTTGTTATTCTTTGTGTAATTTATTCCTTTGGGAAAATTAAATTGGACAAAAAATATTTCTTTATTCTTCTTCTTTTTGGCTATCTGTTACTCACATCCAGAGACACTGATAAAGATGGTTGGATCATATGATTTTGCTTTATACCTAATCTATAAAATCATATTTAATTTGTATAGAACTATATGACAGTTCCAAGTGTTAATGGTCAATTTACATACCAACTTTCACCCATTTTGCAATTTCAGTTTCACTCATTTTGCAATTTCAATAAGATTTTTAAAATCTTACAATATTATTATTACCTTTCAATTCAAAAATCAACATCTCAATTTTTTTGTTCATTAAAAATCTGACCTGTTGAGCATAATGCTCACCGAATCAAAAATATTGTGTGCCAATTTGACGATGTCGATGTCGATTTAGATTAGGCTTGCCACATCAGCTTTCCAATGATCATAAAAAATGGGGAGAGCATCAATTTTATAATAAAATTAAAATGTAACATTATTGCAATAATATCTTGTTAAAATTGCAAAATAGGTGAAACTTTGTGCATAATTTAACAATTAACCCTAAATAATTTCAAACTTGATTTGATTTGCAACCTTTCGAAGTTTTAAAATTAATTTGACACAGACTTATCTAGAAAATTTAGACAGATACACACGCCGAGACACATATTAACTAAATAAATTTTGTAATCATTTAGGTCCATGACATGGACCTTGGTTAGGTTACATGTCCATTATATATATATATATATATATATATATATATATATATATATATATATATAGAGGAGGATCAAATAGTATCCTGGATGCGAGATAGTATGTAATACTCAATCTCATTCACTCATCTCATAGATTCTATGGTTCGATTTTTCGAACTTTTAAGCTTAATTTTCACGATTTTCGCTACATTAAGAGTAGATTAGTAATTTGATTTGTTATGTGATTGCGAAAACAAACAATGCATTTAGTTGAACTGGATAATACATTCAAATGAACAAAAATGCATACTGATTGAACAAAATAATGCATGTGATCGAAGTCTCGCATAACGTGCGCTCGTGTTCACAAGCATCGCTCCGACGCTCGTTCGCACGTCCGTTGGCCTGTATTTTTATGTTTTGTTAAATGCATGGACATGTTTTGTCAAATGCATGGACATGTTTTGATCAATGCATAAACGTGCTAAGTTAAATGCATATTTCTGTTTCGTGGGAACATGTATTTTTATGTTTTGTTCAATGTAGTTTCATGTTTTATTCAATGCATTTTTATGGTTTTCGACACCAAATCTCTCATCCATCATTCTCTAACAATTTTGTCGTCTCTTTCACTGATTATCGGTGAATTCACCGTGTACCACCGTCATAACCGCCATCTTTCTCGATTCTTCAATCATCTATCAAATTCATCTTCTATTTTTTCTTAAAATCCATCAATTTTGTTCCTCAAATTTTTTTCTTCTTTTTCTTTCTTTCAAAATATGTTGTTTGTAATTATTTGTGTATCAATGAGGAGAAGAAGAAGACAGACTTATTTCTTCCCATTTTTCCCCTTGCGAAAAAAAAAAGAAAAAAAGAAAAAGAGCTGCCACATGTCAGCTTGTGGTGTGACCACGTGTTCAAAATATGTGGTCTACATTGGATACTACATACTATCTAGGGATCGGGTACTACGAGAACCCAACCACACACACACATATATATATATATATATAGGGAATTCACGTAAGAATAAAAATATTAATAGAGAATAAGAATGTAGTACTCAATGTATAAAGCTATTGAACTAAATGTATAAATTTGTTAAGTCAAATTCGGTGTAACAACTTTATATTCAGTGTTACACTTTATATATTGAATTTGATGCAAGAAACTTATATATTTAGTGCAATAAATTTATTTTTTGAATGTTGTATTCTTATTTCTTACCAATATTTATATTTTTATATGATCTATCTCATATATATATATATATATATATATTAAGAAAAAGGTAACGGATAAACGTAGTGCATCTCTGGAAAAGAAATGGAAAAATAAACTCCAAAGATAAGGAAAATAGTAATTTTCCCTTTTTTGTTTGATAGTACTATTTATTTATTTATTTTTGAAAGAAGATAGTACTAATACTATTTTTAGTAAGTGTCAATAGGAAAACTACACAAATGGCATAAAAGGTATGAATAAATACCCAATCGTTATAAAACATGCAACATCGTGAAGATATACCCCAAATAGCCTCGAAAAACATCGTCGATGAACGAGGTGACTAAAAGCTGAAAAAATGCATCAATGTTCGGAAAAGTAGAATCCGATCGACGATCGGATTCGATCGATCTTCTCACCGATCGGATCCGATCGGATTCAACTTTGAAAACAAACGAGTTGACATAAAGCTGCGCGCGCTGAAAAGGTCGCGAAATCCTGTGGAATCTTGATCGAGTGGAACCGATCGGACCGAGTGGAATCGATCGACGATCGGATTCGATCGGATTCTACTCTAAACGATCGGATTCTTCTCATCCGATCGCTTCTTCCTCAATATATACCGACGAGTCCGCTCTCTCATTTCACCCTCCTGATTCGAGACTCCCTTCACTCTCCCTCCCTCAGTAAATCACTCGCCGCCGCTTCGCTCTTCGCCTCTCATTGGAATTTCACACCACGGCTCGTCACGCCGCCTTCGCTTCGCCCGACGGAATCCGATCGGTCCGTTGACGGAATCCGACCGTCAAACGGACCGATCGGATTTTTATTTTGATTAGTTAATTTAGTTATTATTTAGTTAGTTAAACGTGCTTATGCTATTATTTTGAATTTATTAGTTAAACGTGCTTATTATCATAGTTTATTAGTTAAATCTGCTTATCATAATTAAACCTGCT
Source organism: Salvia rosmarinus (assembly GCA_036937905.1). Lineage (NCBI taxonomy): Eukaryota > Viridiplantae > Streptophyta > Magnoliopsida > Lamiales > Lamiaceae > Salvia > Salvia rosmarinus. The sequence goes on from CM072821.1 coordinate 16,296,343, forward strand.
TATCTTAGTTTATTAATTAAATATGCTTATCATAATTAACCTTGCTTATCATAGTTTATCATAGTTTATTATGGTTTATTAGTTAGTTAAATCTGCTTATCATAATTTATTAATTTTAAACGTGCTTATCTACAAATGCAAAAGTAAATAAGACCCACACACGCCGACTTAACCTGCTTATCATAATTTATTAGTTAAACGTGCTTATTTATTGATAATATCATAATGTATTAATTAAACGTGCTTATTTATTAGTTAATCCCGCTATTTAATTAGCACACATCGCTTAATATGCTATTATTTATTTAATATGTTAAAATGTATATTATGATTTATTATGCTTAATTATGCTAAACGTGTTATTATGCTTTATTATATGTTTTATTTTATGATATTTATACACTTTATTGTTTTTATTGTTAGAGTGATGTTGATTATGTGAGACCCGAGATGATTAATGTTGTGGTCCAAATTAGCACATACTATAGGATCAATTATTTAGATATCATTAAGACTAGATTATTGGAGATTGGTGGTGAAGAGTTATCGGATAGGTTTGCTAGTGGATGCTTGATCATTTACTGACCGAAGTTCGGTGCAAAAATATCACGGCTTTGCACCACGTGATTTCCGTCGATTATGACGAATGATGGTCTAGTATGGTTTCATATGAACGGACGGAACATTTGTTTTATCGTTCATGACTACGCACTAGTCACCGTTTAAGTTTTGGAAGCTCGCTTTCAATCTTAGTAGAGAGCACCGGTTGCAACGTGTTAGAGTGTTTAGAGCTTCTGCCGTTCGACCATATATCTATGCGGACTTAGTAGGCGTTTTTCGATAGTGCGTGCATATATATGATCGACGGATGGTAGTTTATACCTCCGTCTTTGCATATATTATTATGTTATACGGGATGCTATTATCGTAGATCCCAGAGTCTTCGTGGAGTCGTGGGTCAGGCATTGGTCGATGATTCGATTTATTCTCTAGATTTCGTGGGGTATATTCAGATCGGTGTATGCGCTTATTACTTATTTCAAATTCAACCGAAGAAAAATACCATTTTATGGACCAGCTTGGGCATTGGTTGTTTGGTCGCCGAGATCATACCGGTCCAGGTGGGTCATTGGGAAATATGTGACCGGTTTGCCTACCCTAGATGCTTGAGATGGAGGTTCAAGAGCAAGTCCTCATCGATGATTTATCGATTTTGTTTGAATCTCGTGTACTACTTTTACATATCCTAAAATTTGTGTTATAATTTTTATTATAATTTTGATTAAGTCTTGTTTATTTGAATCAGATATAGGATTATCAAAGATATTCGGATGATATTGGCTACGGAAGAAGAAATGGACACATGGTCTTGGGTATCACTCCGACACGACGAGGCGTTTGGTGTGCCTATATAGAGCCACAAAATCCGCTGAGGATGGGAACAGCTTCCACGAGCACGAGTGATTAGTGATGACGATGTGGGAATTCTCGCCTCTACGGTACCTCGTCGCATCCGAGACGTGGTGCGCGACGGCATATTATTGAGGAGGCAGAGCACGGCGCACATGGTATCGAGGGCTCGATCGGAGAGCACCGTCCACATCTCGTCAGCGAGCCACGTAAACGGGCCATCCTCCGACTTCTTCCTCGAGCGGCGATCACCCACGACCTAGTGATCGTCGGGCCTAGAGGACATATCGTAGAGGCATGCTCGGAGGGTGATCGAGCTATCGAAGAAAGATCTTGACGAGGTTGAGGTACGGATGACGGCACGGTTGAAGGGTTGGTTTAAGGAGTTGATTGGTGCTACCGTCATCGCCCTTCACGACGCACACCGACCCATTCTCCATCCGATCATCATACTCATCCGTGGCACAAAGAATCGGTTGATGAGGCACGGAATCACCGATGGCGGATATGCAGACGCGCCACCGACATACGTGCACGAGTTTGGTAGGATCGAGGCCATGCCATCCTATCGAGAGCCACCTCGTCTTCCTATCGTGAGCCACCTTATACTTCCTATCGCCACCACCTCCGCCTCCCATCGCCAGCCCACCTCCCGCTACTATCGGGGCCACCTCCGCCTCCTATCAATGACCACCTCCTCGCTTACTATCGTGAGCCACCTCGCTTCTTATCGCAGACCACCTTCGCTTCATTCACCGATATGTTTGATATTTTAGTGGTTGTGGACAAGTAAGTGTAATTTAATTAAATAATTTAAATATTTTGTGTTTATTTAAATATTTCTAAGTCAAATGATATTTTCTACGCAGATTGTGTCGATTGGGATGACCTCAAGTCCCACAAAGAGCCCACTACTATAGGAATGTCCGATTATGGACACCGTGGATGACTTTAGGGATGCCGGCTCGGGGATCACATCGGGACGACCAAGGATGACGAGCACGTGGTGACACCAAAGGTTCGTACCGTGAAGAGTGACCGACAACGATTCCCATCGATGGCCCTAGCATCTCCATATGTTGTTCTTGGCACACCGCGTGGACTTGATCCGACGTTAGTACTGTAACTTCAAAGACTTCCTTAAAGCCCGCCTCCACGACGGTGATGCTTTCAGAGTGGTGGAGTTATTAGTCGGTCATTTTCATGGATATTCTTAAGCCGACCAGCTTATTATCTTCGACGTAAGTATTTTGAATTTCTAAGTATTCGTAATTTATTTTAGTTGAATTGATTGATTAATACTTATACATTCAATTGTTCTTATTGTAGCGATCGATCCGTTCACGACGAGTGTAGAGCGAGGTCGATCAAGGGCGATCTCCGATTGTCCACCATGAACAATGCAAACACGATTGTATTGGACACCGACTTCTATGTAAGTATTGATTTCAATAATTTACATTTATTTATTTATTGCTTTGCTCAATTCAATGTCCGATTAAATCATTTGAATGTCTCAATAGCGAATCCTTCAAGTTGGTTGGGAATCTTGTTCAAGCGGTTGGAAGGTGCCCGAGAGTATTATTTCCTTATCAAGGGCACGACGGAGTATCCACTATGACCGATTGGTCCAACATGCAACAGTGATTTTGTAATTCAATATCATGTTATATTTAAATTTTAATATATTTGTTTTAATAATTCATATATTTTGTAATAATTGTGTTATATAGGTGATTATACCTATCCTTATCGATGGACACTACGTCGTCATTGTTATCGTAATGCTTGTTGGGACGCTGATCTATATGATTCGATATATTGGAGATTAGAAGATCATGCGAAGAGAAAACGCGCCGCCAGATGGCTCGATATTGCATTTATTTGGATTCGCTTCGACGAAGCCGATTATTGGAGTTTCAACGATACGGGCATATCGAAAAAACCGTGCCACTTGAATTATCTATCCCACACCGCTAACCGTTCTCCCAAAAGACGGCATCGCTTGGTCCATATGCATGCATGTCGTTGAGCGTGTGATATCAGGATCGCCGAGTATTACTTGGGGAATACTCACCATCCAAAGATATAGGAAAATTATAGTCGCTTTATTTTTGAGTTGTGTGAAGACACTTAGATATGTAAATTTAAATGTGTAATATCTTAAATTTCGCTTTATTAATATTTGTAAATTAATAACTATTTAAGATTTTAAACTCCTATAGTTGCTTCTATTTTTATTTATTTAAACTCCTAACTATTTAAGATTTTAAAAATCATTGTGTAATTTAGTTCATGTTTTACACGATACATGATCACGCTTTGTGCGATACGATACATTTCAAACTTCACATTTAGTACGTAAGGAAATATCCAAGTAAACCTAGTATAGTCATCAACAAAATGTATGTAATACTTGAACCCTTCAATAGACGTGGTAGAACTGGACCCCAAAGATCCGTATGCACTAATTGAAAGTGTGAAGAAGTTTTATTATTATTATTATTATTATTATTATTATTATTATTATTATTATTATTATTATTATAGCACAAGATATAAAGAAGAATAACAATAAAGGTGCCGAATACAATATTTCAAATATTAAAAAATACAAGTTTAATTAATCGCTATGCCTTCATTTATTCGATTTGGACATTTCCCCGTGTATGTCCCGGTTCCCTACAATGACCGCATTTCTTTGGTGCTCGGCGTCTCATGTTAGACGATTCTCCCATATCGTTTGTAGCACTCTTCTTGTAGACCTTTCACCACCGGATGGAATCCGACTTGTTCTAGGTCGCCCACTGCCTTGTCACAATAGGAGGCAATACATTCGCTGAGCTACCTCATTTGGAACCACCACTCATTGTATTGAGGACATGATTCACCGCACCACCGTATGTCTCAATTAAAGTGTTGGTCGTGTAGTATGATTCGGCGTAATTGTGGACGGATTCTCCTACCACCTTGTCAATGAAAAGTATTAGTATGAGTTACATGAAAAATAAAACGACGGTAGTATTAGTATTAAAACTTACTTAATGGCAGCAATTGCGTGTGAACACGGCAGATCCCGCCTTGGTTAAATTCTCGACAATCACACGATTTTAGTGAAGATCGACCGTGAAGTTCCTAACGCCAGATCGCACCCTATATTTTGCATTTGTAGACCTCGTCGAGAGTAACGACGACTTTTGGACACCGCTATCGTAAGCTTTTTCACCGCTTCCTCGAGATAGTTGTCCGACCCACGTGTCGCCGCTCGTCTATCGCTGAACCACTTCTCAATTACAAGTCCGATTGCTTCCAACATTGAGCATATGGAAGACGCCCGCCCATAATAATCGAGAGTTAAATGACTCTGCCGCATTCGATGTTAAGAAGCTAAAACGGCTCACGGGGACTTTGAACGGCCCATTTTTCCGGTCCTACACGGAGCGGTTTGTGGTATGCTTTATCATTTATGCTTCGATAGCAGCATATAGCACGCTGGTATTGTCTCGCTCGATGCATAAGCGTTTCTTGGAACATTTCCACCACAGCATCGCCACGAAACTGCTTGATCTTGTTCGATAAGTGGTAGAAGCATAGGCGTGATGAGCTTGTGGAAATACTCGATGGCGTTAGCTATGGACACGCAGGCCCGAGACAATTAAGAGTTTTCCATTATTTCCAAATACCCGCTGATGCGTGAGATAAACCACGACCAAGATTCATCATTCTCAATCGCCCAACACCATACGCCAACGGAACACTTGCTCATTGGCATCCTTCACATCGCAACAAATAAAATTCCTTATTCTTTCCTCGAGGTGAGTACCATCTACGACGATCACCGGTCTCAAACAAAAATAGAAGGGCAATAGATGCGGAGAGCAACGAATGATGCCGGAATCGACCATTACCATCGACCTCATAATCGTAAATGTACCGGATTCGTCGTGTCAACATCCGCAGATAACTGGCGGCAAGATTTGAATGACCGATCATGCCGACCAGATATCAACTCAATCGGCGTATGTCGGGCGCAACGCCACATCATAACCGATGCGGATACCAAAATCATGTTTCAACTCACCATAATTGATTTAGCTTCATGATTTCACCACAGCGTATTTTTCGAGCATAATACGCTGCAACTATCTTTGAATGAACCTTCAATGGTCCAACACAACCCAAATCACGGTGGCATTTGTGTTCAGATATAAACTTATAAACTTTCCAAATATTACCTCGTTGGGCAGCTCGTAACTCAAAATTACACCTCTCAGAGTGCTTGCATTTAAATGTCAGTCGTGTTGTATCTGAACGACCAACAACGATTCCGCCCCGCCCATACGCCACACACCAACAAAGAAGATAGAGGTCATCTTTGCTATAGTAATATGAATTACTACTCAATTCTCCATCCCTTGTCGGGTCCATTTCACTAGCAACAAGTGAGGTGCAGCGTTGAGCGGAATGACGGAACTAACCGATTAGTTAGTTCTTCAAAGATCGCGGGTCGACATCTTCGGATAGGTGCTCGATTAATCAAAGATAATAGTTTGGGAAGTCCTCATTCTCTCGAATCCATCCCGCAAAATCAATAAACGATTATTTAAAATTGATTGTTCGGGATGGTCGTCGAGGCATCCGAGTCGGTCTCTTCGAGATCTTGGTCTCGTGTACATATTCTTCTTCTTCGTCTTCTCCATCAACATCATCATTCGAATAGGAGTTGTTGGCCTTGTTGTCTCCGTAGCGTGCCTTTGGGATTGTAAAACCAATCACCGTAAAGCATACTTGGAACATTTTGTGAATATTCTTCTTGCAAATGATTGGGCTCTCCTGTTTGATCCACTCGCAATATTTGTAGTGTTGTGAACTACATAAACGCTGCGGATATTCTTCGCATACGCACAATCGAGCAAACAGTTCATCATCGGTTAACAATGATTTTATTATCCAGACCATATCGAGACGTGGATAAATAAAATAATTGATAATCCGTGCTCAATTCATTGGCCGCAATACGTGATTGATATAGTATATGAGTCGCAAAGAAAACGATCCGAATTTGGGCAATTTGTTGATACCGCCAATATACGACAATCACTATCAAACTCTCCACCATAATTCACAAGAATGAATTTCCAATTGTCCATCTACATAAAGAAAGAATAAATAAAAATATTAAAACAAAATTCCCAATCAAAATATACGTACATGTAAATATAGTATATTATTCTTTGGGGTTCTTGGCGAATTACCTTTGATATTGGAAAATGATTGAATTCTCCGTGGTTTTCCTTCAAATCGCCGCTCAACTTCAATAGAAAATTTTGGAAAATGAAGATATGAGACGTGAATGAACGAATGAATGAATGAATTAGTCAAATTTTATAGAAGGTAAACAACAACAAATAATGGATGTCATGTATCATTCACGTGAAATTATCGTAGCTACAATGAATTCGAGACTCATTATTGTACAAATTCATCGTAATAACAAGAAATCGCACCTATTATTGTACTAAATTGCACTATTATATCGCTTCACGTGAATAAATGAATGCTACAATAATTTGAGAGAAAATTCAAAGCACTTATCGAGGCAATAAAATTAAAAACCGATCGAATCCGATCGGATTCGATCGCATCGATCGGATTCCGCTCTTCCGGTCGTCATCGGCCGGATTCCTATTGATTTGGTTTTCATCTAATCCGACCGAGCTCCCAATAGAGATTTCCATTTTTAATCCGCTCGTTATTTTACACGGAAAACAAAGTCGACATGAGGTATATTTGTCCATACAATATAAACCTACCGATTTTGCATGTTTTATCCCATTGGGTATATATGCATATCTCTTATGAGATCCGGGTATACGTGCATACGCCCGCTTAGTAATTGCTTTCGGTTTTCATTGAAATAAAATCATATCACGCCTATTTCCACGCCATATAGTGCCAAAGACAACAACCAAGTTTTGGCTACGCGAATCACTTCGCAACGTCACCGGCAATAAGCGCGACGATGAGTCAATCTGATGGGTCCCACCGATCGACTTCAATCGATTTTCTCCTCTCTCTCTCATTAAGTTTTATTTTGTTGTTCTGCTCGGGGCGATGTCTCTTTCTATCTATCTCTCAAGAATTAATAGCCATGGGTAAAGATGGTAATGGATGGAATTTGGATCGGATCTGATTAGGTTCATATTTAAATTCGATTTTTTTTTCTTTGGTTCAGATTCGATCCAGATTTATTGGGTCCAAAAAAATTAAATCCAGATCCTGATCCACAGGGTCCAGAGTCTAGACCCAGATCCATATTTTTTCGTTTCTAAAATAAATTTTAAATCAACTATAATTCACAGTAACACCATAATACTCTAAATACACAATAATACTATAATAATTATTTATAATTTCTACAATTATCACTATATTGGAAGACGTTAGTTACAAATTTACTATAAAATAGGAAACAACAAACAACTTGATCGTCGGTTGTGTAAGTGATGCGACCTGCCGTGAATACTGATTGATACATAATTGAGAGTATTTGAAATGAAATATAGAGCATATTTGTTTTGGAGAATTTGAAAAAGAAAATTGAAGAGTTGTAAGTTGGGTTAGGTATTTAATTATAATAAAAATAATATATATATATATATATATAAATATATAAAAAAAATGGATCTGCAGGCTGGATCTGGATCGGATCCGGGTATCAAAAACTAAATCCCAGATCCAGATCCAAAATATGGGAGTAGGATCCAGATCCGGTCCAGATCCATCGGGTCTAATTTTTTGAGGATCCAGATCCTGAAAAATGGATCTGGATCCACGGATCTGAATCGGGTCCGGGATCCATGCCATCTCTATAGGTAAATCACGGTGAACATTTGTATTTCGATTGATTTTTATTTAATTCGAATCGATCCAAAAGTTCAAATTTTGAGAAGAAAAGTTCGATCCGAATCGAATATCTCGAATATCCAAAATTCAAAATTTTAATAAAAATCCGAACCAAACCGAAAATTGATAAATCAACCCAATTTTTATATTAGATTTAAAAATATTTAAATAAATTATTATTATTATTAGTATTATTATATATAATTCGAATTTTTGATTTTTTGGATTTAAAAAATCCAATCCGATCCAATCCAAAATTTTGTAAATGTCAATCATATCCGAACCGAATTTTAAATTTTGGTTTGGTTCGGATCGATATTCGATTTTGGATATTTTTCTCACCTCAACTATAACGCTTAGATTGAAATTAATTGAACTCTAAGTTTCCGTAAATATATTAATTGAAAATGGTTAAATACAAAATACCAAAGAGAGTTGGAGTTAGAATTTCATGATTAAATTTTGCAATGCCAATACCTATTTAATATTAAATAATCAAATTCATAGGGTAATATAGAGTAAATTCAAGTTGTGATTCTTATAAAGTAAAATCATCTTAGTTGAATAAATCACTCATTCTCATTGCCTCTAAATAATGAAATAGTTAGGATTGATAAAATAAAAAATAAAAGAAAGAGTTAATTTCAATGTCTCAATGAAATACAAAAAAAAATCAAATTAGAAAGTAGATGGTATAGTATAGTGTATGATTCACAATATTTGAAGTAAAATTAAAGACTTTTGTTAGCTTCTAAATTATTAGGTAGTCGTCTTTCCATTAATAAAACTTATTAATTTATTTATGATTTTCTTTTGCATTGGTTAACTTAATTATTTCTACACAAATCATGTATATATGTGCACACAAAGTCATTTAATAAGTATCATCTATTTTTCACCCGTAATTAGAAAGTACTTCATCCGCTCATCAAATACGCTTATTTAATTTCATTTTGGTCCGCTCACAAAAACGCTCACTTTCTTTTTGAAAACATCAATTCATAATTTTATTATAAATATACCACTTATTTACAAAAAAGCAGATATGGTCCACTCTTTTCCTCTCACTATTCATTAATCAGTATTCATTTATTATCTTTATGGCCCATCTTTAATCCTACTATCTATGAATCTATTAACACTAAAAAAACGCGAATAGCGACGGATGCGATACTGAAAAAATCGACGTTGTTAATCCGCGACGACATTGCGACGGAACTTCGATGGAAATAGGGTGAGAATCGGGACGGGACCGGCACCGTCCCGAATCCCGAGTCCCAAGTCCCAAAATTTGTATTTTTGTGTCCGGTCGATCGGGACTTGGACTCTTATCCCAAAATGTTCAATTTTTTAGTCCCGTCCCGATCCCGGTCCCGAATTTAAATTTCCCGAAAATGTCCCGAAAGTCCCGAAAGTCCCGAAATTACCCATAAATCCCGAAATTACCCGAAAATCTCAAACGTATTCAGAAATTACTGCTCATTTTACCGAAAATGTTCAATTTTTTAGTCCCGTCCCGATCGTGGTCCCGAATTTAAATTTTCCAAAATGTCCCGAAAGTCCCGAAATTACCCATAAAGTCCCGAAATTACCCATAAATCCCGAAATTACCCATAAATGTCCCGGGACTCGGGATTTCCCGAACGGGACTCGGGACTCCCGATACCCGAACATATAAATTTCCCATTCCCGGTCCCGGTCCCGAACCCGTAAATTTCGGGACTCGGGGTCCCGAATCCCGTCGGGACTCGGGTCGGGACGGGAATTTCCCGAGTCCCGGTCCCAAATTCTCAACCCTAGATGGAAATTGTTTTCCCGTGTTAACGACGGAGTAGCGATGGGCATTAGCGGGAATAACTCGCGGGAACTTTTTACGATGGAATATTTGTCGTTAGTCCGTCGTTGAATGTAACGACGGACATACTCCGTTGTTATGTATTGTATTTTTTTTATTTTCTATTTTCTGATAATTATTACGACGGACATTTAGTCGTTAGGTCGTCGTAAATTGTAACGATGGAAACATTTCGTCGTTATATTTAAATTTTTTATTTGGGATTTATTATTACGACGGACAAATATCCGTCGTTATATTGTTTATGAATATAACGACGGAACAACGACAATATGTATGTCGTTGTATCGTCCTTGCTTTTAACGACGGAAATATTTTGTCGTTAATATGGTTTAATGAATAACGACGGAATATACGTCGTTATATCGAGAATATTCGGTCGTTATGTTTTTTAATTTTAACGACGGAGTTTTTCGTCGTAAGTCCGTCGTCAATAAAGAATTAACACACAGGTTTTCTTCCCCAAATTTCATTTCCGCGCCCTAAGCCTATTTCTCCCTCTCGCCGACGCTGTCACACACATTGCCTCCAAATACGCCACCCCTTGTGTGGTTGCTGTTCCTCCGTCGTCGCCGCCTGCTCAATTCTCTCCACCCGCGCCGCTACCAAGGTAAGTTTAATTTGAGTAACACATTTGTTACGAGCAACCGTGAGCTCTGTGGTTAATTCGAGCATGTTAGGGCACAAACATGAAATTGTCGAACTTGTGGCTTGTGGGTTCAATTTTTATTTTGTATTTTTCTTTAATATTTGATGGAGCAACCATATAAGTATATTTATGCATTTGTCCAAGGATATAACTGTTAGTATTCAATTTTTCATGTTGAATCGACCTCTTTTTTTCAAAAATCTTCTTTCGGTGACATTTTGTTCTTGCCCATGATATTTGTTTTCCGCCGTCGAGGTGGAGTGTTATGGCATTCAACATGGTACATGTGATGGAATTCACATATATTGCAGATATTATAAGTAGTTCCAAGACTACTTCTAGGATTCGAGTTGGGCTTGTAATTCTAAGCTTAAGCTCGAGTCACCTATTATCGGAGTTGGGCTCGAGTTATTTATTCAACATCTTGAAGCTCACAAGTCTGCGGGCCAAAGCTAATCCTAGCCCATTGGGCCCAATTTAATATCTGATAAGCGTAGTAAAATTCAATAAAGCCTGTATACACGACGGGTTGATAAAATTGTTGGTTTTGTGTTTTGCATAAGTCGAGACATAAAAAATATCACTGGCATCATTTATGACCAAATTGAGCTTCTTGTTTCAATTCTATTTGGAAAGAAAAGGAACATCAATCCAATTCTAGATTTAAACCAAGCTAGAATTATGAGTCTAATTTTATATAGAGGTAATGCAATGTGGTGTTACTTCTTCTTAGATGTAGAGTTATATTAGAATAAGATTTGCCCTTAAAACTATTCTTGAATTTCACTTTGTGTCATTTATTGCATTTTTAAAGTCCCATTTAATAGCTTTCTGTTAGATTTTAAACATTTTTTCTTCAATTCTAATTTACTTTACTTTTGTGTAAATATGAGTCGAATCGTGAATGGATGTATAAGCGTTTTAGTACTAGTGGTGGATTAAATCATGATTTTATTCATGACTTGAAAACTTCATTGAGTTTGCTAGTAATCAACTATCATTCATGGATGGGGAAAGATCAGTGTCCTTGTAAGAAGTGCAATAATATACCTTATCAAGTACAAGATACCGTGCGATATCACGCTTCAAAATTTGGATTTGTTCCAAATTATAACACTGGATCTTTCAGGGAGACAAATGTGAGTATAGATCTTGCAATGCACTGGAAGTTGAACCTCAATCAAGCACGACGACGATGGTAATGGATGCCGCTTGGTCCTCGCTTAACTTTGCCGAGCTCAAGAGGAACCAAATGTCGAGGCATGAAAATTTTACGACATGTTGGACGTCGATAAACCGTTAGGCTGGTTGCTCAAACCATTCACAATTGTCTGCTGTGGCTCAACTTCGAGTTGGAAAGCAGAGAACAATATATCCGAGAAAGGTTTTGATCAAACAATGTAACTCATGAAAGAGACAATCCAGATGGTAATCTTGCACTGACGACTTCTAAGCACGAAGAAATTGTTGCGTGGCATGGGATCGCATGTGCACAAGATAGATTGTTGTCCACATAATTGCATGATTTATCGCGACAAGATTCTAATCGACGAAATGTAAAGTTTGTGAGCATCTACGCTTCAAGAGCAATAATCGAGCATCCGAAATCGAAAGAAATCACAAATTCCATGTAGGAAGATGTATTATTTTCCTCTTACTCCTCGACTAGGGAGGTTGTATGCATCCGAGGCTACGGAGAATACGCGTTGGCATGCATCGTCGATGATGATGGGGTCATCGTCATCCCAGATCATACCGTATGGAAACATTTGAACATGGAGTTTCCTTTGTTTGAATCTGAGATTCGTAATGTTAGATTGGGTCTTTCGACTGTCGGTTTCCAGTCTTTTGGTCAATCAGGGCAACAATATTCTTCATGGCCTGTTATAGTTACTCATTATAATCTTCCTCCATGGATGTGTATGAAGGAACAATATATGTTTCTCACAATTTTAGTGTCAGGGCCATGTAATCCAAAAGAAAAGATTGATGTGTTCTTGCAACCATTAATTTCAGAGTTAGTAGATTTATGGGAATCATGTGTCCTTACCTATGATGTCTCATTAAAACAAAATTTTCAGATGCGTGCTGCATTGCTTTGGACAATTAGTGACTTTCCGCGTACTCTATGTTTTCTCGGATGGAGTACAACCAGGAAGGTTAGCTTGTCCACATCGCATGGAGGATCTTGAGCGTTTACTTTACTAAAAGTGGTAAGCAATATGGTCCGATAATCATCGAAAGTTTTAAACCCGATCACCAATTCGGAAGGGATAGAAGAGGATTCAGAAGAATATGGTGATTACTAGCAGATCCAAGCGCATTATCGGAGAATAAATATTATCTAGGATTGAAGGAATGGGACTAGTGAAGGTGGTGAAATAGGTAGTGATGCAATAAATAGTAGTATTTCCAAATATTTTGGTAGTGGTTGGAGGAAGCGGAGTATATTCTCGGATTTACGTGATCGAGTTCTCTTTGATTCGACATAATTTGAATGTCATGCCCATAGAGAAGAATGTATTTGATAATGTGTTCAACATCGTGATGAATATTCCGTAAGACGAAGATACGAGCAAATCAAGAGAATAACTTAATTTGTATCGCAATAGACCGAGTTGAAGATGAATGAGTCGACAGCAAGTATCCAAAAGCTTCTTACACACTTGACAAACATGAGAAAAAAAGTCTTGTGCGAATGGGTAAAAGGTCTTAGATTTCCAGATGGGTATGTCTCAAATATGAGCAGATGTGTAAACATGACCAAATTGAAGATGTTTGTGATGAAGAGTCACGACTGTCATGTTTTTATGCAGCGTATACTCCCGATTGCATTTCGAGAACTTTTCCCAATAACGAATTAAGTTTATTTTCAAAGATTTGACATCTCGAAACATCAAACTTGAGGACATGTGCGAACTTCAAGAAAATATACCACTATTTTATGCAAGCTCGGTATATTCCTCCTAGTTTCTTCGATTCAATGGAACATCTACATTCATCTAGCCTGCTCAATACAGATGGATGTATCCATTTGAAAGGTAAAATTTATACTTTAACTATTGTTGTCCATATGTATAAATATACACATATAACCATTAACTGCTTTATATACATCGATAGATACTTACGTAAGTTGAAAACAATGTGAGAAATAAAGCTCGAGTTGAGGTTCTATTTGCAATGCGCACTTAGTAGAAGAAGCATCAACATTATGTTCTTATTATTTTGAGGGTCACGAAGAACGAAAAATAAGAATGTGCATCGTAATTATAATGTCGGGAGATATTAGGCATGAAGACTTCCGGATATGCTTTCAATATTCAAGCAGGTGGATGCCCTTTTGGAAAAATGTCAAGAGATATTTAGATTCGAGTGAGTATGATGTTGCTCGATTATATGTGCTATTGAATTGCGTTGAAGTTGCAGACATGTATTTAAAGTAAGTATTTATAATTTCACGTTGTAAAACTTTCAATTAGTATAACTATTTAAATACTAATTATAACTATTTATTTTGAAGTTTGTTTATCGATTTCTTGAAAAGATTACATCCACGGATCTCCTCATCCGAGATTCAAAAGGAAATCGAAGAAACTTCTCACATTGGTTTGATACATATATGAGTATATAATCCAATTAACCTTAACCTTTGTAATATTTAATCATCGATTGATAGATGTTTATCGATTTGTTGGATTTAGGTCAAAGACCATACCAACAATGTCATCAATCCATTCATATTGGATTTAGCAAAGGCATTCTCCGTTGATTAAGACGTATCCGGTACTACATAAATGGGTATAAATTTCACACGTTAGAGCATGGGACACAAAGAGCCACCATGAGCAAATGGTGTGTGCATTAAGGGTGAAACTTATGGTGCGAGACAAGAATGAACTCGATTTTATGGGCGATTCTTGGAGGTTTGTGAGTTGGAATACCATGGGCACACCGATGAAGACCGTAACAATGTTTAGACGCGAGTGGTTTGATCCATCACGATTGGGGACATCGGTGCATCCGAATACAATTTGGTTTATGTGAATCATAAACGAAGGTATAATAAGTATGAACCTTTTGTCCTCGCCACACAAGCCGTTCAAGTATACTATTGTCCATATCCGAGTTTAAAACAATCTACAAACGATTGGTGGGATGTATGCAAAATTAAAGCTAGAGCTAATGTGGAAGTCTCAGATGAATCATCTAGTTCGATAGTACCTCCGCCATTTCAAGAGGATGAAATGTCTTTAATTACAAGTGTAGTGGTTGATGATGACATGACACGAGTTCATCCTGACGGCACTTTGATAGACATAGAAGAAGCAGATGACGATTCAGTCGAAGATGATGAATTGTCGGAATCAGAAAATGATAATACATTGAATGATGATGATTATGATGGAGATGAATAGGGTTAGAATTATGTGGTTGTTATTGTCTCTCATTGATTTAGTTTGTATATTGCATGTGGTTGTTATTGTCTTAAATTGATTTATCTAACACTTAATTCATATCAGATAAAATATTTTCGGATGGCGTGTCTAGTCATAGGAATATTTCTACACCTACCTCATCGGATAGCGGAGTTGGCGCCTCGGTGGAAGGACTTACGCTAGGTGGAGAGATGGGTAGGCGGAAGGTCCGCATATCGGATGATGGGAAGAAGACCTCGACTATTGTGAACGGGTACCTATAGTTTAATTAGATTATTTTTAACTCAATTTTACTTATTTGAATATAATGTATATTATTTTAACTCAATTGTAGGATTTTATGTCCATCGCATGATATTGCACATGTGATAGCGGATTCGTTCAAGAAGGTCATGAACCATCGATGTTTCAGTTGAAAATTAGTCCCCGATGATCGAGCGGGTGTATTTCAAGACTTTCATGTATTCTTTCTATTTATTGCATATATGTTCATATATATATATAGTGAGGTTCAAATAAGAACCAATTTTAACGTGAGAACTAAGAAACTAAAATTATTTACGAACAAAATGAATATATGCTGAAGAAGTTAACGAATACTGAAGTTAATGAATCCAAAAATTCAATTTTCACCAGGTTGAATCCCATGAGAGGCTAATTTTTTTTTTTATTCATTAACTTCGCAGCATGTATTCATTAACTTTCATAGCATATTCATTTCTCATGTTCTCACAATAAAATGGTTCTCACGTTAACCTCCCATATATATATATATATATATATATATATATATATATATATATATATATTTTATGAAGAATAACTAATCAAATTTATGCTTACGAATTATTTATGTTGGGATGTGGCTTTGTCGATCAAGTAGTGTAACGTGCATGGTGCCAAAAGGCGGTGACATACAAGGATCTAATTCATAAGATCAAGACATGAGTCGACGACTTGCCAACCCATACATTCCCGGATCGGATTGGCGGTGGCGTAATTATTGGAATCGGCTTGATGTGCAGACTAAGGCGAAAAAAGCTAGAAGGAATAGGATGATAGAGCCAGATGGTGAGGGGACGGGGATCGTCAAGCACATGGGTGGCTCCAGATATGCTTTAGATTATGCTACCAGCATTGTAAGTATTTTTTTTTTTCGGAATTTAATTTGATTTAGTCTAAAATGTTAGTTTATGTACATTAATAATGTTTGAGCGAATGAATATGCCAAAGAACGTGGAGTCGACATTTCTCAGGTCCAATGGGATGTTTTTCAGAGATATCATGTCGCTCTCGATAGAAGTTATACTGATGGGAAGGCTCTTAGCATTGCGGTAAGTAGATTAAATATTAAATATGGTAATCGATGTAAAATACCTTCTATTTGGAAACTTAAACGATTTTACTTCAAATACGGGAGCGGTGGATGACCAAGTTTAGATTTTGACTAATACATTAGCTACCGATGAAAGCCCAGTAGATAGGACTCAATCCTCAAATGTATCCCTGGGCGCTACATCGAAGAAGAGATTGTTTGGTCTTTGGTTATCTCTCGGACATTCATGGACGGTGGCTCTGGTTCTAACTCAGTAGCGACATCTCGTATTGAGTCTCCAGTATATCAGAGCAAATTGATGGAAATGGAGGAGCAGATGCGGTTAGAGAGAGCGCAGATGGAAGAGCAACTGCGGTTGGAGAGATAGATGCGTGAGCAGTATGAGTCGAGGATTGAAGCATAACAGGCTGAGCATGCACGGTTACTTCGACAGCTTCAAGCTCAGTTACAATCTCAACATGAGGCATTCCAGCGATTCCTATCGGGCTCGAGTAGCGGTACTGGACCTCGATCACCCCCTCCACCATCTTGATTCCCATCTTTACGTTTTTACTTCATTTATGGATATAAATTCGTAAGTTGACATGTTGGATTCGGTAGTTGAATTGTTGGATTTATAACTCCTTATTGAATAGTTGTGAATTATGGAATTGTGATGATTGTGGATTTATTGAATAGTTGTGAATTATGCATTTGTTGGATTTGGAAGTATTTATAGATATAATACAGGTTAAAAACCCGGCTAAACCCCGTCTGAAATTGGCTGTCAAAAAATTTAAAGCATAGCGACGGAATAGCGACGGCAACGACGACAGATCTGCGACGGAATACAACTTAAAGTAGCGTGGATTTTCAACGATGGAAACTTGTCCGTCGTTGATTTGTGACTAATCTGCGACGGATCTACGACGGACTCGCCTTTAACTTTCAGCGACGGAAACTAGTCCGTCATAAATAATGACGCATACTTTCCATCGTTAGTTCGACGTCAATAGACGAGGGTCAAACGACCACGGGACAACGACAAATTTTTTTGTCTCAAGTCCGTTGCAAAATTTAGCGACGGACATTATACCGTCGTTGTCTTCGTAATAACTAGCCATTCGGTCGGATATTATCCGTCGAGATCCGCCACAGTCTGCATTTTTGCGGCGAAATGTGATATTTAGCAACGGATTTGTCCGTCATTCGTCGTGCTTTTTGTAGTGTGATTTATTATTTTTACTTAATTTTCACTCATTACAATTTATTAAAACTCGTGTCATCAAAATCAAAAAACGAATATGATGAACGGAACAAATATCATTTGTATGAAAAAAATAATATTTGCAATAATAAAAGAATATCAATATCCACACATGCAGAGTCGCATAGGTATGCACAGAAAACTACCTCTAATTTTAAAGATCTGCGCACTTGAGTTTATCTTTCTTTTTAAAAATAATCGTTAAATTTTTGAATCTTCAAACCATCTACTCTTTTTATGTGTTTGTTGATTTTAAAATGTGGAAAAAAATAACCTTTCACGTTTTAATATGAACATTATTTGCTTCAAACTCGTCTGGTCATGTTTGTTCCTTTCCTTTTGCCTAAAAGTCTTTATTACTTTTTTTTTTTACAGTATTTCAACTTTTCAGTAATATAACAAATCAACTTTACACGGCGCAGATTAACTTTATATCAGATTTCATTTCTTAGTCTTAATTTTAGAATAAATCTACAGTCGGCAAAATATTTTATTTAAATCTATATTAAAATAATTTTTCGCCTGACCAAAGTTTTGGTCATGTCGGCGCTGATGATAGTTCAATGAACTTTATAATTAATTACAGGCTAGTCGTGTGAGCCGACAGATACGCCGGCTACTTAAGATATTTATTTGATTTGGACTTTTGTTCTTTTGCTTATGACTACAGTCTACAGTAGCATATTTAAATTGCAATTAAAATTTAACCTTAAAAGCATAAATAACCCCAAGTTTTCGATGATGAAGGATGTTAAAAAAAGAAAATCAACAAAATAATAAACATTAGATTTGAAAAAATTAAAATTTTGATTGGGGTATTGATGTTCCCCACTACCCCAATACCCAGATACACCCATATTTGTAGTATAGTAAAATACCAGTTAAAAAATATGTTTATTGACACCTAAACATATAAATTTTGGATCTATTTTGATTTTTCTCCCAAACTAATAAATATATGTATGGAATATCATTATAATTTTTTCCATAAATTAAATGAGAAAAAAATTAAAGCTAACATAACTATAGATGTGATGTAGCTTCATTAAAACAATATTATTTTATTTATGCAATATATATTAAAATAATTTAAAATTACCTTACACCCTCTGTCTCTCTCTACAACTCCAACCTCACATCATCCCCGCCCTATCTCTCTATCTCTAACCCAACCTATGATGAGGTATGGGTTGGAGTACGTGAGATGTGTGATATGAATTTAAGAATTTTTTAATATATATTGTATAAATAAAATAACGTCGTTTTGATGGGGTGGTGTTATATCGATTGTCACGTTAAACTTTTAATTTTTGACCGTCATTCAATTTGTGAAAAATTATTATAATATTAAATTTGTATATTTATTGATAATTTTTAAAGTTTATGGTAAAACCAAAACAGACCCAAAGTTCGTGTATTTTGGCATCAATTAATATCTTTTTTATAAGTAAAAAGACATGGTTTTGTTGAAGTTAATCACGTCGATTGCTATATCAGCTTCGATTTTGACTATCATTCAATTTGTGAGAGGAATTACAATGTTGTTAAAATTTGTGAGAAAAAACAAAATAGGTCCAAAATTTTGTATTTTAATGTCAATAACTTAAAAAAATATTTATAACTACAAAATACCACTTCAAATAAAATACTACCTCAATAATATCCTCGAAATTGACATGAAAAATGAAATAAAAATTAAAAACTATCAAATAGACAAATATACTGCATGATGCAGCACGGCCTTCAGAAGATGCTGCACTTTATTTAAGGAAATATGATAACACAAATTAATGATCATAAGCACGACATTGACCAGTGGGGGATTTGATTCCAGCTGCAGCAAAAGACGCTCTTAATTAGGAGTAATTTCGACTAAGTGCGTCCACATCAATCATTACGAAAAGCACCGGTTGAAATCTGTTTCATTAAAAGTCTCCAGATATAGCCTTTGTGCTTCAAAAATAATAATTAAAATATGAATAATTACTAATCAAAATTTTGATTTTGACCACTTTTTACATTAATGGAGGTGTACCGGCTCTTAATATTGACACCTCAAAAGGGAGTAATTATTGGGTTTTGAAGTTTGGTTTAGTTATAAGATCTAAATAAAAAATAAAAAATAAAATATGTTAATAAAGGATTGATATACCACCCACTATTTATGCTCACTCGCAAATATTCCATATTAACACCCTTTTTCATGATTTTTCATCTTATTTTATCTCTTATATCTCAAAAATGATAACAATGATCATTAAATTTATAAATTATATAGAAATTGAAGAATAATATCAGACTTTAATTTTTTGGATAAATATCAATTTAAACCCTAAACTATACATGTTTTATCAAAAATATCCTGAACTTTCAAAAATATCAATTTAAACCCCAAACTATCATATTTGTATAAAAAATGTCCCTATATTCAGGATAGTTTGGGGTTTAAATTGATATTTTTGAAAGTTCAAGATATTTTTGATAAAACATGTATAATTTAGGGGTTTAAATTGATATTTACCCTTAATTATTTTTATATAAATTGTAAATTTGATAATTATAATCTAATTTGTAAAATATAAAAAAGAAATGGTGGCGTTGACTGTAAATCAATTGCGCTCACGATAAATACTCACAAGTTACAAGTTACAAATGGTGAACCACATACTGGTCCTCTATAATATATATATATCGTTCCCTTACTGCATCAGCACTCAGCAGTCGTAGTGGAGCAGCACATGGTACTATCGTCTTATGCGTCAGTTGTGGGACCCGACTTGAGAGTACAACTACCGAATGCGTGAGAATTGGTTGGTCCACAAACTCTCGAACCCGCTATGTCGTTTCTTTAATACTATTGAATTATGTCCATTTCAGTTTGCTCCTTTATGTACAAAATACGAATATTACCAAGTGGCGCTAACGTTAGCGATATTTGTTAATTATTTTAAGAGACTCAGACGTTTTAGTGTTTTGGTGAATTTAGAAATGTTATTTCAACCCGAATCTTGATTTGGCAATCTTAAGCAGCTTTGTCATGTCATATGTAAATTGTAATTTATTCAAATTTTAAATAACTCGAGCATGGAGGGAATCAAACTCGTTATAGTAAACTATTAGAAGCGTGCGTGATCCATCGGTTCAATCAACCGACTAAAATTATCCAAAGAACTTATTTTTTTGAACTGAATCTAAAAGATTTAAAATTTCTGACCGATCGAAAATCGAAACGAAGAAACCGACCAGTTTCGGTCAAACCGGAAAATCGATCGAAAATATATATATATATATATATAAACTTATTTTTATCCTAATTATTTAATTAAAATATTAATTAATTATTATATAAAATCTATAAAAAAAATTATTTCGATTCGATTACTAATCGAACCTAAAATGCAAAACCGAAAACCGAATCAAAAATCGACTTTCTTAAAAATCAAATATAATCGACTGAAAATTATCTATTAGGGCAATTTTTTCGGTCCGATTTGATTGATGCACATCCCTAGTAAGCAGCAAAGATAAAGTTGTGTATAAATTGTTTATCATGGGTTATTATGTAATGATGGTATTTGTTCTTGTATGAATTGATAATATTATCAATAAAAATGAAAAAAGTGTATCTGTTAATTTTCACGTTCTATGTGTTTCTTATGAATCAATTTTATTTGAAAAGTGTAATTTTTCTATACATTTTTTTCCAAAAAAAAGTCCCTTCAAGAACGAAGGTTTAATCCAACCGGCTATGTCACCTATTGAATAAGTTCTCCCAATTGAAGAAATCTATATATCAAAATGATGATATCTTTTTTATTGTGGGTATTTGTTCTTGTATGACTCGATAATATTATCAATAAAAATGGAAAAAGTGTATCTATTAATTTTCACTTTCTATGTGTTTCTTATGAATCAATTTTATTTGAAAAGCGTAATTTTTCTATACATTTTTTCCCAAAAAGTCCCTTCAAAAACGAAGGTTTAATCCAACAGACTATGTCACCTATTGAACAAGTTCTCCCAATTGAAGAAATCTATCAAAAATATCAAAATAATGATATCTTTCCGATTTAATTCCTTAAGCTCTTAATCTTACAATTTTCTTAGAATTAACATTTTAGCAATGACAATTTTTCCCCTTATCTGTATTATTTTAATGTTATGTATGGACTTCATATATACTCCTTTTTTTTAGATTTTTAATATTTCAATAATTATATATGTATTTAATTGGATGGATATTCGTTTATTTAAATTCCACACATGCTCCCAAAACAAAAGGGGGGAAAGCAAGGCAATGATTGAAGGCATCCGACTTATTGCGAATAAATGCATTTGAATGTTACAAAAAGCCTCTTTCTTGTCGGTGTTGAATGCATTCCATCAATTGATTATGCTTTGTTTACTTGAAATAGTGAAGTAGTGATATCTATTATGCTATTTTCTCAACGTTGGTTGCAGTCCACAATCGTTAAATATTAACATATCCATATATAAATGCTGGTGATATTCTCCAAAAATAATTACAATATGTTCCAAGAAATCGTGATGTATGATAGATCTAGCATGATATATTATTGTCTCTTTCTTACAATTTGTACAATTCTCGATGTTGGGCATTTCAGCTTTTCCTTTTTCATTATGACAGCAAAAACTGACAAACACACAACAATGTATTTTAAAAATGTAGATAAGATTTGAATTCATGACCGTATGATTATGAAATCTTTAGCCATTGAAAAATTTAGCTTGAAAGAGGATGACCGAAAAGCATTTAATCAGTTACTTATACATCAATAAATAAAGTTTAGCAAATTAATATTTTATGAATAATTCAGTCCAAAACTATATAGGAAGGTACAAAACCGAGTTCCTTTTGCGATAATTTAATTCATTATAGAAGTGTGTGGCTTATAATCTGATTCCGTGAACCCAAAAAAATGTTTTGACTTTGGAGTCTGGCACAATAATTTGTAAGTTGTGTTTGCATTTTTTTCCTCAAGAAGTCAAATGTGGATTTGGTGATTGAATCATGATTTTCCTAGCTGAAAACGATGCGTAATTACGTCCCTTAATTATTTATTCAATAAAGTTATTGTATACTATTTCCGTTCTTTTTTAAGTATCCCTTGTCGTTAACTCGCACGTAGGGGTGTCAATGGGCGAAACTTTACTGCAACCAAGTAAATTAAGATTGGTTACGGTTCCGAACCGCCCAAGAATACTAGACCGGACCGGATCCGGACCATTAAATTATGGATCCGGATGGGGATACCCATTTCTAATCGGTTACCCACTGGATCTTATTAGAAATAGGTTACCCATTTATAACAAACCCATGCTCTCTGCAGTCTGTTAACTAATGCTATCAGATTCTCCATATCGAGCTCAGTTCACACTCAATGATCTCAAATTTGAATCGGCAACCACCCTAGCGCCGCCGCCACGATCAAAAAACTCAATCATTGCAGAAAATTTTGAAAAATAAAATTGTAGTTTTAGATAAAGACAAATGGAGGAAATGAAAGTAACAAAAACTCGTAAGGGTGGCGATGGTGGTGTGGTGTGGTGTGGACGGTGGCAACTGGCAACGGCAAAGAGAGATGCAGACTGGTTCTTCGTCGCCTTTTGACATTTTAAATGTTGCATGG
Organism: Salvia rosmarinus; assembly: GCA_036937905.1. Taxonomy (NCBI): domain Eukaryota; kingdom Viridiplantae; phylum Streptophyta; class Magnoliopsida; order Lamiales; family Lamiaceae; genus Salvia; species Salvia rosmarinus. The sequence goes on from CM072821.1 coordinate 16,319,835, forward strand.
AAACAGCGATTCTCTCAACGACTGGGCCGATAACTCTCATCAATTCTATTTGGGATAATCAACACTTAATCTATTGTTAAAAGTATTCTCAAATGTCAAACTTACACGTACTAAGATGGTATTTACTTTATATAATTAAGTTGGATTGATAAAATTAATAGAACTTAATTAAGTGTTTATTTTTAAAGATTAATATTTAAAAATATTCCAAAGCTCGAGATTATTTTAATCATTTGAATTATTCTCCATTGATTTTAATTCAATCAATATAGGTGAAATTAAAATAATCTTCCAAAACAAAAGATAGTTATATATCACAATTTTTATTCACCACTAATTCTTTATTATAAATTTGTTAAAAAAAAAAAAAAGCGATCGGGTCGGACCGGAACCGGATAAAATGGGCGGGTCTTGACCGGTCCGGTCCAGCAGTTCGAACCGAAACCGAACCGAACCATTGTTTTAAAATTTAATGGGTTTTGAACGGTTCCGGATCGGTCCGGATAAAGACCGTCCGTTGACATCCCTACTCGCACATACCAAAGAAGTAGATAAATTTATATTTGTAACCTCATTAATTACCATGATAAATACATTCATACAACTAATTATCAAATTCCAAGAGCATTTAATAAGACAAATAGAAAATATATCTTAATTTTACTTTTAAATTGTTAACCATGACACTTATTAAAAATAAGAAAAAAAATACTAATAGAACACTTAAAAAGAATAGAGAGAATGTTAATTATATCTCGAATCCGAAACCTTTCTTTTTATAAGATTTCGAAATATTTCATACGCATATGGAAGGAAAGTGAAAACATAAAAAGAGTTATTTGGGTTTGTTTAATTGAGGGAAGTTTGTGACTATAAGGTCATGTTTGAACGTACATGATTTAGCCAAATCGTCTCTCCTTCGTAAAATGCACAAATTTTTTGGGTAAAGCCGGGCCGAGCTGATGCGGGCTTTTAATAGTTATGGCCGGATCAGATTCATTCGAAATTCTATTAGACCTATATTTTTTGAATCAAATCCGATTTAAAATTGGATCTAACTTGTTTTGTCACCTCTAATGATAAATGGTGAAAGAATTGTTGTATTATTGGGGGAAGTTTTTGGGACTGGTTAACATCAATTCGATTTTAATGATGCCGTGTACAGCTGTTTTTATTACATTAATATTACAAATTAATCAGAATGATATACCCTATGACAATAATCACAAATTTAGGACAAATATACTCAACAAAAACTCATAGAGATCTCAGATTGTATTTGTTTTATTATAGTGAAATCAAAAATTCATCCCAACTGAAATAATATAAAGGCCACGTTAATTCCAATTGATTTTATTTTGTCCCGGTGCAATCACAAAAACTCTCGAGACATACTGTAAATTTTTTTGAAGGATGTTTACTTTTCATGATTGGTATTTTAAAGAATTGTGTATTTGATGGATTAAATATATGATAAGATAATTTTTATTTATCAATCATTTATTTAGTACAAGGGATTAGTAGAAGATTAAAATTGAGATACATTATTCTCCCTTTATTTTGAGGATTTCTTCAATCCTACATTTATCTGTTGCATTAAAATCAATAGAGAGCAATCCCAATGACTAAACTAATTTCGGCCTTAATCCTTAATCCTTAATCCTTAATCCTTTGGGATATCCTCAAATGTTAATCCTTAAAAGTATACATTGGATTAGATTAGATTAATTTTATCTATCCAATGTAATCATGTAAAGTAAATACCTCCTTAATATATTTAGGGGGTTTTTACTTTTCATGATTAGCATTTTGAATGATTGAATATTTGATGGATTAAATATACGATAAGATAATTTTTGTTTATCAATCATTTATAAATTACAAGGGATTAGTGAAAGATTAAAATTGGGATAAATAAATCTCATTTTGTTTATAGAATTACTCTAATCTCATCTATATTGGTTGGATTAAAATCAATGAAGAGGAACCCAAAGGATTAAAAGAATTTCGGGCTTTGGGATATCCTCAAATGATAATCCTTAACAATGACGTTGGATTTGGTTGGATTAATTTTATCTTTCTTACATACTCATGTAAAGTAAACATCATCTTTGACTACTATATGTAAAATCTTAATTCTATTCAAATATTTTGCTAGAGTCAGCATTAAAAGAAACCAATAATTAAAGATTATATACTTATTAATTGATCTAGAATGTATTTTAATAAAACTAAATTCTCAACGATATTCCGAGAATGTTGAAAAGGCACATTCGATGTACTTTCTCCGTTCTTTTTAAATGTCACATGTCGTCAAATCGTATAAACCAAGAAAATAGATAAATTTACGTTTGTAACATCATTAATTACAATTAATTATTAAAATCTAATAACATTAAATAAGGGTAAATAAGAAAGATATTATAATTTTACTCTCAAATTGTGAAGTGGGGGACACTTATTAAAATAAAACAAGATAAAATAATAGAATACTTAAAAAAGGAGGAAGTATCTGTTTACTACAAAACATTGTCTTAGTGAAGTTGAAACTTGTGGAAGTTGCCAAGAATGATATTAACTATACACATTTCGTAATATATATATATATATATAGGGGAGGATTAACGTGTAACCATTTTATTGTGAGAACGTGAGAACCAAAAACCGATGAATTCACGGTGAAAGTTGATGAATCCATTGGGAAAATTATTGAATCCAAAAATAGAATTTTCGCCTCATGAGATTGAACCGGGTGAAAAATCAATTTTGAATTCATTAACTTTCAACGGATTCATCAACTTTCATAACGAATTCATTTGGTTCTTGGTTTTAGGATAAGAATGGTTTTATTCAACTAAACTATATATATATATATATATATATATATATATGTGTGTGTGTGTGTATACATATGCGCTCTTATTGATTGAGATAGAACTATTGTATGATTAATTTGATAGAGATAGACTATCTTAATTAGAAGCGTCGCTCACATTGATCATCCCCAAGAAACTCGCGATTCTTTTAAATCAAGAAATATCTTGTCATTAAATATATAAATAATATTATATCCGTTCCACTATTCTTGGTTCCTCGCTTTTACAATATCTTGTCGTTAAATATATAAATAATATTATTTCTTTTTTTCGTATGAACAATAATAACAGGACAGCAAAAAAAAAAATTAGACCCAAAATAATGGAGTAGAAAGAATACCTTTTATTCCATAAAAAGGAAAAATAAACTTCTAGAATCGTCATTGAGTATTTTTTTTTATAGTTAAAAGGTATAGGCTTTTGTATAAAAGAAGTGTACATGTTTTTAATGTGAAATTAGTTGGCTAAACCTGGTTATAACATCATCAATTGGACTTTCTTTGGATATTTGTCTTGGGTGAAAGCTATTAAAAATGGTCCGTCCTATTCGAAATCTTTATTCTAAAAATGTATTTTAAGGTCGGGTTAGGTTGGGACGTGAAATTTAGATTAAGTGGATTTCGACTCTGGTTAGACTTTTAACAATTTTATGTCATATCGTCTTATATGTCAAAATTGATAAAAATGTGTGAAGATTTGAATTCAAATAATAAAATTACAAATATATCATTGAATATAAATTTAGATCCAAATTATAACTCAAAAAAAATCTTATGCCTACAAGGGCCTACAAAATCCAAGCCCAGGGCATTTGTGTGGCTAAAAACATGAGCAAAAGTGCAAAACATCTGGATTATTGAATCCTTTAGTAGCCTCAATTTCATGAACCTACTATGACCATACCGGCCAAGAAATCTGTTTAATTTTACATAAAAATAAAAAGTTAGGAGATTAATTTGTCACAATCTGGTATAATAATGCCAGATTATAGACCTGTAAAGGAAGAACAATTTGAACCTAAATTCTAATTCAAGATGATGTCCCATGTGTAGAAATTGCAAAAGTAAAAGTAAGGATTGCAACATTGTCTAACATGATGGTAATTAGTTTGTTCTTTTATGTGCAAATTGACAGATGGAATATTGAATAAGTGCACACACATAAGTACATAATTCAAGAGATAGACAAATAACAAATGATCATCTTCATCTATTATTTCACTCCACTTGTTGTAAATTCAGTGGTGTTAGGCTCTCTTTCATGGAATAATATTTTTTTTTGTATAATATATTTTACTTGGTGCACCTTGGGTTTTATTTGTATATGGATATATCATATGCGATTAGAAATCGATATGAATTAGAGGTGAAATCTTCTATTCCACATTTTGGTGTCTCATCCATGTCAAACTTTCAACCCTTTTTTCTTTCTCTAAGAAAACTTTTTATTTCAATTTTAACTTCTTGCTTTTTAGTTTAATTTTGTATTTTTTTCATTAAGGTTGATTATACCCAGTTATGATATATAACTATTTTTCTAGGATTTAACTCAAAATTTTAAGTTTATAATTGATTATTTCATAATTAAGGTAGAAAATTCTCTTAGACTCCATTTTCAATAATAAATACTCCTCGTCCCATTATTATTGTCACATTTTCCTTTTTGGGTTATCCCATTAAGTTGGGTCGTTTTCAAAAAAGGAAATACATTTTATGCTAAAAAGTAACTCGAATTTCGTGTCATTCACTACTTTACATATAAAATATAATTTTTCTTAATCTACGTGTAAAAAAAGAAAGAGATCATAAATATTGTGACGGGGGAGTATTAATTAGACTTATACTATAATAATTTTTGTGTAAATAGGAATAAATGACCAAATTGATAACTTATATGTACCATATATCAAAAGTCATAAAAACATGTGTTATATACTCATTTATTAGTTAATGGTAGCATTTCCCCTTATTTTTTAGTCTGTTTTTTTTTTTTTTCGTTTTCAGTGTGAATGATAACTGTATTTATGTTTTTTTAATGTTATCAAAATATCAGTGATTTTATTCAATACTATATCAATTGAAAAAATCAGAAAACATCAAAATGAATTTTTGTAAATAACAAAAAACCGAGATCACCATTTCAATTTACTTGCGATAAATCCATATTTCCAAAAATATCAATTTTTTGTTAATGAAGACAACCAACCTATATTTATTAGTGTCCTAGTAGTCTAGTACAACATTTTGCATGGGATGACACGTTTTTTTTGATGAAACAGAGAAATTCGAATCCAATAATAAATCCCTGTCTCAATCGTGACGCAAGTAGACGGCTTAATAATTATTGTAGGACGATGAAATTTATAATGTCGACAACTGTGTTATTTGACAGCACATTTAATTATCATTTAAATTAAAAAAAAAAGTCGAAGTTGGCGCCGACCACGTCGGATTTGAGATGGAGCTCTCATGTTTTACCACTAGTTTGTGTGGACAATATTAAAAGTTAGAACAGAGAATAGATTATGTTTATTAAATAATTAATCAGTATGCCAATCTCCGCATCATCTTCATACATTACAAAGGGTTTGATATATGAGGATTCTTTTTCTTTTGGGGGATGGAGGGACCATATTTTAATTTATCCCCCTCTTGAAATGATTTTTTAAAACTGTTTTATCTTCCATAATTAAATATTTTTCTTAAACACCCTACTATTTTTTTGATAATCTTTTCTCATGAGCCACCGTTAAACTTCTTTTTGAAAGTATTTTAATCGAAGCCCATCATGAATAATTGTGGCCCAACATAACTTGGCCCATTTAGCTACTTGCTGCAATGCAATCTAGAAACTCGAAACTCATACCATACTCAAAAACATGTAGCTTTTTTTTTATATATCTTTTTGGCTTTTTAATGATGTATACATGTTGATGCTATAATGCTTATAATACTTCTTTTTTTTACAGTACTTTTTTGTATATACAATTATACGTTTTATATATTATAAAAACACTTCTTTTTATGAGAATATCATATAAAAATCAAGGATGCAAATTGATTTTTAGTTGTTATTATTATCATTATATATATATATATATATAGGGAATGGATCAAATGAGAACCCTATATATTTTAAGAAATGAGAACTAATCTTATTCGTTGATTTGACAATATCAGAAGGTCATGATTGTATGATATATTTGGTATTTGATTTTCCTATATTTTTATTAAGGTTAGTCATGTAATTTTCATTTTTATTGTAACCGAAATAAGGAGTGATTTTAGGGATTACTTTTATTATATTTAGAATGTTGTTATTATCATATCTTCTCTATCTTTCTAATGGTGAGTAATCTTAAGATTTCTACTGTTTATTATCTTCATTTTTTATGTGCTTTGCGTGGAGATTTCTTTAAAATTGGTGTTGCCTTCTTTCGGTTTCTGCAATAATCACGACATCATCATGCTTTTTTTTCTTCATTAATTATTTAAATAATATTTTACTACATATATTTGTTTATTGAATATTTATACATTGGAATTTTTGTCTTTTAAGTTGATGTGCATTGCGTTTTTGTATATTTATTTTTGTATTGTTTATTAATTAGAATATTCACATCATCGTGTACATTCTTTGGTTTTTAGTAGTTATTTCAATTTCATTGTTTATGATTGCTTTATTTCTATATAACTGTTTTCATGATTGACCATGTTTATAGTAGGTAAACTAATGTTGTATGCATATATGTATTTTCTTTGTGCACATAAAATGGTTCATTATGTTTCGTTCAATAAACTTGTTCATGCAATATACAATATATGTTCACTTGTTATTAGAATGTAGTGCGTTTATATATCTATCATCTTATTTTTATCGTTAATATTTGTTATGTGTGTAATTCATATAGTGCTGCACGTTCATTAAATATTATGTGCACCTTCATAGTGCGATATTTGTTTGGTCAAGAAATATGCAATATCAATATAACCGAGATTGACATGCACAAATGAATGTAAAATATGCACACCGACGCCGGAATATATGAACAATGGAACAAAATTAAAAATGATAAACCGTTAAATCTAGCTATGTTATGCACAAGTTAATAGAACAACATGCACACAAATTAAGTAGGTTATGAACAAAAATAGAAGATGACTTCAAAATCGATATAGCCAACATGAACAAAAACATAATGCTTATGCATTACATCACTGAAAAGCATGCATGATTTTTACACTAAACAAACTCCACAAGAATTATATTGCAGTACATATTATGAGTAAATATTGCATAATGCTTATGCATAAAAACACAGACGAGCATGCATAAGTAATTTGTAAAGTTAAAAACCCACAAAATGCATAAGTAAATATAAAACTGTAATGAATAAAAACAAAATGATTGTGCGTAAAATCTTGGACAAGCATGCATATGGAATTCATATAATGAACACGTTTATCAACGATTCGAATTGAATAATGAATTGTTGTTCAAAACACTAAAATATAATATGATTGCAAAAGTTGCAGAACTTATTAATGTATGTGGGTTTTATGCAAAACACTTCCAAATAAAAAGCCCAGTTACTCTTTTCATAGGTGAGCTTTGTTATTCACGGTGGGGAGTTATCTTGAGGGAGAGATATGAGATAATTTTTGATATAAATTTAGAATCGTCTTGATGGAGAGATATAGAATATTAGATGTATTTGTTCTCTATAATTGTGCATCAAACATCAAATCCTATGAAATCATAATGATTATTCTGAGATTTTGGTTATGCTTCCCATAGGAGAGAGAATTGTAAAGAAGAATGAAAGTCAATTGTTTACATACGTTAATTCGGGAGGGACATGTGGGTAGAGTGGGGCCTACGATCAGAAATTACTTTATTACCCTCATGACTATAGTCAATTAATTAACGTCAAATTTTGAATATCCTCATTATGCATAAATTAATAATGGGCCTTTAGATTAGATGTAATCAAGGGTTATAATTAGTTCTCATTTCTTATCTAAGTGTTGGTTCTCCTATAACCAACCCCTATATATATATATATATATATATATATATATATATATATGTGTGTGTGGGGGGGGTTAGAATAAAACTCATGTTAAGATAAAAATAAGAACTAATAACTACCGTAGATGAATAAGGAATGGAAGGTCAAGATTAATTTAAAATTAAATAAGCAACCTCCTGATTAGTAGGGATATGGGAGAGAGATGGTTATGGCTTTCCAAAACAAGTCATTAATGCACCGTATGAAATTCCAATTCCAAATCCAAATCTTGAATCACAAAGCTTTGCACCAAGCATTCATGCATCAATGCTTACATGCATTATACTGAAATGAACCCACGACACTAATACAAAAGCTAACCTGCAGATCCCATTTTCATGAACTAAAAATCGAATCAAGATTACAATATTTTGGTTTGGAATGAATTATGCAAGAAAAATTGAAAACTATCGAAATCAGTAATATATTAAAAACCCTATAGATAAATCAAATGAATCCTTAATATTAGCATGCACTCGATTATAAAAATGTGGAATTACAAATTCACCCTTACATATCAAATTGAAAATTACGTATTAAGTAAGAAAAAATTAATCTAAACCGTCAACTAAACAAATGTGTGGATAAGATTAGTTCTAAGTTTTTACAATAATTTGGGTTTTTATTTGAACCACATCCTATATATATATATATATATATATATGCACTTAGAGATGACAATAGATCTTGAACCCGATCAACCAGATTTATCTTTAGGATCTAAATCCTTAAAAATTTGGACCCGATGAATCTGGATCTAGAGTTTATTTTTTTAGATCCAGATCTGACCCAGAGATCCGTCTATCTCATCCACTCATCTCATCCATCTTATGATAGAGATTTTTTTGGATTTTTTGAGCTTAATTTCGCTATAGTAAGGGTAGATTAGTAATTTTATTTGTTATGTGATTACGAAAAACAAATCATGCATTTAGTTAACTGACTTATGCGTTTAAATGAACATAAAAATATATGCAATTGAACACAATAATGCATGTAGGTTGAAAGCGCGCATGCTCGTGCTTGCGCGTCGCCCCAGCGAGCGCTCGGGCTCCCATTGGCCAACAATGTATTTTTACGTTTTGTTAAATGCATGATCATGTTTTGTTAAATGCATGTTTGTGTTTCGTACCAATATGCAGTTTTATGTTTTGTTAAATGCAATTTTATGATTTTCGACTACAAATCTCTCATCCATCATTCTCCGTCAATTCCGACATCTTCTTCCCCGATTACTAATGAATTTCGTCGTGAACTACAGTCATAGCCACCTTCTCTCTCGATTCTTCAATCCTCTATCAGATTCATCTTCTATTTTTTTCTCAAAATCCATCAATTTTGTTCTCAAATTTATTTTTCTTCTTTTTCTTTCTTTCAAAATCATTGTTTGTTATTGTTCGTGTATGTTGCTACTACTATCCGTCGGTGCCGCCAAGGAGGAGAAGAAAAGGTTGATTTGCTTTCTTCCCATTTTGCCCATTTCAAAATTAAAAACAAAAATAAAAGGAAAATGAGCTACCATGTCTCACTTGTGGTGCTGCACATGTTCAAAATGTGTGGTCTAGATCACAGACTACATACTATCTCGAGGATCGGATACTATTTAAAATCCAATCATATATATATATATATATATATATATATATATATATATATATATATATATATATATATATATATATTATTTTATTCAATTAAATTTCTAACTCTAAATGTAATTCTTTAATTTTTTGGTCAACTTTTCCAAGCATATGCTCGACTTCTTCCCGCTTTATTTCAACTTTTCCAAAACATATGATAATTGATTTTCTTCCGCTTTATATTTACATTATTGATATAAATATGCATTTCTTATGATATTTCTTTCTTGGCTACCTTAGGATGTTTAAAGTGTCTAAAATAGCTGTAACATAGAAAACTTTCTTGAAGATTATTGTATGTTCTGTCATAAGTATATATTGTTAGAACTTTGATGTATCATGTTGCTATTTAGATTATTGTAATATTTTCACTGTTATAACTTATTTTGGATGATTGTGATATATTTTTTTTTTTTTTTATGTTTGATGGTGTAATGAATTATTTTTTTAATGATTTTTATTATGAATTTAGATGATTATTATGGAGTAATGGTGTTATTGTGAATATTTGTTAATTTATGATTTATATTAGAAGAGAAAATATATGAATCCTGATCTAAATATGTGGATCTTATGGATTTGGGTGTGGATCTCATTTTTTTGAATTCAATTAATACAAACCGAGTTCGGACTCAAGCAAAAAAATTTCACATATGAATCTGGATCTAGTAGGATCCGATCCAGATCTGATCCATTGTCATCCCTATAAGTAAAAGGTAAAAAATTAAAATTAAAAGTAAAAATTGACCCTCTATACAATTTTGCACTTTTTCATCCGAAGCAACTAACAAACTTTTCTGTACTATGCAAGAGAGAAATGGAAAAAACTGGCAGCAAAATCTTAGAGCATATTTACAACTATCCTGTAATCAAGAAAGAACTCCTTCAAACAAAAAGCTAAACCAACGGTATAAACTCATGAAGCAACCAATACTTACAAACCTGTGTCTCAGTCTTCCCAAAACCAACAGGATTTCAACAGACGCAAACAAAAACCAACACACTCAGCAGTTCAATACCAGTATTCCGACTTCAAGAACTGCGTCGCACATACAATTCAGCTTCACCTCTTCCCTACCTAGCCGTTGCTCATCTGCAGCAATCCATCCTTCATCAACTTCTGGCTGAGGCTGTTGTACCGCTCGCGAGTACTGCCTCGATGCCTTCCTCCAGTCCGTTCCGCCTTCATCATTGCCGCGAACTCCTCGTAACTTATCCGCCCGTCCTACACATTGATCGTTTGTTTTCAGACAAGAACAACGTAGTCACAAATTATATTATACTAGACGAGCAAAACAACCTAGAAAACTGACCTTATCTGTGTCAACATCTTGGATTATGGCGTTGATGACTTCTTCATTCATCACCTCTGCCTCATCTGTGAGGGCATCCTCAGCTCTTCGATCTCTATGTAGCCAGTTTCGCTTTTGTCAAAGAACTCAAAGGCCTTTCGAGATGGTCATCGCTGCCCATCTTCCTTAAATGTACAGAAATCGCGACAAACTCTCCATAGTCGAGAAAACCATCCTTATCCACATCACCCTGCACATAATGGCAAAATGAACAAAGAAAATGGTGTAAGGGCCGTCTCATGAAAATCTAAAGCCAGACACATTTTTGAGACAAACTGACTAAGACATTACAGCTTCCATGAGAAATTGAACGTCAGTTTCTGGGATATGGTGGCCAAGCTTGTGCAGACCGACTCTCAACTCGTTGATGTCAATTTTCCCCTGTTGCTCATGTCCATCATCTGAAGCCATCTTTGATTCCAGCCACTTCTTCCACAGACAGATGCTGAGCAATGACCTGCCGCTTGGTAAACAGATTTAGCAAAGAAATGGGCTTGTTACACAAAGAGCTAATGCAAGTCAAGCAGAAGGCAAGAGATGTTACCCTTAAAGCTCTTTTCTTGAGCTTGTTCATAGTGGAGAATTGTTTCAGCCTAGCTCTTACAGTTTCACCAAGAGAAACGTTAGGAGCACTCTTCGCGTTCTGCAACCAAGGATGGTCTGCAACGGTAGCTACACTTGTTAGAAAATGATTGGAAGATGATCAGGCAGTTTGCAAAATGCATGAACTCGTGTACCTAGAACTTCCTCTGCTGTAGGTCGCTGTCTGGGATCGGGTTGAGCATCTTCTTGACCAGGTCCTTGGCTCTATCGGAGACCTTAGGCCAAGGATCCCGCTTGAACTCCACATTCGAACGAATGATGGCTTGAGCCACGCCTTGTTCAGTTTCTGCAGTTCGACAAAAACTTATGTCAACAAAATGTTATAACACACATTGAACCATAATATTAAAACTCCTTTCATACATTGCTCATTCTAAATTAAACTAGTTAAGTTATAGCATGTCAAACTTGAACTAAGACCAGTTACATGTGACAGTATCTTGAGAAACGGGAAAGCTAACTAACTGCCCAAAAGGTGGGAAACCACACAATAAGATGTAGAGTATGACACCAGCACTCCATATATCTACTTCTGGACCATAGTTTCTCTTTAGAACCTCTGAGCCATATAATAAGGGCTTCCACGATCTCGTTAAATCTTTGCCCTATACAATGTCAAAACAGATTAGAGATTAAGACTCGATAGATATGCACTATGCCGATAGAAATTGATAAAGGGCATCAGTTCTAACCAGGAGTGAAGAAAACTGACAGCCCAAAATCAATTGCCTTAAGTGGTGCTGTTTCCTTCATGTTCCCGAATAAGAAGTTTTGGCTTGAGATCACGATGCATGACACCGTGTTGATGGCAGACCTGCAAACGGAGCTTGAGGTATAAGAATCCAAGTTCTCCTTGTTTATTCACTTAATGCATTTTTTAGCACTTTTCTGTACACCACTGATTAGGCTAAATTGTAGACATGGCATAATGCAGTAATAGAAAAGCAACAGAGATTCCAGAATCATCACCAGTCAAGATTGAACTAATTAGTTGGAATCACATAATATTTTCACATAGTTATCAAACATTTGAACATTATTTGAATTGAACAAAATCTACTTCAACAGAGATACAAAGATTCAAGAACCAATCAAGATTCAACTAATTAGTTGGAATCACATAATTTTTCGCATAATCATCAAAACATCTTGAGAACCATTTAAATTGACTAAAAATATACTTCAAAACACTACTATGTTTCATATAGATGCAATCCAAACACAAAGGAACTACACACACACAATACCAAGCACATTCCAAATCTTGAACCCTAAACACAGAATTCCTCATTCATCAATCCAAAGAAGACAAAACAAAACACATAAACCTCATCACAACACAAATTAGACCAAACTCCTTCACCTGAATCACTTCAACAATGGTCCGAATCACGGCCGCGGCTGCCCTCTCCGTAATGCCCTCTAGAAACAATCCTATCAAACAGTTCACCACCCTCACACAGTTCCATGACCAAGTGCACAGCATGATCATCCTCATAGGTATCCTTCAAGCTCACAATGTTGGGATGCTTAGGCAACTTCCTCATGATCTCAACCTCTCTTCTAACATCATCAATATCCACCCTAGTCCTCAGCTTCTTCTTGGAGATGGATTTGCAGGCGAACTTCTCCCTGTGGCCTTGTCAGTGCACATGTATGTCACCCCAATTCGCCACGGCCAAGCTCACGGCCGAGCTCGTAGAACTCCTCGAGATTATGCCCTGTTGGATTGCTCAGCACATAGGATTTGTGGCCACCATTTGGCACAGCGTGAGCGCCATAATCGGTTGCGAATGGATTTGTTTTATGCTTGCCGGTGGACTTCTCATCGGATGTTTTTGGTACTGCACAACAATTTCCCATCGCAAAATCTTTTCGCCAAAATCAACCTTTTTTTTCGAAATTCAGCCTAAAAATCTCTCAAGGATCAACCAAAATCTCAGCTTATCTCTGATCACCCTACAGCAGATAAATAAGAATGGGAATAAAGCTTCAATCTTTGACAAACAGAGCCTCTAATAAATGAAAATTCTTACTTTTATCTTGATCTATAAGCAAAGATAGAAGCAGGACTAGTAGTTCACGACGATCAAGACCGAATCTTTCGTATAAAAAAGAATTTGAAATAAAGTAATAAAAAGAAAAGGGTTTTACTCAATATTTGATAAGCTTCAAAACTCAAACTGTAAAAGCCAGATCCTCGAATGTTGAAAATTTCAGTCGGAAACAAACACCCAGAAAAAGTGCAGGTTTGTGCGAATTTATTTTTTCTCAAGAAAACAAGATGAACATTAAAGAGAAAAAGTTTTCTGTTGTGGTTTTAGAACTACGGAAATTCTCAGAAATTTTGGGAGGTCGAGAAGGAGATTTATGGGAGGGAAAGGGGTTTGGGATTGAAGAAAATGTTCAAACAGAGATTTCAATATCATGATTCATGAGAGTAGATAGCGACATTTCATAGGAAGATTCGTACCAATATTTTTATATATAATGTTGTATTTGTAACTGACTTCTTTGCTTTTGACAATCAACTGAATATTTAAACTTTTAAAGGAAAAAAAAAGAAATTGAAATTCCTATTTTGTCCAAAAAAGAGCTCGAATTGACAAAATTAATCATAAAAAGAACAATATGGAATGACTACTGAATTTGGATCGTTTAGGCACTAATATTTATTCTTCTTTTAGTTTGATTGCCCAAATGTTTCATAAAAAATGCCTTGATTTTTAAGATGAAACTTATGTATGTGCAAATTGCAATGTATGTTGTATAATGTATTTGCTTTTACAAATTTCTTACATTAACAATTTACTGGCAATTGTTTACTCTTCAAATCAAGAGAAAACGCAAATTAAAATTATCCAGAGGTATATAATGTGCAATGTACAAACAAAAACGGAGAAAACATCAAATAAAAATACTATATTAAAATAAATGTTATTACCAATTACCCTTAGAGAAAAGCCCTTGAGAAATCAAATAGATTATACTTCGTTTGGCATAAATTTTTTGGATAGAGGAATAATTAAACTTTAATTATTTCATCTTATCCTACAAAATATTATCTTTTTTCAAAAGAAAAAAATAAGTTGGATGGCTTCATACAAGTTACAAATAAATGTACAGAAGAAATTTCAGCGAAATGGGGGGCAATAAAGTAATATTATAACCGTAATAAATTCATAATTGAGTATTTTCGTGTAAATAGTTTGGCGACTTTCTAGAAGCCCGCCAACAATTAATGAATAGTAGGAGTGAATTACAAAAGTGCCCTCAATGGCCTTAGGTTGTTTAATTGGTCGAATAATTAATCTTTGGTCAATTAATTATTTCCTCACATAACTTTTAGAGAACTATTTAAAGTGCATTATTCTATAAAATTATAAATACGTAAACATTGTTTCACTTCCACCATTTATAGAATTTTCTTATTATGACTACTCTTTGAGATAACTTGTTCAACATCTCATTATTCTTTTAATATTATATTATCATTTTCATCTGCACTAAAAATAATAAAACAATTCCTTCAAAATAATAATTGTATAAATCCTTGCTCTCAATAATTAGGTCTGGATTCGTCAATTCGAACTTCGAAGGATAAATAAAAATCATAGTTTTTCAAGAAGAGTGTGATACACGAATCGGTATAGTTTCTGTAACGACTAACGATTTCTTCAAACTCAGCGAATTGACATTTAAAATCAATCAATATTTAGAAATATTAATATTAACATATAAATATTAAATTATGCTTATTTTAAATTAGTATGTGAGATTAGTATTATCGTTTATGCGCTGCGCTGCTACTTCATAAAACCTTCTAGATGGTCAAAGTCAAACTCCACGTTTCATGGATTGAATTGGCAAATGAAAGAATAAATGAAGAAGGAAAACATTAGTGCCTACCTAACTATTGCTATGCCAAACATGGCTTATTTATTTGTTTTTATACGATTATTTATGAGAAGATAATAGTACAAAATAGTTAAAAGGATTAAAAAAAATAGAGTTTATATTTTTTGAAGAAATAATTATTTTTAAAAAAGAAAATAAGTTAAATTGAGTGAGATAATTCGAAAAAGAATACGGGCCATTAGAAATATTATTTAATGTCTTATAATAGACAAAAACAAAACGATTATCGTGCACTTTATTAAGATATTATTCAATTTTCTCATTTAATAGACAAAACGATTACCATGCACATTCTTATGGATTATTCTCCGATGAAAGACAAAATTATGGATTTTATTAATTGAGGGTTCAGAATATATATCATCTATCTATTTGCGATTTGAGATAATTAATATAAATTTAGACGAAAATGCTTATATGCAATCAGTCTAAAGGGCTGCATTAACCTTTAGTTATCCCCTAATTATCGCTTAATTATAATTTTTTGTCTACTTCAAAAAATCACCGCCGCTATGTCACGTATATTAAAACATTAATATCATCACCTTCTTCTTCTTCCGATAAAATAATTCTATCGTGTATATTACTTTTCGATACGTATATTAAAAAAGATTATGTTTTGTATATAAAGTCTTGTAATCCATTAAATTTAATTACTTTTTAGATAAAATTAATTAATTTTTTAAAATATGCCATTTTAATGGGGCAATTCCAAAAAAACCACATTTATTGTGACATCTACACCAGAATAAATAGAGTTTTTCGAAAAAAACCTACTAGTGGAGGAAGACCTCCTAGGGTAAAATTGGATAAAAAATACCATTGTTCATACACCGATAAGGGATGTATGGATTCTCAAGAAGAGAAGAGTCATAGTGGTATCTCCCGGACCGCCCGGATTCTACGAGTGAATCCAAAGATGGATTTACATTGAATCTCACCCGAATCGTCTCATCTATCCTCCTGATGATAGGTTTGGTTTCAAACCCTGGTTCGAACAGAAGGAGTATGCCATGCTCATATGCCTTGGATTATCCACATATTTTCTTTTTGTGGGACGTGATCAAATCTTTTTCGAAGCAAGAGCACGACTTAACAGTGATCAGCTGCGAAAGAAACTTCTGGTAATCATTGAGTAGTTGCTTACTAATGAAGAATTAATAGACTAAAATATTAAATTCTCAAAATAAATTGTTCAGCGTGGGGTTCGGCAGTTGGGACTTGATGATGCCCAAGAAATGGATTAATCAATCTATTCATTCATAAATATTACTTCATCCATTCACGATAGTTGTATCATAATTTTGTATTTGATATTCACAAAAAGTATGCTACTTTCATTTTTATGACACCACTCCTTATTATTTAACCTCACGTCTCATTCATTCATAATTTATTAAAAAATTATTCATACCACTCACAACCTTACATATGGTGGAATCATTTTTCTATTCAAATAACATCCTCTAATGGACGGATGGAGTATTGCACAAGTCAATGTATATTAATAATTAGATCACATCGAATAATAAGAAAAAGGAATAAGATTGCATATGTTAAAAAGAAGATTCAAATAAAATAAACGAATACATTTTCAATATATTTAAATGAGAACGGCATCAACAACATTAATTAAGTGCCAAAATGAGAAATAATAGCCCACATATCGGACCTAACGCTACCTACATAGGAGAAGCACCCATTGATGAATCATATCCAAAATTTGACTAATTTCTCAAATATATGTTGGAAAATAGGGATTCTCAAATATCCTTGTTTGTGGTGTTTTCGTACAATTTTTATTGGCATCAACCATATGGGAAAATGACATTATATTTTGTATTTATCAAATTTTTCCTATATATCATGGCCCATGCCATCTAGAAGTTGTCATTATTGGCCCATTAACAAAATTGTATAATGGTAATGATATAAGACAAAATCTTGAATGATGGCGTGCGGACATTCGCATTCCTTGACTAATGATAGTTAAGAGTTCACTAAAATTTTAATTAGTAATTCATAATTAGTGATAACTAGTTTATAATTAAAATTTAATTGGAATAAATTAGGATTCCATTAAATCCTCGTTAGAGTTATTAAGGTAGCGGTAGTGCTGAGAATGAAATGATGATTCCTACATTAATTTCTAATCTTATAGCCGGTAAGATTTTTACATCATGAATAATCATTCCTGAAAGAATATTTATTCCTATTAACATGAAATTAGTCATTCCTCACATCCCCAATGGTATTATCTTTTATCATGAACATGAAATTAGCCAAATTTATTTTATTTTTTCTAACAAAACTATTTTTATTTATTTTTTATCGCATAAAATAAATATAATAAATGATAATAATAAAAAATAGTAGTATTTATAATAATAAATAAATGGTAACTAATAACAATGAATAATTATAAATATAATAAATGATAATAATAAAGAATAGTAGTATTTATAATAATAAATAAATAGTAATTAATAACAATGAATAATTATAATATGATGATGATAATAATAATAATAAAATATTAATAAATAATATTAACATAATAAATAATAATTAATAACAATAAATAATTATATTAAAATAATAATAATAATAATAATAATAATAATAATAATAGTAAATAATAATAAAACAATAAAGAATCAATAAATAAATAATAATAATAATAATAATAATTAATATTAACATCATAACTAATAATTAATAACAATAAATAATTATATTAAAATAAAAGTAATAATAATATTAATAAATAATGACAACAACAATAAATAAATAATTAAATAATTATAATAATAAATTATTATTATTATTATTATATTTATTTTATTTCATTCA